>OX422207.1:224111752-225311752 GCA_949130495.1 Sambucus nigra
TTTGGATTTTAGTCCTTTTGCATAGGGACATTGCAAAAGTCAAAGTTGTTTGGGGGGGGGGGGGGGGGGGGGGTACGCATGCACTTGAAAATTTCACAAAGTTCCAAAATTTAAAAAAAAATTGAAAATTCTAAAAAAAATTGAAAAGTCAAAAATATTTTTCTTTACAATAAATAAAAATTGGAATTTAAAAGCTTTGAAAATGTCACTAAATATTTTTGTTTAAAGTCTCAAATTGTAAAAATCAAATGCACAAAGTCGAAATTGACCAAAGATGGAAATTGAGCAAAATTTGGCGACCTAACGAATAAGTGTGGAGATTACTTAATCCAATGAGATTTCGAGCCTATCAATTTTTGTGATTAATTAGATCAATCCGAATTAATGGTGAACTCAAAGTTCAATTCAGCGTGATCTCAATACCATCATTTTGATCGGTTAAGGAAAACTTGTGAGATGTTGTCTTGAACACGCACGAAAATATCTCTAAACTAAATATATTCTCGAGACGCGTATGGTAAAATAATAACTGATTCGGATAATGAAGTTGGGCCATCGTTTGTTTACCCAAAAATGTTAGCCATAAAAAGTAGTGAAAATTTATCCTTTTGAAGCCTAACTTGAGCCTAATAAAAAAATTCACTTTTCGTTTGTAACCTAAAAAATCCAATTGGCTCGGAATTGTGAAAATTGAAACATTCATCAATTACATCAAAAAAGTGCAATAAAAAGGGGCAAGAACAGAAATAACAGAAAAATGCTTGATGAAAATAGCAAGAAAAGAAAATTGTGAAAAATAAAAAAAAAATGATAAAAGAAAGAAAAATGAGCAAAAGCCTGAAAAAGCACTAACGGACATCATAGAATATTTTCCAATTCCGAATTTTCCAACCGTTCCCATTTTACCCAATACACCTTATGACCCGAGAAAGCCCTAACTGAGTCCGAATTTCAAAATTAATTACCGCGTGGAGAGTTAAGACATGAAAAGATAATATGAGAGATCAATTGGTGTGAATAAGAGATGATGTTTTCCGTTTTTCAATAACCGTATTCCGATGATGAGATCTTTTCACCATAAACAATTTCATCTTTTAAATTGTGTGCGTGAATTTGTGTTCCATTATATTTACTCTTATAAATCATGCATACGAGAGAAACTAGCCACAATCTGAGTGATTAGTTTGTGAGAGTAATCTGTGAGAAATTGAATCAAAATAAATTTTTGAAAAAGTAAGGTAATGATCAATCGATGGAAGTTAGCGGTTAAGTTTTGGCTTCGCACACACACACACTACAAATGGAGACTCTGGAATATGATTTTAGGGTGAATATTTTTGAGGAGTTTAAATTGTATAATTTTTAGGTATTTTGATTTTTCTTTGAGTAAAAAAATGAATTTTGTGGGTACATTCAGTGCAAACCCTCACGAGACGCCACTCATCCTACTAGGGTAACCTAGGGATGTAAAGGCTTGTTACGTACGCTAAATGCAATCACTTGCCCACAAAAGAGGTACTCTATCCTAATAAAGTGTTTTCTAAGTGTTGGACCTTTCTTTGATCCTTTTACATTGCTCGGGACGATCAAAGTTTGAAGTTAAGGGGGTTTGATTAGGCATAAATTCTTAATATTTATCCTCGTAATTTATAGGCTTGTATAATCTTGCACAATGTAAGTTGAGTTGATTTATCTTATATACTTGTTGCTGATATATTATATATAGTGCATCAAGCATAACTGTTTATAACTTTTTAATATTTTACTAACCACCTAGTATTTGAAAAGCTAGTGCCCAATTTTATCTTTATAATTAACATGCAACCACATAAAGTTGTAATATCATTCAACATTCAATAATCGAACACATAATGAATATAGTGAAAAAATAATACAAAGGTGTCTGGAAGACACAATCGAGTCTGAAATAATAATATAGTCATCCATAATAATAATTGACCCAACAGTCTGAGAAATAAAATAAAAATGAAAGTCATCTATCTGTGAATGGATTCTGAATAAATGGGCCAACAGGCCCGACTGAAATAAGTAGCTTCTAAGTAGGGAATGAAGAATACAAAGGCATCTAATATCAAGGTCCTGCAACTTCCACAACAACTGCAGCACGTCAATTTCTAAGATCTGCGAAGCCTGGTGTCCCTGTGGTTGGGCACCTAAAATGTTTTACAAAAATATAGATTTGGAGAAAACGGGTCAGAGCCCGTGTAAAATAATTCAAAAAGGTTTAGCAAGTATTTAAAATGAAAAATCATTAGATATTATATACATGTTAGGTTTACGTGCCTCTCAACTAATGTGAACACTTAATGCATGTTTTCTAACTCGCCCTAGTTATGCTACCCCGCTTAACTAGTTCGAACCAAATCCATTTTTTCACAATTTATCTCGTTATGCCCACCATTTCGCCCATATTATACATTACCAAAATCTTTATATCAATTAGCCAATTATGAAGTTCTCAATATATGTTTAATTCTACATATACTAGAGTTATTTTAGATTCCACTATCTTTATCATATACTAAGCACACACGGTAGAATACATCACAAGTGTATATGTTTATTACTCTATTATATATATACTAATATGGAACCCCTGGGCTGAGCTGCGGTGCATGCATACTCTGCTATCAAGTCCCGGCACATCACGTATTCAATAAAGGATCATTGGTTCAGTATCTCTCTCGAACCATAATTACAAATCACATGTATCTGAGGCGAACATAATCCCCATACAAATGGGTCACGCATATACCTACGCTCCCATATAGCACGTATCCAAGGTCCTATGTTTTGGGTACAAGAATATCCCCCCAAATAGACTCATCAGAATAAGATTGTCCACACCGTGTAACCTCCCATGATAACTAGCAGTGTAGGTATGTCAATACACATAATATCAAAATCAACAAACATATGCATAGACTCATCCTATACATACATAGAGTATATTTCAAGTTTATCCCATAAACTAATAATTCACATTTTATTCCCATTTCCCACCATTCCTAACATCTCTTGTTAATCGAAAGGGTATAAATAATTTAATTAATTATTTCAGTAGCTACCTTCTACCCATACTTATTGGTCCAAAACCCAGAATCATTATAATAAGCCCGAATTATAAATTAATTCCTAATAATCATTTTTCTCGATAAAGTTACATTTTGCCCAGAAATATAAAATTACAATTTGAGGTTTTTCTGATCCAATTTTGAAAAAACTTAAAACTAAAAAGTTGTTCAAATTATCAATTTATACAAGAACTCTCGAACACACTACCAATTTCCTCTTAAAATAGTCCTAAAATTATCATACAATGTTCATCCTTTTTCTAAAATGATTTTACATGCGTTTGACTTTTGGATTCGTATAACTTCAGTTCAGTTCTAATTAAATAATTGATCCTCCAATTTAATCACATGCTTTTCTCATATTTCAAAATCATCAATAAAATATAAAAGCCTAATCATGAGGTCTAAAATCCGAAACGATGTCATCTCAAATCAAAGCCAACATTACATAATCCCATACTCCCAACCAAACCTACCAAACATCATTCCTACCTATATACATGATTTCTAACGTTTCATAATCATCAAATCATCAAGAAGCATCATATAATTGGAATTAAATCAAGAATCATTTCCAAAAACCCTAGTTTATCATTTATCCTCAAGAACCTCTATAAAACCCAAATTTTCTTCATATTTAATCTTCTGAAATTCATCCAAATTCGTCATTTTACATAAGGGATTAAATTCTCATATTAATTCAACCCAAAACATGATTTAATCTCCCAATTGAGTCATCACAATACATAAAATCAAGATATTAAATATCATATTCTAACATGGATGATATATCCTTTATGAATTAAGTAAGATAAATACTTGCCTTTGTGTGTAGGTCTGAATTCCACAAAATTACTGATATGGTTATGTTCCTCTCCCTCCGATCCACGCAACGGTGGTGTTTGGTGGTGGTGCAAGGTGGCTCTAGGTGTTGATCCTCCTCTAAGACCCTTCCCCTTCTTGAGAAAGTCTTCACTTTCTGGTAAAAGCCCTCACACTTTCTCTCCTTTGATTTTCTCTCACTTTGATTCTTCAATTCCCCATTTGATTAGCCAAAGAGTTGGTTTTAAAGTAGCAAATCCCGTATCTCTTCATAGGTTGGAAATCCAAAGGTCAAAAATTGAATTTTCACTTGTCGAGTCGACCCATAAATGACCCGAGACCCTATCCATATGCCCGAAAATAGTTTTCTGACTATTTCGACCCTTTCAGACACTTTGGCGAACTCAAAATGACCATATGGAACATCAAAAGTAAAATTATCGTTTATTTCCCAAATTAAGTCCTGACACGCGGGTTTCGACTAAATTTACCGTAACTGCCGTATTTTTCACTCACGGCAATTATAATATTTCCTTATCATTATTATTAATCATTCACTAAATAATATTTAACATAAATAAATATTAACCCTTATCTCTCTAATTAATATTTATTTTACCGGATTAATTTTTTAAATATAATTTAATTAGTCCCAATTAATTCCCAATATAAAAATCAATAAAATTACGGGGTGTTACATGACAACCCTAATATGAAAACCTAAAGTGTAGTACAACTAATAATCCACACGGCTCACCTAGCGAAGAGAGGAATATAGAGGGCAATTTTCCTGAGCGACACGAGTCTGGGAGGAAGATGTAAATGAATCTACTTAAGCCACATTAATAATGGAACAACGCTTACGACCCCCGCCATATGATAAGAATATCATGCGAAGAGATAAAAAAACAAGAGGATGAAAAAAATAAGTGTGGAATCCCAAATCACCAACCAAAATTTCCAAGGACCCTAGCTTTGACAAATCCAATTGAACTAAGCATCTATCTGAGAAATCCAACCGACCCCCATAAAATCTAGATAACCAACACAACAACCAATCAAATAAGGATATATAATCAAATATTAATAATTGCAAAATCAAAGATGAATATTCACATCATATTACCATTTTACCAAACTTTGATAAAAGTTAAAAAAAATATGACGATAGTATGACATGCAGGAACCAAAAGGGGAACTAAAAATATTCTTTAATATATAAAATAAAATAGCAAAATGCCCCCCAAAAAATTATTGAAAAATATAAAAAGGGAGACCAACAATACTAGGAATATATACATAAAAAATTCCATTTTGTAAGTGGGAATGCGGGTTCGTATGGATACTCAGTATACTAGGTTCCTCACACAAGAGTTCAAAATTTAATCAAATTTTATCATGATTAGCAATTATGTGCACATGCAATGATAATGTCCAATTCAATTATAATCAATCACACAATCAAAACATCCGTGCAAATAAGTAAGGAAAAATCCCTTTTCATGGTAAAACCATTTATTCAGCACTATAGAGAATTTGACAAAAACAATCGACTTACAGACTACTTAACATGACTAAGTATAACTCGCAAAGTATTCAATTCTTTGACAGAATACGTCTCCGTCCATTTCCATTCATAGGAAGTGGTCTTCCCTCAGTATTAATCGATCAACCTTCTTCTTCTGCAGTAGTAGGTTCAGCAAGCCAGAAGTAGACTTGGACTCTACAAGGGTTTATGCAAGGTCTACGAAAACTGGGATTTCATAAACTCACAAATCACATATGAGGATATATGATTCGAAAAATAAAAAGTGGTTTTAACAAACCAAATATGAGAACTTTAGGAAAAGCTATTGGAAAATCATTTTCGCCAAAGTTCTTTATAAATTCTGAACAAAACAAGTTTTTATAGTAAAATCACAAATTTTGGGGCAACAGAGTCATTCGAACAAAATTAGAACTCGTTCGAATGAAAATAATAGTTTTGTTCATTCGACATCTAGTTTCGTTCTAACAAAACCCACTTTTCATTTGAACTCTCTTCTCATGAGCTTTGAATGAGAAATCTCTGTCAAGGTAGGGATGTCTCGTTTAAAGGTCATTTGAAACTGGTCCAAACGAAACCACACATCTCGCTCGAATAAGACCTAATCTCATTTGAACGAGACTTGAAATAATTCCTTTTTAAATTCCTTCTATAAAAAAGCCTCGATTTAAAAATTAAACATCACAAAATAAGACTTGTAGTAATCCATGAAAAAACACAAGTTTTATACCTCCATAAAATGTGGGTGATGAATCCAGAAATGGATCTTAGCCACTACCATATCTTCGAATGAACTGGAGATGTTGTGTTCTGTTTGAGATGCCAATTTATAATAGGATACGCTAAAACTATCAAAAAGCCCAAGCTATGAGTAATTACAAAATCTTGATCTTATAATTCTCACTCTTCAACTATTCCAGTATAAAACAAAATCGAAAACCAAATTACAGTAAAGCCTTCTAAGACAATGAATCGTAATGTCCTCCCAACCCTAGAAACGAAATGACATTTGAACTTTGTCTTCAATTGAACTTATTCTTCCCTTGGATAGATTTGTCTTCATCTTATGCAGTCCGTGATATCATCATCAAAGTGGAAGAGTCCTTCTCACATGAAATAAATAAATACCGTGATGCGTACGACTTTTAAATAAAGAATAAAACTCCCCCTCAATTTATTCTCTACCTTTTTATCTATAATAGACAAAGGGTCAGAAGCTAAGCATGAATAATAAGCATCACAGGAAGACCCAAATATATCATCACAAGGATAATCGATAAAGTGCATGTAATGATAATCCAAGAGGCATACCAACTATTTTTGAAATTTTTTCAAAAAGATTTCAAGTATAATGTATGCAAAGTGCATAAAGATACAAAAACACATAGTCACCATAGAATAATGCTAAAATATCCTAATTATAAAAACAGAATGTAATTGTGTGAACATTTTCCATAGTCAAATCAACATAAACTTTTGTAACATAGGTGCACGAAGTCATGAGGCACTTGTAAGGAAAGAACTCAAAGCCTACCTTAGGTGCAAAATGGTGAACTCAAATGAAATTGATTAGACCTATACAATATTCCATGAACTTATATGATTCTCACACCAATAATGCCAAACTATTTAAAAAATTTCAAGAAAGTCCGTTGTGCAAATCCATTAATCTTTTACTTTATAACTCCCTCAAAACCTCTCATATATAAGAATTCACTCTCAAATATTTTAAAGAAATCATAATGCTCATATGTAGCGAATCATCAATGAATATAAACTAAATGTCCTTGGAACTTCTGTTTTTGTGTGTCGTTAATCTTTTTAGGCTTAATTTGTAAATGGTGTATTTTAACGCAAAGAATATTTTTCTCTTTCGTATCCCCTTTCAATTTCTTAACATTTATCAATATTTTCAAGAAATGAAATCCGGACAATGGTTATTACATGCACAACTTATCTTTTTTTACCGTTGGTTCGTTATTAAGCATAATTGAGGTGTAAACATCGTATTCGGCACATGACAAGTAAGTATAATGTTCAAAACGTCCATGAATGTGTACAATAAAGGTGACAACGAGTCTAATATGTATATAGTAATCATCAATGATCAACAAAATGTTATCCACACATTATTAAGCACACTAACAAAACAAACTCATGTCTCAAAACACTATGAAAAAGTCATGAGAGTAAATAGAATGTAGGGGTGATTCGAATATTTTAAATGTTCACCCATATAAAGTGAAAAAAAACAAATCTTTCTCTTTTCCAAAAAATTTATCAAAATAAATTCCTTCTCACTTTTTCGAACATTTTCTTAAAGACTGAAAATCTTTTTGGAATTTTTCAAAAATTTTCATAAAAATAAAATCTCTTTTTTGAATTTTTCCAAATATATCAAAAGGAAAATCATATCAATACAATGATATTACAATCTAGCAATAGTAATATAAGATATGATAAAGATATTAGTCCTATTTTAGAAACAAGTCTCAACCTCAATCATTAGGCCCGAAGTAGTTCTCAAAAGGAGAAGTCGTACTATGAAATTCCTCCATCAAACATTTTGAAGTTTTGACTAAATACTCTAATTTGTCTCGAAAACTAGAAAAATCTCTATGATGATGTACAGGATCATATGGAGTAACACATATGGGAGTGCGTGTGGGAACATGTGTAGGAACTCATGTGAGAGTACACCGGGGAACACACATATAAAAAGTCTCCCTAACTTTAAACAAAACTCTCTAAGGTGATCGTTTCATTTTCAATGGGAACAAACATACATGGGCTTGGGTCGACCTTAATCAAAACATCTATGACGAGCTCTCTTAAGTGGGTTAGGTCCTAGGTGGGTTAGGATGGGGGCCATATGGATCCATTACAAACTCGAGAATCAACTCGGGTGAAACATAGAAAGTGGATGCATTGTTATAACCTATTCCTTGTCTCTCAACATTACCTAATGCCGGATCGAGGAGAATCTAAATAAACATCTTAGATATTCCCTCTAAAGTGTTCTTAAAGATCTCTTATAAGACTATCCACGGTGTTGGTCAAATCGGCCTTCTTCCTACCAATAACAATCAATTGCTCACTCAAAGAACTTTCACCTTCTCGAGTTGACTCACTGATGCCTCACACTCTTTTAAAACATTCACCTCTTTCTCTAAATCACATACACTAAGAGACAATTATTTATTAAGACTTTTCATTTTTAAAGTCTCGGTGTAAAGTTCAAGAAAAGATTTTTGGAATCCATCTTCTCCCTCACTCAAATTCTCTTACTCACTCTCACTCTCTCCAGAAAGAATCGAAACATCGTCAAGAAACTCACGTTTATAATTGTACTCATCGGTGTGGGAAAAACTAAAAGTACTAACGTGACTGGCTGTGAACTTAATAAAGTTGGGTGCATGTGGTGATTCATTCCGGAATCCACCGACTCGATGTCACTATCGCTAAGAATGAACTTATGTTCAAATTTCTTGCCTTTATCTCTTTATCCTAGTGGGACACTCATGTGCCTTTTTCTCATTGCCCTCACACTCATGACATCTAAGCTCATCTTTCTCACTAACATTCTTGCCCTCATTCCCAATTCTATTTTTCTCAAAAAAAAAATTCTTTAAAAGAATTTTCTTTGTTAAATTTGAGAATTTTTTTGATTTTTTTTTTGCAAATAAGGAAAGATCATCAAGTTGAAAATCAAACTCGGATTCAAATTAAAAAACTTTTTCTTTCTTCTTTTAATCTTTTAAAGCAATCCCTATTTCCTTTTTCTTTTTAGTTTTGGGAAATATATCAATTTCGTAAGTTTTATGGTCTCCTACAAGTTCTTTTAACCTAAGAGTATATAAAATTCCCAACGAATTCAAAACAGTGACTTTAGGGACAAGACGGGCTAACAAGGATCTCAAAATCTTTTTCACAACTCTCGTCTCTGTAATTTTCTCGCCCAAATTAAATCTAGAATTGACAATATCCGATAAATGTGCATAAAACTTATCGAAAGACTCGAACTTTAGAATGGTAATAGTCTCAAACTTTGTGGTGAGGTTTTGAAGCTTGGACGCTTTCACAGCATTGGTCCCCTCGTGAGTGAGCTGGAGCATATTCCAATATTGCTTAGACGTGGTGCACGTCATGATGCAGCGGAACTCGTCAAGGCGATGGATCCAGAAACAACACTTATGTTGCGAGAGTTAAAATCACTTTTCTCAATTAAAAATTATCTTTTGTCCATGCAGAGGCGGGTTTTGTAGTTTTTGACATTATCGTCGGTCATAGTGGGTGGTGTCTACCCTCTTTCACATATAAGCTAGACCCTTTCATCAATTACTTTTAAAGAAGACCTCATCCTAGCTTTTTAGTATGCGTCGAAAATCGACAACCTATTATACAAATTATCCATAAAATCCAATTTTTTAAAGATCCCCAATTTTTTTTTTTTAAATTGATAACAATATTTTTTTTGTAAAAAGGATCACACTTTTTAGTGCAACTAACTTTGATACCAATTTGAGAAAATTGGTATCTCAAAAAATATTCGTAAAAATTAGGATCACACGATATTTTAGTGTAACCTGAGCTGATACCAATTTGAGAAAATTCATATCTCAATAAAAATTCGTAAAAATCAGGATCAAACCGATATTTTAGTGTAACCTGCTCTGATACCAATTTGAGAATGTGGGTTCATATGGATAGTCTACATACTAGGTTCCTCACAGACAAATTCAAATTTTAATCAAATTTTTTCTTGATTAGAAATTAGGTGTGCAAGTGATGATAATGTCCAATTCAATTCTAATCAATCATGCAATCAAAATATGCACGTAAAGAGGTAGGATTAATTCCTTTTTAGGGAAAAATCTTTTATTCAACACTATAGAGAAACTGATAGACACATTATACTTACAGACTACTTAGCATGATCAAGTATAATGCATAGAGTATTTAATTATTGTATAGAATATGTCCCATTCCAGTGCGATCCACTGAATTTGGTATTCCATCGGTATACACCGATCAACCTTCTTCTTCTTCTTCAATAGTAGAATCTTGGATCCACCAGTCACCAGTAGAGCAACCTGGATTCTTATATTGAGTTTGAACCTTTCAAGAAATTTATTTTCCAAAATTCCAGCATTGGACTTGAGGCCTATAAAGATAAGATTCATGATCTCTTTCTTGATGTGGATATTTCTGGCCTATTTGTTGATTCCCCTCAAGCTGGTGAAGAGAGCTCAGATGAAGAGAGCAGTTGCGATGATGATGTTGATGAGACCTTTGCCTCTCAGGTTTAAGAAGAGGAAGCCCTGAAGGAGGCCTCCACCTTTGGACCTCTGCCAAGCCCCTCCAAGAAAGAAAGTGAAGCTTTTATGAAGGAAACCTCGATAATTCCCTATTCTTGAGAAGGATTTATGTATTATTTTTGTTTTGTACTGTTTTTGAATTGCTCTATTGGTTGCGGGCAATTTTTTTATAATATCCATCTTATATCTTTAACGAAAGAGTTATTTTGGGATCATAAGACTTTGCTTTTTCAATATTTACTTCATACTATCTTTACTTTTTTAGTTTGCTAAGAAATTTATGCACTCTTTGCACTGTCAGAGGTCTTCCAATTGGTAGTACACACCTAAGCTCCCAAAATACCATAGAAAAGAAAAAAAGATTTTGAGTTGAAAATTTGTTGAAGTGAATATGAGGATTCAAGACCTGAAGCCGTGGACTTGTTAAGTTTATGAAATTGGGACTGAGGTTCAATATTTGGTCATTAGACCTTAAATCCATATGATACCTGATACTTGTATTTTTTTTTTGGACTGAGAGACAAAAACTTTTGTACCAATACTTAGCCCATAATATTTTTAGGGAATAAGGACCAAAGAGTAAATCTATTGAGGATCTTAAGACCTTCGATTTTGAATTTGATTCAGCCTTACGCCCCCCAATGGGATCTATGTCCTCTGAACTTAGGCGTTTCTGAAACCTGAAGTCTTATAAAAGGTCAGAACACCTATGACCTTAGGTAAATATATAATCTGAAATCCTTCTAAGTGTCATAAGACCTCAGGATTTATAAACTTTGAAATCTGAAGTCCTTATAAGTGTCTTAAGACCTCCGAGCTAAAAAATTTGATGGTTATGTCAGGTTAAAACGCCTTTAAACCTCTGAGCCTTTTGGTTTTGCACATTTGTTTCTCAAACTTGGGATTTTTTGGACAATTTTTTGCATTTGAATATTTAGTCCCCCAAAATTATTGAAATAATGGAAGTTTTATCTATGTTTCAAAAAAAAATTTAAAAGATATACTTGGCACTGGATATTTTTGAAAATGCGGTTAAATAAATGTTTGGCAAAGATTGTTTGCATTTTTGTATAACCTTTTTGTTTTGAAAACATGTTTCCTAGTTGTGCGAATATGATTGTTTATGGGTCCCTATACCTTAGTCATTTTTCATGGAATCAAGGATGAAAATCCTGGTGATCCTTTTAGTCTTTATTGGGTCTTTAGACCTTTGATTATGATTTTTGGTTTGTTTAAACCTATGGACTATAGTAACATTAGGTCTTGAGAATTTTGACTGTAACTCTTAATCAAAGGCTAAAGTCCTTATAGCTTGAAATTTGGGTCCTAAGACCTTAGCTTAAACCTAGAGTCAAGGCTAGAATCTTTGCAACTCTTTATTTGGGTCCTCATGCCTTTGTTTAAGTTTTGATCCAAGGATGAAATCCTTTTAGCTCAGTTTGTGGGTCCTTAGGCCTTAAATGTTAGCGCCAAGGTTGAACTCTTTATAACTATCAAAGAATACTTATACTAAACACATCACGGGTAAACAAAATATTCTCTTTCATTTAATTTAAGAATTATATACATCATTGGTAATATTTTTTTATATGCTCTACATTTCATGGATGAGCAAGTTCATATCCTTGTATATCTTTGAGGAAATAGCACTCGGATCTTGAAATTTCAGTGACTATGTATAGGCCTTTACATTTGGAACCTAGTTTCCCCTTGCACAAATTTTTGGTGGTTATGCTCACTAATATCAAGACCAAGTCCCCCACTTTGAATTATATGAGGTGAAACGTTTTATTGAAGTAAGAGGTTGTCTTTTGCTTATATGCATCCATTCGGATCAAGGCAGCTTCCTTTTTTCTTCCATATCATATGGACACCTATTTATACCATCATTATTGGCTTTTGGTTCAAACTGAGCTACCCCCTGTCTTGGTACTTCAACCTCCGTCGGGATCATTTCCTTCGTGCCAAAGGTCAGGGAAATTGGATTTTCTCCTCTCGGATGCCTAATTGTGGTCATGTAGGCCCAAAAAATGATTGATAATTCTTTAGCTCATAGTCCATAATCCTTTTCCAACCATTTCTTCAAGCTGTGGAGGATGGTCCTCTTGGAAACATTAAATTTGTTCATTGGCCTCAGGGTGGCTAGAAGATGAGCAGTGATTACTTATGCCATAATCTATATAGAACTCCCTAATTTCTAGGTTATCAAATTATTTTCCATTGTTTGAGATGATGGACTTAGGAAGGCCAAATCTACAAATAATGTTCTTCCAGATGAAGTTGGTCATTTTATTCTCTATGATGGTGGCTAAGGCAGCCCACTTGGGGAAGTAGTCAATGGTCAAAATACATAACTTATTTGGACCTTTACTAAGGGGTAGAGGTCCTACTAAATCCACTCCCCATTGAGCAAAGGGATATGTACTTAGTATTGGGGCTATCGTTTTTACTGAATACTTTGAAACAAAAGCAATCCTCTAACATCTTAACAAATATGCACTAGATCCATGGTTTCCTTCCCTGCATTGGCCATAAGTACCCTGCCTTAAGACCTTGTATACTAAGGTCCATGGGCCCGTAAGGTCACCACAAACACATTCGTTGAGGTCCCTGGGGACATAACTGGCTACTTATGGTCTTAGACATCATTGAGGTGTTGAGTAATATCCATTCTTGAATGATACCTCATTCTTTGAATAGTATCAAGAAGTTATGGACTTCACTCACCTACCTTGGAGCTTGTCCTTAGGTAAGGCTCCATCTCTAAGGTAGGCTATGATGGGGGTGATCTAGTCTGAGTATTAATTATTTATGCAGTGTTAATTTGTAATTGAGTAATGTTGGGTTAGTTCGGGGTGATAACTAGGAACTATAGGTCCATCTTATTTGATGAAGTTTGTCACACCCCAAGCTTTCAACATGAAGTTATGGGGTTTATCATGAAGTTATGGGTACGGACAAACCTTGAAACTAGAGTAATATGTCTTAGTTCACCTTGGCTAAGGCATTCAGCCGGATCAAAGTGGTTATGCAATTCGAAGTTGTTAGATTATGGGAGCTGGGTTCTTTCGATCATTTAGTAGTTGACGTCTACTGCTACCACTGTGGATTTTTCGTTAAGAACATATATAAGGAGGGGGTACCTTCGAGGAAAAATTTGGTATTTAGTCATGAGCGCTCCTAGGCTCAAGGCAACTTCACGGGCATATTTGCGTTATCCATATACCAAATGTGGGATTGGTAGTGTATGGATTTTGGGTTCTGATAGGGAAATTCCTCGATCACACCTGTTATGCAACATCGGGTTGCATCGGTGAGCTGAGGTGGTTATAATTTTGAGGTGGCATTATCTTAATTTATAGGTTATTGCTAGTTGACTTCATAGAGCAGTTCTATGGCAGTTACGGGGAAAAACAAATGTAAAAATGGGATTGCATCAGTTCAGTACTTGTAGATCACGGAATAACTCTCTAAACACCTGTTGGAAGGATAATGCAGTAGTTTTGAAGGCAATGTCGTGGAGAAACCTGGCAGCATCTAATTAAGACACATGTCCTAGAAGTTGGGGATGTCAACTGCATTTTTGTACTCTATTTATAAGCATTTGTCCCTTGTATTTTTAGGCAGGAAACCTTAGGCCGAAATTGAGTGTTCCTTTGTAATCGTTGAGTGATTAATAAAGGTTGGGAGTTAAGTTCCTGTAATTTCGTGTCTTGGGTGCATGTGCCTCATATATTATGATTGTGTTTGCTATTTTACTTGCTATAATCGTGTTGAAAGCAGGTTATTCTAGTGAACCTCGTGTATTGGTTGGCTGATCAGGTTTTGTGGGAAAAACTCGGTGCCTTACCAGATAATTTTAGAAAAAAATTCAACCTAAGGCTTCCTGCCTAAAAATACAAGGGGCAAATGCTTATAAATAGAGTACAAAATGCAGTTGACATCCCCAACTTCTAGAGAACGTGTCTTAATTAGATGATGTCAGGTTTCTCCACGAAACTACCTTCAAAATTACTGCATTATCCTTCCAACAGGTGTCTAGAGAGTTATCCCATGATCTCTAAGTGCCCAACTGATGCAATCCCATTTTTACATCTGTTTTACCCCGTAACTGCCATAGAACTGCTCTAAAACTGCTGCATTAGTATCCCAACATGTATCTAAGGAGTTATCCCATGATCCATATGTGCCACATTGGTGTAATCTGATTTTTACACCTATCCAGCCCATCAACTCCGCTAAAAACTACCCAAATCCATTTTTGGGACAAGAACAACTTCTCTTTGAACCTTCTTATAAAAAACTTAGGTATCCTCTTAATGAGGTATTATATAATTTCTATGTACCCCTACATTGTATCACCTTTGGCCTCATAGACCTCGATGACCTGATTGACTACAAGTTGAAGTCGCTGATGGCCTTTACCTATTGAGCTTTTATGTCATCCACTAAGTCTTTGTACTTTTCTTCATTATTAAAGGCTTTGAATTCAAAATGAAGAGAAAGAGAGATAGTACCTCCTTTAGGACTTGCTAGGTGAAGTCTAGCCCCACTTCTTGAGCTGTTTGAGGAGCCATCCATGTGTAATACCCATGTGAGAGAGTTGAGGTCTAACTCCTAGAATAAAGGTTGTCTGGGCTCTTTGGGCGCTACTATGTTCCAAGCCCCAGGCATAACTATATTCTTTTACCTCCTCTAGATTATTGAATTCCATAGTAAAGTCACCTAATGTGTGATCTTTAATAGGAAATCAAATTCTCCCAACTCTAGAGACTATTTGACAAGCATTACTGAGATGTCAGGCTTGTGGAAGGCTTAACGAAAGGGTTGATCGATAATTACCACGATGATGTAGGACTGGAAGTAAGACCACGGACGCTTTGTTGAGATGATGAGGAAGAAGGCTAATTTCTCTATTCTTGAATATTTGTTCTTATTCCTTGAAAAGATCGATTGATATAGTAAATAGTGTATCGAAACCTAAACTCTTCTCTAATAAGAGTTGAGTTAATAGTAGTTGGTGAGGCAACAAGGTACAAATATAAATCTTCGCCAGTGATAGTTCAGGACAACAGTGTTAGGGACCTAAGATATTTTCTAAGATTTTAAAAAGCCATTTCATCCTCAAGAGTCCATTGAAAGGCCTTCTTTAGTATTTTAAATAAATATACCAATTGTATGTAGCTTCCGAGACAAACTAGTTGATGGCGGCAACTCTCCCAATTTGACTCCGGACCTCTTTGACTGTTCTTGGAGACTTCATACTCAACAGAGCTTGAATATTCTTTGGATTGGCCTCTATGCCTCGCCTAGTGACCACAAACCCAAGGAACTTGTCTCCAGGAACATCAAAAGCATACTTCTTTGGGTTCAGGCTCATTTTGTTTCTCCTAAGGATGGAAAAGGTCTCTTTGAGGTTTTTCGCATTGTTCTGAGCCTCAAAACTTTTGACCAGCATGTCTTCCACGTAGACCTCTATGGGTTGGCTAATAATATCCTTGAAAATGGAGTTCACCGCACTCTATTAGGTAGGTTCTGAATTCTTTAGTCCTAAAGGTATAACTTTATAACAGTAAGTACCTTTGTCAATAATGAATGAGGCTTTGACTTCATCAGGGGCCCATTTTGATTTATTTTTATCCAAAATAAGCATCGATAAAGAGAGGATCTTATGACCAACCCTAGGGTCTACCAAGGTGTTAATCCGAAGTAGAGGATAACATTCCTTAGGTCATGACTTATTGGGGTCAGTGAAATCAATACACACCCTCCATTTTTTTGATAAATTTGGGCACCAATACCATGTTAGAAGACCATTATGGATACTTGACTTCTCTAATAAAATTGGATGTTAGGATATTGTCAACCTCCTCTTCTACAATATTGTTCCTCTCCGAGCCAAATAATATTTTCTTTTATCAGACTGGATTATAATTTAGATCCATGCTAAGGTGATGGATCATGACCACGGGTCCACACAAAGCATGTTAGAGTGCCTCCATGTGAAGACGTATTTATTTTCCCTTAGGAACTAAATGAATTCTTCTCTAAGGGAGGGGCTGAAGTTTGCCTTGATCTGAACTTCTTTGGTTCGATCCTCTAGATCGATGCATATAGCGATCAAAGCCACAACAGCTTCACCCCTTTACTATTTCTTTTCATATCATGGATCTAAGGCATCCACGTTTAACAACTCCATATCTAATAGGAGTTCCTCTTGTTAGGATTCAGTTTCTTCAAAAAAGTGAGACAAAATGGCATTAGTTTAAATTTCAAAGAAAGTAAAATGTGTGTTTGAAAGAGAAAGAACTTGTCATTCCCATGTATGGCACCAAACTGATGGGTCTAAAAATTATATGTGACCTTAGACCCACGGTTGGTCCTCTATTGACCTCAAATGGGTGAGAGGAGAAGAGTTTTAAAGTGTAAGACAATTGTTTAGAGTGGTTCAGACCTCAGGAGGGGGCCCTGCATCCACTTTCAAATGTGAATGTTATATTTTTTAGCTCACAAAAGAGTTATCACAATATAAGAGATCTCTTAAGCTTTGGTTAAGAGAGTCTGAGGTCTTAAGACCTTTGTTAACATTATAAAGGACCATAGGAAGTAACTGATTGCCTTCTCAAAGGGTTTCAGAGTATTAATTTAGGGCTTATGAAGATAAAAAAAAAAAAGGTATATAATAACTAAAAATTATCCAAGTTATAAATATATGTTGTTAATAGTAGGTTGGGAGAGTTTACAGTAAGGAGTAGACCCTTGAGAATGATGAAACTCTTAGTTCTCTTTATCCGTCTGATTACTTAAACTTATTAACCTCTTGATTGCTCGAGATTTATTATTTTTGAACCCTTCACCAACCTTATTCTTGTACGTAAACTCTAAAGGAGATAATGAGTGGATTGTCACAACATGGCTACGATCTCTCTGAGGTCTAACGTTGTCAGCAAGGTAGTGGAGTGTTGGACAAAGGTTTTATAGGTGGTGTAAGGCAGTTGATGAGTGCATAAAATGTGGATGGGACCCTTCACTATAATAGGGATTTAGTGGTGGCCATTGGTAAAATAGTGTTATGATTTTTACCTAGCCTCCAGACTAGTTGCATGATCTTTGCCAGAGGTCTAGAACTGTCATGGTGCTGCCACGGGTTGATATTGAGGTGTTTTTCAATGATATTCCTCTATCCCAGGGGTCAAGTATCCTCGAGAGGCCATTCCTCTCCAAGTCGAGGTCTGCTCTGAGTGGAAAACATAGCAAAACTCTAATTTTGTGGTATCTGAGCTCGGTTGGAGAGATATGTTGGGATGACTGATCATTCTAGGAGGAAGAATAGGTGATTGATGTTTGCAAAATATTGTGGCCTTTTCCTCAGAGTAGCAAAGGTCATGGGAAGCAATAAGTGGTCTGTCAGAGGTCAAAGGCCTGCCTTCTAACCTATGTTCTTATTTGAGGGTAGTATAAGGGTCTAAGGGTCATTCACTACCAGGGGTTAAATTGGGTATCATGAAATAGGTTGTTAACTCCTTATCTAGGTTGTGAACTGTCCAATTGAACTAGAACTAGAATTTTGATCTTTCGTGATCATAACAAACCCAACTCATTAGATTTCTTACAAAGTTTGATTAATCGATATATGTATACAATATATTTAAGAGAAGTATAAGGCATTCTGACAAACAATATTATTATTTAAAAAATGAACCTAACACACCTTTATTAAAAAAAAAATAAACGCCCTATATGGTCATAAGAATAAAAACCCCAATAATCTCCCTCTTATTCTTAATACCATGTACCGATGCATCTAACTCTTAACCTATCACCTCCCTTATTCGATCTCTCAAATTAAGTGAAACCTACGCTCAATGTACTTAACCATTTTATGGGTTATGGGTTCTCTCTATCTTGCAATCATTTTGACATCAACACAATGCAGTGTTAGGCAGTTGTGTTGAAGGAACCTCACCCAAGTCGCTTGGGAAATTCCTGAGCCATATAACTTCTTTAGTTCCCGCCAAAGTGACAACAACTTCGTCCTCGTTGGTGTATTCAACAATGAATGATTGTTTCACACTCCTCTAACTTAAAGATCCACCTTCTAGGGTAACACATATCCTGAGGCAAAAAACATGGCATCCTTATCTGACTAAAAATTAAGTCTTTATGCCTAAAAGTTATAAGATTGTTCATTGAGTAAACCAAAAAATGATCTTTAGTCATTTTCAAGTACTTGATAATGCACTTTAATACACTCCAATGCTACTCACTCATGTTACACTAAAATCTTCTTACCATGCTAATGGAAAAGTGAGATATCCGATCTTATACGCAGCATAACATGCATGAGGGCACCCACTTTCGAAACATATGGTACGTTCTTCATCCTCACTATCTAATAAAATGTTTTAGAGCATTGCTCATTGGATAAAGAGATTCCACGACTGAAATGAACAAATCTTTTCTTGAGATCCTTCAAGCTAAATTTCTAAGCACAAAGTCGATATAAAAGGATTGGGATAATCCCAACATCCTTTTTATCTATTCTAACGAAATCTTGATAATAAATATGTGACTTTCTTGTCCTAAGTTCTTGATATTAATCTACATGGATAATCACACTCTTATGTAAAACCAAGGTTCTAAAAAACGCGGGGCGTGATCGAGGCGTGGAGCCCAAGCCTTAAGCCTTAGAAGCCTAGGCGGGCCTTAGGCGTAAAAAGGCGTCAAAAGGCATTTAGGCCTTTTTTAATATATTTTAATATTTTTTTATAATGACAAGGCTATTAAAAATACTAAAATGATACATACCTTAAAAATATGTCAAAATTATTGTAAGTTAAAATACTATTTTTTTTTAATACTAAAAAAAACAAAAAAACTCGCATTTTTTCACGCCTTACTTCTAAAAAACTCGCATTTTTCACGCCTTACCCCAAAAAACGTTGATCATTGTTGACCACGCCTAGGGCCAAAACTTGGCGTATCTAAAAAGCCTCACGCCTAGGCACGCCTTGGAGCCTCCTAGGCGTGTTTTTCAGGACACTGTGTAAAACCATACACCCACCTCGTTCCTAACTAGGAGAGTATCATCCAGACATTGTACTATAAATACCACCACATTTTCATCATGCTTGTTATATACACAAGTATTATTCATTTTTTATGAAAATCAGAACATTGATTTCCTGATCAAATTGAATGTTCTAAGACCTTAATATTAGCTTAAGTCCATAAATGTACCTTTTAAGATTTCACACTTTACTTTTAAGGCAGGGATTGTAGTGAAATGGTTTACTAGATAGACTTTAAATGCTAGAGATAAGGTTTGATCATAGTCAATCCTTCTCGCTAGCATTTAAAGTCTATCTAGTAAACCATTTTTTTATAATCCATGCTTTGAAGGTTTCCACCTTTCCATCTATTTATCATTTAACTTCTAGTCGATCCACTTGAACCTGGTGGGTTTTATCCTATCAGGAAGTCTACAAGCTCCCAAAACTTGATTTGAATACATCGGAAACATTTTGGTATTCATAGTCTTAAGTCAAAGATAAAAATCCTTGTCTTAGAATTCCTCGTTGTAGTTCCTGGGATCCGGTTCATGTTCCTTTGGGATCTTATCAAAATGTTCTCCTAAGGACACTAACTTGTAACCTTCCAAGATATCTCTTTTTGTTCCCACTACGACATGACATTACTTAGGATCCAATGTAAGAGACACATATTACCAAATCATCGGTAATTCTCCCACTTCCTCTAGGTAATGCATTATCGATATCTTTTTTTCATTTCTTCTTGTGCATGTGGTCTAGAAACATTAGTAATATGATGTACCATATTATCTTGTAAATCTAACCTAATCTCGCAGTTTATTACATAATCTTCTTTCAAAAATCGAACACTGATACACTTAATGAGAATTTTGATCTTAGGAATATGACATAATTACCTTTGGGATAAATAATAAAGATACATACTCATGTCCTTGATTACAACTTTTTTGTATCCTTCTGCAACACTATTGTTGAACACTCCGAGATCTAAACAAGTTCTATAATGATCTTGTGCCCACTCAACAATTCCATGGAAGTTGATAAGACAGATTTAGATGGATCTAAATTTAGAATGTATGTATCCGTATCTAATGTACAATCCCAATAAGAATCCTGCATTCCTGAATAACTAGTATCCATATCTGATGTATAATCCCAATAAGAATCAGGACATCCTTAATTACGAACCATAGACTTTTTCATATCTCATATCTCATATAGTCTTATTACTTATATACTTTACACCATTCCATATTAGAATACCCAGTGCAGAAAACTATCATACAATTCTCACCTCTTATAAATGATTCCTAAACTCTTTAGAGATGTATACACCCCCACAATCACATTGTAGGGTTTGGATTTGTTTATCTCACCCATAATCTATTTTATCATTGTGCACTTTGAACTAATCAAAGACTTCAAACTTGTGGTGCATAAGGTAAACACATCCATACCTTAAGTAATCATCAATGAAATCGATGAAAAAACACCTCTTGTCCGGATAGACATAAGACAACATAAATTAAAATGAACCATTTCAAACGCAACTTTGGCTCCATAGAATTTTGATTATAAAGGGCGGCCCCTTGTTTTTTTTTCTTCTAAATGGGATTCATGGACTGAAAGTGCCTCCACTTTGAGTGAACTCAATGGTCCATTATTAAACTAAGTATTTTAATTGTTTTTTAAATAAAATAAACTGAGTGTAAGTGCCAATATTGTGTTTAGTTCAACTAATAAGGAAACTTTCTCTTTAATTATTATCCTTTAACATTACTCATTTCAATGTTTAGCAGTATTTGTGAGACAAACCTTATAATGTATAAATTATTTTTTAATTTACCAGAACAGATAAAAGATATTCCAATTTCGATAAACATAATTTTTATTTAAATAATCAAATATCTATTCGAAACCAATTTAGATATCGAAAGAAAATTTTGTTCTAAAACCAGGTACATAAAAATATTTTCCCAACATTATCTTTATATCTTCACCAAAATAAATATCATACTGGCTAATGATGTTGCATTATTATTATTTTCCCATTATTAGGAACATCTTTCTTTTAAGTAATTACCTTGTTACCTGAAACCACTATAAAGAATTGGAGATCTGATTTGTGGCTCCCGAGTCTACATACTAGGTTCTTGTAGACCAGACTATAAATCATGCATTTACTTTTAAAGAAAAAATATTACCTTGTCCTTTGTTCTTATATTTCTAGGAAAATCGGACATGTTGCTATTAATGTTCTAACTACTTGTGATGAAAACACCTACCTTTTGACTTTTTCCTACTTTTGAGGATTATGACCTATATTAACCCCATACTATTTTCCTTGATATAACCTGCTCCTTTTACTGCCATTTCGAGAAATAAGTCGAACTCTTCTAAAAAAACTAACACTATGTCTTGGTTACCAATGATACTAATTGTTGGATTATGGAATGAATCTGGGTTTCCCCGCCATTTCTAATCTAAGGAATCAATTGTTCAACCAACGAAAATTTATTTTAAGAACATGATTATTACTTGAGCGTCATCAACCAATATCGGTGTTTATAAATTTCCATCAGTCCATTCTTTAAAATTAAACATGTACATATAGAACTTCCTCGTTAGGGACCAAATATATATAATACTTAATTTAATAGAATTACCATAAATTTTAAAATACCATGATCAATTCTCTTCTTTGGGGAGGAAAGACGAAGCTTACAGGAGGAATCAATCACATCACAATTTTAAAATATTGATGGGAATCATGGGTTAAATACGTTTAGTATCCCCTTTAGTTAGAATAATGTCCAAATGCATTTTCAGACCTTGAAATTTATTTCATTTATAACTATTTACTTTTAAGACTAAAACCAACGAGTAAAAAGTTTAGCTCATTTTTGAAATCTTTGAATCATCATTCAAAAAATTAAATTCCAATTAAATATGTGAGAAATAAATTTTGATTAAAATATAATTTGGATACCCTATAAATTCCAATTAGAATTAATCCTGCCGAGTATCCTAGCTCCTTTGTGAAGTGAAATTTCTTGTTGGGAGGTTAAATCACCCCACCTTGAACTAAACATATTTTACATCTTTCAATTATGATATCCGAACATTTCAAAAAACTTTTATACAACATAATTAAATAATCAACGTCTTTTGGTCCCACAATTAATGACAATGTCTCCGTTGGGGAAGGATATCATATTTAAGTGTACACCATCGTTTCATTCCTCGAATTTGAATCGGTTCGTGTAGAACTTTCCCGTTAGGGGGATCAAACTAACTTACATTCTATCTGAAGAACTATCACATAAGAGTTATATGAATACCGGATGCCGTGATTAATTCCATCTATTGAGGGGACATACAAAGATCACCCAAGGAATTAATCACATCACAGTATTAAAATACCGATGGAGACTGTGGGATATATGTTCAAATTCCGAAAAGTATTTGTTTAATTCTAAGCATTCGAATTGAATCACCAATAATTTTCCAATTACATGTATAAATTAAATTATCGAGTCTCTCTATTTTAATTTTCCAAAAAATATTAATTAATTAAAACAAAATCTCGAGACCAGATTAAAATTCAAACACTTAATTAATTACCTAATTAAATTGATTTTAGAAAATAATAAAGAAATTTCCAGAAAAATCATGAGCTAGGACGGTCACACAATAATCCATGTTGTCCATAATAACATGGGTTCCTAATTAATTGTTTAATTAGAACACGATATATATTAACACGAATATAGATGGGAGAATCATAATAAAAAATAATCACATCCAATTACATTTCAAATAGGAAATAAATTCCCCTTTCTATCATGGCCTAGAGTTCTTCTTGAAGTAAAACTCTTCAAGATCAAGAATCTCATTTGAAGTATACTTCTTAAATAACTAGAATTCCTTTTGTAGTAGACTTACCCAAAATATATAGCCCTTTATGAAGTAGAATTCTCTAGGAACATGACTTTTATAACTTACAATGCGATGCATCAATTATCATCTCGAACGGAAAGCTTGGAGAGAACATAAAAATCTTATTTTTGGAAATCTGGTCATTGAGAATTGACTCTCAAAGGGGGAATTGATTATCTATATGAACATAATTGATTATCAATATAGATAATCGATTCTATAAGCTTCAAAACTAGGTCGTTTTGATCTTCATCTCCACTTCGCAAAAACCATGAAAAAAGCTTCCAAGCTTGAGCAGAACTTATGAAGTTTTCAAGTAGTAAAAATTATTACATACCCTCATAAACTCCTTCCAATACATTAATTAATGCAATAATTAAAAATAGCCTAATTATTACAACTAAATCAAATCTATACAAAAATTAAATACGAATAAACCACAATAGAATCCATTCGCATAAAACAACATTTAAGTGACCATGATGGAAGGGATATAATAATTAAAACCCTAAAAAACCATGTTAGCACAATACATTAAGGTTTTGTGGTGGACACCATAAACCATTCTAAAACATGATCAATCTATAACCAGGGCTCTGGTACCAATTATTAGGGATTGACATAATAAAAAAAAAAATCCCTAATAACTTTGATTGAACATGATTTTAAAAATAAGGCATAAAGAACTAGAAAAAAAATGATATAGGGTTCAGACCACGATACATTTTCAAATCTTGTAGGTGATTTGAATGAAAAGAAATATTTGATAAAGATGATGATGGGGTTGCTTTTATCCATATTCCATGTAACAATAAAAACTTAACTAGCCCTTAGTACTTTAAGTAGAAAAAATTTCAAAGAAAAACCCTAAACTTTTATTAAATTACCAAAATAGCCCTAAAAGTATAATTAAGATACTTTATAACTTCTTACACAAATTTGATCCCAACTTTCACTCAAAGTTTGACCTAAGGACATATATTTTTTAGGAATTTCATACACAAGTTCATTAAGTTTGTATAATTACGCAAAATCCCCTAAACATTGATAAAATAACCTAAATACCCCAAAACCTATATGAAAACTAGCCAAGGACCTAAACTTAAACCAAAACATGTTTACCTTACATCCCCTGGTGACATGGCACCATCTGGACAACCAGCATAGCTTGTATCATATTGGTAACCTAAGGTACCCTATTTACCTCCAATAAAATAATAATGGAAACTTATACAATTCAACCCCATCTCGACCTCCAAAACCACCAATCAACTCCCCTCTTCGAACCCTATAAATACCCTCTCTTACCTCAGTTAAAAATCATCCGAGCTGAGAGCAAACTCAAAGTAAAAATTTGAGAGGTTTTACATTTTTGTAATTTTATGCATGAATGCCTATTTCTTCAATTTGTTTATATTTCTGCATATCTATAGAGTAAAATTATGTGTTTTCATGTAAAAGTTAATGTGTATATACACTGAAATGGCTCAAAAACAAGAGAACTCCATTAAAGCATGAGCTTCAATGGTGGATTCTGCTTCCATGACTTTGAACCAGTTGCAAAATGAGGTAAGTTGAGCTTAGGTTCTTAGGAATCTAGTTGTAATGTTTAATTGAAAAAAAAAATGGCTTTTGATACCTCAGATCCATGGTTGAAGTTTTCGCCCTGAAATTTTCTGAAAACCAACTCGACAGTTTTACTCCACCAAAATCCCTCAAACCAAGTTCATTCTTTCACATTTTTTATATAGAACAAAACCTTTATGATGCCAAAATGAAAATCATAGTTTTCAATTACTTCTATTTGGTCAAAATTTCATCATTTTTACATAAACTCAATAGCTCGATTTAGCCCACCAAAATTCTTAAAACAATTATGGTTAGATTCATCTTAAAAAATTAGGCGACTTTCATTCAGGAATCAACTTAAAAGGAATTCTAAAACAATTTGAATTTAAGGTCAAAGTTTTAAAACCCTAAAGTCAAACTGTCAAAAGGTTGAAGGTGAGTGGCTTACACGAGCGCGAGTGAAAGTCAAAATAGGCTGAGAACGCGTGTAATAGTGATATAAATTAAATTTCGCAAGTTTCCAAGAACGCTTATTTAACTAGCGTCTACTTTTAAACCAAATAAATTCAACCCTTAAACATGCATCTAAATCAACCCATCAAATATAAAGCATGCGACACAAAGTTAAGGAAAAATCCCCGAAGGGCAAAACCTTTTATTTCTAGAACTTCAAAGAATTTACAAGACCATTGACTTACATACAACCTGATAATCGCCCACAAGTGTAACGCACGGTGTCTTCGGTAAACCTTCAAAGCAACGGCTAGAAACAGTGTGACACAGAAATACCCGCAGATGTCGGTTCCTATGTCGGCGGCTGGAATTTTCCCTTTCCAGGAGGGCAGCAATGAAGAAGAGAACGGCTTCTCCACAAGGGTTGAACAAACTCAAGTTGTGTTCTTGGGTTACCAAAAAGATTCACAAACGATTGGCAATTGTGTGAATCAAAACATGAGTCTTGGGACTCAAAAATATGAAGACTAGAGTAATTTGGACTCTCAAAAACGTCTTCTAAAGTCTTGCAAAACAACTCCCCCGAAGTTGGTATTTATAGGAAAAAATATGAAGAGTCCCACGTTCTTAAAACTCTAAAATTCTATCCAGCGTACAAAAAAAACAGCATTCTTTAAGGAATTTTCTCTATCTTCAAAAGGTCATAACTTCTTCACCGTAGCTCGGATTGAGGTGCCGTTTTTTCCAGTATCTTCGTTGCGGTGAGCTCTTCAACTTTATAGTTGACCAGACCTCCAAACTATGGATGTGAAATTACGAAAATGCCCTTGAACTGTCCTATCGTGCCTTTTTTTCACTGTTTTGACTTCCTTGCGTACCACTTGCATTAAGTCCTTAAAATATTGGAACGTGAAATCGTTGAGGCAGATGTGGGACATATTAATGGAGATGTTGAATGCTTGATTCCCGGAATTCGGATTGAGGCCGTCGAGTGACATCTTGAGGTGACGTGCCAAATGTAGCGGCGTACGACATACACAAATGAAACATGTTGGACATGAGAAAAATGTCTTTACATAGGCACATAAGGAATTTGACTGAGCGCGTGAGGGCACGTCTCTAATAAAAATTTCTAAATTTTTTTCAACATTTTTATTTTTTATTCTGAACAAAATGGTATATTACATCACCATGTTTGGATTCCAGGAAAGTTTTTTTCCCAAGAAAACTAGTTTTAGGTTTAAAAATTATGTTTTATGTTTACACACAACCCCCTATCAACTTTTTCAAGTATTTTAAAACCTCCTCAAACTTTTTCTGTAATGTCTTGATCACAAATAAAGTTACTTTCTCTTTTGTCACTAATTCCAAATCATAATAGAAAAGATAAAGTGTTTATTTTAAAAGTTTAAAAAATCATACTTTATACTCTCTTAGTTAATTTTACACTGAAAATTCTTTTGACATAACATCCTACTACATCACATAAGCATTGTTTTGGACCTATATGACCTACTTACATTCTTTATGATTTCAGACTACCAATCTACCCAGTAATTTAGCAGCATAAAATACCGAAATTCGTAAATCTCAAAGTAGGTGATTTTCATTTCAATATTAGATAACTTGAGGTTATGTTTTTTAAATACTGATTGATATATCACTTTGTGATAATTTTGAACTCCAATTTAAAATACGAACACCTTTGTGTAGTTCATAATTATGGTGTTCGTATTTAAAGTCTACACAAAGGTTTGATCATAGTCAATCCTTCTCGATTTTGTGTAGTTCATAATTTAGTGGTTCAGATGTATGGTTTATCGGTTTATAGTAACTTGACACTCAGTTTATCCAGTTACATTCATAATATTATTCATTTACATATCATTAGACTTCAGTATACCCTGATAGTTCTATGATATTTTATTTTGTTTCAGCGTGTATAATCTCAATATTTCATTCCGTTAATTTTTTACACTATATCATTTTCCATATCTTGTATCGAAATAAAACTTATCTACTTGGTATGTCTGCTTAATTGTTTTTATTCCAGATGGACAACAAACCTGAGGAAGATAACTTATCTCTCGTGCAGTTGAACTTTTATTCTATCCTACACCCAAAAATATTCTCAGTTACATACATGTGGGCAATGACAAACAAGGATGGTAGTCCCCGTTGGAATATCTACATCATAACTTATCAGTTCTTATGGCTCCCGAGTGTTTCTACGAAGTTTAATATTATGTATGGCATGAATGAATAATATTGTACTTTTTTTACCAAAAAAAATAATATTGTACTTTATTTTCCGACTCCGATATATAATAGGATGATAGGCATCCCCATAATAAAAGCCTTTCAATTTCCCCTGCACTAAAATTATTGTTGTATTTAATCTTATTCTTATTTACCATTAAAACATCAAATTCGCAGATGCGATAACATAATATCAGATCATAATCTGATTTTATGCCTATACGGGACTGAATACGAGGATCTTTTGCCTACGATTTATACGATTATTATTATTATTAAATGTTTCCTTTACCACATTTTGTTACTCATATTGTTTTATAGTAATGAATATCTGGGATGACATCTACCTCGATATTTGTGACTCGATGCATGAGCACTTTGAATGAGCTATTAAATAAGTCGGATATGCTAATAAGCTTTTCCCACATATCAGAAGCATCGAATGTGACTGGGCGATTGCCAACACAATTTTCTCATTAGTTGTCTGACCGGAGAGGCTCAAGCAACCAGACAAGCCCGAAGGTTCTCATAAGACCCCGAAGTTCTGCAACACAGAAAACTAGTATAGAGTCCACCGCACGAAATAAGTTACCTAAAGATGAAGAGAAAACAAACTTCAGTGCCAACACGAAGATCTCAAAGCATATGAATATGAAAACTTGGATCTTTAAACATAGTGGGTAAAACTAGGGTTTGGGAACTTTGGTAACAGGTAGGAATTTGATTTTCACCAAAAGTTTTTAAAAAAATCATCTCAACGCGCCTTAAATAGTGAACACAAATTTCAAAGCGAAGGGTGCATTCGAATGAAATCCTAGGGTTCATTCGAATGAAATGCGTATTTTGTTCTAACGACACCAAGGTTCCTTCGAACGAACAGGCAATTTTTTTCCAATAAGCTTCTAATGGGTTCTTCTTTGTTTGACAGAGCTTAACCATTTGATATTTGTTAGATATTCATTCTAACAATGCTTAAGTATTCGTTACAAGGAGATTCCTTCTCCGTTCCAACTAGAACTATATCTCGTTCTAGCTCTCATTCTAACGAAGTAACAACTTCATTCTAACGACCTTAAAACCAAAAAAATATTTTCTTTTAAAATAGTTCTAAATGTTTTTGTTTAAAATCAAACACCTATAAATATATCCAAGGAACATATTCAAAATTCATCCATACTTGTGAGATCCTAGGTAAACGTTAAGACAAACTTGGCATGAAAACATATCACAATGTGTATCCAAATTTGAATATTGGCCTCATGGTCTTCATCAAACATGTGATAGTCTTACTAGATCGACAATGCAAAGCATAACCTATTACTCAAATTTTTTGTCCAAAATTAAGCCAGTTATAAACAAATTGACTTGATTGAAATTTTTTCTTTACAGTCAGACAAGACAGGGTCAGATTTTTACAAGAGTCGAGGAGTTTGCAATGATCACTCGGGAGGCCACAATGACTGAGGTTGAGATAGAGATTTAGTGGCCTAGACCCCAGATGGTTCAATGACAGGGAACGTCAAAATTGACTATTTGTCCCTCTGTTAGAGGTGTTCCAGAAATGTCTGCGATCAAGTAAATTGCTCTACGAACAAATGGATCGGATCGACTTGGAAAATAGAAAGATTTATACAAGTTATACGTTTCGGGATTAATGAACTTAGAGCTGAGGGAAGGATCAGCGGTAGCGTCAGATACTTCCCGAGGAATCTATTCTTGTTCTTTTATATCTTCTTGCAATATAGATCTTGATTGCACGTGCATTAACAGCTCTAAAAATGACTAAATAGTAACAATTGACAAGTCGAACAACGTAACGAGTCTAAGGGCGGGATCAAGCTTGAAAGGAATGGACGGGCGTAGGCTTAATAGTGAACGCAGACCCCCCTGCTTATAGATATGAGATCAATGACTTAAAAGACAGATGTCGAGATAAACTGTTAGACTTCTTTATTGCGTTGCGAAGAGAGATTATAAAATCTACGATTGGATTCAAAAAAGCATAGGCCTCGGGAAATTTGGCGAATAAAAGACTACTCGAATAAAGGGCAGAATTAAGATAGATACAGATCGAACTAAAGATATTAAGCATACCGACGGCTCCTTCTTAATGCCAAAAGCGGAGCGGAAGGAGAACCGACTTTCTTGTTTTTCACACTTGGTTAAAACATTTTTTCAAAGGTGTGATGACTCACCCCGAGCCCCCTATATAGATTATCTTTCCATTCATTTCAAAACTTCCATGATCCCTTCCCGAACCAAACATGAATCTTTCGATTCATTTGGCTCTCATGCTTAATTACTTATGGTAAATTCCCATATCTTTTTTTGAATGTAATGAGCCTATCATCTATTCTCTCTGTTGGGCGAGCCCCCGACGATTGAGGGGACCCCTGTAACATGCTGTGAGCCCCCTGTGATGGAGGGGACAGCCACCCGGCGACTGAGGGGTCTTCTCTTCTTGGCTTATCTTGTCTATTACAAACAAGGTTTTAGAATCTGGAAATTACAACTTTTAAAAACCCCAACTTGGGACAAGGTTGGGTAAGAGTTTCACAAGGGTAATCCACCCATAAAAGGGTTAGACCCAATGGTGACTCATTAATAGAGTAGAGACTTAGAGAGGAACCTTAGGATGATGGACTGCATGAAGGTGAAAAATCAAGTGTTTGCTACTTTAAAGATAACCGATGATGATTTGCAATGGTGGGAGAGTGTGACCACACTTGAGGAGAGGGGTCATTTGACTTATGGGGAGTTAATGGAAAATTTTAATGACAACTTTTTTCGTATGCTATTAAGTTTGAGAATAAGAGGGATTCTCTTATTTTGGATCAGGGTTCACGTAGCGTGACCGAGTATGATTAAGAGTTCACGAATCTGTCTATGATTACCCTAGAGGACGTGTATACTGAGGAAAAGAAGAAGAATTATTTCATTCAAGGTTTAACTTGGTCAATTTAGAAGGTTTTATTAGGGAACCCGACTTCACCACTTATGACCAGGTAGTGAATGTCGCTTTGATGATTTGGTAGAAGCGTATAAACTATCATAAGAGACTTGGAAAGGGGGATAAGAGAGTGGTTCAAGTGTGGCCAGGATGGGGTCAAGTGGTTTTAGGGTTAAGTTAGAGAGTCAGAAGGACCCATAAGGACAACAACAATGTAAGAATCCCTAAGTGGAGCATTATCAACAGTAGAGTGATAGGGACACATAATTTGCTCAGGGTAAAGGTCAAGGACCGTAGCAATGGGAATGAGTGTTAGTTAGGCGTCTAGGACACTTTAGAGGCGCTTGTTATGCTTGTGGAGAGAGAAGGCACGAGGCTATAAGATATTCTAGGGCTTGGGGTCATCAAGATAACATTTTTAGTTGAGGAGACATCGGAGGAAGTTACACCGCTTATAACTGAGGTGGGACCTCTTCTTCTAGAGCCTAGATGTGATTAGTTGGGTTCATGTGGTATGTTCTTTTATTTCCATGATATGTTTCATATATGTGTGTGTACTTTTATATTACTTATGTATATATGCACGGTGGATTTAGGGGTTATGGACACTGAGTTATGGTATACTATTATTGGCATAAGTGATCCTCACTATTGTGTTGAGGTGTCATACATGGGTGTATGTTGGCTAGAGTATGTTTTGATGAGTATGTGTGAATTAAATTATAATCATTTTTACATGCATGAATTATCTTATAATCCAAACGACTTCTTTGATTTTCTTCTTCATGTCTGGATACTTAGATGGTACTATTTCCTTTTGGAAAGAACTCTCTAAATATTCCCAAAATTTCCATAACACTATTGTGTGACAAACCATATCTTATCTTTACAGTGTTCAATTTGATAAGAAAATATAGTGTCGTATGTTTATAGGGGCATGACAGGTACAAAGGTTCACTTGCCTTACCATATAGTTTTTTGTATTTTAACCCCTCACTAGTTTTATCTGTTGATGTAAAAAATTAGATCACTCTAATTATTCAATCATAGATAAATAAATGAGACAAATAATTTTAAAGTGGTTCAGCCTTATAAGAATGGCCTACGTCCACTGCTGTTTTATTGGTGAATGTTTGGGAATTCTCGATTTGTGGTTCTATCAAGAAATTTCGGTCTGGATTTTCAGTTCCCTTACAGTGAGGATTGTACAACGTATTTATAGCCCTAAGGCTATAATGTGAAAAGGTAATACATTAAATGATATACATATGAAAGGGTGATACATTCAATGCCCCTTAAGCGTGTGCGTCTGAATGATAAGCATTTAATGAATCAGTTGAACTGTTGGTTATCCAACTATTAATGCTTAGTTCAAGGTGTAGCTCGGACCGCCTGAGTTGCTCGGACCGCCTAAGCTTCTCGGTATTCAAGAGTTCCTCGGAGCGTCTGAGTTCCTCGGAGTGTCTGAGTTCCTCGGGGAAGTAGTGTTCCTCGTTGTAGTATGGTTCCTCGGAGCGTGTGAGTTCCTCGGAAGTATTTATTGTTGTCATGTAGATTTCCATGTGTCATTATTCAATTGAGCCATGTCCGCAGACTAAATTTGGTATCAACAGAAGCCCCCAATGTTTCATAGTTCGAAATTTGAGGAGTATGGAACATTCTTTCTCGGAATATGGTAGCTTTAAATGGTCTTCCTGATTTTTAGGAGCGTTTCCCTTGTATTTATTTCTCCTTCCAAATTCGTAGAATCAGGCTTTTTGAACTTTTCTGCTCGCTTCGATTCCCGTGTTATTTTTGTCCTTTTAGCCGCCGGTAGCGTAATCGTTTCTTTTCGTAATCATTACTTTTCCTTTTCCCAAGGTAGAGTATTTAAACGCTGTAGAAAATCCCATCGTCTTCTACTTTTCCAAATTTATATTTTCGAGTTTTCCATAGTCTTTTTCTCTCCTGTGTATTCATCTTCTTCCATCGTTCTTTGTCAACAGATCCACTCTTTTTCTGTAAGATCTTCTTCCTTCTTCTTCATTTTCCTTTATTCATCATGGTTTACCCTATTGAATCTCTTGATAAGTTCCGCTCTGATTTTTCTATTCCCTCCTGGGTTGTCTTGGAAGAGATTTCTGAGCCTTCTGACTATTTCCATTTGGCTGAGGGACATTGGTTCCCCAGCCTCTTTATTGCTGAGTGTGGATTTTCTTTTCCACCAAATCCCTTGTGTCTGAAATTCTGTCATTACTTTGACGTTGTTCCTGCAAGAATAGCCCCCAACACATGAAGAATAGTTAATGGGGTGTATAGATTAAATCAAATCCATGGAACTCGCATAGGAATTCCTGAGATTATGTTTTGCTATAGATGGGCAGTTAATGATAACATTTTTTATTTAAAAACTAGATTTTTAAATAGGGCCTTAGTAGTCAATCTCCCTGATGCCAATAGGGATTATTTTGAGCACGGGGTTGTCATAAAAAATTGGCAACACCCTCCATTAACTGGAGATGAGTTTTATCTGGGTCCCAGATGCCCTCCTTATGGCAATGGGATAGGTTATTTTTATTTCATTTTACTTATTTTAAAATCATGCTTCTTTTGTGTTTGATAAAATGTGTCATTGATGGCAATGCTTATTTATTTACAGTTGACAGTAAAAGAAAGTGTCCGAAGGAAGCAGACGTGAATATAAGACATCTGAAACTTATCTGGAGTCTGCATCAATCTGTGGCCGACGAGCATATCAGGTCGGCTTCATATCTGCTGCAATACAAGAGCTATACAACCTCTTTCACTGCTCGTCCAGTAATAAGTGACGCAGAGCCAGTACCAGCTTCCACCAGCTCCTCGCCTGAATCCCACGTCCCTTTAAGCGAAAGGATGAAGAGAAGAAGACCTCCCACTCTCTTTGAGAAGCCTGCCTCTGGTTCTAGAGAGGCAAAAAGAAATAAAGTTGATGTCCCAGGGGAGGGGACAAAGAAGATGATGCACCTTCCTCGGCTGCTGTCGTGAAGCTTATCGAGAAGCCCGCAGTGGCTCCGAGCAGGTCTGCTGCTCCTGGAGAGGTGATTATAATATCACCGGCCAAGGGTTCTTCCTTGGTTGAATCTGTTCCTGTTCCCCCGAGGAGGCTGAAGAAAAGCTCCTCGGTCAATTTGGCTGACACCATCACTCATCCCCCAACTACTGGGATTGGGGTTTCCACTTTTGTTCCTCCGAGCTCTGCCATGATCTCGGTAAAGTCCTGGATCATTCCTGAGGTCCAAGGTACTGAGGAAAACCTTACTCGGGACATGGTCACTTCATTAGCTGCTCGTCTCCTTGCTTTTGTAAGTCTTCTCACTTTGAACTTTTCATATTTCCTTTGTCATTTCTGTTTCTGACTTGTTTTCTTTTTACTTTCACAGTTGACGATCTGATTTAATATAATTCTGAAGAAGGATGAAGCAATTAAAGCTTTATGCTCCTCGTCCAGTGTGGAGGGAGATCTGGAGGAAGCTATCAAGTCTTTGGACGATTCTCGCCAGACATATGCTACTGACAAGGCTATTTGGGAGAAAAAGCTTGCCTCCACCGAGCAAGAGAAAGCTCGAGTTGTTGATGTCTCCAAGGAGTTGGAGAAGAGAATAAAGGAGTTAGAAGGAAAAAATAAAGAGCTTGACGAGAAGCTCAAGAATACTGGAGAGCTAGAGAATAAGCTCAAGGTTGCTGAAGAAAGGTTGGGCCAACTTCAGGAAGTGGGTCGGCAGAAGGAGGAGGTTGAGAACAACATGAAGAATACCGAGAACCTTCTGTCCGAGAAGCTTTCCTCGAAGAAGCTGAAGAGAAAAATAGCTGTGAAGAAGTCCTACAGCGCTGGCTGGGACAAGGGGTGGAATAAGGGGTTGGCTGCCATGATATCACAAGTTGAATATGGCAGCCTAAAGTACTTCAGAGATGGATGGGTTTCAGCTCTCCAGGAAATGAAGGTTGATGAATCTTCTGAGCTCTTCCAGCAACACATTCCTGGTCCCCCTCCCACTCCTGAGGATGAAGAAGAGGACGAAGCTACCTCTGAAGAATCTTCTATGGTGATGGGAGATCATCCCCCAGCCATCCAACCTTCTACCGAGGAACCTCAGCAAGTCATCACCTCTTCCAAGCAGCTGCTGGCGCTCCCCGAGCAACTTCTGACTCCCTTCAAGCAACCTACTTCCTCATCCCAGCCTCTCGAGAAGGTTTTGGGAGACAAGGAAAAGGTGTAGAGTTGTTCGGGTTTTTATCTTTATATTTTTCTTTTTCAAATGTAACTCACAACATGTAATTCTGAACTTTATGATCTAATAAAACTTGGAATTTTTTGCATACTGTTGTTTATCTTCTATTCATACTCTACTTATATTTCTTATTGATGATTGCTCTTTCTTTCTCTGCTAGTTTCTGGCCAGGATGGAATTGTTATCTACCCATGATACAAAGCTGCTGCAATAATGTAATGAATACTTTAAGTCTGGTCACACAGACTTGAGTGCAGCACAAGTGGTAGACATCCTCAGCCAAGATGCTTCAGAACAGGCAGTGGAAGCATATCAATATCTGAAGTGTCTTCTTAATCGAGCGGTGGCTAATAATGTGGCCTATTATGATATGATCGAGGATCTCCAAGGCACCCTCGAAGACATTCAGCTTCAATACAAAGAATCCACTGCCCTGTTGCATGAGGGATACGAGAAGAAGTACAAGTTGATCATTACCGACAAGGGCAACGAGAAGCTTTTTGCTGGGTATGATGTGAGGGATAGAACCTTGAGAGGTGAGGTCGAGGAATGCAGACAGATTGCCAAGTTGCTGGAGCAAGAAAACAACAACTTGCAAAAAGAGCTATCACAGTTGAAGTCTGCAGCCTCTTCTTCAAAAGCCTTAATCCCAGTGACCGATGAGGGATTCTCGTTCTTAGAAGTCGAGAACGCCAACTTGAGGGACGAGTTGGAAACCTTAAAGAGAGCTGGCCCCTTTACATCAACTCGTGGACGAGCAAGAGCTGCTCGAATTCCTGTCGAGGAACAGAGGACTCAGTCTGCCTTAGAGAACCAAGCCTTCCAGTTAATGGCAAAGAATCAAGATTTGGCTAAAATGTCAAAGAAGATCAGGGACTTGGAAGAGCAACTCTCTGAGCAGAAATATATATTGGAGAACAAAGAGCTCTTCGTCAAAAATCTCCACGAGTAGCTAGACCTACTAACATATCAGTTCCACAAACAGCCCAGGGAGTTCTGGATGGCTGGATACAACGAAGCACTATACCACTTGGACAATCGTATCCAGAATGCCAATAATGAGCGCTACAAGCAAGGATGGCTGAATGCCTTAGGTGTGCTGCAACTCGAACAGGGTCATTACCTGTGGGACTACCATGATCCCGGGCTACTCGACTTACCTGTGCCACCATATAAATTGGATATGAGTTGGATCCCTGCATGGGCCATTCCTCGGAGCTTGATTTCAAAGTATCTCGGTGACTACAACCTTCATTCAAAAGCTGATATATCTCGTCCCGAGCATCACTTAGATCAACCATCCGTGATGAATGTTAGGATGTTGAAGGATCTCAACTTTATAAATTCTCCTCTGGCTTTAAATGATCCGCCTACTGGCGAGGAACCTGTGTCAAAAGCAGAGGGGAAAAGACCAGTAGAATAGGAATTTTTGATGTAATAGTTAGTATACATTTCAATACCAATGTAACTTTCATTTCATTATCAACGTAATTTATTTTGAATTCAATGAGAGACTTTCATTTTTGTTTTCAAATCTTAATTGCTATTGTTTTGTAATTATCAAACACTTTATATTTGTGCATGCATATCTGTTAAAAAGACAACAATATTGTGTAGTTTGTCGACCAACTCAATAATAATTACGAGTATCAACAATGTTACTTGATCACTTAATAATAAAATTTTGTTTCTCGACCAACTTAGTAATAAAGTTACGAGTATAAAAAATGTTGCTCGATCACTTAATAATAAAGTTACGAGTATAAAAAATGTTGCTCGATCACTTAATAGTAAAGTTACGAGTATAAAAAATGTTTAAAATGTTTCCGACTAATCAGGGTCGTTAAATTATACTTGTCGACCAACTACAGTTATTGGGCTTTTATCCCCGACCAGCCATAGTTAATAGATCTTTTCATTTTCATAATATGAGTTCGACCAACCAAGGTTGGTAAATTTTCCTCGTCGACCAATTACAGTTAGTGGGTTTTTATCCCCGACCAGCTATACTTGGTAGATTTTTCTCTTAAATGTTTCCGACCAACCAAGGTCGGCAAATTTTCCTTGTCGACCAACTACAATTGGTGGGTTTTTATCCCCGACCAGCCATATTTAGTCTTTTTTGAAATAATTTTACTTCCCGACCAACTCAAATTGGCATTTTCGAGAATATATTTACTTCCTAACCAACATAAATTGACACATAGTTGTAGGAATACTTTTTTTTATTTCCCGAGGAACATATAGTTTTAAAAGTTTTACTTCCCGGAGGAATACAAGTAGCTTTACTTCCCGGAGGAATACAAGTAGCTTTACTTCCCGGAGTAATATTGGTAGCTTTACTTCCCGGAGGAATATTGATTGGTAGCTTTACTTCCCGGAGGAATACAGGTATCTTTACTTCCCGGAGGAATACAGGTAGCTTTACTTCCTGGAGGAATGTAGGTTTCTCGACCAACCTTAGTTGGCATTTTTGAAAAAAATTGAGTAGCCTGAGCTTTGCCGAGTTTTGCCCCGAGTAGTGTGTAGCACTATTCCCCGAAAAACTTTCAATAAAAAGAAAGAATTCGGCAGAATATCTTCGTTTTATTCATCACTGATAGTACTTGCGTAGGTGCTCTGCGTTCCATGCATTCTTAAACTCCTCGCCTTCTAAAGTTGCTATACGATAAGTTCCTGGTCGAACAACTTCTGTAACTCGGTATGGTCCATGCCAGTTTGCCTCCAGTTTATTGTGCTTTTGAATGACTTTCTTCAGCACATAATCTCCTTCTTTCAGGTCGCACTTCTTCACCCTTTTGTTGTAGAATAAAGTTGTTCGTTGTTGGTAAGCAGCATTTCTAATGGCTGCTTCTTCTCTAACTTCCTCGAGCATGTCTAAATCCAGTCTTCTCATTAACTCGCTGACAGGGGAATTGAAATTCAGTACCCTATGTGTTGGGAGGCCCAACTCGGTAGGTATAAAAGCTTCACTTCCAAACGCCAGCATATATGGTGATTCTCCTGTTGCTACTCGGAGAGTAGTTCGGTAAGCCCACAGTACTGATTATAGCTCGTTGATCCAGTTTGCTTTCGCATCATCCAATCTTTTCTTCAAACCATTCAGCAGCGTTCTGTTTGTCACTTCAGTTTGTCCATTGCTTTGAGGATGGCCTGGTGCTGAGTGGACCTTCAAAATATTTGATTGATGACAATAGACAGCGAACTCCTCGTTATCAAATTGTGTTCCATGGTTTGTGATGAAATCATGGGGAAGACCATATCGACAAATAATGTTCTTCCAAACAAACTGGTACACCTTCTCGTATGTCATATCAATGAGTGGCTCAGCTTCTACCCACTTAGTAAAATAATCCACTGCGACGATGAGGTACTTGAACCTTCCTCGGGTCGTTGGCAGTGGCCCAACCAAATCAATTCCCCACATGGCAAATGGCCAAGGGGAAGTTATGGGTGTCAACAATGCTTGTGGAGTTCTTCGGATGGAGGAAAAAAGTTGGCACTTGTCACATTTCTTAGAATAGGCTATACAATCAGCCCTCATCGTCGGCCAGTAGTATCCCTGCATCATCACCCTTTGTAAAAGCGTCCGATCTGCTACATGTGCTCCACAGGACCCTTCATGGATCTCTTCAATAAAATCTTTCACCTCGGAGGGATGTACACATCTCTGCAAACCTGCCATAATTCCTCGTCTATATAAAACACCATTAGTTAATACATACCGAGCAGCTTTAAACTTCAATTTCTTGGCTGCGAGCTTGTCGATTGGTAATTCTCCCTCCTCAATATATGCCCTGATAGGATCCATCCAAGATGGTCCTAAATCAAGGGTAATAAAGTTCATCGTCATATCTTCATCTATCCTCCGACCAGCCAACACTTCAATTGGAATTGTTCGTCGTAGCTCAGTACGAGTAGCTGATGCTAGTCGAGCTAGGGCGTCTGCTCTCGCATTCTTCATTCTTAATATTCTGACCAGCTGAATAGCGGCAAATTCTGACACCAGCTCTTTTGCCTTTGCATGATATCTGATAATTAATTCTCCTCTAACTGCATATACTCCCATCATTTGGTTTACGATCAATTGAGAATCACTAAAAATAATAACCTGCTGTGCCTCCATAATTTTTGCCAAACTAAGTCCTGCAATCATGGCCTCATACTCAGCCTCATTGTTGGAAGCTTTGAATTGGAAACGCAGGGCGTATTCCATGTTGACCTCGTCCGGAGTGCTCAAAACTATCCCCGCACCACATCCTGTAGTGCAAGATGAACCATCTACATATAGCCTCCATATAGGTAACTCGTCTTCAAATTTCTTCTCTGTCAGAGTTCCTCGGTGAAATATTTGATGCTTCCTTTCATCCTCCCTGGATTTTTCTTTCTCTTCGTCGATCATCTCTTCTTTCCCTTTTTCCAATCGGAATTGGTCTGAGCTCGAATTTGATGATCCTGTAACATCCACTTGCCCTTTTACCAACCGGCATTGGTTTGAGCTAGTGTTTGTTGATCCTATAACATCCACAGGTTGATCAGCGAGCAACTTTTGCTCCTCGTCCGGAATGCTCACAACTATCCCTGCGCCACATCCTGTAACATCCACACGCCATTTTGCCAATCGGAATTGGTCTGAGCTTGTGTTTGTTGATCCTGTAACATCCACAGGTTGATCAGCGAGCAACTTTTGCTCCTCGGGGGTATCAGGATAGGTGAACTATGTTATAAAATCTGCTACAACTTGCCCTTTTAATGATGATCTGGGTTCATAAACTATATCATATTCACCGAGTTCTATTGCCCAGTACATCAATCTCCCTAATTTTTCTGGCTTATGAAGGGCTTGCCTCAATGGCATATCGGTATATACTACTATGGTATGAGCCTGGAAGTATGGCCTCATTCTCCTACTCGCTTCAATCAACGCCAGTGCTAACTTTTTCAGCCTTGGATATCTGATCTCTGCTCCTCAAAAGGCCTTACTGGTGTAGTAAATAGGTTTTTGCACTCCATTCTCCACTCTGATCAACGTCGAGCTAACTACATTCTCGAACATTGCAAGGTACAAATACAATTTTTCTTCCATCACCGGCCTGGACAACAGTGGAGGTGCTCCCAAGTATTTCTTCAAGTCTTGAAAAGCCTTCTCACATTCATCATTCCACTCAAAAGTCTTTCTGAGTGTCTTGAAGAATGGGAGACATCTATCAGTTGCTCGTGACACAAATCTATTGAGTGCTGCTACTCATCCTGTGAGACTTTGTACTTCTTTCTTCGTCGTTGGAAATCGCAACCCTAATAGAGCTTTGATCTTTTCAGGATTTGCTTCAATGCCTCGTTGATTGACAATGTACCCGAGAAACATGCCTTCTCGTACTCCAAATATGCATTTCGTCGGATTCAGCTTCATTTGATATTTATCCAGTTGATCAAAAGTCTGACTTAAGTCAACTAGATGATCGGCAGCTTTCTTGCTTTTCGTCAGCATATTTTCAACATATACTTCCATATTGCAACTGATTTGTTCAGCAAAGACCTTGTTCATCAGCCGCTGATATGTCGCACCAGCATTTTTCAAACCAAAAGGCATAATATTATAACAATAAGTTCCCCTAGGGGTAATGAAAGAAGTACTCTCCCTATCTTCAGGTTTCATTTTGATCTGATTGTAACCAGAATAAGCATCCATGAAGCTCAGCAACTCATGTCCCGAGGTAGCATCCACCAGTTGATCAATTCGGGGTAATGGAAAGTGATCCTTTGGGCATGCTTTATTGAGGTCAGTGAAGTCTACACACATCCTCCACTTGTTGTTTTTCTTCTTTACCATCACCACATTGGCTAACCAGTCTGGATATTTAACATCTTCAATGAAACAAGCTTTCTGGAGCTTCTCGACTTCCTCTTGTATAGCTTGGTTCTTCTCGGGACTGAATACTCTTCTTCTCTGCTTCACATGCTCGATCTCTTTACTCACATTGAGCTCGTGACATAAGAAGTTTGGGTCTATCCCAGGCATATCTTCATGACTCCATGCAAAAGTTTGTCTTCTGCTTTTAAGGAAAGTTATCAATTCCTGTTTTAATGAGGCTTCCAACGACGAACCTACTTGAGTAGTACGCTCAGGGTGCTCGTCGTCCAGAATGATGTTTTCAGTAGCTTCCACCACTTAACCCTTCACGATTTGCGACTCATCTCTAGGATCCAATGTTTCAATCTCTGCACCTTCATCCGCTTGATAGGTAGTAGTCTTTTTCCTTGATTCTTCTAGTTCTTCTTGCTCGGCCGATGAGTAATAGCATTTCCGAGCTACTTTCTGATCACCTTTCACAACTCCTACTCCAAAGTTTGTTGGAAATTTTAGGCACTGATGCACTGTAGATAGTACAGCCTTAAACTTCTTCAATCATACTCTTCCCATGATGATATTGTACGATGATTGAACATTCTTATACATCACGAAGAAACGTATTCTTTTCGCCCGACAAGCAGGCCACGTACCAATGAATATATCCAACTTGATCGTTCCAAGTGGAAATACTTTCTCCCCAGCAAAACTGATGAGGGGTCTGTGGTAAGGCTCCAGTTGAGATAACTTTAGATTTAAACTATCGAAGCACGAGTAGAACATGATGTCTGTCGAGCTACCATTGTCGACCAGTACTCTTGAAATCATTACTTCCTTCATTCTCATCTTGATCACCAGTGAGTCATCATGAGGATACAAAACTCCTGCGAGGTCATTCTTTGAGAACCCAATGACCAACTTCTCTTTATTCACCTTTCTCGGGTGATCCTCTTCAGCTAGATTTATTCGTTGAATATACGAGCAAGCTTGAGCCTCACCGAGGTAAGCTTTTCTCTCTGCATTAAGATCTCCTCCTCTTGCATCTCCACCTGTTATAACATTACAGTCAAATGACCCAAAGCGTATTGAAAATACCTCTCGTTCTGGCTGCCTTGGTCTCTTGGGAAGATCGGGGGTCGTCTTCTGGATTAACTTCATGGTTTCTTTTTTTGTTCTCTTCTCCTCGACGAGGAGATCTAGATCTCTCTCTTGCTCGGTCGTTATTTCTTCTTTCGTTTCCACGATCAACATACTTTGACATCTTTCCTCGTCGGATGAGTGTTTCAATTTCATTTTGAAGAGCTATGCAATTCTTGGTCATATGGCCATGATCTTTATGAAACTCGCAATACTTCACTTTATTCCTCTTTTATGGGTTTGCCTTCATTTTCTCTGGCCATTTTAGTTCCTCGTTGTTCTTGATTTCTTCTAGAACATGGTTAATATCCTTCTTCAAAGGAGTATAATTATCATATTTATTCATTACATCCCATACCGACCTACCTTTTGAATTTTTGTCATTACCATTGTTCTTGTGCTCTTTCTTCTTAGCTTTATCACCTTCCACCTTGGTTTCTTTAGCATCCGTATTCTTCTTTTCAGCCATAGCCTCCTCGGCATTCATAATCCTGGACGCTTTTCCCATCAGGTCTGACATGGTTCTAGGTGGATCTTTGGCCAAAGTGTAGTACAACTTGTTCGGCAGTAATCCACTCATCAAGGCAGTAATCGCTGTATTCTCCTCATAATCAATGACCTCCAGTTTCTCGTTATTAAAACGAGTTATATAGTCTCTGGTACTCTCACCAGCTTTTTTGTCTAACACTTAATAAATGTGCTACTTGTTTAACTGGCTTTGCCCCAAAATAAAAATTCCCAATGAATAACTCGGCCAGTTGAAGAAAAATTGAGATCTTACCCCGAGGAAGATTATTATACCATATTTGAGCAGATTCGGTAAGAGTTCTCGAGAATGCTCTGCATCTCATCTCATCTGGAACAGCGTAGATGTCGATGGCAGCTTGATATTGTTCTATATGGAGGACATGATCAGTCTTTCCATCATACTTGGGAGTCATAATAGGTGCTTTGAACTTTAATGGTGTTGGAAAATCTACAATGGCCTGGACAAAAGGTGTTCCTCGAACAAAGGTTCGTTGTAGAGGATTCTTGGCCTTAGCCATTTCCCCTAATCTATCCTCCAACCTTTAAATAGAGCCTTTCCATGCATCATTCCCTTCCTCGGGCCTGTTGGTTCGAGCAGCTGATCGCGTTGAAGTAGCTTCCTGAGATCTATCTTGATGAGCAGTTGGTCGCTCATAGGATCTATCTTGACGAATAGCTGGTCGCGACTGGGAAGATCCTTCCCTTAAATCTGATGGTCGTCGAAAACTCCTTGATACGACTTTAGTAGGACTTCTATTCCTTGCAATTCCTAATCGATCAAAAGGTGATACCCTGCTTAAACTCTCTAGCGCACTAGTCCTTTCTGGAGAGAGAGTGACACGTTGTTCAGTATCTGTGGCTCGCACTGACGAAGTTCGTCCAGGTTGATAAGAAAAATCTTCAGATTCTTCATTGAGATATGAATTGGTACGCCTAGTATGTGAGGATGGTGCACGGGTGTTTCTTTGAATACTTCGTGGTCCTGAAGGGGCTGACGCACCGCCATGGAGAGTTTGGATGAGTTGTCGCATTGTTTCTTGCATGACGGTCTAGCCCTGAGCCAGATTTGTCATTATTCCAGCCAGATCTGGAATATTTGGCGGAGAAGATGGATTGGGAGGGGTTCCAGCGTTTCGATTGTTGGATTCCGAAATGTCAGCCATCCGTAATGGATTATTTTTGGTGAGAAACGATATTACCAGTCGTTCCCACAGACGGCGCCAATCTGTTGATGTAAAAAATTAGATCACTCTAATTATTCAATCACAGATAAATAAATGAGACAAAGAATTTTAAAGTGGTTCAGCCTTATAAGAATGGCCTACGTCCACTGCTATTTTATTGGTGAATGTTTGGGAATTCTCGATTTGTGGTTCTATCAAGAAATTCCGGTCTGGATTTTCAGTTCCCTTACAGTGAGGATTGTACAACGTATTTATAGCCCTGAGGCTGTAATGTGAAAGGGTAATACATTAAATGATATACATATGAAAGGGTGATACATTCAATGCCCCTTAAGCGTGTGTGTCTGAATGATAAGCATTTAATAAATCAGTTGAATTGTTGGTTATCCAGCTATTAATGCTTTGTTCGAGGTGCAGCTCGGAGTTGCTCGGACCGCCTAAGCTTCTCGGTATTCAAGAGTTCCTCGGAGAGGTCTTGTTCCTCGGAGCGTCTGAGTTCCTCGGAGTGTCTGAGTTCCTCGGGGAAGTAGTGTTCCTCGTTGTAGTATGGTTCCTCGGAAGTATTTATTGTTGTCATGTAGATTTCCATGTGTCATCATTCAATTGAGCCATGTCAGCAGACTAAATTTGGTATCAACAATTACCATATTCACCGCCTCCCCATCTAACATTTTCACTTGCTAAATGATCAATTTCCTGATTAAACATTTTCAATGCATCGTAAACAAGCGTTGTCATACTACGATTATTGGGGGGGGGGGGGGGTAGTATTATTGCATTCAACACATTCTGCAGGTTTGTTTTATTTTCTTTTGACGAGATCCTTTTCCCCATGATAACATCGAAACGTGCAAGAATGACTTATTTTATAATGAAGCAAATGAAAATGGATATCTTCAAGCTCTATCAATTTTCCATTTTCACATTTAATACACGGATGTGAAAATTTAGTTTGACCACCACCGTTCTTCTTCACAAAATCAATGAACACATCAATCCCAGTAATGTATTGTGCACTTACTCTTTCATATTCCTTCATCTACACTTTGCTAACTTCCGATGACATTTTATATGTTGAGCTATGTCAATAGAAAGTAAATGTTAAGTAATACCATTCAAATTGTGATTAAATAATGTATACAGACTGAATAAAAGGCAAAATTATATCTAAGTGAATGTTGTGATCATTATGAACACAATAGATTAATTACCAAAATATCAAGATAGCTTGAACCAAAACATGCCTAAAACCTTTCAGAAACTCTAAACTAATCTTGTAAATCTACATCACAACAACCAAGAATACCAAAACAAAATAAATGGTCCATTAAAAAAAGGGGGAAAACACCATAGATTGAACCCAATAAATGCCTAAAAACACGATTTTGAACAAAAATGAGAAAGATATGTGTGCTTATATATGTATATATATATACACACACACACACATACAGAGGGAAGGAAATACTTTAAATCACTCGATAAAAACCCAAATGAGCGAAGCCGCCTCTGAGCTATAAGAGATAAGACATAAATCGTCAAAGAACAAAACCAAAAACAGCCATTATAAACAATGTGGAAATAATTTTAGTTAGTAATGATTGCGAAAATAGGCACAAATGAAAACCCAACAAGCTTAAAAATGAAAAATAATTAACACTCATCTACTTTATTATGCATGTAAACATTTTCAACAAGTTTTAAAATGAAAAACTCAAAACACATGTGTGCACACTAAAGTAATTTTAAGATCCCATGACAAATGTTTCTCTGCTAATATACATTACCTTTACTTAAGTTTAAGTTTTATCAATATGCCCCCATGGGAGAATTTATTTTGTAAAAGACATATGCTTAGTTTTTCTATTGATATTGTTATGTTGAAAACATATAAACTATTTGTATTCTACTTAAAATCAGGACAATAAGCTTGCAATAAACCAAAAGACTTGTATCCCTGTACAATTACATTCTTAATTAAAATTAACATGAAATAATTTCTCCCATTTGAACCATGTCAAAACCTATGATTAAGTTGCCCCAATGGCTATAACAACCATTGAGAAAAATACAAAAGCCTTTAATTTCCATATTTCTAGAGATAAAAATATCGACACTATAACAATGGATTCAATTCATGAATACAAGTGCATTCAGAATTGCAATAGTTAGAAAATTCAACTAAGAGGCAATCAATTAAGGAACACCAATGCATTCAAAATTGCAATATTAAGATACTTATACTAAAAGCATCTAATTACTAGATATGCTTAAGTGCGGACACCACTACAAATGAAGTAACTAAATACCACTACATAAATTCAGTAACATACTACCATTTGAATTTCAAGATTGGATTAACATGAATACTAATGAATTAATTTTAATAAAATGTAGTAGAATACCAATGAATTCAGTCGTTGAATACCACTACAAATTGCATTACTAAATTTCAGCAAATGAATACCAATGAATTCAATAACGGTACGCCACTCCAATGAAGAAAAAATAGTAACTGGATTAACTGAATACCATATAACCATCAAAATACAAAACTTTAGCTAAACTGCATTAATTAAATGCACTAAAATGTAGTAATTGGAGTAACATATTACCCTTAATATGATGAGTTTACTACATTTTCATTTACCAAAACTGCATAATAATTGAGCTACCCCAAATTAGTACTATTGAAAAATTAGTACTATTGTATAAACTACCAACATAGCAGTCATTGTTATACATAAATTCAAACCTAATTCAAACATTATAAAATTATTACAACATCAATATTACATAAACAACACTAAAACGATATCCACATCCAACCTAACAATAATAAAATATAGTTTTTTCATTAGGACTCGAATCTTGTGGTAATTTTACATCAATATAATAAACACAACTTTCATATCAATATCATTTTCATGGTGCAAACTCTCTTAAAAGTCAACTCGATATCGACTGAATTGACTTGGTCTCTGTAGACACCACATTCTAGGACCCCCTAGGTCTCCCCTTAAGTCCCTAGCACCTCCTCATCTCAATGTAACCCTAGGTTGCACTCCGAGTACCGATCTAGAGCCCATCGGGTGCCACCGGGCCCTATTTGACTCCAGTCAACTCTATCATCAGAGCAAAAGCCCTTTGAATATTTGAAGGGCTCTGAATACCCTTTCCAACGGTCTAATCCATGCGCGAATCGGCATAACGGTTCAGATGAACATATCATTTTTCTACCAAAGATCATTTCAGAGGGCACTCCCGGACCCCGATTTGACCCCAATCAACTTCACCATCATAGCAAAAGCTCTTTGAATCTTCGAAGGTCACTGAATTCCATTTCTAATGGTCCACCCCATGCGCAAAACAGCATAACCGGTAAGACGAACGATCAATTTTTCCCCGAAAATCGATCCGGAGGCCACCGGGCACTCCCAGGCTCCGTTTGACCAAAGCTAACTCTTTAGCTTGAATGAAACTGAATGAATCTTCCAAGGTCATTGAATACCCTTTCTAACGGTCTGCCCCGTGCGCGATTCTGACCTACGGTACGGACGAATGATCCATTTTACTCCGAGAGGTCCCCGGGTGCTTCCGAGCCCCGGTTGACCAAGGTCAACTTTTTGAACAAAGCAAAACTCTTTGGAATGTCGAATTACATCTCCTAATATTTCCAATGGTCCACCCCGTGCACGATTTTGATTTACCATGCGGACGAACGATCCGTTCGGGTTCGATGATCTCCCGTTCAAAGGACCGACGTGCACTTCCGAGCCACATTTGACCCAAAGTCAACTCCCGGACCCGGGAGTAGTCCAAAGGACTCTTGAAGGTATTTAAAATACCTATTTAACGGTATGACCCGTGCGCAATTTGGATCAACGATTTATGTTCTACGGCCATTTTTCTGGAAGAATTTGCACGGGACTACCAATTGGCAGGTCCTGAGCCCTGCCAATCGGCACTGTGTCTGGGGGCACATGCCCATAGGCACCCTCTGGGGTAGGCCAATCAGCACCCCCCTGACCCTATAAATAGGGTCCATGACCTCACTCCAAGAGAACACAATAGATCCATCAACATCAGTGATCTTAGTAACATTCCCTCGAAATTAGCGAAAGTCCCTTATGTGAAGTTCCATCCAAGCTTACATTCTCATTCTTTTCATGCCCAATTTGGCAAATATCTTTTCCTCTCATCAACACTCAAGGGAATTCATCCAGGATCAAAGATCAAGTTTCAAAGAAGGTCAAATTCCTTCCCCATCTCTTTAAATTCCTTGTTTTTGCATAATAAACATTAGATTTATAATCTAGTTCTTACTTTAGTTCATACACATTAATATCTACACTTTTATTAGTATATTGTACATACTTTATTTTCTACAAAAAAATCCCAAAGACAAATAAAAGAGGGTTACACCCGTAAATTCCGAACGGAATTATCCATCACACCTTTTTCTAAAATCAAAACACATTTTCTACCCACAAACATATAATAAAATTCCATTCGGATCTATGGGATAAACCCCACCCCTATGCTACATTCGAACTACGTGGAATTTAATGCCTTTATAGGCTACGTAGCCGTCTCGGATTAAAATCCAAGACTTAAGTCCAATTTTCCAACTTTCTCAATTTCTTAAAATCTCTTATTTTCTAAAAACATCCCATTTTCATGTTTATGTATATATCATACTTGTTTGCATTTCATCCAACAAATATTATCGTTTCCTAATAACGACCAAATCGTGATGGACGCACAAATTATACTTTCTACATATGATATTTTGTGAACATTCATATGGATGACCTCACTCTACCTTGACCATGGTACGAGTTGAATAAATCCGATCTCCATTATATAAACACGCTCACACACTTCACGGGGATATAAAAAGGAAGATAATAACACTAGCCCATGAGAGACTGAAAGGAAGGGATGGGTTCCTAACACCTATCCATTCCGTAACTTAGTCCCCCAGTCCTCCAAACTATTAGTTTCGTATGCATCAGTTTGTCCTTGATGTCGCTCTCTCAAAGTGACAACATTTCTTTTGCCTGTTTTGTGAAAAATAGGTTGGCGACTCTATCTCTTCACATTCACACCCACACCGACGATGGTAGAAGCAACCTTCCCAGATGAAGGGGTGAGAGACCGCGACGCAGCCTTCCCGATGGGCGAGATATATCTATATCTCTCCTCTCTCCTCTCTCCTCTCTCCTCCCCCGAAGGCGCGTAACCCCGAAATGGCCACAGTCTCGAAGGGTGGCGATACGATTCAGAGTTGCGAGTCTCAAATGGTGACAATACGATTCTGAGTCGCAAGTCAATTTTATGATGAATATTTAAAAAATGAGTCAAAATTTCAAAAATGTATAAAGGGCACTTGGTACTCACAATAAATGAATGTGTGCACACTAAAGCAATGGATTGAGTTTTCTTCCAAATTTTAAAGAGGGGGAAAGGGAACCTACATGTTCAATTCAGTAGCGAGGTTAATTGGTGAAATGAAATTAAATGAAACAAAACTGTATAGATGAAAACTACAATCAATCAACTTATCAAAACATCATTAACATTTTCATAGTATTGGGAATTTGAAATTACTAAAAGCGAGCAAAAATGGAAGAAACACAAAGTCAAGAATTTATGAATATTTACTACGTCAAATTTGTATCTTACATACCATTTAGCCAATAAGAGTTGTAATGACTGCAAGCATATTTCTACAACACGAACTGTCGGCCTCAAACACTTCTAACTTTTCAATTCCCAGGATGATATAAAAATATAGTTTAAATAATTAAACACAATTCTTACACAAAATACAATATAGATTAAAGATACATGTTTGTATATAAATAACTGCCATCAAATTGTATAAGTAAAAATTCAATTATATTACAACTACTGCCTTAACCATTTATATCACGATGGGCTCATAGATAATTCTCATCCATGACCACAAAATGATTCTCCAAAAGTTAACTGAGCACGATTTCAATATTTTATTTGTGACAACCCAAATATAATCATGATCACCTCCATTTAAATCATTATTACATTATATTATATATAATGTTTTACTTATATATTATATGATATATTATGTTATCATATTTTAGTCTATTTGTACCTTAAAAAATCATGAAATTTCAACTTGGTTACAAACGATGAAATTCGAAGGTTCCGTAAGGAATTTGGTGTTAAAGACTAGTTTTGACCCATTAGATGTGACAATTGGTCAAGACAAAAACTATATATTTGTAAATCTATGAGTTATGTTTGTAATGCAATAAATTGTGTGTGAAACAGATGTTCGAGTAAGACGATATAGATATTTTACAAATCTAGGACAAAGTTGTCCATCCTAGTAAGTTGCATTTTGTCTTTTAGTATACCAAATGTTTTAACTATATTGCTTAAAGAGGGAAGAATATTTGGTCAACTTAAACCCCTAAATATAACATCATCCTTCATCATTTTGAACCCTTAGTTCAGTTTGGAGAGTTTTTAGCTTGATGAGAGAGAAAGGAGAAGCTAAAGGAAGAAAGTGTGATAAGAAAAGTTAGGAAAATTCGAATAAAATTATAAAAGTGTTCCCAAGGTAAATTTATGTGTAAATTTCGTTTTATTATTGAATTATACTTATTTAAATTATAGATATCATCAATTTTTTATTAAAGTTTCATCCTCCTTTGGATATGTATGGATATGCTCATACTTGAGGCAAGTTGTATGTGTAATCCATATTGCCTTATATTAAAAACTCGCTTATATCCAAACTTCTATATATTTTTGTATACTTCTTGGAATTAAGTCATTCAACTTGAAGATGAAGCTAGACTCATATATACAAATTATATTCGAAAACTAGAATTAAAATCCTTGTAATCACACTTAGGTGATGTTTGTAAGTTGATGCACATTTGTTGTTTGCATGATTCTTTCACATATAGCTTGAGCCTTTTGATATAGCATATAAACTCTAAAAATTATAAAACTCTGAGTATTATTTAGTATGTTTATAGAAAACTTGTTGAAAATCATAATGTATAAAAATTATGAAAATTTATGAAAGTTAAATGTGCAATAGAGGAGCTTGTATGATAGAATTATTATATTGTAAAGAAATGGTCATATTTTGCTCTAGGAAGCTCAAAAAATTATGTCGCTTGTGTTGGAAGTATATTCATATATGTTTTCATATTAGTAAGGTTAAACACCTGTATTTGTGCAATTTATGGTTTTAGAATAATTAAGAATAGAGAACAATAATTTGACACCATATTAGATACCTCGAATATTTATATCATTATTCCATAAGGTATTTTGAGTACATGTTCCATGATTATATACATTGAGAAGTATACTTTTATTAATATTTACTTTGATTTAAAATTCCGTACAAAGTGTTTTATACGATTTAATATCATATAATAATATTAATATGATACTTATGATTTGAATGAAATGCTGATTTAGTTGGAATGACACGTTTAATGCCTAATCCACCAAGTCCATCTACATCCGAGTGAAACGTAAATATATATTTAAGAAATCGAGGTGAGTGTACTCACGAAAAGGTGTATATGTATATTGTTATGGATATAATTGTGCCAGTATGAATCAGAAATTGATTCATTTTGGTTTACTGAAATGGGAGGTTACTCCCCAATCCGAAATGGTGGAGTATTATCTATAACATACACAGGTTACTCCTCGATCGAAATAGGGGAGGATTTTCTATAACATGACAGGAGGTTACTCCCTAGCCAGTAATAGGGGAGGATTGTCTATTGCAAACAGGATATGTGAACTATGGTTCGAAAAGTTAGGACATTCTTTATGAAGGGACCGAATCAATTTATCATATGGATTTCATTTAATTTTATACAATGGTAGAGTAGTGATGCATTCACTAAGTTATTTTTCTCATGGTTCCAATGTTTATGTTTTAGGTGTTGTGGTTTCATTGTCAAAATCTAGGACGTCAACGAAATAAATATTTTTTTGGGTAAGATATATAATGTACATAAGTTCAAGTTATATTTATAGTAAAAATTTAAAGTTTCATACATAAGAAAAATAGTGTATGGATTTTCATTGATTACTTTAATACCATGACATATGTTTAACGTTTGTTGAGTAAATATAGTTTGACTCACAACGACTTTCAAACTTAAATGTAAGTAATTAGATGGGGTGTGTCATTAGTAATCCCCTTTTGCGAAACATAAAATTCTTTCTTTAAATGTCAAATTCTTTAAAACTCTCCAGTTTAGAATCTATAATGACCGAATATGAAAAATGTCGGTAACCTTGAGTATATCAATAAGTAAATAACTAAGACAACCTGTCAACAGAGCACTTATTCAATGACTAAAACTAACAGAAATCCATAATATCACAGGGTCGATTGTTACAAAGTTGGAAATGTATTGATGGATAGTTTATTACATGATAAGCCGGGGAAAATAGTGGAAAATGAACATTTTCATTGGAAAAGATTGGAAGGCGAATCAAACATAACCAAGAAAAAAATATTATCAAATTTCAAAATAATTCTCCAACTTCCTTTTAATTCTTTTTCGATGAATAATTTCTGGTTGGTGCACATTTTTAAATGATAGCCATCCCACTTCATTATCTTAATTTTGCTTTTCATAATAAACTTCCTCCTTTAAATTTAAGATAAGATGGATTTTATCAAATCACTCCGCTCCTTCAAATTTGAGAACATAAAACAAAAAAAACTATAAATGAAAATCAGTACCTATGATTCCAAAACTTAACTTTAAAACCATTGAGAACCTACTTAGAAAAATAAATTCTAAATCATCAATGTACTGCTAATCTTTCAACCTTAAATTTGTTTGCAAAATATAATCTATTCACCAAGACCATATTGTAATCATAGAAATTTTGAGGGAAAAAATAACTGTGGCCTTCAAAAACCACAAACCAAGCCTTAAATTTGTTTGCAAAACCCATTTTTACTGAGAGGCGAAGTTCGTGTGTGTGTGTGTGAAAGAGAGAGAGAGAGTGGGTGAGTGTGTGAGAGAGAGTGCGAGTGTGTGTGTGTGTGTGTGTGAGAGAGAGAGAGAGAGAGAGAGAGAGAGTTCATCAGAGAACTAACCTAAGATGCTAAGATGTTGACGATCATCAGTGGGTAACTAATGTGCGATGGAGGTCGTGCAAAAAGCGGGAGAGGGTTACTTTAGGGAAATTTAGGCACGAAGGGAAATACTTTGGAGCTAAATTCACTTTAACCCTTAGACTACAAGTATGTGAGTATCATGTGCATTATGTGTGAAAAAAAATTATTTTACAATGGTTTTGAACAATTACAAATTTTATAAGTGTTTAAAACCATAACATATTTTGTAACTATTCTAAATCGTTGTAAATGTATATTATAAAATAGTCATTTTAGTGTAGTGAAGCGTTACATTACTTAAATAGAGAGGGAGGTCTATTTTATCTAATCAAATATTAATCAAGATCTTGCAATACATTTCATCTCAAAGAAGAAAGTGAGACGATTCTTAGTTCTGAAATACCATATGAGAGGGCTAATGGTGCCTTACTATATTTAGCACAAGATTCAAGACCTAATATTGTATTTTCATTTAATTTACTAGTCATTTTTAGTTCAATACCAATTTGACCTCATTGGAATGACATTAAGAAAATTTTCCCATGCCTTCTTAGAACAAAAACTATGGGTTTATTCATTTCAAAGGAATCACACAAACATTCTAATTAAAAGGATATGTAGATGTTGGATACCTCTGTGATCCCAAGAAAGCTCGTTGACATATACGGTGTGTACTAATATGCAACAATATTTTGACTATCTACAAAGAAAACATTAGTAAATACATTATCTAATAGGGATGGCAGCATGGCAGGTTTCACAAAACCAGAACCGTTTAGGAAAATACCAAACTCGTCCCGCCCCAAATTCGAAACAGGGTTTATTACTGAATCTCGAACTCGCCCTGAATTGAGATTTGTGAAACCCAAACCCGACCCGTCCCGACCCGCTTATTTAATTTAGTTAATTTAATTAACTTATATTTTTACATATTTAAAATAATGCATTAGTAAGCTATCATGATTACCAACTTATATGATCGATAACAGAGAAAATATAACTTAAAATATATTTATCTAAATGTATTTCTTATAGAATGTATAATTTTATATTTTTTTACTAATATATGTATAAATGGGGTGGGGCAAATGTTTTTACACCTAAACCCGAACATGCCACGAGTATAATTTTTCAAACCCGAATGCATCTCGAACCCGAAAAATTAATTTCCAAATCTACCCTGTTAGGGGGGGGGGGGGGGGGGGGGGATGGGGTGGAAACCCGATGGGACGAGGGAAATTGCCATCCCGATTATCTAACCAATCTAAGTTACTACTCCATTAACCAAGTCATGTATGTGTTAATTTGATATATATTATCCGTTATATCAAAAGTACATACAAATTGCTTTCAGACACAAAGAGTTTGCCCATAGTGCATGAAAACAATGTTGTTGTATTGCCAAAATTAGGTGAGTGTATATGAATGGTGATATAACCAAACACATTTTGCCAAAATTCTCACACATGAGCTCAAGAAAAGCAATGAAATTTATTCAGTCGATAAGCTATGATAACGTCGCTCACTAAAGCATTACCGTCATAAACATTAAAGAAGTTGATACATAAAATGTGCATGATCTATTGTTTTAAGTAAAGAATAGTTTTATCAAAGGAGCACTCACCGTCGTATATAACAACATGTACACTTATTTTCCGCTGCCCAAGTTTTGCCCCAATGGGAATTCTTGGCAATTTTTAATGAGGCACTATCTAATATTTAAGGGCAAGCGTTGTAAGCTGAAGGTTGATACCAATCTGTGACTCATTAGTCATTACATGGCTTCTTCGTCACTATGCTGTGCTGTCTTTTTAGTATTTCTCGAGCATTCTAGTTGTTCACCATTACATAAAAATATAAAGGAAGCGTAAACTTTGCGCCGAGTGTTTGTTTTTATTCAAATATACATGATAAAATCATGTACACAAATGCTAAATTCATCTTTTCCACAAAAATTAAAAAGGAACGACAGAAACAACAGAAAATATTGGAGCCATCCAAAACGCACCCATTAAGGATTAAACAGATAGGGCCAGTCGTAACGCTTTACTCCTCAGCTTTATAAGTGTGTCGAGTCTCTCTCTCTCTCACACATTAGACATTACTCACAAACTAAGTCCCTGCTTAAAACAAACTCCCTCACTTCCAAACATGCAAAATCTGTGATTTGCGTCCCTTGCCCCTAATCACCCCTCGCTTCTCGACAAAATCGCCCACAAAAAATATCATAACGTCTCTCTCTCTCTCCCTCAATCTCTGTTATGCTCGTATTTTTATTTATAACAAAATTCTTAGCCGTGCTATTTTTCTATATATTTGCTGCTACTTGATCATTAACTTTGTGTATTCAATCGAATCAGCAGGTTTAATTAGGTTCCTAGAGATGAGAGGAGACCTTTTTATGTAATATATTCATGTAAGTCTCTGCCTTTTTTTTTCCCGCATATATGAGCCATTTCCAGCAAGTTATGAATTTATGCAGTCTAGCACCACGCTAACAACATACAGTCTGAACTACGAATTTGATTTTGAGATATTGGGAAATTCTCAAAATATGGATGGTGCTCACAAGTGTTTGATGAAATGCTTTGCTTAAGATTTGGTGTCATTTTATTTGAATTTGAAATTTTTTTCTCTGTGTTGGGCGGGGCAGATTTAAACTATGTTTGTTGGCTGTTTCTGAAATGAGACATTCTTTATCCACACTTTTTTACAAACACCCTATTTTGAGTAACTCACACATCAATGAATGCATTAAAGACAAGTAGAGTGTTGTAAAAGTAAAAGGTTGTCAATAAAGGGCGTCCACAGAAAATCAATATAGGTACCACCAAGCCATGATTTATATTGGGGGGACCAGATTAACTGGGTTGGTTGATTGACAGTGGATTGATATCATGAGTTAAGAAAAAGAGCTTTCTACACCGACACAGTTTTGCGACACATTTGGTGCGACACAGTGACGTATCGTACTGGTATTGACGATTGCCGCTGGCACGGGCCCATAACCATAAGGCAATAACCAATACCGGTGTGACACGTTACTGTGTCGCACTACTTTGTGTAGCAAATATGTGTCGACCTAATAGTAGTGTAAGAAAAAAAATATGGGAAGATATTTTTTTCAAGTGTACTTTAAATATTCATTTCAAAGTATTGCACTTTTAAAATTATCTGGCAAAATATATTGCATTAAGATTGTAATATTTTTATAGGAGTGCAATATTTAAAATGAAAAAAGCTCGAATATAGGTCTAACAATGATTCATCAAGTTTCCTGTAGCAAGCATTTTATATTGGTCAAAGCTACTATTTTATTGACGTCCATACAGCCTTAGGTTTCCTATGCATCTTATTAACAATTATTGATATATTCTTACAACAAAAATAAATGAAGGCATAAAGAAAGGGATGATATAGAATAGAGTAGATATAATTTAACAACCATCACTGAAAGCATTAAAATAGGGGAAGACATAGCGTAGCCTGTGTAAACTTATATACTCATGAACCAATGTAATGATTGTAAAACGTCTTGGGGGAGGCCGTTGGCAATACTTGGTGGCATAACTTCGCCTCTGCCTTACTATGCTGTTCAGTAAGATAGGTAGCATATCTTATGGCCCTTTTCATTCTTCAAAAAATACATTCCGCTACTTCACCCTTTTTTTTTTTCTTTTACTTCATGGTTTAAGAGAGAGATTTTTTTTTCTTCTTAATTTCACAACACTCTGATTAGTTTGTATTATTGGATATTTTAGGTAATTAGTATTATTGGAATTTTGGGGTTTATTAGGAATTTTCGTAAGCATCTCTACTTATTTTGTCAACCCTTTTGTGGATCATGCATAAGGATATAATTCTATATGATTATGAACTTAATGTTGTGAACTCCTTTTAAACTGGTTGTTTTTACTACAGTTGTATAGTTTCAAACTAGAAATGGGGAGAGATAGTGATAGCGTTACGGCCAGGTTGTTTGGAAGTTTGGTGAACTCAACTCGAAGATTTATTTTCCGTATTATATCCGTGGGTCCCATTCCCAACCACATCGCATTCATCATGGATGGAAACCGAAGGTTTGCTAAGAAACACAAACTGGAAGAAGGGTCCGGCCACAAAGCCGGGTTTCTTGCCCTGATGTCCTTGCTCAAGTACTGCTATGAACTGGGGGTAAAGTGTGCAACGGTTTATGCATTCAGCATCGACAATTTCAAAAGACGGCCCGAAGAAGTTCAATATGTGATGGATCTTATGCAAGAGAAGATTGAAGGGTTGCTCAAAGAAGAAAGTATCATTAACCAATATGGAGTGAGGGTACTGTTTATAGGGAACTTGAAACTTCTGAATGAACCTGTTAGGATTGCAGCTGAAAAGGCCATGCAAGCAACGGCCCAAAACACCAAAACCATGCTTTTAATTTGCGTGGCCTATACTTCAACGGATGAGATTGCGCATTCAGCTCAAGAATCTTGCCAAGAAAAGTGGGATGAGATCAAAGCGTTGAATGGAAATAGACCTTACAATAGTGAGATCGTCGAAGAAAATGAGGGGGATGAGACTCAAGCATTGACGTCAAACGGAGCTTACAAAGGTGAAACAAGCGAAGAAAAGAAGGAAAAGCATATTATAAAGCTGGTAGATCTCGAGAGGCGTATGTACATGGGAGTGGCTCCTGACCCGGATATTTTGGTTCGTAGTTCGGGCGAGACCCGCCTAAGCAATTTCCTTCTTTGGCAAACTACAAACTGCCTCTTGTATTCTCCTAAAGCACTGTGGCCAGAGATGGGTTTATGGGAAGTGGTGTTGGCAGTTTTAAAATTTCAGAGGAGCCATTCTTATCTGGAGAAGATAAAGAAGCAGTTATAACATTGTTGTGCCTGTGTACTTTACAATATTTTTGGATGCTGGATCATATTATTGTATCCGTTTAACATATATGTACTAATAAACAGTGGATAGATCCACCATTGAATTTAGTCTGTTAATAATGATGTTTTATGGGTATCACAGCCTAATTTCGAAATGTTTTTCTTTGTGAAAATCTTTATGAACGGCCCAAGTAGTCAGCTTTACAATCTTTCTGATAATGGAGTCATTTAAATTGGATTTCAGATTGATTGAAAATGAACTCTTATTTTGAGCACATGGAAGCTGCAGAAATCAATGTAACAAAAATAAAATGCAGCTGCGTATGCATGTGAATATTTTTTTAGGGGATTTAGGTCCCTCATGTTTTAGTGGAGTAGCCAATATTGACATTTATTGCCTGCCTTGTGAACAAGAAATTTTGATAATGAAAGCTCACATTACAAACTTTCTCGTGCCTTCAGTTTTCTTTTGGAGTTGCTCCTTATTGGATGTATTTTGTTTCATGTTTTTTGTTTCCACCTAATTTAACCTTTACAGCACGCAAATTTGTTGACTCATTTATAACAGGTGGGTCCTGCAAAATTTGACAGAACTGGAGAAATTTCAAAAGGGGAATACTTACTATATGTTAGATGGAAGATGACTAATTGACCGTTTCAGCCCACTAATTCCCTCTAAACTTCTCCTCACCAAATATCAATGTTCTATAAGTAGTCATTACTAGTCATAAGAGAGGTATTGCACATCAATGGCTCTCCCTTTGCATTACTATGTTCTCGTTCTTTTTTCCTTTGTTCTCCTCTCTCACAAGACTACCTCCACTTCCCACCACCACCACCACCACCACGGTCTCAAATCCACCCACTTTTCACTATTCCAACACGAAACCATAAATAAAACGGGGTACATCATTGTGAACGGTGTAGCTGGCCCGAGGGTTAGCCAAACCACCCTCCCATTCGGGACCTTGTTTGTCTTCGAAGATCCATTGACTCTTACATCCAATCGGTCGTCCAAAGTTGTGGGGACCGTGGAAGGGACTTCGATCACGGCCAGCCTTGATGGGCTCCGGAGCATTTCAATCGCGAAGATCACTCTGAAAATGAAACACTACAAAGGATCGGTCTCAGTTGTCGGAGGCACCCATAACATAAATCCTTCCGACCATCCCATTGTAGGAGGCACTGGCGACTTCTTGTTTGTTCAAGGTTACGTGACATCTTCTCCGGTGGACCTGGTTGGGCTTGCTGTCGTCTACAAGATCCAGTTTCATCTCTACTGGCCTCCATATGCAGTTCCAACTATTTCCTCCTAGAGGGCTTACTTTGAAAAAATCACTATTTTTCCTGGTGAAGTTATAGTAGTCTAGTTTTGATTGGGCCTTCGTTGAGCCTGGCAGTGCTCTCTCTCTCCACACAAATAATCACCACTTTGATTACTGAAAAACAACCTCGTAGTTCTTCATTAATAGATAGTGTCGTGTTGAAGATATTTATAGTGTGTATTTTATGGTGGTTATTGCAGTAGTTTTTACTGTTGGTCTTGTTTGAACGACTTCGCTATTGTTAAGTAAGCTTAATTCCCAGTGCTCCTTTGGGCCATGTTTTGTTTTTGGGAATTTCGGATAGGTAAATCTACCAATGAAGTCTCATAATTGATAGGTTGAATCACAAAATATCAATTCATTTCTAAATACTCAAATGTTTACCAATTTAGATTCCTGCCGTCCACAAAAGCTCTGTCGCACTCACCTCTTAACCCGTCTTGGGACCCTCTTAACCCGTCTTGGGACCGCATCTCATTTTTTTTTTTTTTTTAACTTTCTTAGTGTTTTGTTTATAACAATTAATATAAAAATTGTTTTTTATATAAAAAAAATGTTTTCCTATTAATATAAAAAAACAGTTTTTTTTAAGTAAACAATTTATAATTAAAATTAAAAAATATAATTTTTTTCATAAATAAAAAAAGTTATTTTTATTAACATGATATTGCGATTGATTAATGTCGCTGGCGCGGACACACATTCCCGGACCGACATCATTTGTTGAATGTGAGTCCGCGCCAACGGCACGATTTAATCGCAATATTTTTTCAATGAAAAATCGTGATTAATTAGTACCGTTGGCGCAGAGCCACATCATTTGTTAAATGTGGTCCGCGCCGGCGGCAATAATTAATCGCAATATTTTTCAATAAAATATCGCAATTAATTAGTGCAGCTGACGAGGACCACATTCCCCAGTCCGCATCATTTGTTGAATGTTGACCGCGTCAGCGACACTAATTAATCGTGATTTTTTTTCAATAAAATATCGCGATTAATTAGTACCGCTGACGCGGACGCACATTCCCGGATCCACATCATTTGTTAAATGTAGGGCCGCGCCAACTCACATCGCGAATCTAAGACATCAACTAAACTTTTTTTTTATTAAAATAAAATAAAAATTAAATGTTGTTTTTAATTAAAAAAAAAAAACTGTTTTATAGTTTTTTTATTAGTAAACATAGTTTTTTTTATTTATGATTTTTTTTTAATTTCAATAAAAAACTGTTTAATTTTAATAAAAAAAAATTGCTTAATTTTAATATCAAAATTGTTTTTTATATTAATTGAAAAAATATTTTTTATATATATAAAAAAATTCAAAAGAATAAGAAACTTTAAAAAAAAATGCCAAAGGCGGTACCCAGGCGAGCTATCTAGAACTGCTCTATTCTTAAAGCATATGAAAGATGGATATTGTTTTCTGACCGGTGGAGGTGATGTAGAAATATTCATCGTACTACTTGTAGGCTACGCATTGTATGACCTTAAAATATTATTTTTTGAAGACTCATATTGTGAAAGAGATTTTTATATATAAAGATAAATATTTTATGTTGTTAAACCCCTATAAAAATTTATTCAATAAACAAAAATAATCTTGATGAAAAAATTATTCACGAATCAATGCAAAGACCCAATTTACCTCTAGCGCAATTGATCCCGATACCCCTCGAACGCCGTCGACCGTTCACAAAATCCTTGAGCTTATCATATTTGAAGACGTGTCGTTGAAAGTAGTAGCCACTAAAGAGATTTACCACCTCACAAAAACCTCCCAACGATGTCAGCGTGAGTTTTTGGTGCATAAAAATGTCTTATTGATGTTTAAAGGAGCAACAGAAAAATTAAAAGAAATCAGTATTCCTTTAAGTATGTTTAAATTAATTTATCATAAAAGTTACAGTGAATAAAAGAAATCTAGAACAGCCCAAAAAATCAATATTTTTTATGTGTTATAAAATTAATTTGTACGTTATAAAATTATATATAAAAAAAAAAAAAAAAAATCTCAAGCTTTCAAGACGATTCCAGAAAATGAGACTCAAAATAAATAAACATGGGTTATCAACAAAATTAATTCAGGCAAAAATAATTGTAAAAATATCAAGGTTCTAAACAACGCGGGGCGTGATCGAGGCGTGAAGACTAAGCCTTAAGTCTTAGAAGCCTAGGTGGGCCTTAGGCGTAAAAAGGTGTTTAGACCTTCTTAATATATTTTAATAATTTTTAACCATAACAAGGCTATTAAAATACTAAAATTGTACATATCATAAAAATATGTCTAATATATGCAAATTAAAATACTATTTGACTATTTTGGATGAGATAATGATCCGGTTTGTAAAAAAATTCTTTAAAAGACAATATTGTTTCACTAAAGTATTGTTGTTTTTAGAAAAAATGCACCTTAAGGATTTTATTAAGAATAATTCGTAAAAAGCGTAAGATGGGGCGTTTCTCCCAAGTCTCAAGGTTAAGCGTGTCTAGGCTGAGCCTAGACAGATTTTTTAGAACAGTGAAAAATATAAAGACAATTATTAAGGCAAAACACCCCAATTTAATCTCTAAAATGAGACTTATTGAAGAAATATATGATGGATTAATTTCTATTTTGTGAAAACTATCACAAACAGGAACATTCATATCGAATTATCAAGAAATATAAATATTGATTTTGCGAAAGCGTACCTGAATCCATGACAGAAAGTTAAAATATCTGAGTTTGAGGTCTTATGCTCTTCCAGATCAACACTTTTATTTCCTCTCTAGATTTCTCTCTGACAATGGGAATCAAAAAATTGGTGTTGTGTGATCTGGGGACCATGACCCCTATTTATAACACAATCGTGTCTTTTCATACTTCGTATATTTCTATTTTAACCCATCATAAAAATAAAAATTACGCTTGTCTCTACACAATAAAACCCACACTTTAATAATACATTAGTAAGTCCCCAAAACTTAAATTAATCACTTTAATTGACTTACTTTTATTTGATAGCCTATAATTCATATTTATTTTATATATAAACCCATATATTAAATTTTACTCTAACAATCTCCCACTTGGGCTATATATATATGTAACTTTATAAATTTGAATTATACTTTATGAGCTCATGAGTTTTAGCTATCAAAACTTTATATATCTTAACAATCTTGTCCATTAATTGCACCAATATAGAATCAAAGCGATCGTAATTACATATTTCGTAAGTAGACCCATCAATGATCACATATATCAATGCAACTAATGACAAAGATCAAGTGTGGATGTGTAGCATGGAAATTTCATGCAATGTGATCTTAACATTCCTATTTCCAACTGGTCCTCCTTAAACCTTAGTGAGATCAAACCATATAAAGTCAGAGTGAATATAAACTTAATACTTTACTGCAGTAAATAACCATACAATATCCATTAAATCAAATATGTCTATCAAAGCATATAAAATACAAACTCTCACTAAACTGACATATCCTGAAAAGAAATTACACCAATATGAGCAGTGTGCTCATGAAAGACCTTGGGTGGTAATCCCTTAGTCAGCGGATCCGCAATCATGGAGTTTATTCCAATGCGCTCTATAGATATAAGTCCACTCTGAACTCTTTCTTTTACAACTAGGAACTTAATGTCAATAAACTTTGAATTCGTAGAACTCCTGTTGTTGTTGGAATACAATACTGCTGATTTATTGTCACAGAATAACTTAAGTGGTCTTTCAATTCCATCCACAATACGCAGCCCCGTGACAAAATTTCGCAACCATATTCCTTGATTAGACGCCTCATAACAAGCTACAAACTCAGCTGTCATGGTGGAAGAAGCTATAACAGACTGCTTAACACTCTTCCACGATACAGCACCTCCAGCAAGTAAGTAGATATAACCTGAAGTAGATTTCATGCTATCTTGGCATCCAGCAAAATCGGAGTCAGAATATCCGATGATCTCTAACTGTTTTGACTTTTGATAGGTGAGCATGTAGTCTTTTGTTCTCTGTAAGTACCTCATGACTCGCTTGGCTGCTATCCAGTGATCCTTTCCAGGATTACTTAAGTATATTCCCAACATGCCAACAATGTACGCAATATTCGAACGCGTACATACTTGAGCATACATATGACTTCCTACTGCTGACGCATAAGGAATCTTTTGCATCTCCCAAATCTCAAAATCATTCTTGGGACATTGACTGAGACTAAATTTATCTCCTTTAGCTACAGGGGTGTCACCTGGTTTACAATCATGCATGCCAAATCTTTTAAAAACTTTCTCGATATAGCTCTTTTGTGATAAACTAAGTTTACTCCGAGAGCGATCTCGGTGTATTTGAATACCCAACACAAAAGAAGCGTTACCAAGATCTTTCATCTCAAATTTCTTTGAAAGAAATCTCTTGGTTTCGTGCAACATACCTATATCGTTGGTGGCAAGCAAAATGTCATCAACATATAAAACCAAGTAAATATGCTTACTCCCACTGAACTTGTGGTATATACAATCATCAACCAGATTCATCCCAAAACCAAACGAGATGACAACTTGATGAAACTTGTAATACCATTGACGAGAAGCTTGCTTAAGCCCATAAATGGATTTCTTTAATTTGCAAACTTTTTTCTTTGCATCTCCCGACACAAAGTTTTCTGGTTGCACCATATATATTGTTTCATCAATGTCACCATTGAGAAACGCAGTCTTAACATCCATCTGATGAAGCTCAAGGTCGAAGTGCGCCACAAGTGCCATTATTATCCTAAAAGAGTCTTTCGATGAAACCGGAGAGAAAGTCTCTTTATAATCTATACCTTTTTTCTGTGTAAAGCCTTTAGCAACAAGACGGGCTTTGTATCTCTCCACATCACCTTTCGAATACCTCTTGGTTTTAAATATCCATTTGCAACCAATGGGTTTTTTACCTTCAGGTAATGGGACAAGATCCCAAACGTCATTGTCCTTCATGGACTTTATCTTCTCATTCATGGCATCAATCCACTCTTGAGATTTAGAACTTTCCATGGCTTGACGGAAGGTGATCGGATCATCTTCCACCGCACCAATGTCAAACTCATGTTCTTGGAGATGGATTAACGCACTGCCCAACCCAAATCATGACTTAATTTCCACACGAGTATTTTAATGGTATAATAACACTTACGAATATGGTCAAATCAAGTACTAAGAATCTCAGATGAGATAATAAAGTACCTCTTGGCATATCCACGTGTAATTTTGAGATCCTTAAACAACCCTAGTCTGTGATAAAACATCTATAAATTGTACACCCTGACCCGGGACAAAGGGATTGTAACTCGATACTTTGAGAGACACTTTATATAAACAATAACCTATATGTGGACGTAGGCAAGTTGTCGAACCACATAAATAGTTGTGTTATGATCTTTTACTATCTCTCTTTGTGATTGTTTTCATGGATTTCTCTGTTATGATATTTTTTGTACTCACAGGTTTATCTAAAATCGCAAATGACACTACTACAAAATGCTTATTTTGTAACGTTTCACAAAAACTAATTTGTAAGTGTTTTAAAACCTTGAAAATTTATGACAATTTTGAAAACTTACAAAATTTACACGTGACAATAAAAGTTAAAATTTATTAAAATATCTAAAATGAGCATATATCCATCGCATGCCTACAATTTTCAAGTAGAAAAAAGTTACTTTTTAGCAATTGATTTCTTTAATTTTTAAGTTAATGTTATAATTATCAAATACATTTTCCTTCACTTAATCAAATATTTAGAAACCCTCAACGTTGAAACATCGCTACCTCTTTCTCAATTGATTCATCACCGTCACACCGCCACTTCATCGACAACGGATTTTTCACGATACATTTATTTTATAATCTCTTATGTATTGGCGGTTGTTTTTTGCTATCTTGATCTAATAATCACAATATCGTTTTGAAAATTTATCTTTCTTCTTATATTTTTAGATGGTTTAGATTTGGAATTTGGGTTCATCTACCACACTTTGATTAGTTTTTTTAGTTTTTTTGGATTTAGTCTCATTTATAAAGATTTGTTAGGATTCACTCCCATGTGTTTTTACAATTGTAAAAGGTCCCATAACCACCCACAACTGTCTATAACTTCTCTGTAATCGTCCATCTTTCTTTTTGCAAAGAATGACAAGTGTCCCATATTTGTTATAATAGGACCAACAACTAAAAAATTAAAAACATGAGAGTGATCACAAATAAATTGATGTAAATAGGAATAAATACTTAAGATCCCTAATTTTTTTAAACATGTAAAACACAAATTTCATTAATCGACATCAATCAACAACACTTAGCAAGCGCCACATATCCCCATTTATGCACATCACACAACCACTAACAATATGTGGCAACCCCACACATCCCAGGTCATACACATATCACACACTCCGCAAAACCCATCAACAAGAAAAAGAAAGTCACAGACACAAAACCACAGCTATGAAAAATCCAGAGGAAAATGGAGAAAATCTATTGTCTTCCTAAAACAAAAAACAAAAAAAAATCCAACCCAACTACAAAAGGAAAAAGGCAAAACCGCCATGAAAGAAAATATGTTGATCCCATCCAGGGGAAAATCGTGACTAAGAAATAAGGAGGGACCATGAAGGATCTGAGTTTATGGGTCAATGGGGAGATCATTAGCGGAGGATTTTCTAGCAAGCTAATCAGGCACTCTATTAGAAATTCTAGAGATATGCATGAAAATGATAGCTCCACACTCTTTGATAAGCTCTTTAATTTGATAAACTCCACAATTAATTTCCCAAATTGACTTATGATCATGAAGAATGAAATTAATCAAAGTTTGGAAGTCAAACTCTATAATTATATGGTCCAAATATGTATCCCTGATGAAATTAGTTGTTGAGGTCATAACTTTAGTTTCTATAGGTAGCGCTGATTTTGCATTAAGGATAAAATCCATCTTGCTACTAGTTAGGTCGCAAAATGAGTTCTTGCAAACAAATCCATAAGAACATTCTTTAAGGTTTATAAAAATGACCCATCACAGTTGATTTTTAACCATGAGTGAGGAATATAGCTGGGGTGGGGCACAACCCCATGAGGGGGGATTTTAGGGCTATTTTTATGTTTTTATAAATATTTAATTTATAATTTGTATTTTTACAATATTATAACTCAAATAAAACAACATCGAATACAATAACAACTCATTACTAAAATAGAGATAAACAAAATTAAATTCAAATATTAATCTAAATAACAATAAAATTAATTCAAATCCTAATCTGAATAACAATAATATTTTCGGTTGGTGGCACCACATCATTGGAAACATTAACACGAGTTCTTTTAAACTATTTTTCAATAGCTGAAACGAGAAATAATTTCATAATTTTTATTATTTCACATTTATCATAATGTCTAAATTTAAAAAATTATTACACAAAAATTTAGGATAAATGCCTCAATAGAGACCACACAAGCAAATCTCAATCCACGAATTAGTTTAAATTAGCAATTCACCACTTGAAGCCCTAAAATAAATAGTAACAATATCAATTCGAATAATAACCTAAATAACAACAAAATTAATTTAAACCCTAATCTATATAACAATAATATTAATTCAAACCTTAATCTAAATAATAACAATATTAATTCAAACCCTAATCTATATAAAAATAAAATTAATTCAAACCTTAATCTAAGTAATAACAATAAATAATCCAAGTAAGTAATTGAAATGAAATTAATCCAACATGTTTAATCCAATTCAATATATATATATAAACAATAAGGGAGCTTCGCATTGCCTAAAGCTAAAAGGGTATAAAAAAATATTACCTTGTAAAATAAGGAGACTCCTTCAAAATAATCGAGATATGCTAAAGGGAAATAAGACAAGTGGGGAAAGTGGGGAGAAATGTTGTTTTAACTTACGGCTGTTATCATTTTTAACATTATATATAACTTTTTTTTAAACATATATATGGAAGTTGTCTAAACATATATAACTTTTTTTTATACTGGGGTAGGCATTTTCCCTCCCCAATAACAAAGGAGCTCCTCCACTGGTGGGGAGTGGGTGGGGAGACCAAAAGCTTGAATTCTTTCGAGGCAAGGGAGGAATTACCCTAAAAATATGAGTAAAATCATTATAGCTTTTACTGTAGCTCACAACTAAGGAATCAGCCTTAGAAATTATGTTAGAAATGTAGATGTTTGAGTATCTTAAAGTAACATCATTTTTAGTCTTCCAAATCATCCAACAAGTGCAAGACAAAAGCAACTTATCACCAACCAAGTGAGGGGAGGGTTGGGAAGGTTATCGAGAATATTACAAATCAAACTCTAAATTCTATTACAAGGATTGAGGGTTATAGCTTTAGGAAGGAAAGATATATTCCAAACCCTATTTGTCCACTTGTACCTAATGAGAAAATGTTGAATAATCTCCATATCTTTACCACAAATAGTACACATAGGATTATTTATAAGTTTTTTTTTCACATAGCAAAATTAATAACCAAGCACTCATAACAACTTCTCTAGAGGAAGTTGGGAACTTTTGTGGGGGCTTTAACATTCCACATTTTCATCCAAAGACCCGGAGGGGGTTTTGAAGGAATACTGGATATTTTAGTGGGAGGTTTTCTAGGAACTGTGGTAACATGGTAGGCAAAAGATCCTGAGATAGTTCCATCTTTGGTATGTGGTCAAATAATGGAATCTTTATCAATGGGGGAAACCAACGGGATAAGCACAATAGTAGAAACAATATTTAAGAGAAATGGGTTGAATATTATATTATGGTTCCAAGAGAATGGATATAGGTTAATAAGTTCAACCATCATTATGATGTCAGTGGGATTTAAGGGTGCGGGGCAAAGAACCATCAATCCACTTAGTGCGAAATTTTTTTATATCTTGGCCATTACCCACCTGCCATAATTTGTTCTCTCTTAAAATTTCCCTCATGAATAATGTTGTTCCAAATCCAAGTACCTTTTCTAGTCTTAGGCACCTCCTAAAAAGTATAATGAGGGATATAAAGACTTTTTAAAACCTTTCCCAAAAGAGAATCAATGTTACAAAGCAATCTCCAAGCATGCTTGGATAGGAGAGATTGGTTCTTCTGCTCAAAATCTTTAAACTCCAAGCCAACAATCATTTTCGAATTAGAAATGTGATCCTAGGCTTTCTAGTGTATTTCTCGTTTTGATTTATCATTGTTCCACCCAAATTTAGAATTTTTTAAGGATACGTTTACGTAGAAACTTTTGGGGAATTGAAAGATGAACATAGCATAGGAAGGGGCAACTTGGAGCACTACTTTAATCAATATTTCCTTGCCATCTTAGCTAAGGAATTAGTCTTTCTAAACTCAACTTTGCAGAGAATTTTTTCTTTGAGACAACAAAGGGTATCTTTCTTATATTTTCCCCATTCAGTGGGTAAACCTAAATACTTTCCAGGTTTGTCAATGGAAGGAACAAAGAGGATGTTAAAAAGGTCTGTTACAAAGGGAGGGGGAGTGTTTTTGCTACAAATTAATGCAGATTTATTTATGTTAATATGTTGCCCTGAAACATAACAACACCTTTTGAGGAAATCCATGAGAGCTCTACATTCACCTTCATTCCCTTTGAAAAAATAAAGAGCCATCTGTGACACCCCGACTAATTAAATACCGGGTAGCTACTCCTTTATTAAATTAATACAAAATGCCAAGTTGATTCAGTTAATAGCATCACTGTCGAAAACATTTTTAATAATTACTAACCACCTAGTATTTAAAAAGAGATGTCAAATTTTAAATTAAGTCTGATTAACATGCAATAAAAGAATGACATAACCATTCACAATAAAGTCCCAATAGTGTAATCAACAAATAATAAAGAGTCTGGAGGAAATACTCCTCACAAAAATCCCACAACTGAAATAATAAAACACGCATGTATCCTGAATTAATTACAATCCACAATCTGAATAACTGAAATATAAAATGTCTCTAAAAGAAATGGGCGACATGCCCTACAAATGATGAAACTGAACATGGAGTCAAGACTAGAAAAGGAGGCGTCTACTATCAAGGCCCTGTAACTTCCACAACAGCTACAGCTCATCACCTGAATAGAATTCCTATGCATGGTGTCCTTGTGTCTGGGCACCTAAAAAGGTTTTTACAAAAATAGATTTGAAAGCAAACGGGTCAGAGCCCGAAAGTGGAGAGTATTTTAAAAACAGCAAGTGCTTTAATAACATTAAAACAGTGAATGCAAAATACATGTTAGGACGTGCACTCACATGAAATACTCACCTCTCAATTAATTGTGCACTCCTAACGTACCGTACCCATCTAAGTGACATTCATATCTAACTAAACCGTCATAAGTTCTACCCCTTTCTACTCGATTCCCATTATACATTCTAACGTTCCCAATTAAATAGAGGGCTTTACTTAAACTCGGATTCTCAATTATTAGCAATACAATTCACTACAGGTTATCCCTTTTTATTTCTCAATGCGTTACCATAATTATACTCACAATACCAACATGAAAGTTTTAATTATTTAAGCGTATATTATTCACGTCATAATTATACAATACAAGCACCCCGAGACTAAGCTGCGGTGCACACATACTCTGCTATCCATCCCGGTACATCACGTACATAAGGATCACGCATTCCGAATCTCTCAGGAATCATTCTCAGATAACAACAATCACAAACAATTGAGGCGAACACAGTCACATCACATGGGTCACGCACATACCTACGCTCCCATGATCAGCAGGCTTATTAACTTCCCAATAAGTCCTTCTTTTACCTATGTCCTCGAGGTACCAATCTAAATCCCCCCCGTAGGCACACAAAGGTTAGATGGCCCGAAGCGAACGTAAACCTCCCGTGATAGCAAGTATGGTAGGTATGTCATACACATAAAATTATATATACTAAGCATGCACACTTCTTAGTAATTACCATAATTATTAGTGGTATACTTCTCATTCTCATACCAACAGTTAATGTCACACAAATCATATGTCCCCGGTTTATAAGTATTCAAGTAATTAATTATCCTCGCATCGTGATTAGTCACTCGCGCCCTAATCCACCAATATCATTTGGTTCAAATCATTCTTCTATATTTTACTCCTCAATATATCCCGAATATCCCAACTATATCAATTAGTCATCAAGGGAATGTTATCTCTCCAATTAAACAAGGTTACGGGACACTAAAAATCAAATCAGGCCAAAAAGGCCAATCTGTCAACTCGTTAGAAGTCTCGTTCGAACGAGGTCGTTCGAACATTCCTCTGAAGCCAACTAATGGACCAATGGCTTCTTTGAGGTCAACAACATTCAATTTCAATTTATGGAACACGTCTTGATACATCACTTCGGATGAACTCCCCTATTTTACAAGTAATTTTTCAACATGCCAATCAGAAATTCCAAATGTGTTATAGTGTGGGGTCCTTAATAAGATCAAGACTTCCTTTGTAAACACGATTTGCTTCGTGTAATAAATGTCTTCTAGTCGCTGAAGCTTTCCTGCTTGAGTTTTGGTAGGGTCGATCTGAAAAGCTTCCATCACAACAGTCACATTCTTGAGTTCCATTTGAATGACATTTCCCTAATTCTGTTTGATATTTGAAGCCCCATGGATTACTACAAACTCATCTTATGTATCCTCATCGAGGACATTATCTGGATTATGGTTGTCGTTGGTTACAACCTTCTCTGCCTTATTTTCAACGTACTTTATGTGGTGCCCTACCTGAACTAGCTCTTCGTAATGTGACTTCAGATTTTTATAATTCTCGATTATGTGACCGTCCTCCCTTTGGAACACGTATCTCAACACATTGTTCCTTTTAGTTGGGTTGCAGCCCATCTTCTTGGGCCATTTGATAAAAGGTTCATCCTCGATCTTGCGAAGGATTTTGTAGGTGGGTTCCTTTAAGACTTTATTAAGTTCTTGGAACCTTAGAGGGGTCACTCTTATTTCCACCTTTGGAGCCATTCTTGCCCTCATTCTTACTTCCCTTATTCTGGGTATCATTATTCTCTGTCGCCTTATTCACTTTTGCTTGACCATTATCTCTCACACTAGAATGGACCATGTCTTTAACCTTGGTGTACTTCTCGATACGAGCCACAAGATCATCGATGCTTATGACTTCCTTCTTGGTGAAGGATTGCTGAAGCAGAAAAGTGGTCGGCCAGTCGATTTTGAAGGACGCTACGATAACTTAATTTGAGCAGTGCTCGATCTTGTTAAAAACTTCCTAGTATCTCTTTGCATAATCCCCGAGGTTCTCATGTGGCTTCTTCTTCATAGTATGTAGTGTATCCATCCGCTTGGGATAGAAGCTACTTGTTATGAATCATGACGTGAAAGCCTCGGCCAGTGCTGCAAAATTTCTGACCAACCTATAGGGAAGCCTTTCAAACCACTTATGTGATACATCGTGTAGGTTAGAAGAAACAATCCTGCACATGAGTGCGTCATTGTGTCTCTCCTAAATCCATCACGACCCATCTCCCTCAGATAGCCCAGAAATCGGTTAAGGAGGAGTCTAGTAACGTTTGCAGTGGGAGTACTGGCAATTTTAGCAACAACAGTAGCCATGCCTTGAAGCCTATAATTCATAACAGAGATGTTTGAACGTAGGCAATCCACCGTGAAGGTTTCAGAATGATGGTTCGCAAGTTGATCAATCACTAAATGGTGGTTGGCAGGCATTTGGGGAGAACATTGAAGCACAATCAGGTAGAAATCATGAGGAGTCAAGTCAGGCAGAGGAAACTCGCACCCAGATTCACTCTCTGCTACAGCACCGGTCGTGGAACCTTGGTTATCATGGATAGAATCTTTTGAGACGACAGGTTCTTGATGGGGTGAGCCAATAGGCAAAAGAACGGGTGGATAATTCTCTCGTGCAACCTGAGAAGTGGAAGAGGGTGTTAGAAGAAAAAATCTTAACAAGCGTTTTTGTTGTTAAGTCACCATTATAAGGTGGAATTTATGAAAAATCTCAACACGCATTTTCGTTGTTAAGTCACCGTTATAAGGTGGAGTTTATGAAAAATCTTAACAAGTGTTTTCATTGTTAAGTCACCGTTATATAGGTGGAGTTTATGAAAAATCTTAACAAGCGTTTTCATTGTTAAGTCACCGTTATATAGGTGGAGTTTATGAAAAATCTTAACAAGTGTTTTCATTGTTAAGTCACCATTATAAGGTGGAGTTTATAGAAAATCTTGGCTAGCATTTTCGTTGTTAAGTCACCATTATAAGGTGGAGTTTATTAAAAAACCTTAACAAGCGTTTTCGTTGTTAAGTCACCATATAGGTGGAGTTGGCGAAAATTCTTTAACAAAAATGTAGAGAATTAGCAAAATACCTCAATCGTGGTAGGAGCTAGAACGGGAATCACTATGGCGGTCGTGTGGAAAGAAACCGTTGGAGGTGGGCTTATTACATCAGAAGCCCCAACGGGACCCCTGGTTACAGAAGCCTCAATAGTGGACAAAGCTCCCCCACCAATATAGGGTACCAAAGCCAGCACAGGTGGTTCACTGGAAGAAGATGATGGACTCCCAAACGAGGCCCCAACATGGGCGGGTGCAGAAAAACCACCATGAGGGGTAGAAGCCCCAACTTTGGCCCTATACGCATGCAGACCATCAAGAGAAGGTGGAACAAGATTGGGAGAAAGCTGCAACAAGAAGCTCAGGGTTAAAAAGGAGGAATAAGTACAGAAAAAGAGAGAAATACCTTTAAATGTTACTTACCTCAGTTATGGCATTGAAAAGGGGAATTGTGGTCAAAGGTCCCGTCAGCACCGTGGGAAGAAGAATGTTAGCTAACAACGACGACACTTTAACCTAGGGAACCCAAAATCTCTACGTTCAGCACGATAAATAAATAATGGGGTGAGAGTGAAAGGACGTCAGACCAAACAAATTATAGAGAAAATATTACCTCGGGGTCACTTTCTTCAGCAAGAACGATAGGCGGAAGGAGCTCGAGGGGAGGAGATAAATCAGAAGGGATTGGGAGAGTTGTCTCTGGTTGCGAAGAGACGCCCACAAATTCAACAGCATCACCGCCCATGGCAACATCCCTCGCACGTTGTGAGGCCGAACGCCGGGAATAGGTAAGCCTGCTTATGGGGGAACAGAGGCTATAGGGGGGCTGCCACGGGAGTCTAGGGCTTAGATTTTTGTCTCGATGTTAAGGACATCCTGCTTTTGGACTTTTTTGCCTTCATGGCAGGAGGTTGAGAAGGCCCTTCACCAGTAGCAACTTCGGTTGAAGGGGCAGTTTCTTTAGGGGTTGCAACGATTTTGGGTTTGGGCGTGGCAGTAGGGATCATGGAACAAAAGGGAGGAAACTCGGTGGGACGTACCTTGGGGGTTTTACTCAGAGGGAACTCAATCCCAAGACATAATTGCCCTTTAACCCCAGCTCCAACGTAAAAAAGGAAAGAACTGGAGGATACACTGGATCTCCCACGATGAACTCTGCAATATCAGCCAGCTATTTCGGCTAGTACCGTGTAGCAAACAGAGGGGTCATGTCCCCTTGCCTTTTGTTACTGGGAATGGTGTCTCCCCCATCCATTACAGAACTTATTCCCCACGCAGCAGTAGAAGAAAATAGGGAGCATGCCTCGCTAAAGGAAACCTTGGGGTTTGATGATTGAAAAAATGGGCGAGGAGCCCCTTGATTAAAACCAAATTGTCGGTTGCATCAGTTGGGATTATAGTGCTCGCTAGTATAGCCCCATTCGATGTAAGATGGCAGATACCCAAGTGAAAACAAAATGACCATGGCCAACGAGGGATCTTCAATATCTACGCCTATCTTCACTACCCTGGCTTCATGCTGAAAAAAGTCACAATTATGAACGAAGATGTCCTCTTTGTAGGGCCTCGTCACGAAGTTCTCAAAACGGTAAATCATAGAGATCAACTCCTTTCAACTCAGTCTCTTATGATAAAGATAGGAGCGTGGGGGCAGAATTATTTCCCCAGAAGGAGGGTGGTTGATCTTGGCCGCTACGGTAGGGAAACGAATATAGAGGAAGCTCGTCAAAAGGACACAGGTTGGCAAAATTTGCCAAGTTATAATGACCAAGAGATCATTTCATGTCGTAGAGAGTCCTATCGAGCCATGTATATAGATATCCTAAGGCGATTGCAACCAGAGGAAGCTTGGTACCCCGGGCCAAACGAAGGGATATATTGATAAGGTCCCTTCGGGGATAATCGTTGGGTTTCCCCGGTAGAAGGAAATGGGAAAGAATGATAAGAATATAGGAGGGAAGTTCCAGTGATGTACCTTGACCAGGGGCACCTCCAGAAGAACTACCTTTAGCAGAATCCTTGAAGAAATAATTGATAAGTGGGGAGAAGGTGGCCTTGTTCGATGAACTGGTCCAGCTTCGGCATATTCGATCCAGCTCCAAACGGTCAGCAGTCTCCTAGGCATCTAGAGCCTCATCAGTATAAGGCTTGTGGCCTGTTGCTTCAAGGACCAAGAGCTTACACACGTCTTCTAATGTTACGGATAACTCACCCCACGCAGCTATGAATGTATGAGTAGTAACGTTCTAGCGAGACACCAAAATAGGAAGGGAAGCATTATTCTTGGAGAGAGTGAACTCACCAAACCACTTAGCCCGTTGTAGCCCAATCTTGGTGAGCGTTTCAGCATAGGAGCTCTGCATGTGGGAGTTCCACGCAGTAAACTGAGCAGGAGAACCCCCGGGTGCTTCAAAATCAATGTGGGACCACGGGAAGTCCCTTCGCTCCAAACAAAATCTGAGAGTCCCCTCGGGAGGAAGAAAGCCCCACTCAGTAGAATCTTCATCTTCATCACCCAATAATAGAGGGTCAAACTTAGAAGAAAAATGGACGGTCTTATATGCACCAGTAAAATCATCACCTTGTCCAAAAATAGGTGATCGACAGTAAAACCTCAGTTATTCCTGGTGGGCAGCATCCGGGGTGGCGAGAGTGGTAGAGGTAGAAGGCGGAGCACTGGTGGCAGATACAATGGGGTTTCTTGAGGACGCCATGGCAGATATTGATAAAGTAACAGAAAAGCTTCGAGCAAGAGAGGTTTGAGAACGATAATGGAGGAGCATAACCACAGGTGGTGGTGTAAAAGATCAGAGGGGAGGAAGGTAGGTAAGGGCTCAGCAATAATGGAGTTCTCACAGACTTTTTCTCTCTAAAGCAAATGGAAGCTTGAAGAAGACGAAGGCAAAGTAAGATAAAAGAAGGGTTTAAGTGTTTGGATATAGCCATTTGAAATTTTTGAGTTTGGCTTTTAAAGTTTCCCACCGTCGCACGTGTGCGACCGCCTACAATCATTTCAAATGAACATGTGGCACTTCAGGAAGTATTTTGGTAGTTGAAAAGACGGCGTCATGTCATTAATGAAGTGACGCATAGGGAACAGAAAGCGTTGCCATCTTAAGAAAGTTTGAGTTTTGGCGCCAGAAGTTTTTGTGAGGCATATCCAATAAAATCCTAACAAAGAAGATGTCACAATGGTTCCAAAACGCTACAATGTCCCCTCGGCACAAGTTTAAATGTTGTTTAGATTGTAACTCAGCTATATCGGGGAGAATTTCTGCTTTTTTGAACATGAAGGAACATTACAAGAGAGAATTTTGCAAAGTCACAGACATCAGGGTGTGACACCCCGACTAATTAAATACCGGGCAGCTACTCCTTTATTAAATTAATACAGAATGCCAAGTTGGTTCAGTTCATAGCATCACTGTCGAAAAACGTTTTAACAATTACTAGCCACCTAATATTTAAAAAGTGATTTGTCAATTTTAACTAAATCCGATTAACATACAATAAGTAGATTATGAAATGCTAACATAACCACCACAACATAGTCACAATAGAATAACCATAAAATAATAATGAATCTGGAGGAATACTCCTCATAATAATCCGAATACTGAAATAAAAAAATACCAAGTCTGCATCACTAAATTAATTACAACCCAAAATTTGAAATAACTGAATAGATAAAGTGTCTCTAAAAGGAAATGGGGCGACATGCCCAACAGACGAGAAAATCTGATAATATAGAGTCAAGATCGAAAGTGGAGGCATCTACTGTCAAGGCCCTGTAACTTCCACGACAGCTACAGTACGTCACCGGAATGGAACTCCTATGCTTGGTGTCCTTGTGGATGGGTACCTAAAATATTGTTACAAGAAAATATATTTGGAAGCAAACGGGTCAGAGCCCGATTGTGAAAACAGTTTAAAATATAGCAAGCGTTTAATATCATTAAACAGTGAATATAAAGTACATGATAGTGTGTGCACTCACATGAGTTCCTCAACTCTCAACTAATTGTGCACTCCTATCGTACCCGTACCCATTCTAGTTATTCCCATACCTAACTAGTCCAATATAAAATTTAACATTACTATACGATTCACGATTTAATTTTGGCATCTACATTTAAACAGAGAGCTTTACATTTTTTCTCAGTTTCCCATATTAGTAATACTACTTACTAGATAATTTCTATTTTATCTTTATAAAAAACGTTGCTATTATTTATACTCACATTTATACATGACGGTGCATTTCAATTAACATTATATTATTCTCATCATAAATATACAATACTAGCACCCTGAGGCTAAGCTGCGGTGCACACATACTCTGTTATCTAATCCCGGTACATCACGTACTTAAGGACCACGCATTCCGAATCTCTCAGGAATCATTCTCAAATAACAACAATCATACATAATGGAGGCAAACACAGTTCACATCACCTGGGTCACGCACATACCTATGCTCCCATGATCAACAGACTTATTAATTTCTCAATAAGTCCTTCTCTTACCTATGTCCTCGAGGTACCAATCTAAATCCCCCCATAGGCACACAAAGATTAGATGGCCCTGATCGAACGCCGACCTCCCATGATAGCAAGTATGGTAGGTACGTTATACACAGATAACCACATACTCTAAGTATTCACACTTCTTAGATATCTCAATATATTAATAAAGGTGTACTTCTCGTTCTTATACCATCGTTTAATGTTATACGTTTATAAGTCCCCGATTTATATACATTAGAGTTGTCAACTCGTCTCACGTCGTAATTAGGTACTCGTTTCCACATCCACAATTGTCATCTAGTTTATTATAAGATTCTATGTTCTACTCCTCAACGTACCCCAATTCTCACAATTATACCCACTAGTCAATAAGGGAAGGTTAATTCTCCATTAATTAAGTCTACGGGACCTTTGAATAAAAATCAGGCCTAAAAGGCCATTCTGTCAACTCGTTAGAAGTCTCGTTCGAACGAGTGTCGTTCGAACGAAAGGCTTCGAACGAACTACCAACTCATTAGAAGGGATACTGTCATCTCGTTAGAAGCTCGTTCGAACGAAGTCGTTCGAACGACCTGGGCAGGTCTTCTAACGAGATGGTAGATTGCGCCCAGAAATTTCCAAAATCATTTTTCTTCCTTTTTCTCTTTTCTAAATTCATTCTAAGATCATCCCAATAGAATTTAATGTTCCTAAACCACTTTAAGTCATCTTAGGTCGCTTCTTAACATATTTTTGCGGTCAAATCCTCCTAATCAACATGCAATTATCATTAATCCCTAAATTTTACACCAAACCCTATGAACAATAACCCAGAATTTCATTGCGTCTAATTACTCATCATAAATCCATTTTTAAATCATCATAATTAAGTTTTTGGATACTAATTTCGTCTACAGTCATTCTACATGCAATCCCTAACCCAACTTTAGAGTTTCTATAACAATTTCATCAAATTTTTCCCCAAAACTTTCAAAACAAAAAAGTTCCTACACTAAACATGGAAGAGATATTCAATGCACTTAAAAATATCAAAACACTTGCCTTAAATTTATTCTTATGAATTGATGTTGGTGAATGAAATTTTATTTTCCCTTTTCTCTACAGACTTCTCCCAAGGATGGTGATGGTGGTTGGAGGTTTCTTTTGGAACCTCTTCAAACTTTCCCTTAAACTCCCGTAGCCCACTAACTCCCTTTTTGATTGATAATGGACTTAATGGGTCTTTTAATAATATTTAATTTACCTAAAAAATTTGTGGGTTTTAATTTCCATATTTTTAAAATTACCAAAATACCCTTCTAGGTTGCCGGTTTGGCCTAAAAATGTCCCGAGATCCAAACTAAACGCCCGGGTAGTGTTTTCTAAATATTTCGAACCTTTCGAACGCGTTAGCGCACTCAAAATGACCATTCGATTGATAAAAATATAATTCACTTTTTAATTTAAATAATTTCATTCCTGACGCGACTAACACGCGCGTCCCAACTAAATTTCTCAAATTGTCGTATTTCTGACTCGTGATAATTTAAATCTTTTCAATACTCATGTATTATCATACATACTCACAAATATTTAATTTTAACATCATAATCAAATACCAACTCACATCTCGCTAGTATTTATATCCGGATTAATTCCCAATTAATTCTCATTTAATTCAATTAATCCCTTAAATAAAAATCAATAAAATTACGGGGTATTACATACTTCCCCCCTAATAACAGAATTTCGTCCCGAAATTCGGAACTAATGAATACCTGGTAAAAATAGCTCTGGATAACGGTTGCGCATCTCATCCTCACACTCCCATGTGGACTCCTAGGCATTATGATGCCGCCACTGAACATGCACTAACGGTACTATCTTTTACCTCAGTTTCAGCTCGCTTTGGTCCAAAATAGCAATCGGCCCCTCCTCGTAGGAACTATCGGGCTGAAGATCGATGTCCTCTATAGCAATGTGGGTATGGGCCAAATCATCCCTAAGATATTTCCTTAGCGAGGAAATATGGAACACATCATGAATCCTATGTAAGTGCTCCGGTAACACAAGTCTATACGCAACTGGCCCAATATGCTCGATGATAGGAAATGACCCCACATATCTTGGTGCCAATTTCCCCTTCTTCCCAAAATGCATGATTACCTTCATAGGAGATACTCTGAGTAACACCTGGTCCCCCACTTTGAATTCTCTGAAGAACCTCTTGGCATCAGCATAGCTCTTCTGTCGGTCCTGAGCTACCCGAATGCGGCTTCGTATCATCTCTATCCTTGACAAAGTATCCTGAATCACTTTCGGCCCGAGTTTGTTATCCCCCACCTCTAACCAACATGCTGGGGAACGACAAGGTCTACCGTACAATGCCTCAAATGGATCCATGCCAATGGTGAACTGGTAGAAGTTATTATAAGTAAACTCCACTAGTGGAAGGTACCGCTCCCAACCACCTCCAAAGTCTAGGATGCACATACGCAACATGTCCTCCAACATCTGATTTGTCTGCTCTATTTTCCCATCAGTCTACAGGTGATATACCGTACTCATCCGCAACTCCGTACCCATGGCCTCGTGGAAACTCTCCTAAAATCGTGAAACAAATATCTTGTCTCGATCAGACACGATATTTAGGGGAAAATCGTGAAGTCTCACTATTTCCGCAATAAAAATCTGAGCATACTGTCCCGTAGTGTAGTCTATCCTTACGGGTAGAAAATGAGCAACTTTGGTCAACCTATCCACAACCACCCATATAGAGTCGTGACCCCTCTGTGACGTAGGTAACCCCATGATAAAATCCATGGATATGCTCTCCCATATCCACATCGGAACCTCTAACGGCTGTAGAAGTCCTGTCGATTTTTGATGATCCACCTTTACTAGCTGACAAGTGGCGCATTTAGAAATGAACATGGCGATATCTCTCTTCATCCCCCTCCACCAATACTGGCGTCTCATGTCTTGGTACATCTTATCCCCACTAGGGTGTACCGTGAACCGTGAGCCGTGCGACTCTACCATTACCTCGTGTCGTAAGTCTTCCCCTTTCGGAATAATCAGTCTCCCATTGAAGCGTAATCCCCCGTTTGAACTAACGGTATAGGACTCGGCTCCCTATGTTAGTAATCGAACTATCTGCTCCTGACAGAACGAGTCATTTACCTGGGCCTTTATCACTCTCGTAACAATCTGAGGTGTAACAGTCATCACAGACATGAATGATCGGGCCACTGCATCCTGGTGTCCCAACTCCTTCCACTTAGCTTTCCACACCTCGGCCACCTTATCTACTGGCCTACGACTCAATGAGTCTGCTAACACATTAGCCTTTCCCGGGTGATATTGGATACCAAATTGATAATCCTTCACAAACTCAAGCCACCGTCGTTGACGCATATTCAGTTCCTTCTGCGTGAATAGGTATTGTAGAGACTTGTGGTCTGTGAACAACCGAAATTTCTCCCCTAGGAGATAGTGTCTCCAAATCCGAAAAGCGAATACGACTGTTGCTAACTCCAGGTCATGGGTGGGGTAATTCCTCTCATGAGGCTTAAGCTTACGAGAAGCATAAGCTATGGCATGACTCTCCTGTTGCATCACACTTCTAAGTCCTTGTAAGGACGCATCGGTGTAGACTAAATACTCAACTCCCGGTCTGGGCAATGCTAACACAGGCGCTGACGTTAATTTGTCCTTCAACTCATCGAATGCCAACTGACAGGCATCGCTCCAGATGAATGGCACACCCTTGCGAGTCAGATGTGTCAAAGGACCCGCTATCTTTGAGAAACCCCGAATAAACCTCCTATAGTATCCTGCTAGGCCCAAGAAACTACGGATCTCAGTCGATATTGTGGGATGTCCCCACTCCCTCATCGCGAACACCTTTCCCGGATCAACAGATATCCCCTAGTCTGAAATGATATGCCCCAAAAATTGAACTTCCTTCAGCCAAAACCCACACTTCTCATACTTTGCATAAAGCTCGTTCTGACGTAGCGTCTTCAAAACCTGTCTCAAATGCTCGGCGTGCTCCTCTTTTGTCTGGGAGTAAATCAAAATATCATCAATAAAGACGATGACGAACTGGTCTAGGAACTCTCTGAACACCCTATTCATCAAGTCCATAAACACGGCTGGAGCGTTGGTCAAGCCAAAAGGCATAACCTGAAATTCATAGGAACCATATCTCATCAAGAAAGCAGTCTTAGAGATGTCCTTCTCCCTGATATGAAACTGATGGTATCCCAATCATAAATCAATCTTTGAGAAGAAGGAATCTCCTCTCAGCTGGTCGAATAAGTCATCGATTCGGGGAAACGAATACTTATTCTGTATCGTGACTTTATTCAACTCTCGGTAATCTACACACAACCTCAATGATCCATCCCTCTTCTTTACGAACAACACAAGGGCACCCCATGGCGAAGTACTCCTCCGGATAAACCCCTGACCCAATAACTATTCTATTTGATCCCTTAGCTCTCTCATCTCTGCTGGAGCCATATGGTAAAGTTCACGGGCAATTGGTCGAGTGCCCGACATCAAATCGATTACAAAATCTATCTCTCTACTCGGAGGTAGTCCAGGTATATCCTAAAATACATCAGTAAACTCCCTAACAACTGGAATCGAATCGAGTGGTATCACCATTTCCTTAGAGGTCTCCCCTTCTATATAGTACAAGTGAGTGGACGATCCTCCCTCGGGGCGAGGCATCGCCACTAAAAACATCTCCTGCCCGGGAATGGCAAAGATAATACTCCTAATGAAACAATCAATCATGGATAGTTATGCAACTAACTAATCCATACCAACAATTGCATCATACTCAGTCATTTCTAATACTAACATATCAGCGGGTAAAGTAAACCTCCCGATCTCTATACCCACACGTCTAAAAATAAGGGAAATCCTAGAACCCCTACTCAACGGTGAATCTATACAAGTAATCGTTCTCTCTGTAGTGTCTAACAACCCCAAAGTGCGTGAAAATCTCATGGCAATGAAACAGTGTGTGGCCCCCGTATCAAATAAAATATGCCCCATAGTCCCCTGAATAGAGAACATACCCTCAATAGCAGGTGGATCCTGTGGGACTGCGATATGCTGGAGCTGATACACTCTCCCATACTGAAGATGTCCCTGCTGGACTGGGACCACTGGAATGTGTGGTAATGCTGCCATCTGTGGTGGTGCTGGGAGGGTGGCGGAAACATAGGCCTTTGTGGCTCGTGTCGAGCACCCTGCTGCTGCTGCTGTGGGGCCCTGCCCCTATCAGGACAATCCTGGCATTTGTGGAAAATCTTGCCACAAATGAAGCACTTCCCCGGGAAGTTTCCCCCTCGTTGTCCCTGCTGCCCACGGTCCTGATGGCCGTTACCATTCCCAGCTTGACCATGCTGGCCCTACTGAAACTGTTGCTACTGACCATTCTGGACCTGCTGGCCCTGATGGTCGTTCTGACCCTGATGGCCATGTCTGAAACCTCCCAGACCATTCCTGAAACCTCCAGATCTTAATCTCTTAGGATCCCCCTATTGGGAACCCTGATCACCCTGCATGTGCTGACCCTGAGCAGATTGTGCCCCGCTGGCCCCATTTCCCCCGGTCCTACCCTGATGGCTGGACTCTCCTGATCTCTTACTCTCAGACATGTGAAAGCGATGATCCTAGAAGTGAAGCAATGCTGCGTTAACCACATCAGAGTAAGTGGCCAACGAGAGATTCCCCAACAAGTGCTGACGGATCCTCCAAGTTAACCCATCCATGAACTTCCGAATCTTCTTCTCCTCTGTTGGAATCTCATCAGGAACGATGTTCAAGAGATTTATGAACTCATCCTCATACTCTGCTACGGTCTTTCCCTCCTGCTTGAGGTTCATCAACTTCCTCCTCATCTCAGTGTGAACAGCTGACGGAAAATATTTGGGGTCGAATCGCACCCAGAACTCCTGAATAGAAAGGGCGTCTCTCTCCTCCGCGGTGGTAATGGACTCCCACGACTGCAATGCTGATCCTACTAGATTAAAAGTAGCCAGTATATGCTTCTAAACATCCGTGCACTCGTACATCCTTAAGTTCCTTTGAATGTCCTTCCTCCATTGACGTCGGAGCTACCTGCAAACTACGGAGGGTGTGCTTTCTAAAAAGCATCACGAATGCGTTCCCAAGAAGACGGGAATGCATGATCCTTAACTGGCGTGACTTCCAGCGCCTGAGGCAGTGCCTGCTGTATAACTGCTAGGGCGGCGTTTATCGCTTGGGCTACAATGGCTGCAACCTCTACGGCATTCATGGTGCCCTGAACTGGTGCAGGCTGTGGCTCGGGCTGAGCATCCCTAGGAACCCGCTGTGCACATCGTGGAGTCATCTAAAATGAGAGTAAAGTCTATAAGTTCGCAGTTATTATCTCAAAATAGCTGAAGATCGAAACATACATAAAAGAATACAACAGTCCTAAAATATAAGGCTCTACATCAAAGAAAGCTCAGCGGAAACATAACAAGCCATACAGATCCTAAGGACACTAGAACCTGATGATCTGATACCACCTGTGACACCCCGACTAATTAAATACCGGGTAGCTACTCCTTTATTAAATTAATACAAAATGTCAAGTTGGTTCAGTTCATAGCATCACTGTCGAAAAACGCTTTAACAATTACTAGCCACCTAATATTTAAAAAGTGAATTGTCAATTTTAACTAAATCCGATTAACATGCAATAAGTAGATTATGAAACGCTAACGTAACCACCACAACATAGTCACGATATAATAACCATAAAATAATAATGAATCTAGAGGAATACTCCTCACAACAATCCGAATATTGAAATAAACAAATACCAAGTCTGCATCACTAAATTAATTACAACCCAAAATCTGAATTAACTGAATAGATAAAGTGTCTCTAAAAGGAAATGGGGCGACATGCCCAACAAATGAGAAAATCTGATAATATAGAGTCAAGATCGAAAGTGGAGGCGTCTACTGTCAAGGCCCTCTAACTTCCACGGCAGCTACAGTATGTCACCGGAATGGAACTCCTATGCTTGGTGTCCTTGTGACTGGGCACCTAAAAGGTTTTTACAAGAAAATATATTTGGAAGCAAACGGGTCAGAGCCCGATTGTGAAAACAGTTTAAAATATAGCAAGTTTTTAATATCATTAAACAGTGAATATAAAGTACATGATAGTGTGTGCACTCACATGAGTTCCTCACCTCTCAACTAATTGTGCACTCCTATCATACCCGTACCCATTCTAGTTATTCCCATACCTAACTAGTCCAATATAAAATCTAACATTACTATACGATTCACGATTTAATTTTGGCATCTACATTTAAACAAAGAACTTTACATTTTTTCTCAGTTTCCCATATTAGAAATACTACTTACTAGATAATTTCTGTTTTATCTTTACAAAAAAGTTGTTATTATTTATACTCACATTTATACATGATGGTGCATTTCAATTAACATTATATTATTCTCATAAAAAATGTACAATACTAGCACCCCGAGGCTAAGCTACGGTGCACACATACTCTGTTATCTAATCCCGGTACATCACGTACATAAGGACCACGCATTCCGAATCTCTCAGGAATCATTCTCAAATAACAACAATCACACATAATGGAGGCGAACATTGTTCACATCACATAGGTCACGCACATACCAACGCTCCCATGATCAGCAGACTTAATAATTTCTTAATAAGTCCTTCTTATGTCCTCGAGGTACCAATCTAAATCCCCCCGTAGGCACACAAAGATTAAATGGCACTGATCGAATGCCGACCTCCCATAATAGCAAGTATGGTAGGTATGTTATACACAGATAACCACATACACTAAGCATTCACACTTCTTAGATAGCTCAATATATTAATAGAGGTATACTTCTCGTTCTTATACCATCGTTTAATGTTATACGTTTATAAGTCGCCGATTTATATACATTAGAGTTGTCAACTCTTCTCACGTCGTAACTAGGTACTCGTTTCCACATCCACAATTGTCATCCAGTTTACTACAAGATTCTATGTTCTACTCCTCAACGTACCCCAATTCTCACAATTATACCCACTAGTCAATAAGGGAAGGTTAATTCTCCATTCATTAAGTCTACGAGACCTTTGAATAAAAATCAGGCCTAAAAGGCTATTCTATCAACTCGTTAGAAGTCTCGTTCGAACGAGTGTCGTTCGAACGAAAGTCTTCGAACGAACTACCAAATCGTTAGAAGGGATACTGTCATCTCGTTAGAATCTCATTCGAATGAGGTCGTTCGAGCGACCTGAGCAGGTCTTCTAACTAGATGGAAAACAGCGCCCAAAAATTTCTAAAATTGTTTTCTTCCTTTTTCTCTTTTCTAAATTCATCCTAAGATCATCCCAATTGCATTTTAACGTTCCTAAACCACCCTAAGTCATCTTAGGTTGCTTCTTAACATATTTTTGGGCTCAAATCCTCCTAATCAACATGTAATTATCATTAATCCCCAAATTTTACCCCAAACCCTAAGAACAATAACCCAGAATTTCATTGTGCCTAATTACTCATCATAAATCCGTTTTTAAATTGTCATAATTAAGTTTTTGGATACTAAATTCGTCCATAGTCATTTTACATGCAATCCCTAACCCAACTTTAGAGTTTCTATAACAATTTCATCAGATTTTTCCTCAAAACTTTCAAAACAAAATAGTTCCTACACTAAACATGGAAGAGATATTCAATGCAATTAAAAATATCAAAACACTTGCCTTAGATTTGTTCTTATGAATTGATGTTCGTGAATGAAAGTTGATTTTCCCTTTTCTCTACAGACTTCTCCCAAGGATGGTGATGGTGGTTGGAGGTTTCTTTTGCAACCTCTTCAAACTTTCCCTTAAACTCCCGTAGCCCACTAACTCCCTTTTTGGCTGATAATGGACTTAATGGGTCTTTTAATAATCTTTAATTTACCTAAAAAATTCGTGGGTTTTAGTTTCCATATTTTTAAAATTACCAAAATAGGTTGTCGGTTTGGCCTAAAAATGTCCCGGGACCCAAACTTAACCCCCGGCTAGCATTTTCTGACTATTTCGACCCTTCCGGACACGTTGGCACACTCAAAATGACCATTTGGTTGATAAAAATATAATTCACTTTTTAATTTAAATAATTTCATTCCTGAAGCGACTAACACGCGCGTCCCAACTAAATTTCTCAAATTATCGTATTTCTGACTCGTGACAATTTAAATCTTTTCAATACTCATGTATTACCATACATACTCAGAAATATTTAATTTTAACATCATAATCAAATCCCAACTCACATCTCGCTAGTATTTATATCCGGATTAATTCTCATTTAATTCAATTAATCCCTTAAATAAAAATTAATAAAATTACGGGGTATTACACAGGGCAGCCCCAACAAAAAACCCACGTCCCACAGTTATCCTCTAGAATGACTTGAGATGGGAGAATTTTACTCCCTCAGAGCTAACACGAGTGTTTGAGAATATTGGCAAGGGTTTCGGGAGAATTTTAGATTCTCAAGCTACAGCGGGTGAAGCTCCGCATAAGGAAAAAGTGGCGATGTCCCTCAACCCAAGCTTCAACGAACTTCAGCGCTTTGGGTTAGGTACATCGGGGAGAATTTTTACTTTTTCCTAAAGGCTCTAGTGTTCCGGCACAAAATGAAGGAAAACAGGCCAGAATTTTTTTCTCATAAAAAGAGGTTCATCGGATTGAGAAGTTTTCGTGCAGACATTTCTTATTCCCACAGCAAATCCCTCCACGAAGGGGAAAATGTAGAGGGGGCTTGAAGGTAATCCAGAAATTAGGGATAATTCACTAGTGTTTGGGATTAAGAAAGCGTCACAACTCATACTTTAGCTGTCTGGGTTATTTAGTCATGATTGTATAATTGTTTATATTGGCTATGAGCTATAACGATTGTAATGGTACAATGAGAAATAGTGAATCTATGTGTGGTCGAATGGTACTCGCAAGAGACAAGGCTTGGCAGGGCTTGGGAGAGCTTTCATGCTCTATCGAATGACCTCTCCGTGGGAACCTAAGAGGAACTTGGTTTGGAGGATTGAGAAGTGGGGCACCGCCGGGTCTTGTCCTGACCATCTTAGATACACATGGTAAAACACCGAGGAACCCTCATCGTGGAACCTCGAGCGGAGCAGCTTTGAGTTCCATCGGGAGTTTAGCTGTGAACCAAAGAGCGTTCTATTTTATATCCCATCTACTTTAGGTGATGTCACTAACCAGCTAGACAATATCAAATTTTCACTCGAGTAAACCACCGTGGTATTTGGGGTTTTCAGACAGTTGGTAAGCAACCTCCGCGACAACAGCCCCTGACACACAGTGGTTAGGCAAAAGGCATATCTTGGCATTTAATGTCTATGACGTGGAGGCAGCTAGTGCATCAGGTATTTAATGTTGGAGACATAAAGTATGAGGGACGTCTTTCACTGGCATTGATGACTGAGTTGCATCGGGGGTGGTGTAAGGTCTATTTAAGAGCCCCAACCACCTCCAGGAGAAAGGGCTTATAAGTCTGAGAGTTGGAGAGTTATTACAAACCAGAGAGTTTCACCCACTGACCATAATTTTTTATTACGAATCTTTTAATACTTGACAGGGATTCTTGAGGGTTTTTGGTGTTTTTTTTCTACCTACCTACCAAGGTGTATCTAGGGTGCTTACTTCTCTCTCCCTCTGGCTAAGTTATTTCTAAATTCATCACTATATTTTGAGACATACACGAGAGATCTGTGAGTTTAAACTGGGTTTCTATATTCTCCAAACTGTGTTTATATGTCTTGTGGTTAATCAATAGTGTGAGCGGATTAATTCTGTCATTACCATACTCAAAAGGGGTTACGCCTCCATCTTATTTAAACTACCCTCTTACAAACACCATGTGGGAATAGGGGGAATCTAAGTAGTCATTTTAATACCGTGAATGAGGTTGTTCTACATGGATTTGTTGATGAGAAAAGAGAGGTTATTGTCTACAATGATGAACAAGTAAGTGTATAAAGGGTAACCTTATTTGAGACCTATAGAGTGTTGGAAAAAAGTGTGATTGAGAGTGCGCTTTTGTTCAAACAAAGAAATTATTTAATTAAACTCAGTTTTTCAATTAAATCCTAAAACATGCATCTAGGCATGATTGACGACAATATGATCATGCAAGAACATTTAATCACACACAAACACACAAATGAGGAAAAATCCCCCAAAAGGACAAAACCTTTTTTTTTCCAGTATAATTTGTAAAAAATGGTTTACACGTATTATAATGAAAACATGAGTGACATACGAAATACCCTCAGGTGTCGGTTCCGATGTCGTCGATTGGAAATTCCCGTAAGAACTCCAGATAGGCAGCAATCGAAAAGAGTCGGCTTCTCCACAAGTTACTCCAGATGAGTAAAAACGAGCCTTTGAAGGTTTAAAGATTCACACACATATATGGGAATGGTTTTATGAATTAAAAAGGCATGAAACCTTAAAAACTTGAAGTTTATTTTCTGGGTTGTAAATCACAGAAACGTGTACGAAAAAGATTTAAAAAAACATGTAGAATGGGTACAGATATTTATACAAAAATCAAGACAGCGATGTCGCTCGAACGACATAAGCATGTCGCTTGAATGAGACCACGTGTCGCTCGAATGAGATCGCGCGACATCCTTATATCGTTTAAACGACAGAGCGATGTCGTTTGAACGAGCTCGACAACCAAGAAAAGTTTGCTTGTACACTTAAAAAAAATTATGCTTTTGTGTTAAAAATAAATCTGACTTCGAAAAAATATTTTTTAAAGCATTTCCAAATATTAACAACTTCAATAAACTATATTACCAATAATGCGTCGTGGAGTGGTGGGAACGGTTGAGCAGCACGTCGCGTGTAGCATGATGCACGTGTGAAGATGGTGGATGGATGGATTCGGATCAAGTCCGTCAAGGATAATCGTGTTAACGTGCCGAATGTAGCGGTATCAGACATACATACTCTGATCTAGGGAAAACAGAAAATTCCTTGATTCTACCCCGGACATTTCTAAACTTATGTCCTTATAAATCTCCCCCTATGTTTATGCTGGTACATACATAAAAAAAATGAATTATGTTATCTTCATAAAGCAAATGACATGTAAGATAATATCCCTATTAAACACTCAAACTGAGAATACCAACTGACATGTCTTCAACCAAACTTCAACATCTTCATATATTCAGCTTTTCTCATTAGGGTGTGCAATCCAATAAACATCAATTTTATACCTACACACATTAGATAAAGTAGATACCCGTGACACACAACAGATTGAAATATAATGATATACAAAAATCAAAGTTCAATTAAGCTTAAGCAAATCATTGATAAATCAGCCAAACAATTCTCCCCCATAATTCATTCTCCCCCTTTTTGTGATGTCCCCAAATAGACAGATATGAGAAGCATAAATGCAAATGGAGAGTGTCACAAGGTAATGAACTTTCTATTTTTGAATTTTTCAAAATTTTTCACACAAAATATACAACAAAGAATCACACCATGAAATAACACAAAAATAACCAAGTCGATTATAGCGGAAATGTATGGTTGAGAGAAAATTTGATAGGAAAATCAATACATACAAACATAACCTATGTGCACGATTAATGTTGGATATTTCTAATGAATGAACTCAACATCTTCCTTAGGTGTAAAAAAATGGAATTATAAGAAATTGACTCAATCAAATCAGCAAAGCAAAGCTCAAAGTGATTTCCACACGAATAACGTCCAAAACTATTTAATGCTTTTTCAGGACTTTCAAGGAAGTGCAAACCCATTTAAATTCACCAACCAAACTCCCTCAGATTTATATTTTATTTAGAGGTGATCTAAATTCTCAAACATTGGAGAATTGATGGTGAAACCTAATGGCCCATATTCAGCATTAATTGGTTTTTATTGCCTTTAAAAATTTTCGGGCTCTTTTAACCTTTGTGGACCCCGGATTATAAAATTCCTCAATTTTTTAGGTCCGATATAACAATGGCTTAGTATTCGTAAATGCCAAATGAGAACCTTTCGCATCCCTTTCCCGTTTTAAAATACCACATAATCTAACCAAACGATTTTTACATGCATTCCAATCGTGTCACGTTTTATCGCATACGGTTCGTTGTATAAACAGAATTGAGAGGAAACACTCAAGCCAATATGTGATAGACAAGTACAATAATCAAATAAAGTGGTGCATGTGTGAAATAAAGGAGATAACGAGCCAAACATGTATAAAGATATCACTAATCACATCTCAAAGACTCCAAACAATGTAAAGCACATCGATGCAATGATGTTGCATCTCAAATCACTATCAAACAGTTTCGTGAAAAATAGAAATGGAAGTTGTGACTTGACTATCTTAAATCCTCATCCATAAGAGGTGTAAACAAAATACAAAAATCTTTTTGTGCTTTTCTAAAAATTTTATAAAAAGAAAATCTTTTGGGAATTTTCGTAAAAAATATACAAAGCAAAAAAATAATAATACAAATGATACAAACTAGCAATAGGAATCATATGATATGAACATGACAATGCAGCATATCCTAGACACATACCATTCCCTCAGTCAACTGTGCAAACCCCTAAGGACTTCCTAAGACTCTTGAATCTAAGGACATCTAAAGGTTTCGTGAGAATATCAGCTAACTGAAGGTCGGTGGGTACGAAACTCAGGGATACAACTTTCTCCTCAACTAACTGGCGTATAAAATGCACGCGTATCCTGATGTGCTTTGTGCACAAATGTTGGACCGAATTATGAGATATGGGTATCGCGCTCGTGTTATCATAGGAGATAGTCATGGTGTCTTATGAAATCCCATAATCCTCCAATATTTGCTTCATCCACAAGAGTTGCGTGTAACAACTCCCGATGGCGATGTACTCAGCCTCCGCAGTGGGCAAAGAGATGGAGTTTTGCTTTTTTCTCAACCAAGAGACAAGAGCAGAACCAAAGTAAAAACACCCACCCTAAGTACTCCTACAACCATCTACATCCCCAGCCCAATCGGCATCTGAATAGGAAAACAGACGGTCATTAGTATCAAAGGAATACCAAATATCGTAGGAGAGAGTCCCACTCACGTATTTGATGATACGTTTTAGAGCGAGTAAGTGTGACTCTTTTGGGAACTCCTGATATCGCGCACAGACTCCAACACTAAAGTCTATGTTGGGGCAACTGGTTGTCAAGTAGATAAGACTACATATCATACTCTGATACAAGGTTTGCTCTACATCCTTGCCTGAAGTGTCCGTACAAAGTTTGATAGAAGTACTCATAGGTGTACATGCATGCTTAGCGGATTCTAAACCAAATTTCTTCACTAGGTCTCTAACATACTTGGATTGGGAGATGAACATCTCATCCTCAAGCTGACGAACCTGGAGACCAAGGAAGAAAGTAAGCTCACCTATCATATTAATCTCAAACTCACTTTTCATCTCCTTCTCAAAGTGGTGAGCATGCTGGGAGCACATGGATCCAAAGACTATGTCATCCACATAGACTTGGGCAACCAAAATAGCATCGTCATCTATCCTGACGAATAACATCATATTAAATCTCCCTCTCTTGAAGCCACGGGCTAAGAGATAGGAAGTAAGCCTCTCGTACCAAGCATAGGGTTCTTGCTTCAAATCATACAAGGATTTCTTCAGATAGTAGATGTGTTTCGGGTGCTTAGGGTCTTCAAACCCTTTTGGTTGTCCCTCGTAAACCTCTTCCTGTAGAATGCCATTTAGAAAGGCACTCTTGACATCCATCTGATATATCTTAAAGCGCAGATGACATGCGATGGCAAACAGTAATCGGACAGACTCAAGCCTTATAACAGGAGTAAATGTCTCCCCAAAGTCTATACCCTTTATCTGTGTGTAGCCTTGAGCGACCAACCTAGCCTTGTTTCTAATTATGATACAATTTTCATCCATTTTATTCTTGAAAATCCACCTGGTACCTATCACATTCGTCTCACTAGGTCGGGGGACAAGTTCCCAGACATTGTTCTTTTTAAACTGAAGCAACTCATCCTGCATAGCAGATATCCAGTGTTCATCCTTGAGTTCTTTTTTATAATTCTTAGGCTCGACTTTAGATGTGTGGCAAACATGGCTAACAACATTCTCTAGCTAACCACGAGTCTTGACCCCTAAAGTGGAATCTCCTAGGATAGAAGTAGGATTATGACTCTTGCGAACCCAAGTAAGTGTGTTCCCTAGAACAGGAGTAGTATCCACCCTGGATGTGGGAGATACAGTGGGATCATAAAAAAGGAGTGTGACATCCTCACACAATTGGGTGGAGTCAATAGACGTCGATGGTTCATCATCTTGCACAGCAACGTTTATCGACTCCGTCACTTTAGAGATCTTCAGGTTAAAAACTCTATACGCTCTACTATTTGATGAATATCCTAGTAATATTCCCTCGTAGCTTCGGGAGTCAAACTTTCCTAAATGCTCTCTATCCCATAGGATGTAACATTTACTCCTAAAAACACGAAAATATGCAACGTTGGGCTTCTTTCCAATCCATAATTCATAGGCATTTTAAGTTTGTGTGGACGAAGGTAAACCCTATTCACCGTATGGCATGTAGTAGATACTGCCTCTGCCCAAAATCTCCTAGTAACTTTACGACCTAGAAGCATAGATCTAGCCATTTCCTGAATTGTCCTGTTCTTTCTCTCAACAATCCCATTTTGTTGAGGAGTCTTCACAGCAGAAAACTCATGTTTGATTCCTAGGATATCACAGTAAAGATCTACTTTTTGCTCCATAAATTCAGTGATGTTGTCACTACACAATCTATTAATAGTGACTCCGTGTTGATTTTGCAGGACACAACACTTGGTCGTTAAAAACTCTATAGCATCGGATTTCTCTGTCAGAAAACTGACAATCGAATATATGAAGAAATCATCTAACATCACTAGGATGTACCTCTTACTACCCAGACTCTTTGTATGAGTAGGACCCATGAGATCCATGTGTATGAACTCAAGTACTCGTGAAGTGGTAATGGAATTCAACTTCCTGTGGGGGCTATGGATTTGCTTTCCCAACTGAAAGGGTCCACAAACCATGGAAGATGACTTTCCAAGTGTTGGTAAGCCACGTACTAGGTCCTTTTTAGCTCATCACTTCAAATCTCTAAAGTTCATATGACCTAGACGTTGGTGCCACAAATCCATAGGAGTGATCGTGGCGCTGCTTTAGACAAGTGAGGACTTGGGCACAGTCCTATAGAAATTATCCTCTTTCCTCACCCCTTGCACTAAAAGTTTACCGGATTGATTATAGACATTAAACGCATCTTGGTCAAACTTTACGGCAAAGTCAACATCGCACATCTGGCTAATGCTGAGAAGGTTTACTTTCAAACCTTTGACGTACAAAACATTCTCTAGCTTAGGAAATCTTGGTAACTCTATTGTACCTCATCCTACGATGCTAGACTTGCTCCCGTCTCCAAATGTGACTCTACCTTCCTTATAATCCTCTAGGTAAGTAAAAAATGAGACATCACGGGTCATATGTTTGGATCACCCACTATCGAAATACCACTGTGAGGTATTATGTGATTTGAGATCGACATGAACAACAAGGGCATTTTCATCTTTCTTATGAGGGTCTTTGAAATCTCTCACCGTCTTTCTTCGGAGGGTCTTTAAATTCTTTTTCATTTTTATTTTCAAACTTATTTTTTTCAAAATTCTTTTTATCTTTGAAATTTCCATTTTTCTTGAATTTGAGAATTTTCTTGAAATTTTTAGCAAACAGGGACAAATCATCTAAATCAAGGTCACACTCGGAATCAGACGTTTCTATCTCCCTTTTTCTAGATGACTCTACTCTCTTTCTTGCCGACCCCTCACTCTTCCTATCCTGGGCATTAAGTGCAATTCCCTTATCTTTAGGCTTGATAGATTTAGGAAACATATCAATTTCATATGTTTGTAAGTCTCCTACTAATTCCTCTAATTTAAGCGTGTTTAAATTACCCATAGAATTTAGCACAGTGACTTTAGGGATAAAACGCTTTGGTAGTGATCTTAGAATCTTTTTAACAACTCTAGCATTATGAATGTGTTCACCAAGATTAAAGCTAGTATTTACAATATTAGATAATCTAGCATATAATTCATCAAAACATTCAGATTCAAGCATGGTGATAGTTTCAAATTGAGTTGTTAAGTTTTGCAATTTTGATTCTTTCACGACATTAGTTTCTTAATGGGTAAGTTGTAAAACATCCCATGCCTCTTTTAACGTGGTACACGTTATTATCCGTCGGAACTCATTAGGAGTGATGGATCCAGAAATAGCACTAAGACCCTTAGAGTTAAAAGATGACCATTTAAATTCATCTTCAGTCCATGCAGTCACAGATTTTAAATTTGTCACGTTGTCAATAGTGATGGAGGAAGGTGTCCACCCTCTTTCAACCAAAACCCAAACTCTTTCATCTATGGCTTTTAGAGCAGATTTCATACGGGCTTTCCAGTAAGCATAATTTGTCCCGTAAAAAAATGACATTTTATTACATAATTTCCCCTTTTTGAACACGCCCTTTTTCAAAAATTAATTTTTCAGAAAATTGATATCTTTAGAAAAAATTTGCGGAAAATTACACGGTATAATTGTGTAACTGGCTCTGATACCAATTTGAGAGTGCGCTTTTGTTCAAACAACGAAATTATTTAATTAAACTCAGTTTTTTAATTAAATCCTAAAACATGCATCTAGGCATGATTGACGACAATATGATCATGCAAGAACATTCAATCACACACAAACACACAAATGAGGAAAAATCCCCCAAAGGGGTAAAACCTTTTTTTTATGTTCACTATAATTTGTAAAAAACGATTTACATGGATTATACTGAAAACATGAGTGACATGCAAAATACCCTCAAGTGTCGGTTCCAATGTCGTCGACTGGAATCTCTCACAAGAACTCCAGATGGGCAGCAATGAAAAAGAGTCGGCTTCTCCACAAGTTACTCCAGATGAGTAAAAACGATCCTTTGAAGGTTTAAAGATTCACACACACATATATGGGAATGACTTTGTGAATCAAAAAGGCATGAAACCTTAAAAATTTGAAGTCTGTTTTCTGGGCTGTAAATCACAGAATCGTGTACAAAAAAGACTTAGAAAAATGTACAAAATGGGTACAGATATTTATACAAAAATCGAGGCGGTGACGTCGCTCGAACAACATAGGCATGTCGTTCAAACGAGATCGCGCGACATCCTCATGTTGTTTGAACGATAGAGCGATGTCATTTGAACGAGATCAACGACGACCAAGAAAAGTCCGCTTCTACACTTAGAAAAATTTCTACTTTTGGGTTAAAAATAAATCAGACTTTCAAAAATATTTTTTAAAATATTCCCAAATATTTATGCAAATATTAACAACTCCAATAAACCATTTTACCAATAACGCATCGTGGAGTGGTGGGAACGGTTGAACAGCATGTCGCATGTAGCATGATGCACACGTGAAGATGGTGGATGTATGGATTCGGATCAAGGCCATCAAGGATGATCGTGTTGACGTGCCGAATGTAGCGGTATCAAACATACATAGTGTGATCTAGGGCATATAGAAAATTCCTTGATTCTACCCCGGACATTTATAAAATTATGTCCTTACAGTGATTTTCCCTATTAATGAGAACATTGAAACTAACTGAGGTCATATATTCCATGATAAGGTTCACTCATCTAATGTTGAATCCAAAAGTATTGAGAGACTATTTGATAAAATCCCATTCAATCCTATCATAAGCTTTGTTTAGGTCTATCTTAAGGGCATAATCATAATTGTTTCCTATTCTCTTGCTTCTAAGGTGAGCAAACATATATTGAGCCATAATAATACTATCTTGGATAAGTCTACCAGAGATGAATGCACTTTGTTTGGGGAAATGATTTGATCAATGATTGGTTTAATTCTAGACATCAAATTTTTTTAGATAATTTTGAAAGTGAAGTTTATGAGACTAATGAATCTAAACTAGGATAACTCTTGAAGATTACGATTTTGCATGAGGATAATGATGGTCTCATTAAGTCGTCTAAGAAAATTACTAGTATGAAAAAAATGGACAACCTTTAAAAGATCCCATTTGATATCCTCCCAAAAAGCGTGATGAAAAAACCCAGGCATACCATCAGGACCAAAGGCCTTAAAAGGCCTCGGGTCAAAAAATGCAGCTTCCAATTCATCACTGGAGATAGGAGATGTAAGAGTATTATTCATAGACTTGAAAAAAAGGCAAGGAGTAATATAGATTTACCATTTAAGTGTCTCCATGTCTAATAAAAGTGACCGGGGAGGTGAAATAGTTATTTACAAGGTCTTAAAAATTTCCAACTCCTTAAACTAATGTCCTTCCCTATTCTTGAATCAAGAAATGAATCTTATTTGTCTTCTTTGGATGGTGGTGGTGTTATATTATGATCGAATATGATATGGACCATTGGTATTGTGACACCTATCACCAAGGAGAAGATTGTCCCATTACCTAAGCTTATTCGACCCAGTGTTATTTTTGGTTAGCTCAGTATTACTTATGGTCGGTTGGTTGGCCGACCAAGATGAATTCATGTTATTAATTACCGTATAAATATATGGGCCAAGTGTTGGAATATATACAACTCCCAATACCCATTCATGGATTAGTCCTTTCAGTTGATTGTGGCAATTCATCACTAACAATGTTTTAAAAGGCAATGCAAGGTGGGCCTCGAGGAAAGGCAGGAGAAGAAAGCCTTGAGGATTACGCCTTTTTGTATTTGACGAGGCTTACTCCTTACGTGTTCGAGGCTTATTCCCTAAGGTTATCCTCCTTGAGGCAATTGAGGCTTGACCCTCATTATTTGACTAGTTAATTGGGTTAAATGGTTTTTAAAAAAAGTCACGTGAATAACAAGAGACCTAACCCTCATAACCTCACTCTTTTGGAAGCCCTAACCGAACTCTTCATTTTATGTCTTCCATTGGAAATAAAATTTCTTCATCTTTCATCCTTTTTAGCCTTAATCCACTTGTAATTTCTCATCCTTCATCCTTTTCATCATTCAAAACTTATTCTACACCTCTTTTTTTCGTGTTTATCTTATTTTATGCGTATCGGGTTGTATTTTTTTTCTCTCTCCCTCTCTGACTTTTTTTTGGTTTTTCTCTCCCTCTCTGACTTTTCTTTTATCTTATATTTTGGCTTTTTTACTTAAACTTTTTTATGATATATATATCTATATATATATGTGTGTGTGTGTGTGTATTCTCACTTTGTTTTGCATTCAAATCTTATATTCTGAATTTTTTTGCTAACACAAAATTTGTATCATTATAGTGTGAGTTGTCGTTATGTCAAATAGGAAGGATCCATCTTGGAAATACGGGAAGGATGTGGAAATGCCGGATAAGGGTTACAAATATATTGAATGTGATTTTTGTGAAAAAATTATAAAATATGGGGTTAAGAGGATGAAGGACCATCTTGCGAGTACTAAACAAAATGTGAGAAGGTACATCGTGTAGTAAGCTAAGAGATGAAAGATTATATGATGAAAGGTGTTGATGATAGGAAAATAAAAATAAAACAAGATGAGGAAAGGATTAATAATGCCTCTTACTATAATCAATGGTTTGGAGGTTTAAACACGAGTTGTGGTTTTACGAGGGGAGTTCGAGGACCAATGGTTCGTTTTGTTGTCAATGTTGATGATGATAGTGAAGAAACTACAATAGAAAAGGGAGACAAAAAGATCTTCACAATCAAGTGTGTTTAGATGTTAGAAGATTCTTTTTTTAAAATGGTATTCCTTTTAAAGTAGCAAACATTCCTTCTTTTGTGAACATGTGTCGGGCAATTGGAAATTATGGCCGTTGTTTCAAACCTCCTACACTATATGAACTTAATACGTGAATTTTAAAGAAGGAAGAGGATAATGCAAAGGAAATTGTTAACGAGGTGAAAATCACATGGTCATACACTAGTATTTCCATCTTATCATACGAGTGGAAAGATATTAGAGGAAGAAGTTTGATAAATTTTCTTGTCAACAACCCATATGGCACTATTTTTTAAAATCTGTTGATGCATCGGATGTCATCAAAGATGCAAATATTATTTAAGCTACTTGATGATGTTGTTGTAAGAGAAAATTTTCTGATATTTCTCATAGTATAGGCCTTGTATTTTTTTGGGCTAGTTTGACATATCCCGTTTCAAATCGTCACGTACCGTCACGAAAAATCGACATCAATAATCGAGACTTCCCAACATCCCATAAAGGTATAAAGCAATTTAGTGTTTAAAATTATTCACAGACTTTATTTTTTGGATGTTTATTTTAATTAAAAATGAAAAAGTTTTTTTTAAAGAAAAATAGTTTTTTATTTATTTTAAATCTCATTCAAACGAGATTTGTATCTCGTTCAAACTAGAATGAAATTTCATTAGAAGGGCTGTTTGAAGTTTTTATCTAACAAGCATCGATCGAGGGCATACTGTTTTGATTCGTCAGAAGTTCGTTTGAAGCCTGTTCAAACGAGAATGCCTTCTCATTTTAACAAGGCTATGTTTGGTTCTAACGAGTTACTTTTCTCGTTAGAACGAGCCGCTGCCTCAAAATTTGTGAACGCCCTATAAATACATGTGTCGTGTTCAGTTTTTTTAAGACTTTTGCCAGATTGTTTTCTAAATATCTATTATAAAATTTCTTCTTTGTTTAGTGTTCTAAAACACTTTGAATCCACAACATACATCCTGAAAATTGTTATTATGAATTCATTTAGACCCTAGGCTGTTTTAGGATCTTGCATACACCTTTGTTGAGAAGGCATCTCCACGGCTGACTTGTGAAATATGAGGGGATCACTGTTGAAGACGAAGGTCGAGGTTGGATCTGTGGATACCGAGATGAATCTGTCATCTGTGGATCACTTGGTGACGAGTGACATTCTTTAGAGAATTTACTATGACTAGCCCGTTATGCTTGTGGCGGATATCAAGTAGTTTGTATATAGATTGTCTTATAGATTTCTATAGTGATGAATAAAAGGTTTTGACCGAAAGGGATTTTTCCTCAATCTTGTGTTCTTGAATGCGTATCTTTATTATCTTCTTTAGAACACATATTTTCCTTCACACCTAATTTAATCAAAGATAATTTTTTTTAAAATTGGTGTTTTATGTTTGGATCATAAAATTACAAGAATAAATTGTTGTTTGTGACCATCCTTACCGAGCATGTTTATTTTCTCATTCTCATTTGTTATCAACGCATTTAGAGCATTTTTACCCTTACAAGTGGTATCAAAGCGGGTTTCACTAAGTTGTTGTGTTAGATACTTGTTTAATGCTATTTTGGAATGGTTATTTATTTTTCTCTCTTGAGTTTAATTTTTCTTCTCGATGGATTCCCATAGTGATGATGACTTAAATCGTTTGAATTTGAAATTTGCTAAAAGAATTGAAATTCTTGAAAAAGACCACCATTTTAAAGTTGGTATGGAACTTTTACAAACTATCCAAACTCAAAGAGATTTCTTTCGTGAGAAACTTATGGACAAGGATCGTGATTTTAAAAATTTAGAAATGTCCAAGAACGAGAGTGATGATAGAGTCCGGTTTAAGGAGAAAGAATTAAAAGACTCTAAAATTTTTAAGGTTTGTAATTGTGCCATTAAGGATAATGATAAAATAATTAATGATTTTAAGGCACATGAGAAGACCCTTACGGATAAGTTTTCTTGCATTGAGGGGGAGTGAGAAAACCTTCTAGAAATGATTGAAAATATGAAGAAGGAACCCCTAAAATTAGAAGAGTCAAATTCTTTACTTGAGTCTAAAATTTTAAAGTTAAAAGATGATTTAAAATACTCGAGTAGTTTTAGTAGTGATGGTACTGGTTTACATGTTTCTAATGCTTCTAGTGTTAAAGCCAAGACCATTGTTTGTTTTATAGGATAAACCAAATCCAAGGACCTTAGAAAAGGTCAAACCTTAGGTTATATTCCTCATGTTTACACATGTTCTCATTGTGGTAGAAAAGGTCACCTTAGGTCGTTTTGTTATGATCGTGGAGGAGGTCCTAGAAAGTTGAAGTCTAATGTCCCCTTGGTTTTCGAAACCCGACGTGTTATGTATTCATCTTTTTGAATGCTAGATGTTAGACTTGTTGATTCTCGTATGCTTGCACATGACTCTTCACATGATATATCTTATGGGTGATTGCTTACATGATTTTATTTGTCATACTCTAATTATCCTTCATGATATATGTATGTTAGTGTTATGACATGTGTATATTTTGTATTATATTTTTCTTTTATTGAGTCATCTTGGAAAAATAAAAAAAGATTTTTATTTTGATAATATTTTTTAAAAATACAAAAATATATTTGTTTTTGTGTAATTTTAGTATGTTTGAATCCAATTCACTTTGTACTTTCCATGTGGCCAAGACATTTGGTTATGATTCGACTTTGTATATTAGTATGTTTGAATCCAATTCACACATGCACGAGCTTTTTGAACGTTAACTTCACATGTATATTTGAGCTTTGTGAAATGTTCTCATATTAATTTTATCATCTACATATTTTTGTGACTATGGGGGATTTGTGCATGTAAGAACCGTTGTCCGTGAGAGATTTTGTTTAGTATTGAAAAAATATGATGAGCAGAGAAAAGGGCTACGAAAAACAAAATATTTGCATGAAATCCACCGTTGGCAAGAACCTAATAAATAGTTTAAAGGCAATAAAAATAAAAAAAATAAAAAAAAGGGGCCACCATAGTTTAGTTTGTTTGATTATTCAAAAGAAATCATTTCAAAAGAAAAAGAATTGAAAAAAAAACAAAATATGATATATGTTTATCTTTTGAGGGTGTCTTAGTTGAAGATCATTGAGTTTGCAAAATGAGTCCTAGTTATGCTTATTTTGTCATGATGCTATAGATTTGTAGAATCATCAATATTATAGGCCCGTGTGCATTTTGATTATTTGTTCATTAAATTTCACTTTATTATCTCACTTGAGGCTAAATCTTAGTTTGATAAAGTTTTGTGGTCAATTAGAACTTATTGAACATATTTGAGTGTTTGGGTCATAATTCATTTGTATCTAGTTTATGCCCATTCATTCCACCCCACACATCTAGACACATCAATACTATGCTAATCTGTAAAGTTTATGTGTTTGTGCCTTACTTTTTGGTCGTTTATACCCATATATGTGTGCCGAATTTTATTTTATATATTTTTCATATATTATATATGGTATTGTCTTGTATTTGGAAAATTTATAATTTTTTGAAAAAAAAATAAAAAATTTCAAAAATAGTTGGTTTTGATGGCCTTTGAGATTATCATTACATGCGCTTGATTTATATCTTTTGTGATGATGTCTTCTTTAAATTCGGGATGCCTTGATTTAACGTTTATGTTTCTAATCCTTTGTCTACTTCAAAAAAAGGGGGAGAACAAATTACAGAGGCGTTACATGTTTGTTTAAAACTCCATGCATCACGGGGTATATGTTTTTATCTCTCATGTCTGTAGCTACTTAAAGAGGAATTCAAGACACACCAGATGAAGAAAAAAATTTCCAAAGGGAAGAAGAAGAAGTTTGAAGTCAAAGAGACTTATGCCATTCCATTATAGGGTTTGAAAGGGTGTTAGTTGTCTTTTGTCATTTACAGAGTTTTGTTGATTTAATTTAGATTTTGCATAGATTTGTTTATTATTATACCGGAATAACTAAACGGGGAGATTTGTAAGAGAAAAATTTATGATATTGCTCATAGTATAAGCGTTGTATTATTTTAGGCTACTCTGGAATATCCCGTTACAAACCGTCACGTACCGTCGTAGCAAATCGACATCAACAATCGAGACTTCCCGACATCCCATAAAGGTATAAATCAATTTAATGTTTAAAATTATTCATAGAATTTATTTTTGGGATGTTTATTTTTATTAAAAATGAACACGGATACTTTTATTTTTAAAAGAAAAATATTTTTTATTTTTAAAAGAAAAATATTTTTTATTTTAAACCTCGTTCAAATGAGAATGAACTTTTGTTAGAAGGATCGTTTGAAGATTTTATCTAATGAGCATCGATCGAGGGCATACTGTTTCAACTCATTAAGAAGTCATTTGAAGCCTGCTTAAACGAGAATGCATTCTCATTCCAAGGAGACTATGTTCTCATTAGAATGAGAAGGCATTCTCGTTCGAACGAGCCTCAAAATTCGTTCGAACGAGTGGTCGCCTTAAAATTTATGAATACCCTATAAATACATTTTTCGTGTTCATTTTTTTAAGACTTTTGCCAGATTTTTTTCCCTGAATATCTTTTACAAAACTTATTCTTTGTTTAGTGTTCTAAAACACTTTTAATCCACAACATACATCCTAAAAATTGTTGTTGTGAATTTGTTTAAACCCTAGACTGTTTTAGGATCTTGCATACACCTTTGTGGAGAAGGCATCTCCATGGATGACTTGTGAAACCTAAGGGGATCACTACTGAAGACGAAGGCCAAGGCTGTATCGGGGGATACCGAGATGAATCTGTCGCCTATGGATCACTTGGTGACAAATGACATTCTTTAGAGAATTTATAAAGACTAGCGTGTTATGCTTATGGCGGATATCAAGTACTTTGTAAGTCGACTGTCTTATAGATTTCTACAGTGCTTAATAAAAAGTTTTGCTCGAAGGTGATTTTTCCTCAATCTTTTTTTCTTGAATGCCTATCTTCATTATTTTCTTTAGAACACATATTTGACTTCACACCTAATTAATCAAAGACAAAATCTATTTAAAACTAGTGTTTTATGTTTGGATCATAAAATTGCACGAATAAATTGTTGTTTGTGACCATCCTTACCGAGCACGTTTATTTCCACATTCTCATTTGGTATCAAAACGTTCAGAGCATTTTTACCCTTACTGTATGGAGGAAGTTGGGGAGGATATTATTATCCAAGTTGTGACAAACAATGAGTCAAGCTATAAGGAAGCATGAAGTAAGCTAATGGAGAAGAGAAAACACATTTAGTTGACGCCATGTGTCGCACATTGCATTGATTTAATACTAGAGAAGCTTGGAAATTTGCCTCTGCACAAGATTGCATTGGTTTATTATTTTTTGTATTAATTTCTTAATGAAGATCACATAATTTGATTTCTCTATTAATTATTACAATACTTTATATGATTCTAGGTGAGTAATTTTATTTATAATTATGGATGGGTATTGGCATTGATGAGAAAAAACTCTAATAAGTATCTTGTTCGTCCCATCGCAACTAGATTTGCCACGGCCTATTTGACACTACAAAGTATGTATGGGTTGAGGAAAGGTTTGGAGGCCATGTTTACCTCTATAGATTGGGCAGAATGTAGTTGGGAAAGAAAGACAGAAGGAAAGGAAGCAAAAAATATCATTTTACGATATAATAGTTCTTAGAGTAGTTTGGCTTATGAAATTAAAACCCCAAAGCCTCTTATTAGTGTTTTGAAGATGACGGACTCTGAAAAAATGTCGGGAATGGTATTTATCTATGGTGCTATGGATTGGTCCAAAGAGGAGATAGTAAAAAATTTGGATAATAATGAAGGGGCTTATAAGGAGTTATGGAGTATCATTAACGAGAAGTGCAATTTCCAATTGCATCATCATTTTTACGCGATGGCATATTTTCCAAATCCCAACTTCCAACACGATGATAATTTCTCCACGCATTTAGAGATTAATTCAGGATTATACATTTGTATGGACAAACTCATCACCAAAATAGAGAAGGAAAATTCTTATTTGCAGTTAGATGGATTTCGAAGGAGGGAGGGCATGTTTGAGTACTCACAAGCAAAAACCACGAGTAAAAAAAGGAGTCTTGATAAGTACACAAGTTTTTGAAGTTAACTTTTTTTTAGTTATTTTTTTAAAATTTTACTTAATGTTAATTTTTTTCTCAGCTGATTGGGGGATTCAATTCGGAGATGATACCCCAGATTTAACAAGTTTTTTTGTGAAAGTTTTAAGGTTAACTTGTTCATCCTCCGCTTGTGAGAGTAACTGGAGTACGTTTATTCAGGTAATCATTATTTATAAATTAATGGTCACTTTATGAATATAGTTATAAATTGGTGACTAATTTTTTGTCCCTTTAAAAAACTTCATCATAGATAAACACAAAGAAGAGAAATCGTTTGGCGATATCGAAGCTTAACTCGCTCGTTTTCATGATGTATAACAAAAAACTAAAAGATGGGCACCTGAGGAAGACCAGGATTCGTTGGTCATTGACAATGTGCCTTCTGACGATGAGTGGGTTGCTAAGCAAAACAATGGGTCCCAAAGCGATGAATCGGGGTTGACTATTAAAGGAGGTACAAGTACACAAGTGCGACAAAAAGAAGAAGGAAGAAAAGTTAAAAACTACAAGAAAAGGTCAAAATTAATATTTATACTTATATTATTTAATTTACTAATTTCAAACAGACAACATAACTCATCTTTGATACTTTCATCTTATTATTTATTAGATAAAGGAAAAGAATTGAAATTGGTGGGTGAAGAAGAGGAATGTGAGGATCTCAATTCGGATGAGGAGGAGGATAGATCGATTTGATATGTAGATGATTCCATGGACAATCCTTTAAGAGATGGTGATGATGGGGATGGTGTGGATATGAAGTATATGTTCTATTTTTCCAGCCATTGAATACCGATGATCCACTACTTATTATATAGTGATGATTTGATGATTCATTGCTAGATATAATGTTTTGGGTTATGGTTTGGTGATGGTGATAGTGATGATGACTATGCTGTCTTTGAGGATGACGATTATAATTATGGATTTCTTTTAATATGATGGTAGAATATGTATTATTATGATGACAAGATGGTGTTATTATTTATATTGTGTTGTGGGATCGACTGTACACCATTTTTTTATGATAGATATGATACATATTTTGTTCCTTATTTAATTATTATTTTTATATCATTCTTAGTTATTTTTTGGGAAAAAAGTTGAGGCTTACATCTCATTATACCTCGAGGCTTATACCTCCCCTCATAAAGACAAAACACATCAACTTCGCCTCACGCCTTAAAAAACACTGACCACTAGTTGTCTCTTAGAATGTAGAAACACCACACCAAATTCTACGAATAGTCACGGTAGGGGAGTCATGGATTTAGTTAGTGACCATGTAGAAATTATAACACATAACAACCTCGTGCACGTCCAATGTAACATGTAACACATAAAAACCATAAAATGTAGCAACCGTAATCGTAATATCGCAAGTGTCACAAACACCTCATGCCCATCGAATGTAACACGTAGCAACCGGTCGCGCAGTCACAAAACTTATGGTTTAAGAATAGAATTCGGATCTGAAAATAGGCACACTTAGGCTTGAAAACGTGCCACGAGGGGGCGGACACCACCCCACCCAAAAAAAGGCAGCGTGAGTGGCACAAACACCTCATGGGCGTCCAACATAACATGTAGCAACTAGCCCCGTAGTCACAGAACTCCCGGTTAGAGAAAAAGACTTGTATTTTAAAATAGGATCACTTAGGCTTGAAAATGTCCCGCGAGGGAGTAGATGCCACACCCCCTCCACTAAATGGCACTGCGAGTGGCCCGAACACCTCATGCGCGTCCAAAGTAACATATAGAAATCGACCGTGTAGTCGCAGGACTCCCGATTTGACAATAGGGCCCAAATAACGCATATTTTTTTTGCCAGTTAAATATGGTCACGACTCTAGTCCATGACCATACTTTATTTTTTTGGTGATATATGTTCTCTTAGTTGAAGTCCCTGACCATACTGAAAGAGTATAATGGTTGGTCATGGAAGTGGAAAGGGAAAAAGTATGGATACGACTTTGGGCCGTGACCACCATCATGAGGGGTAAAAAGCAGTCATGTTTATGGGTCATGACCAAGGTATGATATTAATCACGAGTGGGTCGGGGATTTGGTCCATGACCAACTCATTATAGCCCTTGTCCACGATCGTGCTCCTTGATGTCGTGGTCCGTGACCATTTCTTTTGGTCAAGGACTTGGTCTGGACCTATAAATCTGGTAACACCCCATTCGGTCATAGCTCAGGTCCATGACCTTTGAGCTTGGTCATGGCCCAAGTCCGCGATCGTTCGCCTAATTTGGTGTAGTGAAAGGTGTAACTGCCTGATTTATAAAGGCACTCCACCTCTTCATCTTCTCTCTTTATAAATAGCACTTAATAACACATGATAATGGTATCTTAAAAAGATTCAATCTAAACGTCCATAAACAAAATCTTAGAGAGATTTTTAAGAGATTATATCCATTATAGTACAATAGTGCACTTGTGGACGTAGGCATCTTATTGGGCTAAACCACATTAATCTCATGTCTCATTTTCTATCTCTGATCTCTATCAAACGCAATACGTTATTTTCTTTATTTGTTATAGTTTATTATTGGTATTTATTAGCTAAGACTCAAAAATATGCCAATACTAGTTTTAGACAATAATAGATTGGGGTTGTCTGTGTGAATCTTTTGACAACCCTTTGTCATTTCATACCTAAGACCGTTCAATACATCTGTCAACTCTGGGAAATGGGAGATAACGCAGAATGTACCGAGCAAATGAATCAATTCCACCTTATACCCCTATTGGGATGGGGGATCTATAAGGAATTTTGATGAGCATAACTAAAGTCCAAGAGGCGATGCAAGAAATAGTAAAACAGCTCATGCACACTCACCAGGACAATTAAAACAGGCTAGGAGCAAATACTATCACCCCAGTTGGGAGAGAACCCTCTGACATAAGAGGTGAAATTTTGACTCATGTTCCCTACAGATATACGCAATCGGCCTCCTGCGCACAAGCTCTACAGAACTCTATAAGTATGAATTTGGGCTCACAAAATGAAGAAAATATATCCAGATACTCTAAATCACAAAATGATAGGTCATATCGCCAAAGTACCACCTCGTCCCTTGTGACAACTGATCACTGTGACTAGAGATCATTCTTCGAGGAGAGGCCAAGTGTGTTGGAGAGGCTAAGCAGAGGATCCGTATTTTATCAACTAGGTCCCCGAGCAATGAGAGGACGGTATCATAGACACCTTTGAGGGTCCAAATAGCATCAAAAAAGGCTCTGTTAGGTTAAGGATAAGCATTCAAAGGTTAGTACATGACGAGCAGACTTTCCAGGAAGAGAACTCAGCACAAAATAGTGGCCGAGCATCCAAAACCATCACGGTTAAGGATAATTAGGATAACTAGCCATGGAAGGGTTCGATCCAGTGATTGAAGGATCGTTTAGGAGAAATGACCAAATCAAAGAAATCCTTACACAGAGCTTTTGTGAAAGGATTTCCATTCAAACCTTCTATTGTGGATTATCCCACACCTGCTAAGATCAAGCCATCTATGTTAACTCCGAACTATGATGGTAAAACTGATCTAGTGTTACAGGTGGAGCAATACCATTCTAATATCGACATTTACTCAGTCCCCTAATGAGATGCGTTGTCAAGCATTATCCAGTACGATCATCGGGTTAACATAGATCTGGTCTAATAAGCTATTATGAGGGAAACTCTCTAACTTTAAATAACTGGATGACCTTTTTATCAATAAGATTTTCTTTGGAACTAAGCCTTTTAAAAGGTCATCCCATCTGCTCAATGTTTTGTAGAAGGTCAGCGAGAGTAGTCGCGAATACATCACTCGCTTTAATAGTCAGAAGATAGAGGTCATTGACTATGATGTGAAGATAACGATCATCGTATTAATGAGTAGCCTGCTACTCGAGAAGTTATATTATACATTGGATAAGGATCCACCCAAGACTATGGTTGAATTACTAGCCAAAGTGAAGCTATGGCCACTAAAGAGTCCAATAATTTCAAGACTGATGCCAACAAGAGCTAAGAGAAGAAAGAGAAAAAAGATAAAAATATAGAGAAGCCAAATATATATGACGAATAAATTCCTATGAAAATTGGCATTCACCATATTCTATATGGGATCCACGAAAGCAGAGACTTGAAGTGGCCTGGAAATGTAAAATCTCCTCAAAACTGAAAAAATAAGAGTACTTATTGTGAGTTCCACAAGAATCATGACCAAAACACTAATAATTTCATAGACCTAAAGAATGAGATGGAGAACTTAATCTGAAGAGGAAAATGTCAAAATGTATAGATATGGGTGGCCAAGAAGATCAAAAGGACGAGTAAGAACTCGGGAAACGATAAGAATCTCCCTATAAGAAAAGAGATGATTGGAAAAAAGGTAGAGATGATGATTCCAAAGATGACTCGGACCTATCCAGAAGACCTAAAGAGCCTGTGCGCGAGGTATATATGATCTCTTTTGGGTGTAACTTTATTAGAGGAGGAGACGTTGACGGTACAGATGAAACAACGGGGATGAAAGCCTACCTCAATGAAGAAAAGGCTTGTGCTTATGTTAGACAGATAAACCTAGCCAGTGATGTTGATACTTGATCGAGGAAAGTAAATAAAGATCATTTAGTGGTTGGTTTCTCTAAAGATGATCTATCATGAGTGCTTTACCCTCATAAAAAACCCCTAGTTGTCACGATGATGGTACATAAAGGAAAGGTGGATAGAGTTTTGGTCAACAACGGTAGTTTGGCTGATGTCTTATTCTATAATTACTTCAGAGGTTTAGGTCTATGAGATAACAAATTTAAAGCTTACCATAGGCCCCTCATAGATATCTATGGAGAAAAGGTTAACCCCTTGGGAACAATTAATTTAAAAGTGGTGATTGGCGTCTGGACGAACTGTTGAATAGAGAAGATTTGTTTCCTCATTCTTGACAAAAACGTTAACTCAGTGTATAATATTATCTTCGACAGAGTAGGGTTGAAGATATTCGAAGAGATACCTTCAGTTGTGAACCAATGGTTGAAGTTCCCCACTCATTATGGTGTTGCTATGGTTAAAGGGAACCAAATTGAAGCTATAGAGTGTTACTACTGTGGCCATCCCCATCGATCCCCTCCGCGGAGGGAGGAGGAATCCTTCGGGTCCCGCGTGTCCCTTCTCGGGAGAGTGCTTCGGCCGGCGTCGATTTTTTGAGGTGTAAAAAATGTAGAGAGATTCAGAGTCGCCTGTCTATTTTACTCAAAATAGATAAAAGAAAAAGAGGAAGCCACCCCTAAGGATGGCATCCAAAGACATACTGGTGCGTGCGAAACCAAAATGATTCGAAAAGGGTTCGGAGGCTTAGTTACGAAATGGGAAGGTGTTAGGCACCCATTCCGCCCTTTCGGTCTCTCATGGATATTTGCTATTTTCCTTTATGTTTCCCCCCGTGAGATGTGTGCATGTGTATATATATATATAGGATGGAGGTAGGAATCCTCATATTGTATCATGGAAAAGATAAAGCGAGTCATCCATAGGAAGATTATAAAAGTAGTATTAGAAAAATAAGATTTACGCGGTTACCGCTACGTTGATCGCTATAAAGGAACGATAACGCACATGGAGTAATGTGTCACTAAGACTAAGGATATATATAATATAAGAAAAATAGATTTAGAGAAAATAGGAAATGAGAGAAAAAGTGAGAGAAAGGACTCGAGTCTCGGGTTTTACCCCGAGATGCCTACGTAGCCTATAAAAGCATCAAAGTCCACGTAGTTCGCATACAAAGCAAAGGGGTGGGGTTTATCCCATAAATCAAAATGTGGGATCTCTTATTTGTAAGTGTGTGTGTGTGTGTGTAGAAAAGGTGTTTTAGTTGTGAGAAAAATGTGGAAAAAGTGTGAGAATCCCTACTTGGAATTTATGAGCAAACCCTCTTTTTCTTGTTTTGAGATTTTTATTTATATAAAAATAAGAGATGTGCAATAATACTAAATAAAAAGTATATTAGGGTGTGTGATATGAGATTATAAAAGTGATAAGTAAGAAAACAAGTTATTGGGAATTCAAGAGAATTTAAGAGAGAGAGTTTGAGAAAGTTGGACCTTCTTGAAGATCTTGAGCTTGATCTTGAATGTTGGAGAGCAGCCCTTGAGCTTGGATGATGATGGAGAGTGGCTAATTCACCAAGTTTGATGAAAAGGATGATGAAAAGTGAAGGTAAAAGAGGGATTTGGAAGTTGAAATCACGCTACCTTCGAGAGAGGTTTCTGGGATTCGTTAAGAGAGATTTCTATCAGATCTGGGCTCCTTTTGCAAATGAGGCCAAGGCCTCCTTTTATAACCCTAGGGGACTTCCGATTGGACCTATCATGGCACTGCCTATCGGCAGGTGCCGATAGGCAGGATCTGGGACCTACCATTTGGTAGTGCGCTTCAGGAATTTTCAGAAAATTAGCCATCGAGGGCAAACCGTTGGTCATAATCGCACACGGGTCATACCATTGGAAAGGTATTTCAGAGACCTTCAAAAGTCCTTTGGACTACTCCCTAGTTCGGGAGTTTACTTTGGGTCAAATGTGGCTTGGAAGCGTTTGTCGGTCCATTGGACGGGGAATCATGAGGAAGCAAACGGCGCGTTCGTTCGCATGGCAAGTCCGAATTGCACATGGGCCATACCGTTGGAAAGGTTAGGAGATGTACTTAGACATTCCAAAGAGTTTGACCCAGTTTGGAGAGTTGACTTTGGTCAACCGGGCCCGAGAAGCGCTCGGTGGCTTCCCGGAGTCAAACGGATCGTTCGTCTGCATGGAAAGTCAAAATTGCTCACGGGATGGATTGTTGGAAAGGATATTCAGTGCCTTTAGAAGATTCATTCAACCTCAGTCGAGCTGAAGAGTTGACATAGGTCAAATGGAGCCCGGGAGCCCCCGGTGGCCTCTAGGTCAGGTTTCGAATGCAAATGGCGCGTTCGTCCTCATGGTAAGTCGAAATCGCGCACGGGGTGGACCATTGGAAAGGGTATTCAGTGCCCTTAGAAGATTCATTGAGTCTCGGTCGAGATGAGGATTTTGACTTTTTGGTCAAACTGAGCCGGGGGGTGCCCGATGGCTTCTAGGTCAGTACTCGGGATGTGACCTGGGTTTATAGTGATGAAGGGAGGTACTAGGGACCTATGGAGAGTTAAGGGGTAACACAATGGGGTGTCTACAGAACCCCTCGATGGGTGAGTTTGGAACAAATGATAGCCTTCGATTAGACACCGCATGATGCTTTTGAGGGAGTATGACCGATTCAGAGGGTCGAGGTCGATTCTGAGGACCTAAGAAGTATGCTTGGGATGATCAATTCGGAGGATCGAGGTCAGTTCTGAGGACCTAAAGAGATGAGGATGACCAATTCAGAGGGTCGAGGTCAGTTCTGACCTAAGAGTGGTGACGACCGAGAACCGAGGTCAATTATGACCTAATTCAGGTGACGATCTAAGATCGAGGTCAATTTTGATCGAAGAGTGGTGATGACCGAGGACTAAGGTCAATTCTGACCTAACTAAGGTGACGATCCAAGATCGGGGCCAATTCTGACCCAAGAGTGGTGACGATCGAGGACCGAGGTCAATTCTGACCTAACTAAGGTGATGATCCAAGACCGGGACCAATTCTGACCCAAGAGTGGTGATGAACGAGGACTGAGGTCAATTCTGACCTAACTAAGGTGACGATCCAAGACTGGGGGCAATTTTGACTCAAGAGTGGTGACGACCAAAGACCGAGGTCAATTCTGACCTAACTAAGGTGACGATCCAAGATCGGGGCCAATTCTGGCCCAAGAGTGGTGATGATCGAGGACTGAGGTCAATTCTAACCTAACTAAGGTGATGATCCAAGACTGAGGTCAGTTCTGACCTAAGAGTGGTGACGACCGAGGATCGAGGTTAATTCTGACCTAATTCAGGTGACGATTTACGACCGGGGTCAATTCTGACCCAAGAGTGGTGATGACCGAGGACCGAGGTCAATTCTGACCTAACTAAGGTGACGATCCAAGATCGGGGCCAATTCTGACCCAAGAGTGCTGATGATCGAGGACCGAGGTCAATTCTGACCTAACTAAGGTGACGATCCAAGACTGGGGCCAATTCTGACCCAAGAGTGGTGACGACCGAGGACCGATGTCAATCCTGACCTAACTAAGGTGACGATCCAAGACCGGGGCCAATTCTGATCCAAGAGTAGATAAAGATTGTATTTTGATTCTACTGGAGAAAGAGCTTTGTGATTCCGATTTGAGTTGGGGAGCTGCTAGCTGGGGGAAGCTTTTTAGGAGACCTCGCAGGGGAGAACAACCTATTTTGGGTGCTGTAAGATAATTACGCTGGGGAAGTGATCAGGTGATCCTTAGGGATTTTTCGGAGCTTTGCTGGGAGGAGTTTTCACTTAGTTTTTGAGGATTCTGCTGGGGAAGAGGGGTTCCGCTGCGAATAAGAATTTGGATCTGATATTCCGCTGGGGAATGATGAATGGTCCGGGGAAATTTTGGATTGTCCTTTGGGAGAGATTGCTCGGGGCGAGTGGTTCTTTTGATTTCTGCTGGGAAAAATACCATGTGATATTGTACCGCCCCGGATAGACGATGGTTGTAAAGTCTGATGAGGAGGTGATTCGGTGGTCCGGGCGCCTTGCTCGAGAGGTCAATTGCTTGGATTTTGAGGGATCCATTGGGGAAAACGGTGTGTCGCCCAAACGAGTGCGAAATTTCCTTGATGAAAACATTCTAAATCCTTCCTGGGATTTTTAGGAATTTTTCGAGGATTTTTCGAGGCTTTCTGGTATTTTCTGGGAATTTTTGCACAAAATTTTAAGGGGGGTGCCGGTCGGCATAGACTGAGATGTGCTATTCGGTAGTGGCACGGACTTTTGGGCTGCCTCGGGAAGGTGAGGAGACAGTGTCAATCGGTATGGTGAGGTGGGTTGCTGATCGGCATGTCGTTTGGCCTCCTATATAAAGGGGGCGAATTCCCTCCATTTTTCACAGCTTCCTGCCTTCTCTCTTTCTGCGATTCCTCTCTGCGAATCATTCTAGCATTCCGATCTTCAAGAAATGGCCCCTTTTGTGAGCACCGCTGTCCACCGGGAGTGGTTTACCGTTGATGACTGGGCGAATGTGGATTGGAGGGACAGGGTGCCCCTTGCTTTGGGGAATGAGAATGCCTTTGATGCATTTGAGTCGGTTGTGGATGAGCGGACCTTGCTGCGGGAGTCATCTCTCTTCGAGAGTGATTCCCGATGGTTATGTAAGTAAACTGACCTTTGGCATTCTTTCCTTTTTGGGTGATTTTTCCTTTTCTTGACCTTTGACTGAATTTTCCTTTCGCCAGTCGGATATTTCTTTGAAAAATATGCGTGCCTGCTAGACGACCGGGCTTAGGGATGTTTGGGAGCATCTTCCACTCGTGGTGTGCTGGATGGTATCATCAGCGGGTTTTGGGAGGTTGGCGGCTGCGCTGGATGAGACGCCTCGTTCGACAGCAGTTTTGTGTGCCTTGGGGGAGAGGTGGTGGGACACTACCCACACTTTTCATTTTAGCTTCGGGGAGATGACGGTGACTCCCATAGATGTGCAGCAACTGCTGGGGATGGATTGTGATGGAGAGCAGATAGAGGTGGACCGCTCTTTGCGAGTGAGGCCGGAGGCAGTGTATGCGACACTCGGTGATGTGAGGAGGATAGTCTCTGGAGATTCTATCCGGCTGTCCTTGCTGAAGGATGTATTGCTGAGCAGGGTGGTTGATGTGGAGGACGGACTCCAAGTGAGGCAGATAGCCCGATTGTTCATTTTGTCGGTGTTAGGAGGTTTCATGGTGACGTCGAGCGGCGACGTCGTCCATTTGTGGTTTTTGCCATACTTGAGGATGTTTTCAAACATCCCTTTCTATGATTGTGTGAGTCTGACCTTGGAGACCCTTTACTCTTCTCTGGATGCGTTCAGCTGGTGCTACCGGCAGACTTTTACTAGAGCCACGTATCTCCTTGAGGTATTCTTTACTTTGCGCATTTTCCTTATGCGTCTCTTTTTGCTCGTGAATTCAGGCGTGGTTTTATGAGGTGATTGGGTTCAACACCCCACTGATTTCTCTGAAGGACGCAACCGTCGGGGACTTCTGTCGCTTGTATCGATGGCATAAGGCCAACCGGTAGTCGAAGGGATCTCTCTCCCTGGAGGTGGTGCGTCAGGTCTTGAATGACCTGACCAGTGGTAGGGTAAGACTCTTTCCATTTCAGCCTTAGTGTTTTGCCTCTTCTGATTTTGTATTGACTTATGCCTACTTGGGTATTTTCAGGTGACCTTTTATCCTTGAGGGAACACCATTCAGGATACAGGGGTGACTAGGGTAAACGCACATATGAGGCATTTGTTGGCGCATGAGTTCGGCCATTCCTGGTACCTCGGGGAGAGGGTGATCCGTCAGATTGCTGAGGAGGAGGTGGTGGTGCCTCCCGCGTAGCCTCCTACTTCTATGAGGCGGGAGCGACAATTGTTGGTGGATGAAAGGATCACGGCGATGATTGGCGAGTCCTATGCGTTGTATACTGATACGGCCGCGCCATATGATTATATGGACTTTGTGACGATCTGGTTGATGGCGCCCAGCATACATGATGCCTTACCTTTCCCTCCTGCTGGTTCGAGTCGGGTGGTGGGGTCTTCCCACAGTGGTGGTGGTCCGTCGGCACCTGCGGCAGCGGCGACCTCGGAGGTCCCTTTTGTTCGGCTGCACACTCCTTCGTACAACATCTGGCGGGCTGATGGAGGGATGGTGCCGATGATGCATCGTCCTCTTGCGATGGATCCGGAGGAGCTGGGCTTGACAGAGGACATCCTTCGTCCTGCGGTAAACCTTTCGGTCATTTTCCTCTCTTTTTTTATTTCTTTTGCTTGATACTGATTCTGCCTTTCCTTTGCAGCAAATTCGGGTGTCGAGCACTTGGCTCAGGGACATCAGGTATTGGATATCATCGGCGACTGCCCACATTCGGGAGGCTGTCCCTATTCCTTTTTGCTTGGTGCCATCAGCCTCGTCCGGTGGAGACTCTGGCTCGGGTAGTGGGAGCGTATTGTCTCGCCGTAGGGGAAAGAGAGAGCGTCGCCAGGATGGAAATTCTTGAGAGAGAAAGGGAGTGAAATGTGGGTTCGGGCTGAGTCCCGTTGTTTTTGGCTTTTCTTTATTTCCTGTAAAAATGATGTAACACAGAAAACATATATATGCAATGCAATGCGGATTTTTGACTATCTTTTATTTTAATGATGAAATGAATGCATGCGCTTTTTAATTTGCTGCTGAGACCGTAAAAAAAGGAATATTTTTAGAAATCTTTCAAAGGAAAGTTATTTTATTCAAAACGGGGAATCCCATAAGGAGGGAACGGGATTCTTGAAATTCTTTTGAGAATATCAATTTATTTTTATGTAGTTTTCTGATTTGACAAAGAAGGAATGGAGGAAATTTAAAAAAGGGAATTATATAAGGAGGAAAAGGGATTTTGAAATTCTGTTAAGAATATCAATTTTTTATTTTTCTGATTTTGACAAGAGAGGAAAAAGGGAGATTTCCAAAAATGGAGGGTTGCCGATCGGCAAACACCCTGGCCTGCCTATCGGTAGTTCAGTCCAGTCCCATCAATTGAAAGCTTTGATTGGTACCCTCTTCAGCCTTTAGTAGGGTTCCTTTCGATTTCTGCAGGGATTATGTCCCTTGTGAGGATTTTGAAGTATAAAAAGGGAGAAGGGTGGAGTGTTTTCCTCACACCTTTTGCATCCTTACATACCCACCCATATTTTAGTCTTGCAAGATATCTCTCGCTGGTAGCATTGAGTTTGTCAACTACCTCGAAGCCTTGGAAGCCATGTGCTCTTATAAAGTCGACTATGATGCTTTCAACATGCGTTGAGTCTCCTTGTAGTGTAATCGACCTTTTGAGTGGAATACACTGATGGTGGATGTATAATTTTGGTACCCCGAAGACCATGTATTCCGCTTTGGGTTGGAAGAAGTTTGTCCTACCAACGAGGAGTTTTTTTCCATACTGGGCGTGAATCCTAGTGTTGCCACGGCTTTACCCAAATTTTCCTGTTCTCCTAGGGATTTATTGGCCGGGCTTCTTCATATCTCGCCTTTGGCGGCCAAGTCATTGGTGGCCGGAGGAATAATCTCTCTCCCGGTGGTGTTGCAGTCCATGCGTTTACGGGAAGTAAGTGATGCTGGCTATGCTGGAGCCGTCGTTCTGGGCCTGGTTTCAAAATTACTATTGGTGACTGGGGAATTGCAGGTGGACCCACAACTTGCAGCCATTACCTCATGGATGTCATACCGTCGCAATCCTGCGGCGGTGATATTGGCAGAGACTCTGAATGGCCTAGATGCTTGGATAGAAGGTCGTTAAGACTTTTTGAGGGGTAGCCTTATGATGATATTCATGTGGTTGTCTAAAATATTCTGCTTGTCGACTCCTCCAGAATATCCTCTGTTGACTGTACCCAACTTCTTTTCACGCTACTTTATCCGCATGGGCCTGTATGTTGAGAACTGGGAGAATTGGCTTGTGGAGCATGGGGCTCGTAGACTGTATTGGTCCGCGCCTTGGTGGGGAAAGTTGCAGCCTGTTCTGGAGCTAGGAGAATATTCATATGTGCGGCTGGTTGGTCTCAGGCCGACCTCTTTTTATTTCCCTTGGCGGCTTTTGCGCCAATTTGGCTGGGCGCAGGTCGTGCCCCCTCGGACCTCAAATTTCTTTCCAGTAGAAGATTTGACTGAGCGCTTGCGTCTGTTGCTAGGATCTCTATGGGAAAATCGGCGTCTGTCGACCCGTCCCTCTCAGTCTGTTGGGAAGGTTTTCCATGTCCCCAAAGATTATATGAAGTGGTTGTAGAGGAAAGTAGTCAGCAAGATGTTGGCAGTAGAGATCGGTCGGAGGTGGTTTGTTTTATCTGACTCCATGGAAGGGGGTGTTGTGGTATTTTCGAAGATGGTTAAGTCTCATCGGTCCATGGAGTGTTTCCGGCATTCCATTCAGGCAGGAGAAAATTGGGGTCCTCAGGACGTGGATGATGAGGGTCAAGGCTCTTCGGGTAGCTATGGGTAGGACTCCCGGGGAGTTTATTTATGTAACAGATCTGGGGGATTTTTTTTGGTTTTTATGGTAGTAGGGGGAAGGTAGTTATCCGTTCCTTTTTCTTATATAATCCGTACTGTAGTTTCTTATTAATGAAATAAATAAGTTTCTGATCATCCAGCTGTGCCTTTCAATGAATTTTGTATTTTGAATTATCTATACCAATCGCTAAGGCATATATAATCCTTTTGTTCAAGTAGATGTTTAGAATGAACTGTCGTTCTCGGGGGTAAGAAAAGAATGGTATTTTGTGAAAAAGAAGGGTTCGTGCTCATGTGAGGAGTATGAGCTGCCTACGTACGTCTGGGGTTTTTGAAAAAGTTCTTAATAGTTTGAAAATAGTTTTTGCAGAGGATCAGGCCCAAGTAGTTCTGGGTAGAGGGAAATGGAGAGAGTTTTTTTTTTATTTATTTATTTTTTTTAGAATAGAAGGGGGATGAGAAGAGTCGTAGCGCGCCGAGATTTTGAACTAGGGGTAGAACTTCTTGAGACGGTCCAGATTGACTGGACGAGCCATCTCTTCCCCATCTAGGTCAGTGAGCATGGCGGCACCGCCGGATAAGATTTTCTTCACAATGTAAGGGCCGCTCCAATTGGGTTTGAACTTTCCTCTGGGGTCCCAGATGGGTTCGATTATCTCTTTGAGGGCTAAATCCCCCTCTCGGACACCGCGGTCCTTGACTCTCTTATTGAATGATCGCGCTATTCGGCGATGGTATCCTTGTATGTGGTAATGAGCTTTTAATCTCCGTTCATCTAGGAGGGTCATCTCATCAAGACGGCCTTGGAACCAGTCTTCTTCACTAACCTTGCTTTCGAGCATGACACGTAACGAGGGTATTTCCAGATCCACAGGTAGGACTGCCTCCATGCCGTAAACCAGGGAGTAAGGGTTAGCCCCAGTAGAGGTTCGAATTGAGGTTCGATATCCCAGAGGGCGTAGGGGATTCGATCGGCCCAATCCCTACAACTTTCGATCATCTTGCTGATGATGGATTTGAGGTTTTTATTTGCGGTCTCAATTGCACCATTGGTCTGAGGTCGGTAGGGAGAATATTTGTGTCTCTGAATCTCGTATTCGCTGATTATTTCTGTGACTTCTTCCTCAAACTGCAAACCATTATCCTACACTAGCTCGTGCAGGACCCCATAGCGGCAAATGATATTCTTCTTGATGAATTTGGCCACCTTCTTGGCGTTTAATATTGCGTACGACTCCGCTTCGACCCATTTGGTGAAGTAATCGATGGCAACCAGGATGAACTCATGCCCATTTGACGCCTTTGGCGTAACCTTCCCTATGATGTCGATACCCCAGGTGGAGAACGGCCTGGGATAAGTTATGTTGTATAATTTCTACGGAGGTAGGTGTTGGAGGTTGGAGAACTGTTGGCATATAGGGCATCTCCGAACATAAGCGGTGCAATCCTGGGCCATGGTGGTCCAGTAGTAGCCTTATCAGATGATCTTTTTGGCAAGCATGTGATCATTCATGTGAGGTTCGCATTCCCCGTTGTGGATTTTCTGCATTATCTTTTCAATGTCAGTCCCTGTAATACAGTGCAAATGAGTTCCATCGAAATTCCTCTTGAGTAGTGCTTTATGGCAGATGATGTACTGAGCGGCCAGACTTCAGAGGGTAGCTCGGTCGTTCTTGTTGGAACCCTCGGGATACCTACCGTATTTGAGGAGGCACCAAATATCATAGTACCAGTAATCAGCTAGTTCAGGATCTTCAGTGGAGACAAGCTCAAAATGGTATCAACGGGTCGGTCTGTCTTATTTCTGAACTAGAAAGGGGGTCATTATTATTCCCTCGAGCATGTCGACCATGGAAGCCAAAGTAGCGAGATCATCGACTAGGTTGTTCTTTGCTCGGGGTAGGTAATGGAAGGTGATATCTCGGAATTGGGAGGCCAACTCTTCTAATTGGGCATGAAAGGGTTGAAGCTTTTCGTCCTTGACCTTCCACTTTCTGAGCACTTAACCATAAGGGCAGAATCCCCGTATACATCAAGGTATTGAATACCTTTCTCGAGAGCGACCTGGAGGCCCACTATGCATGCCTCGTATTCTGTCATGTTGTTGGTGTAAGGGAAATCCAATTTAATGGAGATGGGAGTGTGGGAGTCATCTGGGGCGACCAGAAGTATCCCAATGACATATCCATTTTTGTTGGCAGCACCATCGAAGAACATTTTCCATCGGGGGCAGTCTTGAGTGGTGCAGAGGATATTTTCATCTGGGAATTCAGAGATCCATACATCTGCTTCTTCTATAGGGTAGTCAGTGAGGTAGTCAGAGATGGCTCTTCCTTTAACGACTTTCTGTGTGACGTACATGATATCAAACTCGGTTAGGAGCATCAACTATCGGGCCATTCGACTAGAGAAGGCGGGTTTATCAAGCAGGTATTTTATGGGATCTATTCAGGATACTAGTTTAATGGGGAAGGCGAGCATGTAATGTCGTAACTTTTGGGTGACCCAGACAAGTGCGACACATGATTTTTCCAAAGCAGTGTAGTTGACCTCGTATTCGGCCAACTTGCGACTGGCGTAATAGATGGCTCTTTCTTTGCGGGAGTCCTCGAGGTACTGGGCTAGCAAAGCCCCGGCTGCAGTGTCTGTTATGGTTAGATATAAGAGCAAAGGGAGACCAGGATGTGGTGGCATGAGAACTAGAGGTTGGGTTAGGTATTATTTAATTCGATCAAAAGCTTCTTAGCAGGCCTCATTCCAAACCTTGGTTGAATCCTTTCGGAGGAGCTTAAAGATTGGTTCACAGATGGAGGTTAGCTGGCTGATGAACCGGCTGATATATTATAATTTCCCCAGGAAGCCTCGGACTTCCTTCTCTATTCGGGGAGGTGGCATCTCAAGTATGGCCTTCAGCTTGGTGGGATTTGCTTCTATCCCCTTCTCACTAATCATGAATCCTAAGAGTTTTCCCTTCGTAACGCCGAAGACGCACTTCTGTGGATTAAGTCTCATCTGATACTACCGCAGTCGTTCGAAGAACTTTCTAAGAGCGGGAACGTGACCTTCTCTAGTTTTGGACTTGATAATCATATCATTCACGTAAATCTCGAACTCTTTGTGGATCAGATCGTGCAGGATGGTTGTGGCAGCCCTTTATTAGGTAGCCCCAGCATTCTTGAGACCGAATGGCATAACGGTGTAGCAAAAAGTTCCCCATGGGGTGATGAATGCGGTTTTCTCTTGGTGGTCAGGATGCATCTTAATTTGGTTGTATCCAGTAAATCCGTTGACAAATGACTTGAGAGCATGACTGGCTGTATTGTCCACGATCATGTCGATGTTGGGTAGCAAATAATAATCCTTCGGAGAAGCTTTGTTTAAATCTCGGTATTCCACACACATTCGAACCTTTCCTCCTGATTTTGGTACATGTACAATATTATCCAGCCACGTGGGATATTTGATTACTTGAATAAAACCCACGTTCAACTGTTTGATCACTTCTTCTTTGACCTTAAGCGACCATTAGGTGCAGAGCTTTCTCAACTTTTATTTAACTGGCTTGGCATCTGGGAGAATGAGGATCTCATGCTGAGCTATTTCGGGATCAATACTGGGCATGTCGTCGTAGGACCATGCGAAGACATCCACGAACTCCTTTAGCAATTCTTCGAGTTGTGCGCGCTCATGCTCGTCAAGGGTGGCCCCTACCCTAATCTCGCGCAGTTGGCTACTAGAACCGAGATTAATAACAACAGTCTCTTATTCATTAACTTGAACGCGGTTATGTTGTTTATTATTAACCTTATTTAGATCAGTTAAGAATTGTTCACTTGCAAAATCATCATCATCAAAAGTTTGATTAAATCCACACAATTAATGTAAGGCACAACAAGATACTCAAAATCTTTATTTATTTCATTGATAGCAAAAACAGCATTGAGAACCTCATCAAAAGAGGTCTCGATTACATTTGAGAAAGGATGGACAACAGTAGATAAAACAGGGTAAACATTGGGGTTGAGGGAGATTTCAAGAGGTAGAACTGGCGCAGCATGCCAGTTGAGGAGAGGTGTATCAGCAGCTTTAATTAGACGGGATGGGTCCCTTGATGTAGTGCTTGAATGAACCATGCAGAGTGTCATCCCCAGTGTCTGCAGGTTGAAGGAATCTTCAGAGTCACTTTCCTCAGTTTTTTCAGTATCTTTGATAAGCCGTGGCACCTGGTATTGGTAACTTTCGGCCCGTGGGTAGCTATCTTCGAAGAAGATCTCCATTCCAGGCTTCATCTTCTTATCTGTATGGTCATATCACGGTTCTGGAAAACTGCAAAAGGGGAAATCATCGCCCTCCTTGATGAATCGTCCATTTAAAGAATCTCCCGAGATAGTTCGAACGAAGTCTAACCCTCTCTTTGATCGAGTCTGGCGGATAATTTTGAGTTCTGGTTCTGATGGTTGATATCCCAAGCCGCAAGGAGGGAAAGATTTCTTTAGTTCGATGGGCTCAAGTATCCCTTTCTGCCTTTGTCCTAGCCCCAGTTCGGGCATGAAGTGCATGTTTCTGAACATCTGAATCACATTGACATTGCCATGAGGGTCATTAACTGGACAAACCCTTTCTTTGAAACCGTCCCCTGCTGGGAGTAGGGATGGTTTAACTCGGAAACCTGAAAGGAGCATATCATTTGACCCGTGCTGTATCTCAAGAATTGGACTGCTGGTGCTTGCACCCTCGGCGTTACCGTTGTCACCCAAGATGGTTATGACTCGCCCATCGGCGAAGAACTTCAGTTTCTGATGGAATGAGGAAGAGACACCCTTTATACTATGGAGCCAGGGTCATCCGAGCAACAGGTTAAAACAGGCCGGGATATCGATGACTTGGAATTCAACGACAGGGTTTATAGGTCCAACCCCTATTACAAGTTTTATGGATCCTATCACCTCATGGAGGGTATTATCGTAGGCACGTACGGCAACGAATGTTGGAGCGAGGTCACTTTCTTTCAGACCTAAACATTTGAAGGTTCTCAGCGGGCAGACATTCAAAGCGGATCCGTTGTCAATGAGGGAGAGTGGTACAACCTTCCCCATAACTTCGACGGAGGTGTTGAGTGCATGATTGTGATTTAGCCCAATTTTGGGGATTTCTTCTTCAGAAAAGGACAGCATTCGGGTAGAGGTCAAGGATCCGACCAGGTTCACCGCTTCTTCTGGTGTGGTAGAGGGAGGAACTATGGGTCTAGTGAGCAATTTGATCAAAGCATTTCTGTGTAGCTGGGAAGACATGAAAATCCCCCATAGAGTGATGTTAGCTTGAGTTTTCTTCAATTGATCGAGGATCTTGCTCTCCTCGAGGGTCATTCCTGGCATAGGGAGGTTTTCAACGCCCTTCCCCTTATCATTGGTTGGTAGCGAGTTTGGAATTTGGTAATGTCTCCCAGATCTGTTCATATGATTTACTGAAGAAGGGAAAAACTTAAATCCAGTTTCCTCATCAATCTCAGGTTATTCTGCCAACTTATCTATTTCTCTGAGGAGTTCCTCAAATGATATCATCCCACATAAGTCATCTATTGGGCCATTTCCTCCTGAAGCTTGTTCTTCATTTGAAACTTTGAATTCTTCCACCCATCCGGTGGCAACAATTTTATTTTCCCTTGTGAAGTCAATGCATTCCACAACTTCAACGGCTTCTTCATATAGGTCATCCCATTCTGTGGGGATGTGTAAGGGTGAAGGGACCAGGTGCCCTTGCAGCTTCAAAGTGTCAAGTAACTCGGTGATACTGCAAATGTTGTTGGTTTGCCTGAATGCTTTTGTCATGATCCGGACAACATCATCTAAGCAGATTTCGTCGGTTGGTACCATCCACCTATCTGATTCTCGGGCCCATTTTTGTGCTTCCAAAAATAACGTACTGAACCTCTGGCAGTCGATAATCATCTGTGAGGGAAATTTCAGCCTGAACTCTAGGAGTTGGTTTAACACCTCTGACAATTCCATACCTCCACTTTCAGAACAGGCCCGGACAGTGATGCACGCTCTGGTAAGGAGTGACAGCGCCTGATCAGCGGGGCTAGTAGGGTGTAGGAGGAAATATGGGCAAAGTTGAAGGGGTTTAGGAGGTTATAAGGGTGTGATTTGAGTTGATGGATCGAAATCTGGGTTTTCTTCCAAGAAGATGGCATTGGTGTGATTTGGGAGTGGGTTATGAGTAGTGTTTGGTTTAGGATTGGCTGGTGGGGCGATGGTACCCCGATCAATGAGATCTTGGATTATGTTTTGAAGGTGGAAGCATTGGTCGGTGGTGTGGCCAGCTGTTTGGTGAAAGGCGCAATGAGCATCGGTCTTGAAATTCTTGGGAAATGGATTGGGTAATGGACGTGGATCCAGGGGTTTTATAAGGTTTTGGCTTAACAGGGCTTGGTAAACTTTAGAGAGGGGAGCATGGAGCTCAATGTATTCCCTTTGGACGGGAGCAGGGTGGCTTTCCGGTGCCCATAATGTGGTTGGTTGAGAGATGTTGTTGATGGTTGAGACTGCGGCACTGACATGCTTGTCATATTTTCTGGGGGTGAACTGTTCGGACACCTTCTTAGGTTCAACTTCTGTTTTGGCAAGACCCTTTTCAATTTCTACTCCTGCTTCTCTGAGAGCTCGAAAATGGGGGTAGTACTGTCCTCCCATGGTTGCTCGAACATGGGGCAAGAAATTCTTCTTCACTATGCTGACTTGTTCTTCTTCAGACGGCCGATTGGTCATGGTAGCCTCTTTTTCCCTCCATCGGGATATAAAGTTACTGACTGATTCTCCGGAGTTCTATTTGAGCAACTCTAAATCACGACGGGTGACCTCAAGCTCTTCGTTGTATTTGTACTACGACATGAATTCTCGAGCTACATCCTCCTAGCTACGGATTCTGGATTCCTCAAGAGATAAAAACCATCGGAGAGCACTATCTTTCAAAGTTTGCTGAAACAGTTGGGCCATCACTTCTTTGGAAGCCCCTAGTAGAGTCATGGAACGATGATAACTACGAAGATGAACAATCGGGGAATCACTCCCTCCAAATTTCTCGATATTTGGCATTTTGAACTTCTCGGGCAACCTTGCTTTAGGATAAGGAGACATATGGGTGTATTCCATGTAATTCCCAGAGATCCTGACTTGGTAAAACTTCTTGGTGAGCATCTTGAGATCCTCTTTGACTTTGTTCAACTCCTCCTCCTTTGAATAAGCAACTAGAGGCAAGTTAGCCATAGGCTGGGCAATGTTTGGCATTGGAAGTTGGGCAGGCGGTGGCCCATTAGCAGGAGGGGCACGCGGAGCGTGCTGATATTCTTCCGGGACACAGATGGGATCGGGTGTACCCATAGCAGGAGGGAACAGGGCCTCGGGCTCTTGAGGAATAGGACCTTGGTTTTGTTTCATTTCTCGAACCTCATCTTGGAGGTTTTCAATCTTGGCCACGAGCTGATCTAGGACTGTCGGCAGATCTGGTTGTATGAGTGGTGCTTGATCCGCATTCTCCATGGAAGATGGATGGATTCCGGACTCGAAAGAAGTAGTAGAGGAACGGACGAAACTCCAGGGTGATTTGACTAAAGACCTAACCCAATAGGGAGCCAGGCCAAGGGCGTGCGGTCAACCTAAGAAGGCGTAGGATGAGATTTATTTTTGAGAAAAGGAAAGGAACTTTTTTTGGATTTTTGATAAAAAGGGAGAAATGTTTTTGGATTTTTGATAAGAAAGGGATAAATGTTTTTTGGATTTTTGATAAGGAAGGGAGAAATGTTTTTGGAGACGGAACTCAGCATGATTATTATGTTCTCACTTGTATTTAATTCTCCTAAATGCAATGCCGGACGAGACTTGAGCCTGGAAAAGTGGGGTTTTAATATATGCAAAGCTACGATTTGGGACTTGTAACCAGGCTCGCGGACAGAGTCCCGTTTTAAAAATGCGTAAAAATTGGGCGAAAGATCGACCCGGAATTTCGACAGAGTTTCGGGTCGAAACCGGCAATTTAAAGTGCGTGTCCTAGGTTTGACACCTATATGCGGGTATGCAGTTGGTTGGGTGAATTGGCATGGGTTCCCCCCTTTGACGTGACTTCCACAATATACGTCTTGCTCTTGCAAGAAATCGATACGTGTGGACAAGCCATTTGATATACCTGAGTGTACGTGAATTGCCTCACCATAGACCTCGTGAGGACGGTACGTGTGAGAGCGAATTCGATATACTCGGAGTACGTGAACGAATTCCATACAATATACCTCCCGCCATGACTTCGGTCAAGCGGTACGATGCGGGGGAACCGTTCGATATACGTCGAAGGTACTTTGCCAATGGAAGGTGAGAGTCATATCGCTTAGGCTAACTGCGACCTGCCGGACCAGTGCCCATCACGAAGTGACCCTCCAGTTACTGGGTAAAATGTGAATTAATTGGGAATTAATCCGGATAAAATACTAGCGAGATGTGAGTTGGTATTTGACTATATTGAGCATATGTGATGTTATATGAATATTGAATTATGAAATTTGTTGTGAGATTGATATACGGCAATTTGGTCATTTTATTGGGACGTGTGTGACAGTCGCGTCGGGATATAAATATTTTAATTATAAAAGTGAATTTAAATTCTATTAACCGTATGGTCGTTTTGAGTGCGCCAACGCGTCCGGAAGGGTCGAAATAGTCAGAAAACACTAGCCGGGGGTGTAGTTTGGGTCCCGGGGTATTTTAGGCCATACCGGCAATATAAAGGGTATTTTGGTAATTTCGTATTTTTAGGAATTAAAAATGACGAAAATTAGAGAAGTAAATCTGATTGGGAATAGACCCACTAACCAACCCATATTAACCCAACAAGCTACGGGGGTTGTTAGATTAGGTTTTCTAAGTTTCCCCAAAACAAACCCTAGCCACCATAAGCCACCATTGGAGAAGAAGCTTGGAGAAAGAGAGAGAGAGGGAATTCTGCAGAAAGAGAGAGGAAATCAACATCAAAATCAGAAATAAACTCAAGGCAAGTGATTTAAATTACATTCTTTATGCAGTGAATGCTTCTTCCATGTTAGAAATCTTGGTAATCAACCTTATTTAAGAGTTAAAGGAAAACCCATGAAATTGGACGTTATTAGTTTAATTTTGGGTATAGGTTTGCATGTAGAAACGTTGTTTGAAGATTGAATTCAGAGATTTCATATTTATGTGATGTAACAACGGATTAAATTCTGGGAATTTAGGATGATAAAAATCTAGGGTTTATGTTCTTGAAGAAAATTGGGGAAAATGTAGAAACTTGTGATTTAATGATGTTTGGGATGTATTAATCCCTTAAAAGATGTTAGTGTATGAACTTAGCATGTTTTAGGATGATTAGAGAACTTAAAACATTGTTGGAACGAATTTTAGAGGAGATTTGAGGAGTAAGAATTGATGAAAATCGTAACCAAGAAATTCTGGGCCGAAACTGGTCTCTCGTTAGAAGACCTTCCCAGGTCGTTCGAACGAGCTTCTAACGAGTTGACCAGTCACTTCTAACGAGGGGAAACTTCGTTTGAACGAACTGTATTTCGTTCGATACATTCGTTCGAACGAGATGTCGTTAGAAGGTACAATTCGTTCGAACGAACTGGAATCTCGTTCGAACAGCCTCGTTCGAACGAGACTTCTAACGAGATGGCAGTTTAGGCCTTTTTGGCCTGTTTTGATTTTGGGAGTCCCGTAAACTTGTTCGAGGATAGAGATAGCATTCCTTTGATGATATATGGATAGATTTGGGACTTTTGGGTTATTATGAGGAGTAAATTATATACGAGTGATTTAAATCAATGAACCGTTTGGGTTGAGACGTGAGTGTCTACTACGACGTGAGAATAAATTTAGGGCGCGTATGATTATAAACCGTAATCATATAAAGTGTGTAAATTATATATTGGTACTAGAATGAGAATAGTACTACAATTAAACTACGGGATTACTAAGAAGTGTGTTTACTTAGTATTGGTATATGAATTGTGTGTATGACATACCTACCATACTTGCTATCACGGGAGGTTTGCGTTCGCTTAGGTCCCTCTAATCCTTGTGTTGCCCGGATTTAGACTGGTTACCTTGATGAACATAGGTCATAGAAAGACTTATTGGGATATTAATAAGTCTGCTGATCGTGGGAGCGTAGGTATGTGCGTGACCCATGTGATGTGATTGTGTTTGCCTCCATTATTTGTGATGTTGTTATTTGTGAACTATTCCTGAGAGATTCGGAATATGTAATCCTTATGTACGTGATGTACCGGGATGGATAGCAGAGTATGTGTGCACCGCAGCTTAGTTCTCGGGGTTCTTGTATTGTATACTTATGATGTGAATAATATACACTTAATTAATGGGAACCTTCATGTTAATGTTGTGAATATAATTACGGTATTGTTTCGAGAAAAACATAACGGGTTAGCTGATAGTGAAATATATTGCATATTGAGCATCTGAGTTTACGTTAAACCCCTATTTAATTACGAGCGTTATAATGTTAATAGAACCAAGTAATAAGGGTAGGACCTATGACAGTCTAGCTAGTTATGATGTCACTTAGCTAGTGGTTAGTGTCGTTGTAGATGGGTACTTACGTTAGGAGTGCACAGTTAGACGAGAGGTGAGAATATCATGTGAGTGCACGTCCTAACATGTACTTTGCATTTAATGTTTTAAATGTTTTTAAAGCACTTGCAGGTTTTTAAAATATCTCCACATTCGGGCTCTGACCCGTTTGCTTTCAAATCTATTTTTTCTTGTAAAACCATTTTAGGTGCCCAGCCACAAGGACACCATGCATAGGATACTCATTCAGGTGACGAGCTGTCGCTGTTTGTGGAAGCTATAGGGATTTGCTTGTAGACGCTTCTATCATTTGGATTCCAGAGTTAGTATCCTATCAGTTGTAGGGCATGTTGCCCATTTCTATTAGAGACATCGTTCCATTTCAGTTTTCAAACTTTCTCATGTATTGATTCAGTATTCCTTTATTTATTTCAGTTGTGTGAATTGTAGTGAGGAGTTTTCCTCCAGACTTTATTTACATTATGTGATGGTTATTCTTTTTACTTCTTTATGGTGAATGGTGTTATTATTCTTCTTTACACTTGTTGCATGTTAATCAGACTTAAATTAAAATTTGGCAACTTACTTTTTAAATACTAGGTGGTTAGTAATCATTAAAATGTTTTCGACAGTGATGCTATTAACTGGACCAACTTGGCATTTTGAATTAATTTAATAAAGGAGTAGCTACCCGGTATTTAATTAGTCTGGGTGTCACAGGTGGTATCAGAGCATCAGGTTCTAGTGTCCTTTAGGATCTGACGGCTTATTATGTTTCCGCTAAGTTTCTTTGATATAGAGCCCTATATTTTAGGACTGTTGTACTCTTTTTGGGTATGCTTCGTTCTTCAGCTATCTTAAGTTTATGAACAGCGAACTTATAAACTTTGTTCTTATTTCAGATGCCTCCACGACGTGCACGACGAGTTCCCAGGGATGCAACGCCCGAACCCCAACCCGCTCCAGTTCAGGTCATGATGAACGCCGCTGAGGTTACAGCTATAGTAGCCCAAGCGGTAAATGCCGCAATTGCCGTTGTTCAGTAGGCACCACCTCAGGTGCCGGTTTCCGCGCCAGTACAGGCAAATGCATTCCCGTCTGCTTGGGAGCGTGTGCGTGACGCTTTTCAGAAAGCGCATCCGCCAGAGTTTGCAGGCAGCTCAGATGTGGTAGTCTCGAGCCAGTGGAGGAAGGATATGCAGAGGCACTTAAGGATGTATGAGTGCGCGGATGTTCAGAAGCAGGTGCTATCTACTTTCAAGCTAGTTGGATCTGCACTGCAGTGGTAGGAGTATATTACCACTATGGAGGAGAGGGATACTCTCACTATTCAGGACTTCTGGGTGCGGTTTGACCGCAAGTACTTTCCGTCAGCTGTTCATACGGAAATGAGGAGGAAACTGATGAATCTGAGGCAAGAAGGTAAGACCGTGGCCGAGTATGAGGCCGAGTTCACAAACCTGTTGAATATCGTTCCGGATGAGATACCGACAGAGAAGAAGAAGATTGAGAAATTCACCGACGGGTTGACTTGGAGGATCCGTCAGCATCTGTTAGGGAACCTTTCGTTGGCCACATATTCTGATGTGGTTAACGCTGCCTTGTTACACTGCCAGGACCACCGCTTTCATATGGCTGAGGGCAAGAGGTCGGGAGAGTCTAGCCATCAGGGCAGGACTGGAGGACATGGTGCCAGTGGGGCACAATCTGTTCAGGGGCAGAGACAGGGTGAGCAGGGTTCGCAGCAGGGGGATCAGAAGAGGTTCCGATCAGGGAACTACAGACAAGGATAGGGAGGTTTCCGTCAGGGCCATCAGGGTCCAAACGGCCATCAGGGCCAACAGGGGCAGAATGGGCAGTAGTTTCACCAGGGCCAGCAGGGCCAAGGGAGGAACGGTAACGGCCACCAGGGCCGGGGACAGCAGGGACAGAGAGGAGGGAACTTCCCGGGGAAGTGTTTTGTTTGTGGCAAGACTGGCCATAAATGACAGGATTGTCCTGAGAGGGGCAGGGCCCCACAGCAGCAGCAGCAGGGTGCTCGCCAGGAGCCACAGAGGCCTATGTTTCCCGCCGCTCTTCCCTCACAGTCGCAGATGGCAGCATTGCCACCCATTCCAGCAGTCCCAGCTCAGCAGGGGCAGCTACAGTATGGACGTGTCTACAACGTCCACCAGGCTGCAGTTCCACAGGCACCGCCCGCGATTGAGGGTACGTTTCCTATCCATGGCACTATGGGTTGGGTATTATTTGATACGGGTGTTACACACTGTTTTATAGCTACACATTTTGCGAAAGCTTTAGGATTGTTAGATACGGAAGAGAGCACAGTGACGTGTGTCGACTCACCATTGGGGAGTGGGTCACTTATATTCTTTATATGCCGGGGAGTGGGGGTAGAGATTGGTAGTCTGGTATTACCTGCAGATATGTTGGTATTAGATATGCATGTTCACGATGTGATTATCGGTATGGATTAGCTCGTAGCTTATAGGGCCATGATTGATTGCTTCAGCGGAAGCATTGTTTTTGCCATTCCGGGGCAAGAGATGTTTGTAGTGGCGATGCCTCGCCCAGAGGGAGGCTCGACCGCTCATTTGTATTACCTAGAGGAGGATACCTCTAAGGAGGTTGTGATTCCTTTAGATTCTATCCCAGTAGTCAGGGAGTATTCGGATGTGTTTCAGGAGATACCTGGCCTACCCCCCAGTTGAGAGATAGACTTTGTTATAGACCTATTGCCAGATACGAGGCCTATAGCACGTGCACCGTACCGTATGGCTCCGGAAGAGATGCGAGAGCTACGAGATCAGATAGAGCAGCTGTTAGGTCAGGGCTTTATTCGCAGGAGTACCTCACCTTGGGGCGCTCCAGTTTTGTTTGTGAAGAAGAGGGACGGTTCACTGAGATTGTGTGTGGACTACCGAGAGTTGAATAAGGTCACGATACGGAATAAGTTTCCGTTGCCTCGAATCGATGACTTATTCGACCAGTTGAGAGGAGCTTCTTTCTTCTCAAAGATTGATTTGAGATCGGGATACCATCAGTTGCGTATCAAGGAGGAGGATGTCTCGAAGACTGCGTTCTTATCGAGATATGGTTCTTACGAGTTTCGGGTTATGCCTTTTGGTTTGACCAACGCTCCAGCTGTGTTTATGGACTTGATGAACAGAGTGTTCAGGGATTTCCTAGATCAGTTTGTCATTGTCTTCATCGATGATATTCTGGTCTACTCCCAGACAGAGGAGGAGCACGCCGAGCATTTTAGGCAAGTTTTGCAGACACTACGTCAGAACGAGTTGTATGCGAAATATGAGAAGTGCGGGTTTTGGCTGAAGGAAGTCCAGTTTTTGGGACACATTATTTTCGACCGCGGGATATCTGTTGATCCAGGGAAAGTATCCACGGTGAGGGAGTGGGGACAACCCACGACACCGACTGAAATTCGTAGTTTCTTGGGCCTAGCAGGATACTAAAGGAGGTTCATTCGGGGATTTTCAAAGATAGCGGGTTCTTTGACACATCTGACTCGTAAGGGTGTGCCATTCATCTGGAATGATGCCTGTCAGTTGGCATTTGATGAGTTAAAGGACAAATTGACCTCAGCACCTGTGTTAGCATTGTCGAGACCGGGAGTTGAGTATTTGGTTTACACCGACGCGTCTTTGCAAGGACTTGGAGGTGTATTGCAGCAGGAGATACAGGCCATAGCTTATGCTTCCCGTAAGCTTAAGACTCATGAGAAGAATTACCCCACGCATTATTTGGAGTTGGCAGCTGTGGTATTTGCCCTACGGATTTGAAGGCACTATCTTTTGGGGGAGAAGTTCCAACTGTTCACGGACCACAAGTCCCTACAGTACCTGTTCACTCAGAAGGAGTTGAATATGTGGCAGCGTAGGTGGCTTGAGTTTGTGAAAGACTACCAGTTCGATATCCAGTATCACCCAGGTAAGGCTAACGTGGTAGCTGACGCATTGAGCCGTAGGCTAGCAGATGAGGTGGCAGAGGTGTGGAAGGCAAAGTGGAAGAAATTGGGACACCAGGATGTAGTGGCCCGATCTTTCATGTCTGTGATGACCGTTACACCGCAGATTGTCACAAAGGTAGTATAGGCACAGGCTAATGACTCGTTCTGTTAGGAGCAAATAATTCGATTACTAGCAGAGGGAGCCGAGTCCTATACCGTCAGCTCAGACGGGGGATTACGCTTCAATGGGAGATTGGTAGTTCCGGAAGGGGAGGAATTACGACACGATTTGATGGCAGAGTCGCACGGCTCACGGTTCGCGGTACATCCCGGAGGGGACAAAATGTACCAAGACATGAGACGCCAGTATTGGTGGAGCGGTATGAAGAGAGATATCGCTGAGTTTGTTTCAAAATACGCCACTTGTCAGCTTGTAAAAGTGGATCATCAGAGACCGGAAGGATTGCTACAGCCGTTGGAGGTCCCGGTGTGGATGTGGGAGAGCATATCCATGGACTTTATCACGGGGTTGCCTACGTCGCAGAGGGGTCACGACTCCGTTTGGGTAATTGTGGACAGGTTGTCCAAGGTCGCTCACTTTTTACCCGTAAGGACTGACTACACTACGAGACAGTATGCCCAGCTCTTCATTTCAGAGGTTGTGAGACTTCACGGTGTGCCCCTAAATATCGTGTCTGACAGAGACAAGATATTTGTTTTGCGGTTTTGGGAGAGTTTCCAGGAGGCAATGGGCACGGAATTGCGGTTGAGTACAGCTTATCATCCGCAGACCGATGGGCAGACAGAGCGCACAAATCAGATGTTGGAGGACATGCTACGCATGTGCATTATTGACTTTGGGTGTGGATGGGAGCAGTACCTACCACTGGTGGAGTTTACTTATAACAACTCCTATCAGTTCACTATTGGCATGGCTCCGTTTGAGGCATTGTACGGTAGGCCTTGTCGTTCCCCAGCATGTTGGTTAGAGGTGGGGGACAATAAACTACTTGGACCGGAAGTGATTCAGGATACTTCGGCAAGGATTGAGTTGATTCGGAGTCGCATTCGGGTAGCTCAAGACAGGCAGAAGAGTTATGCTAATGCGAAGAGATTTTTCAGGGAGTTCCAAGTAGGGGACCAGGTTTTGCTCAGAGTATCTCCTATGAAGGGGATTATGCGTTTCGGGAAGAAGGGGAAGATGGCACCAAGGTATGTGGGGTCGTTTCCTATTATTGAGCGGATCGGACCGGTTGCGTATAGACTTGGGTTACCGGAGCATTTGCATCGGATTCACGATGTGTTTCATATTTCCTCGCTAAGGAAATACCTTAGAGATAATTTGGCTCATTCTCACATTACTGTGGAGGACATCGATCTCCAGCCGGATAGCTCCTACGAAGAGGGGCCGATTGCTATTTTGGACCGAAGCGAGAGGAAACTGCGGTCAAAGATAGTCCCGTTAGTGCGTGTTCAGTGGCGACATCACAATGTCGAGGAGTCCACATGGGAGCGCGAGGATGAGATGCGCGAACGTTATCCAGAGTTGTTCATACCAGGTACTTTCTAGTTTCGAATTTCGGGACGAAATTCAGTTATTAGGGGGGGAGTATGTAATACCCCGTATTTTTGGCTATATTTATTTTTGGTATTAATTAATTAAATGTGAATTAATTGGGAATTAATCCGGATAAAATACTAGCGAGATGTGAGTTGGTATTTGACTATATTGAGCATATGTGATGTTATATGAATATTGAATTATGAAATTTGTTGTGAGATTGATATACGGCAATTTGGTCATTTTATTGGGACGTGTGTGACAGTCGCGTCGGGATATAAATATTTTAATTATAAAAGTGAATTTAAATTCTATTAACCGTATGGTCATTTTGAGTGCGCCAACGCGTCCGGAAGGGTCGAAATAGTCAGAAAACACTAGCCGGGGGTGTAGTTTGGGTCCCGGGGTATTTTAGGCCATACCGGCAATATAAAGGGTATTTTGGTAATTTCGTATTTTTAGGAATTAAAAATGACGAAAATTAGAGAAGTAAATCTGATTGGGAATAGACCCACTAACCAACCCATATTAACCCAACAAGCTACGGGGGTTGTTAGATTAGGTTTTCTAAGTTTCCCCAAAACAAACCCTAGCCACCATAAGCCACCATTGGAGAAGAAGCTTGGAGAAAGAGAGAGAGAGGGAATTCTGCAGAAAGAGAGAGGAAATCAACATCAAAATCAGAAATAAACTCAAGGCAAGTGATTTAAATTACATTCTTTATGCAGTGAATGCTCCTTCCATGTTAGAAATCTTGGTAATCAACCTTATTTAAGAGTTAAAGGAAAACCCATGAAATTGGACGTTATTAGTTTAATTTTGGGTATAGGTTTGCATGTAGAAACGTTGTTTGAAGATTGAATTCAGAGATTTCATATTTATGTGATGTAACAACGGATTAAATTCTGGGAATTTAGGATGATAAAAATCTAGGGTTTATGTTCTTGAAGAAAATTGGGGAAAAATGTAGAAACTTGTGATTTAATGATGTTTGGGATGTATTAATCCCTTAAAAGATGTTAGTGTATGACCTTAGCATGTTTTAGGATGATTAGAGAACTTAAAACATTGTTGGAACGAATTTTAGAGGAGATTTGAGGAGTAATAATTGATGAAAATCGTAACCAAGAAATTCTGGGCCGAAACTGGTCTCTTGTTAGAAGACCTTCCCAGGTCGTTCGAACGAGCTCATTCGAACGAGCTTCTAACGAGTTGACCAGTCGCTTCTAACGAGGGGAGACTTCGTTCGATACCTTCGTTCGAATGAACTGTATTTCGTTCGATACATTCGTTCGAACGAGATGTCGTTAGAAGGTACAATTCGTTCGAACGAACTGCAATCTCATTCGAACGAGACTTCTAACGAGATGGCAGTTTAGGCCTTTTTGGCCTGTTTTGATTTTGGGAGTCCCGTAAACTTGTTCGAGGATAGAGATAGCATTCCTTTGATGATATATAGATAGATTTGGGACTTTTGGGTTATTATGAGGAGTAAATTATATACGAGTGATTTAAATCAATGAACCGTTTGGGTTGAGACGTGAGTGTCTACTACGACGTGAGAATAAATTTAGGGCGCGTATGATTATAAACCGTAATCGTATAAAGTGTGTAAATTATATATTGGTACTAGAATGAGAATAGTACTACAATTAAACTACGGGATTACTAAGAAGTGTGTTTACTTAGTATTGGTATATGAATTGTGTGTATGACATACCTACCATACTTGCTATCACGGGAGGTTTGCGTTCGCTTAGGTCCCTCTAATCCTTGTGTTGCCCGGATTTAGACTGGTTACCTTGATGAACATAGGTCATAGAAAGACTTATTGGGATATTAATAAGTCCGCTGATCGTGGGAGCGTAGGTATGTGCGTGACCCATGTGATGTGATTGTGTTTGCCTCCATTATTTGTGATGTTGTTATTTGTGAACTATTCCTGAGAGATTCGGAATATGTAATCCTTATGTACGTGATGTACCGGGATGGATAGCAGAGTATGTGTGCACCGCAGCTTAGTTCTCGGGGTTCTTGTATTGTATACTTATGATGTGAATAATATACACTTAATTAATGGGAACCTTCATGTTAATGTTGTGAATATAATTACGGTATTGTTTCGAGAAAAACATAACGGGTTAGCTGATAGTGAAATATATTGCATATTGAGCATCTGAGTTTACGTTAAACCCCTATTTAATTACGAGCGTTATAATGTTAATAGAACCAAGTAATAAGGGTAGGACCTATGACAGTCTAGCTAGTTATGATGTCACTTAGCTAGTGGTTAGTGTCGTTGTAGATGGGTACTTACGTTAGGAGTGCACAGTTAGACGAGAGGTGAGAATATCATGTGAGTGCACGTCCTAACATGTACTTTGCATTTAATGTTTTAAATGTTTTTAAAGCACTTGCAGGTTTTTAAAATATCTCCACATTCGGGCTCTGACCCGTTTGCTTTCAAATCTATTTTTTCTTGTAAAACCATTTTAGGTGCCCAGACACAAGGACACCATGCATAGGATACTCATTCAGGTGACGAGCTGTAGCTGTTTGTGGAAGCTACAGGGATTTTCTTGTAGACGCTTCTATCATTTGGATTCCAGAGTCAGTATCCTATCAGTTGTAGGGCATGTTGCCCATTTCTATTAGAGACATCGTTCCATTTCAGTTTTCAAACTTTCTCATGTATTGATTCAGTATTCCTTTATTTATTTCAGTTGTGTGAATTGTAGTGAGGAGTTTTCCTCCAGACTTTATTTACATTATGTGATGGTTATTCTTTTTACTTCTTTATGGTGAATGGTGTTATTATTCTTCTTTACACTTGTTGCATGTTAATCAGACTTAAATTAAAATTTGGCAACTTACTTTTTAAATACTAGGTGGTTAGTAATCATTAAAATGTTTTCGACAGTGATGCTATTAACTGGACCAACTTGGCATTTTTAATTAATTTAATAAAGGAGTAGCTACCCGGTATTTAATTAGTCGGGGTGTCACAGCCCGGGAGCACCCGATGGCCTCTGGGTTAGGTTTCGAACTTAAATGGCGCGTTTGTCCGCATGGTAAGTCAGAATCGCTCACGGGGTGGATCATTGGAAAGGGTATTCAGTGCCCTTCGAAGATTCATTGAGTCTCGGTCGAGATGAGCAGTTTGACTTTTGGGTCAAATTGAGCCGGGGGGTGTCCGATAGCTTCCAGGTCCGTACTCGGGATGTGACCTGGGTTTATAGTGATGAAGGGAGGTACTAAGGACCTAAGGAGAGTTAAGGGGTAACAAAATGGGGTGTCTACAACTACACTTCAGTCGATCGGGAGGAATAGAAGAAACTGACCATGACCTACAAGATTAAAAAGTTAGATCCACAGGAGGAGGTAGAGTTGGTCAAAGGATAGGTCATAGAAGAAATAAAATTAATTATCTTGGATAATGAACACTGAAAAAGAAAAACTCAGATCGGCTCGTCACTAGACCCTACTCTTGAGAGGAGATTGATTGATTTTCATAAGCAACGGAAGAGAGTGTTTGCTTGGAGTCATGAAGACATGCCAGGAATCGATCCATAATTCATATTTCATGAACTCATCATAGCCAAGGACACCAAGCTGATAAAGCAAAAATGACGTGTATTTATCCTTGAGAACATGGTTGTATAAAAAGAAGTAGAGAAGTTACAAATAGAGAATTTTATTGAAGATGTCAAATACCTATATTGGATTTCTAATGTAGTGATGGCTGAGAAAAAGAATGGCAAGTGGCGTATGTGCGTTAATATCACTAACCTGAATAAAGTATGCCTGAAGGTCCATTATCCTTTGCCTAGTATTGATAAAATGGTTGACGCCACTTATGGACATGAGATGCTTTGTTTAATGGACGCATACTCAAGCAACAACTAGATTAAGATGAAACCCAAAGATAAGAAAAAGAATTCATTTATCAAAATCCAAGGTACCTACTGCTACAATATCTTGCCTTTTGGGATCAAGAACACTAGAGCAACGTACCAGAGGTTGGTAAGCAAAATGTTTGAGGAACAAATCGGCAGAAATATGGAGGTGTACGTTGATGATATGCTCACTAAGAGAAAAATAGCCGCCGATCACATCAAAGATCTTGGTCAGACATTCAACCAGTTAGAAAAACATAGAATGAAATTCAGCCCCAGCGAAATGTGTCTTCAAAGTACGATAAGGAATGTTCCTGGGCTTCATAATTAATCAAAAAGGCATTAAAGTCGGTCCAGATAAAATTCAAGTGTTGATCAGTATGAAGTCTCCAAAGAACAAAAAGGAATTACAAAAGTTAATAGGCAGGGTGGCGACGCTAAATCGATTTGTTGCATGAGCTACTAGACAAGTCCCTTCCCTTCTTTATAGCACTATGTAAAACATTTGAGTGAAATAACGAATGTGAAATCAGTTTCTTAGAAGAAGTACCTAGGACATGAGTTTTGGGTGATTCCTTTAGTTTTGGGTGCAAGTGAACTCTTTCCTTATAACATGAGTTTGAGCATTTATTACATTGTGGAGAAAATTTAATATAAAGCATTTGTTTATAATTGTATTATCTGATTCCCCAAAGGATCTGGTAAACTACCTTCCATAAAAAAGTAGCTTGAATCTCCACCTCTGTTTTCAAGTCCTATAATGGGAGATTAAGTTTACTTATAATTGGTCATCTATGAATCAACCGTTATCTCAGCATTGGTCCAACTAGACAATTGAGTATAAAAACCCGTTTACTATATAAGCAAAGCATATCAAGGTGCAGAGATTCGATATCCAAGGCTAGAAAAACTAGTATTAGACCAAATCAAAGCTTCTCGAAGGATGAAGCCGTACTTCTAAGAACATACCATTATAGTCTATATAAACCCACCACTACGATTAGCCATTTGTAAACCTGATAAATCGAGCATATTGATGGCTTGGGTTTTAGAATTATGAGAGTATGACATATAATATGAACAAAATATAGTAATACAGGGCCAAGTCATGGTTTATTTCATTGTAGAATTTGCGTACGAGGAAAAACCCGTCGAGTAGACTTTTAAGGAAGAGAGGTCATTAATGAAAGGAGAAAAGCAGGCTCATATCCACCTATCGAGAAGACTTCTTCATAAGAGAGACCAGCCATTCAAAGAAAAATCCTATGGGGAATAGCTCAGACATCAAACAGACCGACCATAACACTGAGGGCCCAGGGTCATCGGCCAAATAGGAAGAAATTCCTCGTGACTTGGAGGATTTGGAAAAAGCTGTTCAATTATGGGACCTTAATGGAATGAGATTTCAAAGAAGACTTCCCTATCTAGAAAATGTTCATAGACAGTTCATCATGTGCCTCTGGCAGCGGAACAAGTTTAATAATTACCACACCGAATGAAATTGATGTGGAATATGCCCTTAGATTGAAATTCAAAGCTTGGCGCTGAGCAGATACGCAGTGACTCTCAACTGATAGTATACCAAGTACTAGGGGTTTATGAGGTAAGATAGGAGTCCATGAAAAAATACTTGGCCACAACCTAAATATTGATAGCAATATTCCCAGTAGTTAGAGATGTCAGAATTCCAAGGGCAGAGAATGCCCGAGCAGGCGCACCTGCTCGTCTTGCTTCTGCCATAAGGACATAGCTAAAAAGAATAGTTCTAGTAGAAATCCTCATGCACCAAAGTATCAATACGGAAATTGTGAATACAATTGAATTAGACTTGGGTCCATCATGGATGGATCCAATACGATCCAACCTAGAAAAGGGCATAGTTCCAACAAAGCCTAAATAACTAAGGAGACTTCCGTACAAAGCAGCGAGGTATGTCCTAGAAGGAGTACTTTTATTTAGGAGAGGATTCATCATGCATTGATTAAATGTGTCCATCCAACTTAGGTCATCGACTTAATAAAGATGTACAAGAAGGTTCCTATGGAGCGCATTTAGTAGGGAGCACATTGGTCAAGCGAGTGGCTAAATAGCGCTACTACTGCCCCCCCATGAAAGTAAATTATGTAGATTATGTAAGGCGATGTGATAAGTGACAGAAATATGTTGTAATTCATAAAAGACCGGGGGATTCACTCACACTAATCATACCCCTTGGTCATTTTCCATGTGGCGTATAGATCTGGTCATCCCTCTCCCAAAAATAAGAGAAAGGTTCAAAAATCTAGTTGTTGTAGTGGACTATTTCACTAAATGGGTAGAGGTTAAACCCCTGGTAAAGATGCCATATGAAAAGGTCTTTCATTTCGTTTGGAAGAACATTATTTACCGTTATGGAATGCCATATTCCTTCATCACTAACCATGACACGCAATTTGATAATAAGGAATTTGAAGACTATTATATTCAATCTAAAATCCAGAAACTACATTTTTCACCTGGTGATCCATATTGCAATGGGCAAATGAAATGTACAAATAAAACTTTGCTCAATGGAATGAAAAAGAGATTAGATTAGGCTAAAGGAAACTCGATCAATGAGCTCCAAAGTGTACTTTAGGTATACAGGGCAACGTCGAGAACAACTATGGATGAGACTACTTATATGTTAGCTTTAAAAATAGAGGTGATGGTCCCACTAAGATTTGGTCTACCAAGTCATCGTGTCCTCAATTTTGACTCACCAAAAAGTGACCTAAGCTTCTCGATTTTATAATAAAAGAGTGAAGCCGAGCACTATGAAGTAAGGAGATTACATGATGAAGAAATTCCTTAATAAAGGTAACAAGTTGGAGCCAAACTGGCATAGTCAGTACTGAATTTCTACTGTTGCTTGACCAGGGACTTACTGAATCAAGACCTTGGAAGGAAATTTATTTAAGAACCCTTGGAATGCCGAACACCCGAGGAAGTACTATTAATAGTAACAAAATGTAAAGTCCTTTCATTTAAGGTCTTTTCATTTCCCTATAACCCTTTTTCAGTGATCAATAAAAATTGTTAACACCTCATGAATACTATTTCCCCCTTTTTCCCGTCGGTATAGGAGATGTGCTAAAAATACAAAGATGCGGACATCTCAACAGAGTAAACTAATATGTGAATATAACAGATTAACAAACTTTGTGCATGACCCCAAAAGGTCAAGAATAAGAAATTACAAAATTCTTATATGGTCTAACCCTAGGGCAGACCAAAAACAAGAAGTTTACCAAATCAAATTAAGGAAATATGTTACAGTCAGTCATACGGATGATAAGATATAACCATGACTAGCTAAACAGAAGGATAAATTCTCACACATTCGATCGTCTCCAGTAACTAACAGTCAGTAAGTTGACATGAAAGAAAGAAAGATATAGATTTTCATTATAACACGAATTTTTTTTACAAAGTAAAGTAAATAAGAATACAACTGGTGAAGGTTTCTTTCTTGGTGCATTCTCAAAACTAGTTGACGGTACATTCAATGCATGAGGGGTGATGGTAGTCCTTAAATCTATAAGCCTTGTGTGTCTATTGAAACTCACCATATCTGTTAAATGTAGTGGTCAGTAAATTTCTTCATTTCCATATAGACCATAATCCCCAAAGTATTTCCAAATAAATCTTACGGGGATAGCATCTGGAGGAATCCATGAAGCATTAAGTTTGAATGGAGGATTGGGAAGCTCCAAACATCTTAAGTCATGTCAATACCATAGTTCATTCTCCTTCGGCACCTTCATTATAGTAAGGGAACTGAGCCAACCGTGTTTATAACCAACCTTGCAAGTATGATCAAGTTTTATTCCTCCCATGTGCATAAGGTCCTCATCGTAAACATACATCCAGAAAGTATGAGGTTGTTTATATAATTAATAGGTGAGGTGGTCTACCTTCTTATATTATATCTTAATGGCGGCCGGTTGATTCTTCATGGTCGCGGCTTTATCGAAAAGAGTTTTTTTATCCATTTTTTATCCACTGATTGCAAAATCCTTCCGTGATACTTAGAAGACCGACCCTTGGGTTTATTTATTCGCTTCAATTTATCCCTCAAGCAAGCATTCTCCTCTTCTAAAAAGGAAATGGCTTTATTTTGGTTGGTAGGACCTGACTTTTTGAGACCCTCTAGCTCAATACGTAAGGCATTATTCTCTTGCTTAAGCATTGTGGTGACCTCTCTGGAACTTTTTAACTCTGAATTGAGAATGAACTCTTTCTTGGAGTAAGCAGGATACAAGGAAAACAACTTTTGGTTGAATCTGCCGCTCTTCTACAGGTCATCCAGTTTCTTTTCGTAATCGACATACATATTTGTTGTTGATTCCTTATGGCTCTGTTGAAGGTTGAGAACCATATCATGATAAGAATCATTATCTGCCACTGCCCGGTGCAGAAGATGATGCAGAATCAAATATAACTCCTTGTCTTAAGTAAATACATCTTGACCGAGCAATTCCTCAAGTTCATCCTCATTAATCTCATCACGAACAATGCCAAATAAATGCTTACATATTTTATAAAAATTAGTCCGAACAGTGACTGGATATGTTATTCTGACGTTAAATTGAAAGATCAATAGTCAAATATAAGTAATCACCAAAAAAATAAGAATTTTCAAGAATTTGATAAAGACAATAATTTATGGAGAAGAAAATTTATTTCATTATAACCAAAAATAAAGTTACATCTTGACGTTCCTAGTACACTCTAGAAAGTAAAAATGAAATCAAAAGTCCTAACAAGACTACTGGGATTATTCCCCACCTTCTCTTTGTCATCATCAACACAACCCTCTATATTCCCGTCTACCGCCAGTTGCTAATTATATATAGACTCCCCAACTTCTTCCTCGTCGTCCATCTCCTCATTAATTTGGGGAGGAGTACCCGAATTATGTAAGTGAAAGAGTTCAGACCCTTCACCCGTGATGACCTTGGTAAGGTTTGTATCTCAACCATCCTTAAAAGATGACTTCTTCAAATAATCTATCTTCACAACGGCATTGGAGACATCCTTATCCCAGCTCCTTATGAAGGCATCCTCCTAATCCTTGGAATTCTTGGTCTTTGCCTATGCCAACTGAAATTTGGTCTGGTCTGTAACCCTCCTGGAATCCTAAACATCCTTTTTGGTGGTGGTCATAACAGTATCCGCCAAAAGTTTCTCCTTCTCTAATGACTTCACATTCTCCTCCAATTTCTTCTTCTCATTCATCTGGTCCTCATGAGCACAAACAACAGCTTTCAAAGCTTTGTACATCCATGAAAGGCGACATCAACATCGGACGATGACTTTTTCATTTTGTCATTCCTCCTCAAGAGTTGGTCATAGTCAATCAAGAATTGCAAGATAAACATTCAAAAGGGGATGTTAGAAAAGAGAACTGAAAATGTATGAATAACTAATATACAGTGGGCATCCAACTCACAAGGGACAAATTATGATTCGTGATGAGTGCATTATTTTGTATATTTTATACCCAAAATTATACTTATTAGTCCCATTTTATTTTATTTTATTTAGTAAGTTCTTAGGACCATTTTATTAAAAAAGGAAAAAAATTGTAAGAATGATTGAATTTGGATTCTAAACGACAATTTTAAGTCAAAATGGGCACTTCGATAATTTTATAATATTCTTTTGCTACTTTGTGAAAAAATTGCCTAATGAAAAATTTGCAAATAATGATGAAAATTGGTGCAAATTGATGATCAACTCGAAAAAGGCGTAAAAAGGATGGTTTTTACGATAGTTCAAAAAAAGTTATTTTTACATTCTCTGATTTGGATGAAACTCAGCATGCGCGTTTAGCAAGTAATTATATAATTCCTCGAATGGGGGGAAATTCAGTCTCTTATCCCGATCCAAAGATTAAAGTGGTGGAGTGATAGGTTCCAACACTATTCGGCCAATCATGGAGAGTTCTACCACAAATCAAATACCTCACCCCTGAGCCTATAAATAAGACCCTTAGGTTTATTATTTGGGATAGAACATTTTAGGGAGAGCCATGAGAAAGAATTTTTTGTACTTTTATTTTTAGAGTTACTTTTTTTAGGGCTAAGAATTATTTTTTTGTGGGGAAAATTGTGAAGATCATTTGTAAGGCACGATTAATTTGTAAGTTTATTTAATTAATGAAAGTTATTCTTCATTCCTGTACTTTTATTTTGTCTTCAATGATGCTAGCTTAATTTATTTACTGGGACTAGGTGAAGTTTATTATGTTTGATTAATATTGTGTCTAGTTTAAATTCGTATTTATTTTTCAACATGTTTTAAAGGTTTTAAAAATTCGATATTCAGTTAAAACGACATGAGAATGTGTATTAAACCTTCAACTTTATTTAGAAAAATCATTTATTTTATTTTATTTATGAGTACTTTTTCATGGGTTATACTTTTATTAAATTAATTGATAGTTCATGCTTAAAGACTATATTTTGAATTTAAAAGTGAATTTTTTAAGGGAATTGGTATTTTAGTCGTCTAAATTTAGAGACGTTAAGTTTTATTGTGAACTTAACCGTGTTATTTTCCAAATTAAATGCGACTAGAGTCGGTTTAATTTGAGTTATAAAATCGAAAATGACGAGTTTAAATTATTCCATAGTATTAGTTAAAAGTGATAAATGGATCCAACGTCCTAGTTTTCTCACACATTTGATTATATCTTTCGTAGTAGCATTTTTTATTTGTGTTAGCTTAGTTTAAAATTGCATCTCCTCTCTAACCCCTTTTCGTCTAGTTGGACAGTCACAATTATTTTGAATTAAAAAATTGATAAATCTTCGTGGGCTCGACCCGTACTCACACTCCCACTTGAGGTATTTTACAAATTGGCAAGCAATTCTCCCGATCCATCAATATTGAGTGAGGAAGAAAATATGCAGCCACCTCATCGGTAGGGAGAACTTTGGCACTAATTAGCTCGTGAGCAAGCTAAAGATGAGCTGGAGGAGATGGAGCAGTACCTTTGCCCTTGTCGATTGGTTTCTTTCCAACCATATCTGTAGGTTGATATGGATCATTTCTGATACTCTTAGATAGAGGTGGATCATTTCTGATCCTCTTAGATAGAGGTTCATGATCCCTGGCAGGAAATGTATCCATAAGGACAGGATGGCTAGAACCCCCAGCCTCAGGTTTCTTGCTCATGGGAGAGACGAACTAGTCCCAGTGAGGAGATTGGGAATATTTTTTGTTACCATGTTTCAAAAAGAGACATTTCTAGGCACTAGCGCGATGTCCAAAGGCTCAAAAGAGGAAGAGGTGCTTTCTGTCGAGAAATTATCTCCGCTTTGTGAGAAGACTCGGAACCAGATCCTGAGGAATAAAATCTGGAAAATGTAGGGTTGTCTAAACAGATGGGGGATGAAGGTATTTCTTCAGTTGGACTTCCCACGAAAGAAATAGTTGTTCTCTCGTAGCCTGAGAAAGCGTGCTCGTATGGATAGTCCGTATATACACACAATATCCAAATTTTATCTTAATTACATTAAGTTATGCATGAAAATTCCAGTCCAAATTAAATAATCCAATAGAATAATCAAACTAAACACACATAAGAAGAGACTGATAAAAAATCCTTCTAGGGAAAAACATATAATTCGGTATTATAGAGAGTTTGACAGACTAAATAAATTATAGACTACTTAAAGCTTCACTAAGTATAATACGAGGGTCTTAAAGTCTCCAATAGATAAGACACATTCCAGGACCATCCACAGGAAGTAACTCTTTCCTCGGTATCCACCGATCAGTCTCAGGATGTCGAAATCCTTTATTCTTCAGCCATAGAGCCTCGACTAGATAAATCGGTAGTAGAGTAAAACTATACAAGTGTTTGATGTAGTGTAGGAAACTTAGCTTTGACAAAACTTAATAAATCATATAAGGGATGTATGATTTCAAAAAAGAAAGTGTTTTTATTAAATACAAAGATGAAAACTTTTGGTGCAAAGATAATCGATGATATTCTCTAAAAGAGTTTTGTAAAACTGACTAAAAGAATCCTTTTTATAAGAAAACTCATTTTTTAAGGTGGCGGGTTCGTTCGAATGAAATGCAGCCTCATTCGAACGAAAACATGGTTTTGTTCTAATAAGATTCCATCTCATTCAAATGAAAACCTAGTCTCGTTCGATCATCTTTCCAACGAGCTTCCAACGTGAGTGGTTCTGTTAAACATAGACCCTTTCATTCGATGTTCATTAGAAGTCTGTTCTAACAAAATTACTATATCGTTCCAACGAAATAAATCCTTGTTCAAAAGATAACCAAGTCTCTTTATAATGAGATGACAATCTCGTTCTAACAAAATAAAAAATAAAAAAATTCTTTAAAAAAACTTTTTATAAAAAATTCCTTAATTAAAAAACAAATAGCCCAGAATATAATCTGACTAAGAAATCCAAAACCACCAGATCATATACCACCATAAAATATTCATGACGATTCCAATGGCTTGAATCTTAGATACGTATCTCAGTCACTAACACATATTCAAATGATCGTGGAGACAAATGCAGATATAGTCTTTAATTTGTAGCAACGGCTTGTAACGGGATAGGCCAAAATTCCTAAGCTATGAGCAATTATAAAATCATTCTCTTATAAATCTCTCCCTTTAGATATTCCGGATCAAAATAAAAACCGAAATCCAAATTATAATGAAACCCTTAAGACAATATTTTAATGCCCTTCCAAACCCAAAAATGGAACGGCATTGGAGACTTTGTCTGCAATTGAAATTATTTATCTTGTGTAGTTCGTAAGATCATCATGAAATAAAAGAATACCGTGACGCACACGAGTTTTTAAAAATAAATAATATTGTCCCCCTATTTGTTCTCCCACTTTTTGTCCATAATAGACAAAGGGTTAGAAATTAAGCATGAATAATAAGCATTACCCAAATCCAATAGAATTAACATCACAAAGATAATAAATTTAGCACATGCGATGAATTTCTAAAAGGCTTTCAAACAACTACTTTTAAAAATTATAAGAAAAAAATATAAGTATAAGGGGTACATATAGTAATAAAAATACAAAACACCACGGAATAGCACTAAAATACTCGAATCGTGAGAACGGAATGTAATTGTGTGAACATTTTTCACGGTCATATCAATATAGGCATTTATAAAATAGGCGCATGAAGTCAATGAGATACTTCTAAAGAAATAACTCAATATTAACCTTAGGTGTAAAAATATTGAACTTAAATGAAATTCACTAGGCTTATGCAACATGCCATGAATTTAAATGATTTTCAAATCAATAACGCCAACCTATTTAATGATTTTCAAGGAAGTCCATTGTGTAAACCCATTGATCTTTTACTTTATAACGCCCTTAAAATATCTCATATATATAAATTCACTTTCAAATATTTTTGAAGATATCATAATACTTATATGTGGTGAAGCATCAATGAATATAAAATAAATGGCCTTGGCACTTTTATTTTTGTGTGTCGTTAATCTTTTAGGATCTTTTTGCAAATGGTAGATTTTAACGCAAAGAGAATTTTTCTCTTTCATATCCCTTTTCCATTGCTTAATATATAACATTCTTTTTGGGAAACGAAATTCGGGCAATGGTTCTTACAATCACAACTTATCTCTTTTTACATTTGATTTATTATTAAGAACGATTGAGATAAGAAAATCGTATTTGATATATGATGAGCAAGCAAAATATTCATAAAGTCCATACACGTGTGCAATAAAGGTGATAAGGAGTCTAACATAAAGAAAGTAGTCACCAATGAACAACGAAATGTTATCCACGCATGATTAAGAACATTAAAAAAATGAGGACATGTCTCAAAACACCATAAAAAAGTCACACGAATGGATGGAATGTAGGGGTGATTTGAATATCTTAAATGCACATCCATATATGGTGAAAAAATGAAAATACAAAAATATTTTTTCTTTTTCAAAAAATTTATCAAAAATAAAATCTTTTTCTTAAAAAACTGAAATTCTTTTTGGATTTTTCAAAAAATATCTAAAAGAAAAGCATATATAAATATAAGAATACAATAGATACACAATCTAGCAATTGGGATAAGAGATATACGCATGAAAATAATTCTATACTAGACAAAGTACCCAAATTCAATCATTAGGCCTAGAGGAGTTATCAATAGGATTAACTATCCGAATGAAATTCCTCCATCAAACTTTGTGAAGTTTTGACCAAAAACTCTACTTTCTCTCGAAGACTCTCCAAATATCTATGATCATGTGTGGGAGTATGAGTAGGAACATATGTGTGAGTTCTTGCGCGTACATGTGTGTGACCTTGTGTGGGAGCATATCGGGGAACACGCAAGGGAGAATCTCCCAAGCTAAAAATAAAATTCCCTAAGCTGACCTCATTGTTTGCAATGGCAAAAAATATAAATCGGATTGGGTATACCTTGATCAAAATTAATAGGAAGCACTCTCCTTGGTGGGTTTGATCTCCTAGGTGGGTTAGTATGAGGTTTATAAGGATCCATCACAAACTTAGTAAACAACTCGGGTGAGATATTAGAAGTTGATGCCCCGTCATAACCCATTCCTTGCCCCTCGTTCAATCTTAATGCGGGAGCAAGGAGAATATTTCAAACCTTCTTCGATGTATCCTATATAGTGACCTTGACTATTCTTTTTTCATTTTTAAAGTCTTGGTGTAAAGTTCATGAAAGGCGCATTGAAGTCCACCTTCCCCCTCACACAAATTCTCTTCCTCACTGTCACTCTCACTCTCACTAGATAGGTTCGACAAATTTTTGAGGCTATCAGGTTTAAAAAGGTTCTCATGGGAATGAGACAAACTAGAAGTACTAACATGACTAACCATAAATGCTAAGAAATTAGGTTAACGAGGTGATTCGTCCTCGGAATCCACCGACTCGACGTCACTATCGTTAAGAGTGGATTTGTGTACAATTTTCCCCTTGCCCTATCTCTTTAGCCTAGTGGCACACTCATGAGCTTTATGACCCTTTCCCTCGCACTCATAACATCTCACCTCATCTTTCTCATAGGAATTATTATCGTCATTCACATTTTTATTTTTCTCAAAACTCTTTTCTTTAGAAAAATTTTATTTGAGAAATTTGAGAAATTTAAAAAAAAATTGCAAATAAAGCAAGATCGTCAAGATCAACATCAAAATCAGACTCAGAATCAAAAACCTTTTCCTTTTTATTTTTATTTTGAGCTTCAAAGCAATACCTAATTCCCTTTTCTTTTGAGTTTTAGGGAACATATCAATTTCATAAGTTTGAAGGTATCCTACGAGTTCTTCTAACCTAAGCGTATCTCAAATTCCCATCGAGTTAAGAACAGTGACCTTAGGAATAATTCGGGATGGAAGGAATCTCAAAATATTTTTCACACCGTGCGTCTCAGGAATTTTCTCATCCAAAATAAAACCAAACTTAACAATGTTAGATAATCATGCATAAAATCCATCATATGACTCAGACTCTTTCACAGTAATGGTCTCAAGTTATGTGGTGAGACTTTGTAGCTTAGAATCTTTCACAACTTTAATAACCTCATGAGTGAGGTGGAGGGTATACCATGCTTCCTTAGACATGGTGCACATCATGATACAGTGGAACTCGTCAGAGTGACGGCTTCAAAAATAAAACTTAAGCCACGTGAGTTAAAATTACTCCATTATAGTTCATTCTCCATCCAAATGGCAACAAGTTTAGGACTTATGACATCATCATTACTCATAGTGGGTGGTGTACACCCTCTTTCACAAACAAGCCATACACGCTCGTCAATCTCTTTTAAAGACGACCTCACACGAGCTTTCCAATAAGCATTAATGGACCCATACAAAATAGGTAGCCTACTATATAAATTATTCATAGACACCCAAATTTAAAAGATCACACAAAAACTTAGTGTAACCTGCTTTGATACCAATTTGAGAAAGTGGGTTCACATGGATAGTTCGCATATTAGGTTACGTACACACAAGATCCAATTTTTTATCTAAATTTTTTCTTGATTATATCTAGTTTTGCATGGGAATTTAAGTCCAAATTAAATTATCCAATATCACAATAAAACCAAACATAGAAGAAAAAACTGAGGAAAAATCCCTTTCAGGAAAAACTTATATTTCGGCACTAAAGAGAGCTTAACAGACTAAACGACTTACAGACTAATTAGGGATCCACTAAGTATAATTGGGGGTCTTCAAGTATCCAACAGATATGGCACAGTATAACACCATCTACAGCAAGCAGATCTTTCCTCTATATCCACCGATCAGCGTCAGGATATCAAAATCCTTTCTTCTTCAGCCGTAGAGCCTCGGTTCCACAAATTAGCGGTAGAGTAAAACTTTACCAGGGTTTGATGAAGAGTCTGGAAACTTGAATTTGAAAAAACTCAACAAATCATATAAGGGATGTATAATATGAGAAGAAAAGTGTTTTTGTGAAACACAAAGATGAAATTTTTTTGTGTAAAGATAGTAGATGATTTCGCTAAAAGAGTTGTGTAAAACCAACCAAGAGAATCCTTTTTATAACAAAACACATTTTTTAAGGTGGCGGGTTCATTCGAACAAAAATGTAGCCTCGTTTGAACAAAAACGTGGTTTCGTTCTAACGAGATTCCATCTCGTTCGATTGAAATCTGAATCTCGTTTGATCTTCTTTCCAACGAGCGTGGTTCTCTTAATCAGAGACCCTTTCATTTTCGTTAGAAGTCTGTTCTAATGAAATACCATGCCGTTCCATCAAAATAAATCCTCATTCAAATGATAACCAAGTCTCGTTCTAACGAGATGACAATCTCGTTCTAACAAAGTTAGAATATAAAAAGTTATTTTAAAAAATGTTTTATAAAAATTGCCACGATTAAAAAAAACAGAATATAATTCAACTGGGAAATCCAAAACCACATGATAATATACCTCCATAAAATATTCGTGATGATTACAACGGCTTGAATATCGAATACATATCTCGATCACTAATATATCTTAAAATGAACGTAGAGGCAAATGCGGATGTAGTCTTCATTTTTCACAACGGTTTGTAACAGGATACGCCAATATTCTTCAGCTAAGAGAAATTATAAAAAAAACTCTTACATAATCGAGCAAAAATGAGGACAGTTTAGGATGGTCTTCAGTACCAAGCCTTCAATACATTGATAAAACGGTTTCCATGCCAGCAAAATATATTTCAAAGATGCTAGGAATCTTTTTATAACTCTTCTATGCAAAACATAAATTAAAGGGTACTCGATCAATTATATAAATAAAGAAGAAATCATAAGGGAAAAACATTTCAAATGCCTGTGCGTGTGTCATTTTATTCCTTTTCCTTCTTTAGAGAATCTCAGACCACTATACACGACGACCTCAGGAAGACGGGCAAACTGCCAATTCTTTATGTTTAAACCGTGATCCTAATAATCCTTATTGGAATCTGGTAAATTCATGATCAAAGCCTTGTTAGACTGCCTTTTCTATAAGTAATAAATATTCTCGTTAGTGGTACCCCAGTGATAACAATACATTAATTCTTTTATCCCAGTATGTGTTATATATTATTTATTATTGTGGTGGACCCCATTAATCATTCTCCAAGTGTTTGGGGAAACTTTGTAAGGACAAATTTCTAAAGGAGTCAATTTGTATGCAATTGACTTAATTCCGGACAAAATGTTTGAGTCATAGGATAGACTTTGTGTTGATAATCCCATAAGTCTATGACGATGTTTGATGAAGGTGTAGCGGCCAAGCTTCAAATATTAGATATTTAATGTCGAGTTTAGTGCTACGTTTTTCATCACCTATACCAAGGATCTCGTAGGTATGAATGCATATAATTTATAAGTTCTCGGAATTTTTATTAAGGGTGTTATGTTTTATGTGAAAATCCATTTGGAATTTTTTTGATAAAATATTTTTCTGAGCTTAGTTTCGTTGGAATGAAAGAAAAGGTCGTTATAATGAAATAGAATTTTTGTTAGCACAAACTTATAAAGTCGTTAAGAAGAATTTCGCTTTTCGTTCGAAGCAAGAGTTCAAATGAACATCAAACGCTGCCACACTATTGGAATTCATTAGAAGCTCATTTGATACCGATTCAAACGAGAATACATTATCATTTTAACAATCTTGGTTTTCATTCAAACAAATTTTTTCGCCTCGAAATTCATGTTTTTCTATTTAAAGTGTGTGAACTCAGAATTTTTAAGGACTTTTGATGAAAAACACTTCTGCACTTGTTTATAAAAGTTCCAAGCCTTAAATTTCACCCTATAAGTTTCGAGATCTAAGATTCATGATTCATAGGCTTTGAGATCTTATTTGGGCATCAAGTTTGTTTATTTCATCTTGAGAGAATGTGTTTTCATTCAGTGTACTCCTTACGTGCCGATCGCGGTGTTTGATAATTGCGGAGCCTCATTGGTGGATACTGAGGCGCGTATGGACTTAGGTGCTCTAGCAGCTTACGCGGATGGACTCTTACGTTGCACTGTGGAGGAGTGGTTGAAGATAGAAGAGCGTAAAGTCTTGAGGGGGATCAAATCATTGTGTAAATCCACTATCTATGCTCTTTAAAACCATATCATAGTGATATGTTGTTGGTTGGGACGTCCGAGATTTTTTCCTTTGTGATTTTTCTCGTACATCGATGTCTTGTGGTGTGATTTAATTTGTTTATCTAGTATCACCTTAAATGCATGCTTTAGGGTAAAATATAAAACTTGGTAAATTATTTCTCCATGGATTGTTTAAAATTGGTGATAAGTTTATTAAGACTAATTTGGTTTAAAGGTTCAATCTTTAAAATTTAAAAAATATAAAAATATTGGACTCGTGTTTATTCGATTCATTCTTGCCTAAGAGTACACCGTAGGGGCAGCTGCGCACTCAAAAATTGGTATCAAAGCCAGAACACTTAGTTTTTCTCTTTTTGATCTCGCGTCGCATGACTTTCGATGGTTGTTTGATGGGTTGTATTATGATTACTAAAAAATGCATATAAAGTCAACATTTAAGGCTATGACAGAATGTGGTTAGCTGTTGTTAAGGGGTGGTCACCATCAGTCACGAGAGGCAATTCACTTAAAACCTATAGAGTCATGGACTGAGGCTGAGCATAAATTATCACAGTTTAATTCTCGAGGTTTAAATGCCTTATTTTTTCTATCACCCCGGAGGAATTCTACCGTATTATGATGTATGAGACTTCAAAAGAGGCATGGTGTATATTCCTACTCACCCATGAAGGAACTAGTGTTGTTAAGGTTTCCAAACTTCAAAACCTCACCCCCTCAATTTGAAACGATTAAGATGTTAGAGAGTAAGACCATTGATGAGTTCTACGTTAGATTATTTGACATAGTTGACTCTTCGTTTAACTTAGGAGAGAAGATACCCGATAACCAAGTGATAAAGAAAATCTTAAGGTCATTGCTTGACAGATGTAATCCAAAGGTGACTATTTTCAATTATTTGGGTACACTTGACTCGAAAAAACTTGAAGAGCTTGTAAGTGACTTACAAACTTATGATTTTGACATATTTACCCCCAATAATGTGACATATAAAGAAAAGGGCACAACTTTGAAATCCCGAAAAGAAGAAAAACTTATTTAAAATGATGAGTCTGATGTCGATTGCGAGGATGTGGCTATATTGGCAAAGAATTCAAGAAATTTTTCAAATTCTGAAAGAAATCTAAAGATGCAAAAATATTTGAGAAAAATAATAGCAACAAGGTCGATCACGTCCCTAAGAACCGAAATGAGAATTTTAAGAGGGATGACTCAATGAGATGTTATGGTTGTGATGATTTTGGTCGTAGGATAGCTGAGTGACCCACTAAACTAAGGAATGAGGGTGAGAAATCGATATCATTTAATGCCACCCTTAGTAAGAGGGAATGATTCCCCCATAGAGCGCAACTTTATCCCATTCATGACTAGTCATGTGAGTGTTGACGATAAATCATTTCATGAAGATATTCCTTTTCATAACACTTCTGAGGCCATAATTTATGAATCCCAATTGAGTGTAGGTCAAGAGAGTGGAGATGATAGTGAGGATGAAGAAGAGGTGGAGGAGAGTGAGCTACGAGTTGCCTTCCATGAGTTGTATGAAAAAACATTGAAGGTGAAGAAGGCTAAATTGAAGTTGGAAGCTAGTTTAAAATGATGTGATATAGAAAATAATGATAGTTTTTTTATTAAGGATATTAGGGAACGTGAGAGGACTCTTCAACAGAAGCTAGAGTACATTAAGAGTGAGAAATATAGTCTTCATGGTTTGATGGAGACTATGGAAAAAGTTCTTCCAGAGTTTGAGGAGTCTAAGCATTTACTAGAGTCTAGGATAGTTGAGCTTGAGGAAAGATTGAGAGATTCGATTTGTGTCAAATTTAATTTGGAGTCTAGGTCAAAAAGTTGGATAAAATGTTAGGCATCGTCCAAAGCAAATATGACAAATGTGGAATTGTCTTCGATGATCGTATTTCTCCCATTCCTAAAGCCAAGACCATGCATTTGAGAGAGTCTATTAAGAACGTTTGGAAAGGTAAACTGTTAGGTAACACTCCTCGCCGAATTTACATATGCACTCATTGCGGTAGGAACACCTTAGGCATTTTTGCTACGATCTTAAGAACGTTCCTAGGAAGTCTAAGAATATAGTCACTATTGTTCCCACACCCCTAAGCATCACTTTACACCTACTTGGGTTAGGAAATTGGATTTAGAGGCTTTACGAATTAAACTTGCTGACTCTCATTTTCTTGCACATGATACTTCTCATGCTGTATCTAATGGATGATTATGTTAGCATTATTTGTCATATTTTAGTTGTTCTTCATGATATATATTTTCTAGCATTATGACATGTGTATCTTTTGTATTATATTTTTATTTTATTGATTCATAAAGAAAAATACAAAAAGATTTTGGTTTGTCTTTTGAGTTATAGTTTGTTTACAAAAATTGAAAAAAATTGGTATTTTTGTTTGAAATTTTTTAGAAAAACTAAAAAAGATTTTTTGTTTTTGTGTATTTTAGTTTTACACATTTGGTATGGCATATTGATGTGTATGAATCCAATTCACTCCGTACTTTCCATGTGGCTAGGACATTTGGCTATGATTGTAGATACTTAGATTGTTCTTAACCATGTTTTCAAGGAGTTGCTTCGAACTCGATTTTCTTAATGGATTCGAATTTATATATGCCTACGCACACACATGCGCGAGCTTTTTGAACTTTAACTTCACATGTATATTTAAGCTTTGTGATATGTTATACCATCAATTTTGCCATCTGCGTGTTTTATGACTATCGGAGATTTGCGCATGTAAGAATTGCTGCTCATGGGAATATTTGATTAGTATTGAAAAAAAATATAAGGGTGCACGGGAAAGGGCTACGAAAGGATAAAATCTCCTTTGCAGGAAAGTCACCATTGGAAAGAGCCCGATAAAATATTAAAGGCAATAAAAACAGAAAAATCGCCAAAAATTGGCTAATTTAGTTCTATAACTGATCATTCAAAAGAAATATTTTCAAGAGAATTGAAAATATAGAAAAAAAAATATGATATATGTTTATCTTTTGAGGGAGTTTAGTTTAAAATCAATTGGTTTGCACAATGAATCTTAGTTATGCCTATTTTCTCATGATCCTATTGATTTGTAGAATCATCAATATTCTACGCTTGTGTGCATTGTTCTTGTTTGTTCATTGAATCTCACTTTATCTTGTCACTTGAGGCTAAATCTTTGCTTGATAAAGTTTTGTGGTCAGTTAAAACTTCTTGAAAAATTTTGAGTGCTTGGGTCATAATTCATTTGTATCTAGCTTACGCCCATTCATTCCATCCCACGTGTTTGGACATATTGATACTATGCTAGTGTGTAAAGTTTATGTACTTTGTGTCGATTTTTGTGATCGTTTATACCTATATATGTGTGCGGGACATTCATTTGTATATTTTGCATATATTATATACTATATTGTGTTTTTGAGTCTTTGCGGTTGATATTTAGTCCATGTTTACCATATGCTTGATCATTTAGATTATTTGTGTTGAACTTTCCATGTTGCGTGTTTGATATACTTTACATTGTTGCATAATTTATTCCCTACTTCTTATGTTTAAAATTATGGTATCAAATTTTGTCATCTTGGTATCTTATGATCATGTATTTAGGGGGAGATTTGGTTTGGGGGTAATTTTTTATGCTATCTTGCTTAGTCTATTCTTGAACAAAAAGGGGGAGATGTGGTATCTTTTTTTGCATTTTATTGTATCTTTATTTTAGGGGGAGACGTCTTACCTAGGTTAAGATTGTTTTAGACATTGTTAGATGTTTTTCATTTGCGGATTTATAATTATTATATTACCTTTTCATTTGAAGGCATGTTTAAGTGTGCTAGATTACAATATTATATCAATGCGGAAAAGTGGCAAAATTTTCAAGCAAAGCTACTCATGTGTGTGTGTTTGTCGAGCATCTATACTTTTTTTTTCTATTTGGGGAGGGGAATGAGTCTTTTTAGAGAGCTAGACGGACCATAGGATTTTTGTTTGGTTTTGTCCCAGAATAGCCAAAGGGAGAGATTTATAAGGACAAAATTCCAATCGAGTCAATTTGTATGTAATTGGCTTAATTCTGGACAAAACATTTGAGTCATAGGATATACTTTTTGTTGATGATCCATAAGCCTATGACGATGTTTAATGAAGACGTAGTGGTCAATCTTCAAAGATTGAATATTTGGTGTCGAGTTTAGTGGTAGGTTTGTCTTCACATATACCGAGGATCTCGCAGGTATGAATTCATATAAAATATGAGTCCTTGGAATTTTTATTAAGGGTGTTATGTTTTATGTTAAAATCCATTTCGAACATTTTTTAATAGTTTTTTAAGAAAATATTTTTTCAAGTTTAGTTTCGTTGGAAATAAATATGAGTTCGTTAGAATGAAATAGAATTATCGTTCGAACGAACTTATAAGTCGTTAGAACGAATTTGGCTTTTCGTTCGAAGCAGAGTTCAAACGAACATCAAATGATGACACACTGTCGGATTTCCTTTGAAGTTCGTTTGAAGCTAGTTCAAACAAGAATGCAATCTCATTCGAATGAAGTTGGTTTTCATTCAAACGAGACGTGAATCTCTTTCGAACGAGCTTAGTTTTTGTTTAAACGATTTCACCGCCTTGAAATTCTTATTTTTCTATTTAAAGCGTGTTGGGGTCATAATTTTTAAGCACTTCTGATGAAAAATATTTTTGTGCTTGTTTACAGACGTTACAAGCCCTAAATTTCACCCATGTTTCGAGATCCAAGATTCATAATTCATATGATTTGAGATGTTGTTTAGGCACCAATTTTTTTTATTTCATCTTGTGAGAACGTGTTTTCATGCGGTGGACTCTGTATGTGCTAATCGTGATGTTTGATAGTTGTTGAGCCTCATTGGTGGATATCGAGGTGCACGTGGACTCATGTGTGGTGGCATCTTGTGTGGGTAGACTCCTACGTTCCAGTATGGAGCAGTGGTTGAATATATAAGAGCATCAAGGCTTGTGGTGGGTTAAGTTTGTGTAAGTCTACTATTAATTCTACTATGTATGCTTTATAAAACCATATCATAGTGATCTGTTGGCTGGGTCATTCGAGGTTTTTTCCTTTGTGGTATTCCTCATACATTGGCGTCATGTGGTGAGATTTATTTATTTTATCTGCTATCACCTTAAATGCATACTTTAGGGTAAAAGATAAAATTTGGTAAATTAGTTTTCTACAAAAAGGTTTAAAATCGATGCTAAGTTTATTTGGGCTAAGTTGGTATAAAGGTTCGATCTTTAAAATTTGAAAAATATAAAAGTATTGTACTTGTGTTTACTCGATTCATCCTTGCCAAAGAGAACACAGTAGGGGCCGCTGTGCACTCACAAATTGGTATCAGAGCTAGAGCACTAAGTTTTTGTGTTTTTTATCCTGTGTCTTTAGGCATGAATTTTGGAGGTTTTTATGGTTTTTGATTTCTTATGTTTGATGGATCGAATTATGCTTATTGGACAATGTGTATGAAGTAAGCACTAAGGCTATACATGAGAGTGTTTGGTTAGTTGTTGTTAAGGGGTGGTCATCACCAGTCACGAGAGATGGAGAGGCAATTCACTTAAAACCTGTAGAGTTGTGGATTAAGACTAAGCATAAATTGTCATGGTATAATTCTCGAGGTTTAAATGCCCTGTTTTGTTCTATCACCCTAGAGGAATTTCTTCGGATTTTGATGTGTGAGACATCAAAAGACTTGGGATGTACTCCAACTCACCCATGAATGAACTAGTGTTGTTAAGCCTTTCAAACTCCAAAACCTCACCCCTCATTTTGAAACGATTAAGATATTAGAGAGTGAAACCTTTGACGAGTTCTACCCTAGATTGTTCGATATAGTTAACTCTATAAGGACATTGTCCGTCATAATTATTTATGTCGTATACCGCCACAAGTCAACAAAGAATCGAGGATGCTAACAACTACAAACTCCGGATCCGAATTCCTAGTGAACTTCAACATTCAATCTCAGACAGATGATTTTAGTAAAAACATGTTTAATTTCCATTTGCATTTTATATATAAAGCATTGGGATTTTTTTTTTAAGGTTAGAATTTTTAAAAAATCTTTTATAAATTTTGTTTTTGAAAAGATATTAGTTTTACTTTAAAATGACTATTTCGTACAGATGGAATAAAAGAAGCTTTTGTTTTTAAAAGCAAGAAAATGAGAGTTTTGGTTTAAATGGGAAGGAGGTTCGTATAGGTAAAAGGCCTAAAATAAAATGCGCCTATGTAAAAATAGGGCCACTGCTTCCACGCACCTATGATGGCTAAACAAAAAAAAGGTGAGCCAATGATTTGGTAATGATCGCTAATGATTGGCATAAAGCCAATGTTTTTTAAAAGAAGTAACTTGCCTCTTCGGATTTAATGTATCACGCCAATGAGTTGCTTATGATATAAGTTTTTTTAAAACACGGCACTGCTCCTCTTTTACATTCTTTCATCTCTGCCTCCATAAAAGGAATCAGGCCAATGAGTGTTAAATATCAGCATGCCAATGATTATCTGTAATTTCCAAATCGTTTATATATAAAGGGACAGCTCGTACAGTTTTCAAATGTGAGAAGAATAGTTTTTTTGGGCAGAACACTTTCTGAAAAGGAAAACTCTTTATGTTCGATAATTTTTTCTGTATGTCTTCTTCTCAAAGTTAAGGGTCCAAAACTTTTTGTCCATTTAATTCATAATCCCATCTTCTTTTTATGAATTGTTTTGCGAAAATCAAGACATATTTTTCTGAAATCATATGCAGCTAATTTTGGTACCATTTATGGTACTAAACGAAGTCTGAGGATATTAAGGTCCGATGTGTATGGATCTTTGTTGAAACAGAACTGAGTGTTCTTATGGGACTGCTGCGGTTGTTCCATTGCTAACGACGGTGACCGACGCCAGTGGGTATTCATGTGTCAAATTATTTCATTGTAATCCGTGTAAGTTGTGATTTACAAATTATAGTGAAATAAATGTTTTTGCCCTTCGGGGATTTTTTTTTCTCATTTCTAATTGTCTTGCATGCTTAGATCAATTTATTAATCAATCACATTTGTTTGCAAGAATTAAAATTTGTTGGGACTGGAATTGGAATTTAATTATATAATTAATTCATTTGTACGCACACGCACTCTCAAATTGGTATCATAGCCAATTACACAATTATACCGTGTAATTTTCCGCAAAAGTTATCTAAGATATCAATTTTTTGAAAAATTGATTTTTGAAAAGGGCGTGTTCAAAATGGAGAACTGATATAATAAATGCCAGTTTTTGACGGGACTAATTATGCTTACTGGAAAGACCGTATGAAACCTTCTCTAAAAGCCATAGATGAAAGAGTTTGGATTTTGGTTGAAAGAGGGTGGACACCTCCCTATGTCATCATTGACAACGTGACCAATTTAAAATGTGTGACTGAATGGACTAAAGATGAACTTAAATGGTCAACTTTTAACTCTAAGGGTCTTAGTGCTATTTCTAGATCTGTTACACCTGACGAGTTTCAACGGATAATGCCGTGTACCACGTCAAAAGAGGCATGGAATGTTTTACAGCTTACCCATGAAGGAACTAATACTGTGAAAGAGTCTAAACTGTAAAATTTAACCACCCAATTTGAGACTATCACCATGCTTGATTCTGAATATTTTGATGAATTATATGCTAGATTATCTGATATTGTAAACACTAGCTTCAATCTTGGTGAACACATTCCTAATGCAAGAGTTGTTAAAAATATTCTAAGATCTCTACCTAAGCATTTTATCCCTAAAGCCACTGTGCTAAATTCTATGGGTAATTTAAACATGCTTAAATTAGAGTAATTGGTTGGAAACTTACAAACCTTTGAAATTGATATGTTTCCTAAGTCTGTTAAACCAAAAGATAAGGGAATTGCACTTAAATCCCAGGCTAAAAAGGAAGAGGGGTCAGTTAAAAGGAAAGAGGCGTCTAAACAGAGAGAGATAGAAGCGTATGATTCTGAGGGAGAATTTGATTTAGACAACTTGGTTCTTTTTGCCAAAAATTTTAAAAAATAATTCTGAAATTAAAAAATGGCGATTTTAAAGATAAAAAGAATTTTGAGAAAAATAAATATGGCTAGAAAGATGAAAAAGATAAAAAGAACATCCCCAAGAGAGATGAAAAGAGATGATATGAATGCAACGGTAGAGATCATAAGGCTTTTGAGTGTGCCACTAGGTTGAAGCGTCAAGGCAAGGGAAAAGTTGTCCTAAATGCCACATTGAGTGATGACAGTGAGGTCGAGTCGGTGGATTCTGGAGATGAATCACCACATGAATGAAACTTCACCACATTCATAGCTAGTCAAGGAGGTTCACCCACTGCATCTCACGATGATAATGATGATGCCACCTCATATGGACACCTTGATAGTAATTAAGGTGAGGGGGAGGATGCTAGAAGTGAGAGCGAGAGTGAACTTAGATGCGCCTACGCCGATTTATATGTCGAATCATTCAAAACCAAAAAGCATAACAAAGCGTTAGTTCTTAAGATCATCGTCATTGAAAAGGAATTAGGAGAGACTAGAGAGAGTCATCATTTATCACTACCGAGAGAGAGAGAGAGAGAGAGAGAGAGAGAGAGAGAGAGAGAGAGAGAGAGAGAGAGAGAGAGTTAGTTAGTTAGTTAGTTTGTGATGAGAGATAGAGAAGAGTTTTGAGAAAAAAATGGGGACTTGACTAAATAAGTGACTAATTTGACGAGAGACCTCTGTGCATCCTAAGAGGCTCGAAAGATTCTGGAAGCCCTTGTTGACCAGCTCACTCATGATCTTGAGAGAGCACGGGAAGTCAAGGTTCAAATTGAGAATATATCTGGTAAGATGGGAAAGATGCTCCTCGCCCCCGCCTTGGGATTTGGTGAAATATCGGGAATTGGTTTTGATGGTGCTTCCACCTCTCATATTGCACCTGGACTAGTCCGACTAATCTATATGGCCGCCCATCAAAACCCAAGAGAAGAGTTTAGCCGAGAAAAGAAAATTAAGGTCAGCCTAAAACTGTGTTCTTTTGTACGTACTGCAAAAGAAAACACCACCTGAGAGAGTATTGCTATAGTTTGGGTCGGACTTCATGTATATATGCTCCACCACATCGTACTAAAGATTTTACCAGTTTGAGAGAGCGTGTTGAGTTTTTAGCCGCCATATCACAGAGTTTGATGGTGTAATTTCGACGGATGTCTTTGCTGTCTGTGAATGCTTCCCGCATCCCGGATAAAACCAACAACAACAAGGGTAAACAAAAGGTCCACTTCTTGGGTACCTAATAAAGACGAAAATGCCCTTGTTATTCATGTCGCTTTCAAAGCACATAATACCTCCCAATGGTATTTTGACAGTGGCTGCTCCAGGCACATGACTGGTGACGTATCCTTCTTTACCTCCCTTGAGGATCGAAAGGAGGGTAAGGTAACATTTGGAGATAGGAGAAAATATAGCATAGTAAGATGAGTGACTGTAGAGATACCTGGATTTCCTAATCTAGAGAATGTTCAATACGTGAAAGGTTTGAAAGCTAATTTACTCAGCATTAGCCAATTGTGCGACGCTGACTTTGTAGTAAAGTTTGACCAGAATGATTGTAATGTCTATGATCAAGCTGGTAAACTATTATTGCAAGGGGTGAGTACCATCGATGATAACTTCTATGGGACTATACCCAAGTCCTCATTTGTCTGCAATAGCGCCACAATCACTTCTATGGATCTGTGGCATCAATGTCTAGGTCACCTGAACTTTAGAGATTTAGATCGTCTTGTTAAAAAGGACCTAGTACATGGCTTTCCATCCTTTGGAAAGCCAACTTCTACGATTTATGGACCCTGTCAGTTAGGCAAACAAGTCTTTAGTCCCCATAGAAAGTTGCATTCCATTACCACCTCTCATGTGCTTGAGCTGATTCACATGGATCTTATGGGTCCTACTCGTACTGAGAGTCTGGGTGGTAAGAGGTATATCCTCGTGATGGTGGATGATTTCTCCAGATATTCGATTGTAAGTTTTCAAAAAGAGAAATCCGATGTTGTAGAGTTTTTAACGACCAAGTGCCATGTCCTGCAAAATCAACACGGAGTCACTATTAACAGGATATGTAGTAACAATAACACGGAATTTATGGAAGCAAAGGTAGATCTTTACTGTGATAGCCTTGGAATTAAACATGAATTTTCGGTCGTAAGGACTCCTCAGTAAAATAGGATTATTGAGAGGAAGAATCGAACAATTCAGGAAATGGCTAGATCTATGCTACATCCTACGGGATAGAGAGCAATTAGGAAAGTTTGACTCTCGGAGCGACGAGGGAATTTTTCTTGGATATTCATCAAATAGTAGAGCATACCGGTTTTACAACCGGAGCATCTCTAAGGTTATGGTGTCAATAAAGGTCACCGTGCAAGATGATGAACCTCCGACGTTTGTTGATCCTAACCTTAGGTGTGAGGATGAAGACTTTTCTGGAAGAGATTTACTTGTCCCTCACACATACCCTGTGGACCCTACTCCTATGTTAGGGGACACACCGTCTTGGGTTCGCAAGAGTCATGATCCTACCAACATTTTAGGCGATCCCACCTTAGGGGTCAAGATTCGTGCTCAGCTAGAGAACGTTGTTAGTCATTTTTGCTACATGTCTACAGTCGATCCCAAGAATCACAAAGAAGCACTCAAGGATGAACACTGGATATCTGCTATGCAGGAAGAGTTGCTTCAGTTTAAAAAGAACAATGTCTGGGAACTTGTCCCCCGACCTAGTAAGACAAATGTGATAGGTACCAAGTGGATTTCAAGAATAAAATGGATGAAAATGGTACCATAATCAGAAACAAGGCTAAGCTGGTCACTCAAGGCTACACACATATAGAGGGTGTAGACTTTAGGGATACATTTGCTCCGGTTGCGAGGCTTGAGTCCATCCGCTTACTACACGCCATTTCATGTCATCTGCGCTTCAAGCTATATCAGATGGATGTCAATAGTTCCTTTATAAATGGCATTCTGCAGGAGGAGGTTTACGTGGAACAACCAAAAGGGTTTGAAGACCCTAAGCATTCAGATCACGTCTACTATCTGAGGAAAACCTTGTATGGTTAGAAACAAGCACCCCGTGCTTGGTACGAGAGGCTTACTTTCTATTTCTTAGCCCGTGGATTCAAGAGAGGGGGAGTTGATATGACGTTGTTCATCAGGAGAGATGACGGTGCTATTTTGGTTACCCGGGTCTATGTGGACGACATAGTCTTTGGATCCACGTGCTCCCAACATGCTCACCACTTTGAGGAGGAGATGAAAAGCGAATTTGAGATGAGCATGGTAGGGGAGCTTACTTTCTTACTTGGTCTCCAGGTTCGTCAGCTAGAGGATGGGATGTTCATCTCCCAATCCAATTATGCTAGAGACCTAGTGAAGAAATTTGGTTTAGACTCCGCTAAGCATGCAAGTACACCTATGAGTAATTCTATCAAGTTTAGTAAGGACGTAGAGCAAACCTTGTATTGAATTATGATAGGTAGTCTTCTCTACTTGACTACCAGTCACCCCAACATAGACTTTAGTGTTGGAGTCTATGCGCGATATCAGGCGTCCCCGAAAGAGTCAATTAATTACTAGACAATATACGATCCACGTATGGGAATATGTACAACTCCCAATACCCACTTGTGGATTTGTCCTTTCAGCTGATTGTGGCCAACTCATCACTAGTTATCTCCTAGAATGTAGAAAGATGAAACGGCCTGATTTATAAAAGGCACTCCACATGTTCATCTTCTCTCTATATAAATAGAACTCAGTAACACGCAATAAGGATGTCTGAAAAAGATTCAATCTAAATAGCCATACATAAAACTCACAAGAGATTATTGAGATCTTGTAACTATTATAGTACAACAATGCACTTGTAGAGGTAGGTACATTATTGAGCTGAACCACATTAATCTCCTGTCTCATTGTCTATCTCTCATCTCTCCCAAACCCAAGCGGTTATTTTCTTTATTTGTTATAGTTTATTATTGGTATTTATGAGCTAACACTCAAAAACATCCCAATACCAGTTTTAGACAATAACATATGGCATGAAAGAATTTTTTATTCTTATTACCCATTTCAGCCACTTGACTCTTGATCTAACAACCCAATGATTTTCTTCTCTAATCCAAAAATATTTGATGTTATTTGTAACATCTCTAACCTCATCACAATAATAGTTATCAATAGAACAAGTCTTAAGCTCCTTAAGCTTCTCTTACAGCATTGAAATCTCAACTTTAGAGTTTTTAAATTTGAGTTTGCTTAGTGTTGAAAGTTTTGGAAGTAAGCCTATACATATTAGAGTCACTCACATGGATGGTACACTCTTTCTTAATTATATCATATCATTCCTTCTCTTCTAGCCAGAAGACCTCAAATTTAAATACTCGCTTATTATGGGTTGAAATGGGAACATTATCTATAAAAATAGGGTTATGATCTGACCCAACTGCAGGGTAAGGAGTGGTGACACAATTAGGAAATTATAGAGACCACCCCACATTACAAAAAGCCCTATCCAGCTTCTCTCTCCCATTAGCACTTTAATTCCCCATATTTTCTAGTATTTATTTATTATTTATTTATAGTGATAAAAAAATTAAAATTTATTATTACTTGAGTAAATTGGTAGTAATAAAAATGCCTATTTAGATGATGATTAAATTTGCATGTTATTTGATTTATTTGTGCTGCACCATGTTATATTTAATTAATAGGTGTAATTAAATAAGTAAGATTGGACAATATGCGGTTACACGTAAAATAAATAAGTGTACATGAGTTATGAAGCACTACCAATTTTACCAAACGCTAAAATGATACGAAGGTCCGACTATAATCTTTATCATTTTAAGTTGGGACCAGGGGGTAGGTACACCCTTGCGTTAAGTTTTGGACTAGTCTGGTAGTATTTGGGGCTCATTTAGAAATCCAAAATAAGCCTAAAATAAAATTGTGGATTTAAGGATTTATTAGGAGTGTCAAACATCATTAATCAAAACATTACACAATAGACACAAACCCTAGCATCCTTAAACCTTTGGGATAATTAAGGAGAATTTTTTAGAGGGGGAGAACAAGGATCAACGCATAGAGACTCATTTTTCGTATATTTTAAGAAAGAAACGTCTTGCTTTATCACGTATACTATGTGACTTTTTATAGTTTCATATTATATAGTTTTTTTCGGATTTACACGCATGCTTAGGACTGAAATTGGATATTTTAATCATGTTTTATTAACGGGTTAATTGGAATAAGTATTGGATTTATTATGATTTGAAAGACTAAAGCTTTTGAGGAGAAAAATTAAATTGAATTGTTTTGAAATATGATTATATGATTCGAACTCGTGATTATAATTGATTTTCGTATGTAAATTGGATCTGAAATCGTATGTGTATCTAACTCCATTGAATGTGAAAGATTAACAAGGTTTAATTTGGTTACTTGAACAATTAGACCTTTACTTTATGTTTAGAGTTGGTTTATACCAATTAGCATTGTGGTTATGTAGTGTAGACTCAAAGGAGAATGGAAACTTAATGATTAAAGGCTTTATGTTGGAGCTTTATTTTGGTTATGGTTGATCTCTTTAAGGAATTAGAAGACATTTGCATCCATGTCATTCGAAAGAGATTAGGGTCTCCTTTAAATAAGAGGGGGTATCTCGTTCTAATAACTAGTCTTTTCGTTCGAATAAGAAATGACATCCCTTTCGAACAACTTACGGGTCTCGTTTGAACGACCCTGGGTTGTCGCTGAGAATGGGGTAGCAAGGATTGAATTTGGGTTTTGTCTCATAATTAATTTCTAAATAATTTTTCTGCACATTTAATACAGTTGATAAGTGATTTGAACTAGAAGGTCAGGAGAAGAGACTTTAATTTATGTTTGAGAAAGATAAACCTTTAATTAATTAAATACAATTTGGCATTTTATGTATGTATGTATGTATGTATATGTGTGTGTGTGTGTCTATATATATATATATATATATACTTGTGTGAATGTATCATTGACTCATGGGGAATCTATCGGGCGTGGTTGTTTTTAAAAGGCTGTGACTATGTACCGCAATCCTAGTTATTGATGCGAATTTGTGGAGATCATCATGTTTTGATCATACGTTCAATTGGTATACGCTTCGCGATGAGAAAGGTGAATATCTTGATCCATCGAATATGTTTTTAATATGGGACTACATGATGGTGTGATGATGTAGTGATACCCATTCTTATGTTTGTGTAAGTTTTTGATTTGTTAGGTGAGGTACTTCTACGAGTTTACCGATGGAAGCACGAGAAGGTCCCCAGAGTTAGTTGCCTTCGTGTGATTTAATTGAGAAGTATAAAAGAGATATTTTAGTCTAGTGATGGACATTTACTTAAGTGACTATTATGTCAACTTTATATGTTGATTTATGAGACCGTGTATATCCTATAATATAGGTGACATTCGCGGGATTGGTATAGGGTTTTAAGCTTTACATGTGTATTTAGTTACATATATGTTACACTTTATTATATTGTTACTCATAGACTAGTCTAGAGATAGAGACTTTTAGTATCATTCATGCCATGGGTTAGGACATGCATTTAGTATTTCACTTATGATGAGGGGTGAGGTATATATCGCATGTGAGTGTTGACAAGTTGGCATGTTTATTGTAAATGAGTCGCATGATTATTACTGTTGATATTAAAATATTTATTTCACGTTTAGGGCACTGACCTGAATCATATAAAACTGTTTTTAGGCATTTATAGACAAGAATCACAGGGTTGAGGAGATTCAGACTTATCAATTTACTTATTTTTCAGTCATTTCAATTGACTCCTAGATTAGCTTGTTATTTATTTCAGTACATCAGTTAGTTAGTTATTTAAAGATTGTATGGACCTTGAGTCCCATTTATTTTTATTTGGCAGGATTATATGAGAGTTGAGACTATTTTAGTTTTATTGTTGGATGATTCAGTATTTATTCTAATTTATTCATCGTTGAGTAATCGGAAGTTATGGTTGGATTTATATTCACTTCAATTATGTGTATTTTGTGTTGTTGATGCTGAGAATGATATAAATTGATTATCATGACCTATCTTTAGCATATTGTAATGGCCAAACAGTATGTGAGAAAATAGGAGGTGTTAAAAACACCCTCCTCTATTTTATTGTTCCATGTGAGCCTCCATCCCTTTGGAGATAATTCCAAAAAATGGCAATTATCTACTAACTTATTCAAGCAGTCTATCTATTTCCTGGATTTAAGAACCCCATCCTTTTCATTTTTAGAAATGATGTGATTTAAGTCCCCTAAACAAAGCTAAGGATTAGAAATATTTGTACTACTTAGGAATAATCTATCTCGCTGGGATTCCATAAAAAAATCAACTCTCGGACTTTAAGAATCAACCCCAAAATCATGCAAACGAACATCAAAAAATCTCTAGAATATCATAAAATAGAAAGAGATGCCTTTTATTCCATAAAAAGTAGTTTCCCCGAGACAGGCCAGTTAGATGTACCCTAGTAACTTCATCAAACTTGAGGATTTTTTTAACAAGAGGGAATGTTGTGACACCCCGACTAATTAAACACCGGGTAGCTACTCCTTTATAAAATTAATTCAAAATGCCAAGTTGGCTCAGTTAATAGCATCACTGTCGAAAACATTTTAAAGATTACTAACCACCTAGTATTTAAAAAGTAAGTGCCAAATTTTATTAAATCTGACTAACATGCAACAAAAGTAATGAAGAAATAAATAACACCATTCACCATACTGAAGTGAAACAAATAACCATCACAAAATGTAAATAAAACCTGGAGGAAAAACTCCTGAATACAAATCCCACAACTGATAAGTAAACTGAAATAAATAACTAAAACTGAATACTGAGCAATACATGCTAGAGTCTGAAAACTGAAATGTAAAAATGTCTAATAGAATTGGGCAACATGCCCTACAACTGATAGATGCTGAGACTGGAATCCAAATGAGAGAAGCGTCTACATGCAAATCCCTGTAGCTTCCACAAACAGCTACAGCTCGTCACCTGAATGAGAATCCTATGCTTGGTGTCCTTGTGGCTGGGCACCTAAAATGGTTTTACAAAAATATATATTTGGAAGCAAATGGGTCAGAGCCCGAAAGTGGAAGTCATTTTAAAAACCTGCAAGTGCTTTAAAAACATTTAAAACATTAAATGCAAAGTACATGTTAGGACGTGCACTCACATTAAATTCTCACCTCTCGACTAACTGTGCACTCCTAACGTAAGTACCCATCTATAACTACCCTTTCCACTAGCTAAGTGACAACGTAAACTAGCTAGACAACCAAAGGTTCTACCCATTTTACTCGGTTAATTTAACATAACAACGCTCGTAATTTAATAGAGGTTTCACGTAAACTCAGTTATTAAGTATGCCATTGATATAACTATCAGCTAACTCATTATATATCTCGAAACAATACCGGAATATTTTTACAACATTAACATGAGGATTTCCATAAATTTAATGTATATTATTCACATCATAAATATACGATACAAGCACCCCGCAATCTAAGCTATGGTGCACACATACTCTGCTATCCATCCCGGTACATCACGTACATAAGGATCACATAAACCGAATCTCTCAGGAATAGTTTAGATAACACAAATCACAAATAGTGGAGGCGAACATAGTCACCATCACATGGGTCACGCACATACCTACGCTCCCATGGTCAGCGGACTTATTAATATCACAATAAGTCTTTCTATGACCTATGTTCATCAAGGTACCAGTCTATATCCCCCCCGTAGGCACACAAGGATTAGAGGGTCCTAAGCGAACGAAACCTCCCGTGATAGCAAGTATGGTAGGTATGTCATACATACAATCCATATATCAATACTAAGTAAACACACATCTTAGTAATATCGTATTATATTCGTAGTACATATTGCACTCTCGTACTAATTATAATTATCACAACTTATTTTATTCCGGTTCATAATTATACGTGCCATAATTTATCCTCACATCGTAGTAGACACTCACGTCTCAACCCAAACGGTTCATTGAATATAACTCTAGTGTATGATTTACTCATCTCAATGACCCAAAAGTCCCAAATCAATCACTATATCATCAAAGGGATGCTAACTCTACCCTTGAACCAGTTTCCGGGACTCCAAAAGTCAAAACAGTCCAAAAAGGACCAAACTGTCAACTCGTTAGAAGTCTCGTTCGAACGAGGCTTCGAACGAGTTTGGACTGTCAGGTCGTTAGAAGTCTCGTTCGAACGAGGTTGTTCGAACGAGGTCCCAGTTCGTTCGAACGAACTGACTCTTCTAACGATATCTCGTTCGAACGAGATATCGAACGAAAATCCTACTCGTTAATAACGACTGGTCAACTCGTTAGAAGCTCGTTCGAACGAGTTCGTTCGAACGACCTGGGGCTGCTTCTAACGAGATGCCAGTTTCGGCCCAGAACTTCCCAAAAATCGTTTTTCACCATTTTTACTCCTCAAACCTCTTCTAAAATTCGTTCCCACAATATATTGAGTTCTCTAATCATCCTCAAACATGTTAAGGGGCTATACTAACATCATTAAAGGGTTTGATATCATCTAAACATCATTAAATCACAATTTCTACATTAATTCCCAATTTTCTTCAAGAACATAAACCCTAACTTTTTCTCATCATAAATTCCCAGATTTTAATTCGTTTATTGCATCACCTAGATATGAAGTCTCCGAAATTAAATCTCCCAACAATGTTTCTACATGCAACCTATCCCAACATTCAATAATAACTTCAAATTTCATGGGTTTTCTTTTAATCTTTCAAGAACAATTAAGATTCTTCAATTTCTAACATGGAAAAGACATTCTTCGAATTTAAATGAAATAAAGTCACTTGCCTTGGTTTGATTTCTGAATTTGGTGTGGATTCGGTGTAGAATTTCTGCAGAATTCCTCTCTCTCTCTCCTTCTCCAAGCTTTCTTCTCCAAAAGGCTATGGTGGCTAGGGTTTGCTTTGAGGGAACTTATGAAAACCTAATTTAATAAACCTCCGTAGCTTGTTGGGTTAATAAAGGTTGGTTGGGTCAATCCCTTATCAGATTACAACTCTCAATTTTCGTCACTTTTAATTACCCAAAAATATCAAATTACTAAAATACCCTTTATAGTGCCGGGATGGCCTAAAAATACCCCGGGACCCAAACTATACCCCCGGCTAGTGTTTTCTGACTATCTCGACCCTTCCGAATGCGTTGGCGCACTCAAAACGACCATACAGATTATAGATTTTAAATTCACTTTTAATATCAAAATATTATACCGTGACGCGGCGGTCCCACGCGTCTCAACAAAATTTCTAAAATGCCGTATATAAATCCCACGACAAATTTTATAATACCAACTACATATATAATCATATATGCACATAATCAAATACCAATTCGCATCACATCAGTATTTATAACCCGGATTAATTTCCAATTAATACGCATTTAATTAATTAATCCCAAAAATAAATATAGCCAAAAGTACGGGGTATTACATACTTCCCCCCTAATAACTGAATTTCGTCCCGAAATTCGAAACTAGAAAGTACCTGCTAAAAACAGCTCTGGATAACGTTCGCGCATCTCATCCTCGCGCTCCCATGTGGACTCCTCGACATTGTGATGTCGCCACTGAACACGCACTAACGGGACTATCTTTGACCGTAGTTTCCTCTTGCTTCGGTCCAAAATAGCAATCGGCCCTTCCTCATAAGAGCTATCCGGCTGGAGATCGATGTCCTCCACAGCAATGTGAGAATGAGCCAAATCATCCCTAAGGTATTTCCTCAGCGAGGAAATATGGAACACGTCGTGAATCCGATGCAAATGCTCCGGTAACCCGAGTCTATACGCAACCGGTCCGATCCGCTCAATAATAGGAAACGGCCCCACATACCTCGGTGCCAACTTCCCCTTCTTCCCGAATCGCATAATCCCCTTCATCGGAGAAACCCTGAGCAAAACCTGGTCCCCCACTTGGAACTCCCTGAAAAACCTCTTCGCATCAGCATAACTCTTCTGCCTGTCTTGAGCTACCCGAATGCGACTCCGAATCAACTCAATCCTTGCCGAAGTATCCTGAATCACTTCCGGCCCAAGTAGTTTGTTGTCCCCCACTTCTAACCAACATGCTGGGGAACGACAAGGCCTACCGTACAATGCCTCAAACGGAGCCATGCCAATCGTGAACTGATAGGAGTTGTTGTAAGCAAACTCCACCAGTGGAAGGTACTGCTCCCATCCACCCCCGAAGTCAATAATACACATGCGTAGCATGTCTTCCAACATCTGATTGCCGCATATTTAATTCCTTCTACGTGAACAGATACTGTAGTGACTTGTGGTCCGTGAACAGCTGAAACTTCTCCCCCAAAAGATAGTGCCTCCAAATCCGTAAGGCAAATACTACTGCTGCCAACTCCAAATCATGAGTGGGGTAATTCTTCTCATGAGGCTTAAGCTTACGGGAAGCATAAGCTATGGCCTGTCTCTCCTGCTGCAAAACACCTCCAAGCCCTTGCAAAGACGCATCGGTGTAAACCAAATACTCAACTCCCGGTCTCGGCAATGCTAACACAGGTGCTGAGGTCAATTTGTCCTTCAACTCATCGAATGCCAACTGACAGGCATCACTCCAGATATATGGCACACCCTTACGAGTAAGATGTGTCAAAGGACCTGCTATCTCCGAGAAACCCCGAATAAACCTCCTGTAGTATCCTGCTAAACCCAAGAAACTACGAATCTCCGTTGGTGTCGTGGGCTGTCCCCACTCCCTCACCGCTGACACCTTCCCCGGATCAACAGATATTCCCTGATCGGAAATAATATGACCCAAGAACTGGACTTCCTTCAACCAAAACCCGCACTTCTCGTATTTTGCATACAACTCGTTCTGACGAAGTGTCTGCAAAACCTGCCTCAAATGCTCGGCGTGCTCCTCCTCTGTCTGAGAGTAAACCAGAATGTCATCAATGAAGACAATAACAAACTGGTCTAGGAAATCTCTGAACACTCTGTTCATCAAGTCCATAAACACTGCTGGAGCGTTGGTCAAGCCGAAAGGCATAACCCGAAACTCATAAGAACCATATCTCGACAGGAACGCAGTCTTCGAGACATCCTCCTCCCTGATACGCAACTGATGGTAACCCGATCTCAAGTCAATCTTTGAGAAGAAAGAAGCTCCTCTCAACTGGTCGAATAAGTCATCGATTCGAGGCAACGGGTACTTATTCCGTATCGTGACCTTATTCAACTCTCGGTAGTCCACACACAACCTCAGTGAACCGTCCCTCTTCTTAACAAACAAGACTGGAGTGCCCCAAGGTGAGGTACTCCTACGAATAAAGCCCTGCCCTAACAGCTGCTCTATTTGATCCCGTAACTCTCGCATCTCAGCTGGAGCCATACGGTACGGTGCACGTGCTATAGGTCTCGTACCCGGTAGCAAATCGATAACGAAGTCTATCTCTCGACTGGGCGGTAAGCCTGGTATCTCCTGAAACACATCCGAATACTCCCTGACAACCGGGATCGAATCTAAAGGAATCACAACCTCCTTAGAGGTATCCTCCTCTATGTAATACAGATGAGCGATCGATCCTCCCTCTGGGCGAGGCATCGCCACTATAAACATCTCCTGCCCCGGAATGGCAAAAACAATGCTCCCGCTGAAGCAATCAATCATGGCCCTATATGATACGAGCCAATCCATATCGATGATCACATCGTGAACATGCATGTCTAACACTAACATGTCCGCAGGCAATACCAAACCACCAACCGCTACCCCCACTCCCCGGCATATAAAGAAAATAAGTGACCCACTCCCCAATGGTGAGTCGACACACGTCACTGTGCTCTCTGCCGTAGCTAACAATCCTAAAGCTTTCGCGAAGTGTGTAGCTATAAAACAATGTGTAGCACCCGTATCAAATAACACCCGACCCATAGTGCCATGGATAGGAAACGTACCCTCGATCGCGGGCGGTGCCTGTGGAACTGCAGCCTGGTGAACGTTGTAGACACGTCCATACTGTAGCTGCCCCTGTTGAGCTGGGACTGCTGGAATGGGTGGCAATGCTGCCATCTGTGGCGGTGCAGGAAGAGCGGCGGGAAACATAGGTCTCTGTGGCTCCTGGCGAGCACCCTGCTGCTGCTGCTGTGGGGCCCTGCCCCTATCAGGACAATCCTGCTTCTTATGGCCAGTCTTGCCACAAGTAAAGCACTTCCCTGGGAAGTTCCCTCCCCTCTGCCCCTGCTGTCCCCGGCCCTGGTGGCCGTTACCATTCCTCCCTTGGCCCTGCTGGCCCTGATGGAACTGCTGCCCATTCTGCCCCTGCTGGCCCTGATGGCCGTTTGGACCCTGATAGCCCTGGCGGAAACCTCCCTGTCCCTGCCTGTAGTTCCCTGACCGGAACCTCTTATTGTCCCCCTGCTGGTTACCCTGCTCAGTCTGTCTCTGCCCCTGAACGGTCTGTGCCCCGCTGGCACCATGTCCTCCAGTCCTGCCCTGATGGCTAGACTCCCCTGACCGCTTGCCCTCGGCCATATGAAAGCGGTGGTCCTGGCAGTGCAATAGTGCAGCGTTAACCACATCAGAATACGTGGCCAACGATAGGTTCCCTAGCAGATGCTGACGGATCTTTCAATTCAACCCATCAGTGAACTTCTCTATCTTCTTCTTCTCTGTTGGAATCTCGTCTGGAACGATGTTCAACAGGTTAGTAAACTCGGCCTCATATTCGGCCACTGTCTTGCTCTCCTGCCTCAGACTCATCAGCTTCCTCCTCATCTCTGTATGAACTGCGGACGGAAAGTACTTGCGGTCGAACCGCACCCCGAACTCCTGAATGGTGAGGGTATCCCTCTCCTCCGCGGTGGTAATGGACTCCCACCACTGCAGTGCAGATCCAACTAGTCTTGAAAGTAGCTAGCACCTGCTTCTGAACATCTGTGCACTCATGCATCCTCAAATGCCTCTGTATGTCCTTCCTCCATTGGCTCGAGACCACTACATCTGAGCTTCCTGCAAACTCTGGCGGATGCGCTTTCTAAAAAGCGTCACGTACACGCTCCCAAGCAGACGGGAATGCATTAACCTGTGCTGGCGCGGCAACCGGCGCCTGAGGTGGTGCCTGCTGGATCACGGCAATCGCTGCATTTACCGCTTGGGCTACTATAGCAGCAACCTCAGCGGCGTTCAACATGCCTTGAACTGGAGCGGGCTGTGGTTCGGGCGTAGCATTCCTGGGAACTCGCCGTGCACGTCGTGGAGGCATCTGAAATAAGAACAAAGTTTATAAGTTCGCAGTTTATAAACTTAATATAGCTGAAGAACGAAACGTACACAATAAGAGTACAACAGTCCTAAAATATAGGGCTCTATATCAAAGAAAACGTAGCGGAAACATAATAGCCGTACAGATCCTAAAGGACACTAGAACCTGATGCTCTGATACCACCTGTGACACCCCGACTAATTAAACACCGGGTAGCTACTCCTTTATAAAATTAATTCAAAATGCCAAGTTGGCTCAGTTAATAGCATCACTGTTGAAAACATTTTAAAGATTACTAACCACTTAGTATTTAAAAAGTAAGTGCCAAATTTTATTAAATCTGATTAACATGCAACAAAAGTAATGAAGAAATAAATAACACCATTCACCATACTGAAGTGAAACAAATAACCATCACAAAATGTAAATAAAACCTGGAGGAAAAACTCCTGAATACAAATCCCACAACTGATAAGTAAACTGAAATAAATAACTAAAACTGAATACTGAGCAATACATGCTAGAGTCTGAAAACTGAAATGTAAAAATGTCTAATAGAATTGGGCAACATGCCCTACAACTGATAGATGCTGAGACTGGAATCCAAATGAGAGAAGCGTCTACATGCAAATCCCTGTAGCTTCCACAAACAGCTACAGCTCATCACCTGAATGAGAATCCTATGCTTGGTGTCCTTGTGGCTGGGCACCTAAAATGGTTTTACAAAAATATATATTTGGAAGCAAATGGGTCAGAGCCCGAAAGTGGAAGTCATTTTAAAAACCTGCAAGTGCTTTAAAAACATTTAAAACATTAAATGCAAAGTACATGTTAGGACGTGCACTCACATTAAATTCTCACCTCTCGACTAACTGTGCACTCCTAACGTAAGTACCCATCTATAACTACCCTTTCCACTAGCTAAGTGACAACGTAAACTAGCTAGACAACCAAAGGTTCTACCCATTTTACTCGGTTAATTTAACATAACAACGCTCGTAATTTAATAGAGGTTTCACGTAAACTCAGTTATTAAGTATGCCATTGATATAACTATCAGCTAACTCATTATATATCTCGAAACAATACCGGAATATTTTTACAACATTAACATGAGGATTTCCATAAATTTAATGTATATTATTCACATCATAAATCTACGATACAAGCACCCCGCAATCTAAGCTATGGTGCACACATACTCTGCTATCCATCCCGGTACATCACGTACATAAGGATCACATATTCCGAATCTCTCAGGAATAGTTCAGATAACACAAATCACAAATAGTGGAGGCGAACATAGTCACCATCACATGGGTCACGCACATACCTACGCTCCCATGGTCAGCGGACTTATTAATATCACAATAAGTCTTTCTATGACCTATGTTCATCAAGGTACCAGTCTATATCCCCCCCGTAGGCACACAAGGATTAGAGGGTCCTAAGCGAACGAAACCTCCCGTGATAGCAAGTATGGTAGGTATGTCATACATACAATCCATATATCAATACTAAGTAAACACACATCTTAGTAATATCGTATTATATTCGTAGTACATATTGCACTCTCGTACTAATTATAATTATCACAACTTATTTTATTCCGGTTCATAATTATACGTGCCATAATTTATCCTCACATCGTAGTAGACACTCACGTCTCAACCCAAACGGTTCATTGAATATAACTCTAGTGTATGATTTACTCATCTCAATGACCCAAAAGTCCCAAATCAATCACTATATCATCAAAGGGATGCTAACTCTACCCTTGAACCAGTTTCCGGGACTCCAAAAGTCAAAACAGTCCAAAAAGGACCAAACTGTCAACTCGTTAGAAGTCTCGTTCGAACGAGGCTTCGAACGAGTTTGGACTGTCAGGTCGTTAGAAGTCTCGTTCGAACGAGGCTGTTCGAACGAGGTCCCGGTTCGTTCGAACGAACTGACTCTTCTAACGATATCTCGTTCGAACGAGATATCGAACGAAAATCCTACTCGTTAATAACGACTGGTCAACTCGTTAGAAGCTCGTTCGAACGAGTTCGTTCGAACGACCTGGGGCTGCTTCTAACGAGATGCCAGTTTCGGCCCAGAACTTCCCAAAAATCGTTTTTCACCATTTTTACTCCTCAAACCTCTTCTAAAATTCGTTCCCACAATATATTGAGTTCTCTAATCATCCTCAAACATGTTAAGGGGCTATACTAACATCATTAAAGGGTTTGATATCATCTAAACATCATTAAATCACAATTTCTACATTAATTCCCAATTTTCTTCAAGAACATAAACCCTAACTTTTTCTCATCATAAATTCCCAGATTTTAATTCGTTTATTGCATCACCTAGCTATGAAGTCTCCGAAATTAAATCTCCCAACAATGTTTCTACATGCAACCTATCCCAACATTCAATAATAACTTCAAATTTCATGGGTTTTCTTTTAATCTTTCAAGAACAATTAAGATTCTTCAATTTCTAACATGGAAAAGACATTCTTCGAATTTAAATGAAATAAAGTCACTTGCCTTGGTTTGATTTCTGAATTTGGTGTGGATTCGGTGTAGAATTTCTGCAGAATTCCTCTCTCTCTCTCCTTCTCCAAGCTTTCTTCTCCAAAAGGCAATGGTGGCTAGGGTTTGCTTTGAGGGAACTTATGAAAACCTAATTTAATAAACCTCCGTAGCTTGTTGGGTTAATAAAGGTTGGTTGGGTCAATCCCTTATCAGATTACAACTCTCAATTTTCGTCACTTTTAATTACCCAAAAATATCAAATTACTAAAATACCCTTTATAGTGCCGGGATGGCCTAAAAATACCCCGGGACCCAAACTATACCCCCGGCTAGTGTTTTCTGACTATCTCGACCCTTCCGAACGCGTTGGCGCACTCAAAACGACCATACGGATTATAGATTTTAAATTCACTTTTAATATCAAAATATTATACCGTGACGCGGCGGTCCCACGCGTCTCAACAAAATTTCTAAAATGCCGTATATAAATCCCACGACAAATTTTATAATACCAAGTACATATATAATCATATATGCACATAATCAAATACCAATTCGCATCACATCAGTATTTATAACCCGGATTAATTTCCAATTAATACGCATTTAATTAATTAATCCCAAAAATAAATATAGCCAAAAGTACGGGGTATTACAAATGTTTCACTGTTAGCTCTACTTTTAAAAAGGCAAACAAGGTCTGATTTCTTCAAAACAAAAAGATTTTGAAGAGAATGAATTGTCAAGGGTTTACCCAACCTTTGATAATTCCAAGATGTAACACTCATTGATATTGAGGGGCCCATAAATGGCACCCCTATGAATTTAACTAATCTTGAGTAAGACAGACGTTGCTAGCTATATCAACTAAGTCTTCTTCAGAATATTCCACCATTTCCATTTCAATCTCCATTCTTTTTTAATTTTTAGTTCTTCTGGACTCCTTCTTTGACTTTTTCTCTTACCAAACATTGTTTTTATAGGTTCTTTAACATGATAATAAATTAGAGCTATTTATCAATAATCACAATTAATTCTTCACCAACCCTTGTGAGTTCAGAGGATAAGCTCAGAGAGAAGTCCTTTTACTAGTTCTACCTTATTTACTATCTTGTTCGACTATCCGGTTAGACAGACCTTCTTTACTCGTCTCTTTTTGCTTTCCTTTCATATTAGCCTAGATATATAGACTAGCCACTATATCTTCGTTACATTGTTTATTCCAAAACCCAATCAACCAACTATGAGCTAAAAAAGACCTTTGAGTTCTTCAAAAAACTCAATGCTTGTTGGGAACTATGCACTATCCCATGCAAGTGAAGGTCTAGTCCTCTTATCGTGAACCTATCCACTTATGTACCGTATTGAGGCTAACATCTCTACTTGGTTGGAAATATTTTATATAGCAATAAATATAAAGAATCAGGTCTTTTCGAGGCCCTTTGTCAGTTAAGTCAAGGAAAGTGAAGTGGGTATGTGCTCTCCATGTGAAACTCTTTATACTCTTGTTTCCCTTCTTTTTTAAAACTCCCCAAAGTAAGAGGTGCATAAAAAATCTTATATCTTCGTAGAACCCATTCGGATAAGGGAAAACTCCATATATTACTTTGAATTAAGATCCTTGTGTTGACCCTTTCCTAAACTAGAATAGGGAGAGGGTGGGAGGAAAAAACTAATTGATGATTTCTCATCCATTGGATGTTCATATTAGTGATGAAAGACCCGTATCTCTCTTAGACTTATGTTATTACTTTGACCCCTTCACTCTCGCCAAGGTTCAGTGGGTGAGGAGGGAGATATATGTACAACTATACAAGACTATCTTTCGATAACACAAACATGAAAATAGTCTTTTCTTCTTGTCTTCATCTTATTAAGAGATTATTTGAATTTCCCCACCCCAATAGTAAGGGTGCGGCTTAGGTCAACTAAGATAAAGAAGATACACTTCACTCAACAATTATTGGAGCTGGGAGGTATGAGTCGATCGAATGCAGGGAAGCCCAAGCAATTCGTTCCTATCAAATGGATTTCAAGATCTTCTCCGGTAGCCTGAGAGTGGACGACCAATAGATGTGAAGGCTTCCAAGCACTGGCGATATAATCTCTATTATTTTTTAGTCACTATTCACCAAGTGGAACTATGTACTATATTTATTAATCCAACTGCCCCTTCTCCTATACTTGGTTTATTCTCGCTCACCAAAGCGTACTTAAACCTTACTAATAGGAAGCCTCTTAAAAGGATCTACTAAATTCATTGAGTTGTTCCAAATAATCAAAATGGCCAGTTATTAATGGAAATCCTTGTCATCTCTCTGTAAAATACTCGTTTGTCCAAGGGCTCCTAAAACTATACCAGAATATGAAACTCAAGATAGCTGGGGGTTTTTCCAGAGAATAAGGGTAGTTAAGCATAGGTGGAAAAGTGTTGACAAGCTTGACTTATAGCGAATTTCATAGAATTGGGTAAGCTGCCCCTACAACCATTAGTATAGAAGCTAGGATTGCATAAGATATGGGAATTGAGATCAAAAGAGATGGTAAGTTTTCTCTTTCGAATGAGGAACTTATTAAAGTTTGTCACCAAAGCTTGGATAGCTTCAACTTTCATATTGGGCTGCAGGGTATATGGTGGTACGGGTGGATCAAAATCTTCCATGAGTATTTTTTTTTCCTTTGTCCAGCAAGGATAGGGGGTCAAATGGGAGTTAGGAGGAAGGTTTTTTTTATGGGATTGCTAGGAGGAATATCTTCAGGAAAAGAGATATTTTATGGTTTTGTGGGACGGATATTAGCTGGTTTAGATTTAATAGGTTCATGGTTTCATGTTTTACATTGGTTGGAAATGTGGTAGTCTTTTTTAACACTTGTTTGTTTGATTTTTTTGGATTGGTTTAGCGTTTGGATAGAGGTTTTGGAAGAAACGTTTTGGGTTGGGTGTTTCTTTGTTTTTGAATTAGAAATGGATTAAAATTTGGGGTGGTTTAATGGGTTAGGGCTATTAATTAGTGTTGGTTATGGGTGTAGATTGGTTGTTTGAGGTGGTGAGTAGATAAGATGGCGTGATAGGGAGGCTATATGTCAGGCCAGAGACTCTTTAAGACTAAATTTGTTAGAGATACTGATAGGGTTATGTTTTCCATTAAAGCGACTAGGGAGGGGGTTGCGTTTAGGACTGTGGGTTTGGTTTGGGGTAGGTAGGAGATGGTTCATTATGGTAATTGGAGGTGTGACATTCATTTTCCATAGACCATGTTTTTTTAGAGATAGTGATTGTGGGAGGTACGAGGTTGGTGAGGATATTGTTGGAAATAGGCTTTGGGTGAGTTATGGTGGCGGTGATGTTTCATATTGAGCTACACTCATGGGAAGGGTTGATATGACCTCCAATGAAAACTTATAAAAATGCAATGCTTCTAGTTCCAAGCTAACTGGAATAACGTTTGGTAAACGGGTTATTGAGGAAGGGTTAGTGTTTTAGCTATCTTCCACTATGGATGGAGGGGCAGAAAAGCTTGCAAGCATTGAAGGAAATTTTCTAAGGCTTCTTTGAATGAAGGGCTAGCAGTCATCCATGGACCAAATTCCACCACCTTATCACCATATTTTTTAGTACACACTTTTTGCTCACATTCATCTCTAATGTGATCTATTTAATCGCATAAAAATGAAATCTTTTGATTTTTTTTCGTAAGTAAAATAAATTCACTTATCATTATCTCCTTTTTGCATATTAAATCTTTTACACATGGGTGAATTGATAGGATTACTAACCTTTAGCCACAAATATGAATATTCGTTAGGTTTAATATCCATTTTAATAGTGGAGCCCAACATCTGGCCAATAAGGTAACCATTATCCTGGTTGAACCTATCTTTTGGTAAGTCGTGCACTCAAATCCAAACTTAATCAAAGTGATTTTCACCAACAAACATGTTTGTGTCCCACATTATTAGAACTAACTAGGTGTAAACCCGTGCGATGCACGGGTAAACGATTGTAATAATCATGAGTTACAAACAACATATGATGTGATTTTGATACAAGAGCAGGTAACAAAAAAAAAAGTAGTCCTACTATTACTCAATATGATTTGGTCAAGTTCGCTATCAGTTGGGTATAAAAGTACAAAAAAACTAACATATCATTTAAATATAAAGTTTCAAATGCAGAGTTACACCTCTAAAGCTCAAAATGACAAATGTGGGAACCATGAGTCACAAGTTGGAACTTATGATATTACATACAAACTTTACAAAGTTATTACATTAACTGTACATATATCTTTACTTGCACAATGATATTTGTAAAGAAGTACTTGCCGCTTAAGCACCAACCAGCTATACAAAACCCACCTGAACCCATAAACATCTTATCATGTTTGGAAGAGAGTTACAGTAGCAATATAACCATTCTTCATAACCTCAAATGCAACATTCGGATAACCATATACAAAGGTGGATCCAAAAGGATTGCTTGTAGATCCTTATGTTTGGATAGCAGCTCGACCACAAACGCCAAGAATCTCCTTCACTTACTCCCATTTGGTGCTTGGTGTAATGCTGCATTTAAAGGTATTTACTTCCTGATGAAAGGACCCGTCAAAATCATAACTACAGATAACAAAATTACACTTCATGTATTAATTGAAATCTGCATGCCCAGGATGGTTGGTATGCATAACGAACTTCTTGATTTTGCGAGACTGGCCATCAAATAATATGTCTAGGCCATGAGTGAAGTAATTATAGAAGTAATCACCATAGAGGGTCATTTGAGGTCGGGGATCCGAGGCAGAATGAGTCATCATTTGGTCCAATTATTTTTAATGGATTCCGAAAGGACGACTAAATTCAGTCCACATATCCTGTGATGATGCACTAAAAGGCCTATGCCGGCCACCAACTGCAAACCATAATTCTTCCCCTAGCTTAGTATGCACCTCCTCCATGTAAAGGTTGCCAACAGGCAATGGAGGAGCAGAAGCTTTGTTCATCGATGACCCCACACCAACTTTACTGTTTATAGATTTATCATATATAGAGACACAGCAAGTAACTGGAGTTATACCATCCGGAAACCCCGAGTGCAGTGCTTCTTCTCCATCATGGCAACACTCTGTATACTGAGAGGGAATTAGAAAAGTGAAGGACAATACGGGATAAAATAGAGTGTAAACGCCTCGATCTTTGTCATAAACTCCAGGAAATGTTGGCTAAAAAAGTGCATACAAATCTACAAAAGTAGCTAAAGTGGATGGTCTTCCAATGAACGAACTTGTGTAGCGCATTTGAAGCCGTTTGACATCAAAAATTTCAATAAGGCGCAGCCTATATGACCAAGGATCAAAGTGAAGATGAAAATCGCGATCCAGGAAACTTATGACAATATTTAGTTTTAAAGGCTCCTCATCAAAGTGATTGACGTGAATGAGGTTTGTAAATGTTAGGTTTGGGTTCGATTTTAGCAAATTCTTCGCAAATGGGCATTCCGAGAGAGAAGGTTTCAATTCGGAGACCGGGACGGAGATTAAGAAGGATGGAACCCATGGCTGTGCTTTCTCACCGGCCCACCAACAAAAACTTAAGCAAGGAAAATAAAAAAAATGGTAAATAAAAATACCCATTACACTTTCTTCCTTTCAATAAACTTTTCCCTCATTACCTTTCAAACTATTAAATATAGGCATTGAAACAATATATAAGAATCTGAAGAACAAAGAACATTGGATATAACTGGCTATATTTATAGGACAACTCATATTTATAATTTACTTGTACATAAGACCCTTGTTCTTCCCCGTTTGAAATAATTAATCCCATTATCCAAGTAGCTTATCTAAGCTAATCGCCATACTACCAACTACCCAGCCCAAATCAAACTTATTTCGTCACTGAGCCTGAAGAAGATATAACCCAACATCCAAAAACCTAAGCTGGGAAGCATACATTAGCTCTCTATTCTGCTGATTAGGCTCCTGGAGATATTCAATTTCACGTTTCAATAGATCATCCTCTAAATTCCCACCTCCCAAAAATTATCCTGAAAGTATTCTCTGTTCCATTTCTGAAGGGCATATTTGAGCCTCGTAAGCTTAATTGAGAATCTGGACAAACTTGACCAACCAACAACTTCATCCCATGAGTTTTTGACAATTTTAAGAAAATCATCATGTTGACACCACATATTCTGAAATGTAAAAGGTTTAAAAACTTTATCACAAATAGTTTTAATGGATATGCAAAATGATTATATATACTTTTTATTCAGATTAGATATAGAAGTAGATAAATGCATATGCAAAATAATTCTACATATCAACCCAATCACGCCTCGTATATAAACGTGACAACTGACTTGTGTGAATTTAAAAAGCGAGACCAGTACAAAGAATTAATAAACATGTCAATATACGGATTATGATAAACTCTCGAAGAAGTAAGATATATACATAGGCAAATATAGTAACGTTTAACAGATGTGTGTGTGTGTCTATCTAGTAAACAGAGAGATCCAACAATATTAAAAAATAGAGAAAATAGAAGTGAAAGAGTAAAAATTGAAGAGACTCGAAAACCGATTAGAGAAGTTGTTGTCAGAAGTGACAGTGATTTTTCTCTTTTCACGGGTGACGGTGACGGAATCTCCGAGAGCGCCAGCCTTGCCTCCAACCTCAATCCTCTCCTGGAAATATCAATGGTTGTTTGCACTCTCTCAAATAGAAAAAAAAAAGATTGGATTAAAATTACTTGCATTTGGAGAATTGGCAAGGGAGTTAAATAGGTAAGAGAAGTGGAAACGTCAAAAAATAAATGAGAAGAAATCTTAGATACAGAGAAAGATAAATGGATCGAATGCTTTCGGGAAAATGAAAAGGTGCTGAGTAGAGAGAAGGATAATTGGATCCATTGTTTTTTTTTTGGGGGGGGGGGGGATGAAAGAAGGAATGGGTATAATGTCCATGTGGACACTCTAAAATAAGAGTAGAATTAGAATAGACATAGAGATGCCACGTGGATAGTCTTAGAAGAAAATGTCATTAAATGCTTGTTCGGACAAAGCTTAAAAATATAATTCACTACTAAAATATATTCATATGTGTATACAAAAAATTATATATTTAAACATAAAATCCACATTAAACATTTTTGTGTTAATTGATTACTATTCTCAAAACAAAGAACAATGAAGTAAAAGGTAACATTAATAAATATTTTAACAAAAAAAAGAAGCAAAACTCACTTTATTTCCCAAGTATCTTTGAGGCATTTGATCCACCAATTTACATAAATCAACGTTAAAGTAAAAGAAGTAAGTCAACATTAAGGAACCAAATGCTTTAGCATACTAAAATGTAGAGCAAACCATACATGTGCAGGTACCACACGAATTTGAAGAATAAATTTTGGATCATCATTACATGGTTCCTAAGAATACATAAAAATTCTAAACACTTGACATCTAACTAATTTTCACCTAAAAAACGTCCAACTATGAAAATTTGAATATATATATATATATATATATAGAGAGAGAGAGAGAGAGAGAGAGAGTATACCTTTTACATGAACTTGAATTGACATCGAATTTGAAAATCCTGAAGCCCCGGGTGTGAAAGTCTAAATCTGAAATCAAAACATAAGTATTTTAGGACATAAAAATAGAATTTAAGAAACATAATTCAGAGAACCCATATTTGTTTGTATCTGCAAAAATCTCAATAGCGGTTATCCATTCTAAACAAAATCACTGTTAAGAAATACAAAAATAGAAAACAGAGTCTTCATTTGTATCTTTAAGAAAAATCCATTTCTCAGATTCAAATAACACCAATATTTAAATCATAAAATGGGATTGTTTGTATATAACAAACGGATTTCTTGTCTCAGTATTCTCAACAGTAGTTGGTAGTGGAAATATAAAAAAGAAAAAGTGGGTATGATTTCCCCTGCCAATACATGCTGATTTCAAACGTTAAAAAAAGTCCGAAACAAAACAACCCATACACATACACAGATATACAACAATATATATATATATATATATATATATATATATATATATATATATATATATATATATATATAGAGAGAGAGAGAGAGAGAGAGAGAGAAAAGAAAAAAAGATATTTCCGATGTATCGGAGTTTAAACAAAACTGTGTTTTCCAATGTGAGATTTAAAGAGATAGGGAATATAATCAAGACATACAAAGAGATTGGGGGAGACATAAGGGCGGGCATTTAATTGAGAGTTTGAGGGAGATGGGTCGTCTAGATTAGAGAGATGCGTTGGAAATAGAGTGAGAGATAAGGGGTTATGTATTGAGGGAAATGGAAAGAGTTTGGGGGAATTAAAAGAGAGAGATGCGTGAAAAAAATTGTATAGGATGAAGCAGCCACGTGGCTGTCTCAATAACAATGAGAATTAAAGCCTTGTTTAATGCCTTGTTTTGCATTTATTAGAGTTGCCTACGTGGATAGGCTGGTTGAAGAGCAGTCTTAATGCCTTATTTTGCATTTTATAGTAGTAAGAGATAGACCATTTGATAGTGTCCATCGATATTGGTCAAGGATTCTGACAGACTTCATTTCACTATTAAAGTCAAAGTTAAAAGTGTTGCACTCATTTTTAGAGATTTGGATGTCTCGCTTGGTTTTCCATGTTTTTTGGACCAGACCTTCCACTTGGGAAAGGTTGGAGTTATTATTGGAGATGACCTTTCCAATAAGAGAGAAGCATTTGTCTCCTTATTTTTGGACAGATTGAGGTAAAGACAAAGATCCCACATTTGTAGAAACAAAAGGATTTTTTTCCATAACTAAATTAAGAAAGAAAATTGAATCACAAAGAGAATATAAAAGGTGGTCAGAGGGACCACTAACAAAAATAGTATTAACCCAAAAGAAACCACCCTTTTAATGCAAAAATAGAAACAACTGAATAAATCAACATAACGAAATCTATAGGTTACCAAGATTTAAGGAAGAAACCTATGTAACACCCCGTATTTCTAAGTAATTTGAAATTAATTAATTCAATAAATTTTAAATTACATGTGTTCCGTGATTTGATGAAATTAAATATTTTTGGGAGATAATGATTATTGTTGATGGAATAATTATGTGACTATTAAATATTAATCGGGAGAGAATAAGATTAATATTATGAGATAGATTTAATTAAGATGTAGTAAACAAAATGTGGAAATTAATAGACGTCGAAACGAGTGATATAGACGTAAATAGATTATACTTCAACCAAGAGTCGCGTGTGGAATAATTTGAGGTCAAGATAGGATATTTATATAAAGTGACTCAGATTATGATTTAGAGGTCATGGTTGTTTCCAAATGGGTTAAAATAGTCAGAATAGTATACGCGGGTGCATTATTTGGGTCCCGGGGTAACTTTAGACCAACCTGGCACCGTTTAAGGGTGTTTTAATCGTTTGGGAGATTAGGGTCGGAAGAACTCAAAAAATTAAAAGGTTATATCTGCCCCTTTGAGTTAGAGGATAGGGTTAACATAAATTTGAGCGGGGGGAGGTCATAGGAGAGGAAGAAGAGAACAAAACCTAGGCTTTCCACATAAATCTGCACCACCGATGTGCCGAAATCGAAATCAAAACAAGGAAAGAGCAACCTCATCATCCTAAAATGAATTCAGACCTATAATACAAGTCAAGTGTTTATCTTGCATATTTTTAAAGAAGTTATAATACACATATAGTGTAGGATTTTCAATTTCATGATTTCAATTATGTTCTTGAGTTTTAGATGAATAGAACTCATGATTCGGTGTAGGATTGCATGTGAAATGAACCCCTATGTGACGATAAAATGAAATTATAATATATGTGATGATTAATATGGAATATTGATGGGTTTCTGGTTAAAGAACGTGAATCTTGAATGACTTAGGGTTTAATTAATGAACATAAGATGTCAATCTACTAGAATTTTTAACCTCACTTTAAACATATACCATTTCAATTGTACTTAGAATTAGAGTGTGGGCTATAGATGTATGGAAATGTCTATGTCGTAGATTTCCAGTGATCTTTGAATCAGGTCTTTTGGCATTCTGTAGAGGGATTAATCGACGTTTTACTATAAGATATCTGATCTCTCAGGATAGTAAAATGCCAGAATTTTTTACATTACTTTAAACGTATGTCATTTTATTTATGCTTAGAAATAGAGTGTGAGCCATAGATTTATGGAAAGATATATGTCTTATATTTCCAATTAGATTTTAATTAGGTCATTTTGAGTTTTGTAAAGGGAGAAATTGAAATTTTACTACAGGGTGTTTAATCTGCCAGAAAATTACGACTCGATTCGGTTACTCATAATTGCCCAATTTTCCTTGTTTAAGCCCTAAATTAGTGAATAATTATCGAGGGGAAGTTTTGGAACATCTCTAAACTATAATGAGGGATATATTGAATTACAATAGGCCTAATGTGGGGGTGATGCTTAGCCATAACGAGAGAATTAATATGAATACCTATTGGACATGAATTATAAAATAATGAATTTGAGGGAATGAGAACAGATCACGGAGAGTATGAGTGAACATATGATATTGACCAGTAGTGTATGAGTGAAATAACTGCTAAAATAACTTAAGTAGTACCTAGGGGACTTCAGGTAGAGAATAATACACGGGAAAATGCGATAAGATGTTATAATTGTGAATCGATAGTACGTTGAGTATTCGAGAGATATATATTACGTACGGATTATGTTTAGGCTACTTTACCATATCTCGTTACAAATCATCACAAAAATGTGAAGATGAACTGAATTTAAGCATCTCCAAGTTTCAAGACTTTTTGACATCCTGAAAGGTATAAAACAAATTTAGAGTTTAATTTAATTCATGAAATTATATTTGGGATGAGTGGTTATAATAAAAATATTACGAACAAGATTTTTTCTTTTTGAAAATATTTTATTCTAAGTCTAGAGGCGGAGTTTTAAAAATTAATATTTTGACGTTTGGGTCGTTTAAACGACATTTAATATCGCGGGAAGCTGCATCAAACAACATGTGTCTTCACTCAAACGTCATAGGCATCTCGTTCGAATGACATGGATATATCGTTCGAACAATAGTACATCTCGTTCGAGCGAGCTGCCGCCTTAAGGTTGTTATAAATACCTGTTTCATGAATCGGCTTTTCAAGACTTTTAAAGAAAACGTTACTGCATATCAGCAGCAAAAGTTCTTCGAGTTTTATATTTTATAAACACTATTTTAATTCACAAAATCCATCCTTAAATATTGTTCTTGTGAATTAGTTTAGAACCCTAGAAAGTTTTGTATCTATTCCCATACACCTTTTAGAGAGGCACTCCATGGTTAATTTATGATGCCTAGGGGGATTCATTGCTAACAAGGCTGGGTTGACAATTGCGTGTCAATTCGGAGTACTTGTGAATGTTCCTTTCTAAAGATATAATCGCGTGTTGTTATGGGGTTTGCTGCGATTAATCCATTGCAGATTTTATTGTGTACTTCGTAAGTTGCGATTTACTGTTCATAGTGAAATAAAGATTTTTCCCTTTGGGTTTTTTTCCTAAAACTTATAGTTGTCATATTTGCATGTTTGATTTATCTGTTTTATCACATAGTTGCATGATTAGGATAAACAAGAAAAAATCGATTTAAAAAGTGGCTTTCGCATAATTAAAATTGGTGTTGCATTTTTTATTGAAATCGCCTTTTGCAAGTATCCTCGCATTCTCAAATTGGTATCAGAGCGGGTTATGCTAATTTATGGAATTTGATCTTATTCACCTGCTTTTTGGGTGATTCTTTTTCATCTCTCCTTGATTGTATTTTTTGTCTCTCAACGGATTGTCCTTATTTTGACGATTTAAATTGCTTGAATTTGACGTTTGTGAAACGAATTAAATTTTTGGAGAAAAAAATTCTCGTTTTAAATCTGCTATGGATCTTTTGAAAACGGTTCAAAATCAAAGAGATTTTTACCGTGAGAAATTTGTTTCTTTGGATCATGACTTTATTGCTTTGAAATTGTCCAAAATGGAGAGTGATGATAAAGTCATATTTTTAGAAAAAGAATTAGAGGACTTTAAAAATTCTAGGCTTTGTTTTTTTCCAATAAGGATAAAAATATTTTAATCGATGAATTTGTGGCACGTGGGGAGACTCTTAGGTATAAGTGTTCGTATTTTAAGGGAGAGCATGATAACCTTCTAGGAATAATTGAAAATTTAGATAAGGAAGGAGTCCCTAAAATTGAAAGAGTCTAATTCTTTGCTAAAGTAAAAAATTTTGGATTTAAAAAATGATTTGGCAGACTCGAGTAGTGTTTGTAGCAATGGAAGTATCTCACATGTTCCTAATGCTTCCGTTGATGAAGCTAAGACCATTATTTGTTTAGAAGGTCAACCAATCCCAAGGACGTCAGAAAAGGTCAACCCATAGGTGTCGTTCCACCCATTTACACATGTTCACATTGTGGTAGGAAAAGTCACCTTAGGCGTTTTTATTTTGATCTTCAAAAATATCCTAGGAAGTTGAAGTCTAGTGTTTTCGTGGTTCTCAAAACCCCAATTCGATGTTTCACATCTATTTGGGTTAGGAAATCACTTTTTGATAAGTAGATGGTAGACTCTTTGATACCCATTTGCTTGCACATGATTGTTCTCTTGCTATATCTTATATATGATTTTGTTTGCATGTTTGTCATACGCTAGTTATGCTTCATGATATATATTTGCTAGTGTGTATGACATGTGTACTTTTTGTATTATATTTTTCTTTTATTGAGTCATATTAGAAAAATACAAAAAGATTTTTGGTTTACATATTTTTTGAAAAATATAAAAGATTTTATTTTTTGATAAATTCAAAAAGATTTTCGATTCTTTGTGTTATTTTAGTTTTACACATTTGGTGTGGCATATTGGTGTGTTTGAATCCAATTCTCTACGCAATTTCCATGTGTCTAGGACATTTGATTATGACTTTGGATGCTTAGATATATCTTAACCATGTTTATGGAGTTGTTTTGACATTGACTTACTTTATGGATTCGACTATGTACATGCCTCCGCACACATATGCACGAGCTTTTTAGATTTTGACTTTATGATGTACATTTGAGTTTGGTGAGATGTTCTCTTATCAATCTTGTCATCTACATGTTTATTTGACTATGGAGAATTTTTGCATGTAAGAACCGTTGCCCGTGAGGATTTGTTTTGAATTTGAAAAAATAATGAGTGCACGGGAAAGGGCTGGAAGTGTATAATTATTACGTCATGAAAGTCGTCGTTTAAAAGAGCCCGAAAGAAAATTAAGGCAATAAAAAAATAATATGCCAAAAATGGGCCAATTTTTTTAGTTTGAAATATTCATTCAAAAGAAAAGAAAATAATTATTTTGAGGGGGTTTGGATGGAAATATCAATGGTTGGACAATGTGTCCAAGTTAAGTATATTTTGTCATGATGTTATTGATTTGTAAAATCATTAAAATTCTAGGTTTGTGTGCATTGTGTTTGTTTTGTTCAGTTAAGTTCAACTTTATTTGTCACTTGAGGCTAAAGCCTAATTTGATAAAGTTTTGCGGTCAATTAGATCTTCTTGAACATATTTGAGCGTTTGGGTTATAATTCTTTTTTATCTAGTTCACACCCATTCATTCCGTTCCACATGTTTGGACACATCGATACTATGCTAGTGTGTATATCATATGTATTTTGTGTTGTGTTTTATGGTCGTTTATACCTATGTATGTGTGCCGGATTTTCTTAGATATATTTTGCATATATTATATATGGTATTGCATGTTGTGTATTGTGAAATTTTTTTTTTTATTTGAAATAATTGAAAAGGTTCAATAATAGTTGGTTTTGTTAGCCTTAGAGATTATCATTACATGTGCTTGATTTAAATCTTTTGTGATGATATCTTTTCAACATCGTGATGCTCCGTACTTTATGTTTTTTTTCTTCTTTGTATTCTTTTCTATTGCGATAAAAACAAAGGGGGGAGCAAATTAAAATGGAGTTTTTGATGAGTTTAAATTTTGGGGGAGTATTTATTTATGATTTACTTTGTTTCAAACTCAATGCGTCACGAAGGTATATGTTTTTTGTCTCATGTGTGTAGGTACTTATTTGCAAATTTCACGACACACGAATGAAGACAATGTTTTAAAGGGAAAAAGTTTAAAGTTTGAAGACAAAGAGACATATGTCGTACCATTCTAGTGTTGGGAAGGGTGTTAGTACTTCTGTAATTTGTAATAGGAGATTTTGATTTTAATTTAGTGTTCGGTCATTTTGTTTGTTTTGTACCGGAATAGTCAAAAAGGGAGATTTGTAAGAACAATTTTTATGTCATTATTCATAGCATAACGTTAGGCTAGTTTGGAATATCCCGTTACAAATCATCATGAAAATGTGAAGACGAACCGAACTCAAGTATCTCCGAGTTTGAAGACTTCCTAACATTCCGAAAGATATAAGACGAATTTAGAGTTTAAATTAATTCATGAAACTATATTTGGGATGACTGGTTTTAATAAAAAATGATGAACATGATTTTTCCTTTATGAAACAATTTTTTCTAAGTCTAGAGGCAGAGTTTTAAAAATTAATATTTTGACGTTTGGATTGTTCAAGCGACATTTAATGTCGCGTGAATCTGCATCAAACGACATGTGACTATCGCTCAAACGACATAGGCATCTCATTCGAACGACATTACATCTTGTTCGAGCGAGCCGTCGACCAAAGTTTGTTATAAATACCCGATTCATAAATCAATTTTTTCAAGACTTTTGACGAAAATGTTAATGCATATCAGAAGAAAAAGTTCTTCAAATTTTGTGTTTTCTAACCACTATTTTAATTCACAAAAGGCATCCTTGAATATTGTTCTTTTGAATAAGTTTATAACCCTAGAAAGTGTTATATTTATTTGCATACACCGTGTGGAGAGGCACTCCATGGTTGATTTATGATAGCTGTGGGGATTCATAACTGACAAGGTTGAGGCTGCGTTGACAACTGTGTGTCAATTGGGAGTACTTGTGAGTGTTCCTGGCTGAAGACATAATCGCATGTTCTTGTGGGTTTGTTGCGATTAATCCATTGCATATTTCATTGTGTACTTTGTAAGTTACGATTTACTATTCATAATGAAATGAAAGTTTTTCCCTTTGGGATTTTTTCACGAAACTTGGTCTTGTCATATTTGCAAGTTTGATTTACCTGTTTTATCACATAGTTTCATGACTAGGATAAACAAGATAAAATCGATTTAAAAAGTCGCTTCCGCATAATTAAAATTGGTGTTACAATTTTTATTTAAATCACCATTTGCGAGTGTCCTAGCATTCTCAGGTAGAATGTACAAGTACCTAGGATGACTAGTGCCGATGTCGTCAAGGTCGTACATTTACAAGTTTATATCAACGCTTACATAAGAATAGAGCCAAGAGGGTTGGAGAATCTAGCCGGCGAGCAATATTAGATTAGATGGTGCTAGTTCAGCACCAAAGGATGGTATACCCAGTAGGGTATCCATTTAAATGATTGCGATCAATGGAATTCCTACCAAGCGATAGTAGATTCAGTCAGGGTCGTCAAGTCCAGCATCGAATTCCATAGAGCTAGTGGAACCAAAAGGGACAGCGGGGCTAGAAATTAGGGTCCAAACTACCAGGTCCGAGAGAAGAACATCTCTACATGGCCAGTAGGGCAAGAGATTGGGGATGGCACAAAAGGTGTCTTATGTGTGAGAATAGGGCCACATATATTGAACTTATCCATAGTGAGAAAGTGAGACCGGTCAGACTGGGAAAGTAGATGAGAACGGTGCCAGTGGGGCACAAGAATATCATTAGGAGCGAGACTCTCGGTAGGGGAATAAGACTAAGAGATTTAAGTTTAAAGGTTACCAATTCAAGAGTGGTGAGATCAGGTAGGACCAGCAAGCTCCTCAACAGCAGCAGCAGCATTTCGTTCCTCAAGGTTGTCAGTAATAAGAGGATTGCGGGAGAAGACCAGTAGGGCCAGGGCCAAAAGCATGAGAGTTTCTATAAAATCCCGCCTAATTAAATATCGGGTGATCAGTCCTTTATTAAATTAAATTAGAATATCCAGTTGATTCAGATTATGCATCACTGTCAAAAACTTCATTTTTAAGTACTAACCACCTAATATTTAAAAAGGGTGATGTCAAAATTTTATCTTTTAATTAATAAAAACTAGTTTAATGAATGATTAAGCATTCACCATTCACACCAATTTCATATGATAGGAAATAACTGCAATAATAAATGTAACTGGAGTAAACACATCCAATTTAAGTACCAAATACAATAATCCAACAGAAATAAATAAACAACTGAAAGAAGTAAATAACTAAATCCAAAATCCATGAATATCTGAATAGAAAAGGGGCAACATGCCCTGACTGATAAAATAACTCAAAATGAAGAAATTATGGACATAGAGGCATCTACTACCAGGGTCCTCTAACCTCTACAGTAGCTACAACTCGTCCAGTGAATGGAACTCCTATATTTGGTGTCCCTGTGGCTGGGCACCTAAAATAATTTGACAAGAAAAGAGATTTCCGAAAAACGGGTCAGAGCCAAATCAGCAAGTGCTTCAAATGAGTTAATAGCACAAATATTATTCATGTTAGATTATCATACTCACTTGAGATGCTCACCTCTCATCTAATGTGCACGCCTAACGTACCTTCAAATCCTACTAGTTTCTATTCCCATGCTAACTAGTTCTTTCCAGTCTAATATCTAATCATAGCCCAATGTCGTTCCCATATTTCTCTCGCAATATATGTAATACAAATATGTGTCAAATTTCTCTGTAACATGGATAAGCACTTTTCAATTTAATATAATTATGTGTTCACCAACTTAATTCATTTCAGATTCCATTATCAATCAGGTCTACCTAATTCACACAGTAGATAGTATCATAAGTATAAATATACATACACTCTATTATATATATATATATATATATATATATATACACAATACTGCATCCCGAGACATAGCTGCGGTGCATGCATACTATGTTATCATGTCCCGGTGCATCTTTCATTGCATAGAGGACTATATGTTCAATCTCTCACGAACCATCAAAATAAACACACATATTGGAGGCAAACATAGTTCCAAGACGATGGGATACAAACATACCTATGCACCCATACAACCGTCATCACTATCATTCTCACAGATAGCCCATACCTAGGTTCTATACTCTAGTGGTACAAATCAAGATCCCACCTAAAGGCTCCTCAAGGCATGATTGTCCACAACGCACAACCTCCACACGATAGCAAGCAGCATAGGTATTGTATACACATAATAGTTCAATCAATAAGTATACACACAACTTATTATATTCATTAGGTATTCACGCAGCCTAAATCCTCGGATTTATAAGTTGCATTATCATCCCTATTACTCACAATACACTAACTGTGCGATTTATCTCTCTATCGTTTAAATATTCCTTGCGGCTCTCTTATTCCAACATTTTCCCCGAGTAGTCACAGACTCATCTCACCACTAGACTAAGAATTTAAGTCACGCAATGTTCACATAGGTCATGTTTCTCACTTGAATCAACCTATAATGATTTTAACATGTCCGGGCAAAAATTAGAGTTTTCAACATCTCGTTAGAAGCTGGGGATTGTCGTTCGAAAAGGTCATTTGAATGAGGATGTCACTTTGAACAAACTATAACACAAATCTCATTAGAAATATCGTTGGAATTCTCGTTCCAACGAGGTCCTTCGAACGATCTGGGCAGGTCTTCGAACGAGAATTCCGAGCTCGTCCCCGTCTTCCAAAAATTTACGTTTTCCCAATTCATTCAACAGAAAAATCACTTAAAACCCATCCTAATTCAATTTCAACAACTCTAAACTATATCCCCTAGTATTAGAACACTTTCCCGTCCGTTTTTAACATCAAATCCCTAAAATTATAACATGAATTTCGATTAATTTCTCAAATCTTCAACAACCCATAATTTCATATAATTACCATTAATGACCCACTAAACTCATATATGATTTCGTGGTTTCAACAAAAAAATTCAAGTTTTTAATCCCCAAAACATAGTTATTCAACTGCATGCAATTCCTATACCATATTCATGAATAAATTCCCAATTTCAGTTCCAATTGCATGGTATTATGATTTAGCCGTCAATTAAATTAACATGAATCACATATGCTCTAAAATCCAGTAAGATAAACCCTTGCCTTTTGTGAACTTCTGATTCGCTGAATGAAACTGGTATAGGGGTGATCATGTCTTCACAATCTACACGTTGGTGTGATTCTTGGTGTGAGATCTTGAGTCTTTATCCTAGGGCACCTATGTAGTTCTTCTTCTCCCTCTTTAGTTCTCTCTCTCTCTCACTTAGGTTTGGAAATTGATAGGTAGCCTATTACCCACGTACACTTCCCTTTTAATTATCTATTTTCGTCCATTTCAATTCTCTAAAATCTCAAAAGATCAAAATACCCCGTTGGGGTGTCAGTTTCGCCTAAATTGCCCCGAATCCAAATAAAACACTTGAGTAGAGTTTTCTGACTATCTCGAGCCTTCCGGACTCATCGACGCACTCGAAATGATCATATGAGTTACTCAGAAATAAATTATCTTTTTAACCCAATAAAGTAATATCGACACGACTCACACGTGCGTCCTAACTAAGTGCATTGCAACTGTCGTATTTTTCACTCCCGGCCATAATAATATTTTTGTTACATATATTACTTTACTCGCTAAGTAATATTCAACATAATTATAACCAATAAATACTAACTCTCATCACTCTAGTAATTGTGACATTTAAATTCGGATTAATTATAAATAAATTTTCTCCATTTAAATTAATTAATCCTAATTCCATAATTAAAATAAAATCCCTCAAAAATATGGGCTATTATAGTTTCTTTGGAAGTTGTTACGGTTGTGGAGAGAGGGGCCACAGGAAGAATTATTGCCCAAATCGAGGTACGGGTGACTACAGGATGATATCTTGAATATATAACCATTGCAGTAGATCATGGGTCAGTTCCGAGGTGAGAGTTATGCCCAGGAATCCGTTGACCAGACAAGTTAAACGACAAATGTAGTTAGAATTTTTTTCTTGTTCTTATAAGTACAGGATAATTTTGTGTGACATGGGTGAGTCACAATAAATGATTATTTAACACTTAAATTCGCGAGCGAGTTGGATTTAGTCGGTGTGTTGAAGTGTCAGCCTTATTAGGTATATATTTATCGTCCGATAGTGGGACTCTTTGGTATTTCCTACGAGGGAGCGGGTGTCTACACTAGGAGGATGTTTGTATTGTGAAATTAGTTTTACTACGTTTGAGATTTATGAAAGTAGAATTCATTATGATCATTTGTAGTGACTGGATACTGAAGGCTTTAGCGATAATAGATTGTGTGATAAGACTATCGTGCTCACTATTCCATGATGAGATATATTGTTTTGCGAGGCATTGCCTGAAAAAGGGTTGAACCCGCATATATATATATATATATATATATATATATATATATATATATATATAGTATGGTATCATAGACTTAGGCGAGTATGTTGTCTTTTTATGTTTGATCTCGGATCGTAAGGACTTTTTACTGATGTGATTCAGGATGCATTGTGTTTATTATCGAGCGAAGAGAGATAGCTGGTTATTTATATAGCGCTAAGAACTTAGTGATAGTGAGAGCGTTGTGTTGGATGTTGTCTTTAGCTAGATGAGAGTGGACGAATAGACCTTCTATGTCAGTAGATAGCAATTTAGGGGTACATGTTATGGACTGAGGGCCTAACGGATCTCGATGACCGACAATATCGGGGGGTCCTTGTTCATATTTCACTTTGCAAGACGTCCCACGCATGAAACTTAGCGAACGTTAGAAGTTGAGAGAGGTTTGGTCATTAGGACATAGGTTTAGTACCTTAGTTATTATACGTATATGTAGTTATAACAGGGAGTTAATAGTTATATTATGATTTAAGGCTAGTGTAGTCGGGTAATATCTATGCGGATATGCACGGATTTAGGGTGTATGGGCACCCTAGGTAGTTAAATCCTTTTTTAATTATCCACAATCAGGAGAGGTATAAATGTATATAGTGATCTTAAGAGTAAGGGTATAGGGAAGTGTATGAAGCTTTTAGTACCAGACTTATCCAATTTCGAGGACAAAATATCTTTGTAAGGGGGGAAGTATGTAACACCCCGTATTTATGAGTAATTTGAAATTAATTAATTCGAAAAATTTTAAATTACATGTGTGTCGTGATTTGATGGACTTAAATATATTTGGGAGATGATTATTATTGATGGAATAATTTTGTGACTATTAAATATTAATCACCAGAGAATAAGATTAATATTATCAGATAAATGTACTTAGGCTGTAGTAAATAAAATGTGGGGATTAATAGACGTCGTAGCGAGTGATATTGACGTAATTAGATTACACCTCAACCGAGAGTCGCGTGTGGACTAATTTGAGGTCAACATAGGATATTTGTATAAAGTGACTTAGATGATTATTTAGAGGTCACGGTTGTCTCTGAATGGGTCTAAATAGTTGGAATAGTATACTAGGGTGTATTGTTTGGGTCCTGGGGTAATTTTAGACCAACCTAGCACCGTTTAAGGGCGTTTCGATCATTTGGGAGATTAAGGTAGGAAGAACTCTGAGAATTAAAGTTTATATCTTCCCCTCTTAGTTAGAAGCTAGGGTTAATATAAATTTGAGAGGGGGGAAGTCATAGGAGAGGAATAATGAGAAGAAAACCTAGGCTTTCCGCATAAATTCTCACCACAGACGTGCCGGAATCAAAATCATAACAATGAGAGAGAAACCTCATCATCCAAAAATGATTTAGACCTGCAATAAAAGGCAATTGTTTATCTTTCATATTTTTAAAGAAGTTAAAAGACCCATGTAGTGTAAGGTTTTAAATTTCATGATTTCGATTATATTCTTGAGTTTTAAATGAATAGAACTCATGATTCGGTGTAGGATTGCATGTACAATGAATACCTATGTGAAGATAAAATTAAATAGAATATATGTGAATGATTATGGTTCCTTGGTTGAAGAACGTGAATCTTGAATGACTTAAGGTTTAATTGATGAACATAAGATGTCAATCTGCTAGAATTTTTTACGTGAATTTAAAGGTATGACATTTCAATTGTACTTATAATTAGAGTGTAAGGCATATATTTCTGTCAATGTATATGCCTTATCTTTCCAATAAGATTTGAATCGGGTTTTTTGGCGTTCTGTAGAGGGAGTAATCAACATTTTACTATAGGGTGTATTATTTGTCAGCATAGTAATCAGCCGAAAATTTTAATGTTACTTTAAGCGTATGCCATTTTATTGTGCTTATAATTACAGTACTAGCCATAGATTTATGGAAAGGCCTATGTCTTGCCTTTACAATGAGATTTGAATTAGGTCATTTGGAATTATGTAGAGGAAGAAATCAAAATTTTACTACAGGGTGTTTAATCTGCCAGAAAATTTACGACTTGATTCGGTTACTCATAATTGGCCAATTTTTCTTGTTTATTCTTGTTTATCCCTGAATTTTTGAATGATTAGCGGGGGAAACTTTTGGGACATATCTAAACTATAATGAGGGATATATTGAATTATAGTGGGCCTAATGTGGGGTTGAGACTTAGCCATAACGAGAGAATTAAGGCGAATACATATTAGACATGAATTGTAAAATAATGAATTTAAGGGAATGAGAACGGATCATGGAGAGTACGAGTGAACCTATGATATAGACCAGTAGTGTATGAGTGAATGAACTATTTAAATAACTTAAGGGGTAACTAGGGGCCTTCGGGTAGGGAATAATACACGAAAAAATGCGATAAGATGTTATAATTATGAATCGATAGTACATTGAGTATTCGATATATATATATATATTTATATATTACGTACGAATTATTTTTATAGGTTGTGTGTATACCTATACGGACTATATTATAGGTTGGGTGTATACATATACGGATTATATTTATAATTTGTGTGTGTGCTTACTATGATTTGTGTGAGACATAGGGAAAAGTTGTGTGAGACATATGGATAAGTTGTGTGCGACATATGGATAAGTTGTACGAATTATTTATAATTTGTGAGAGACATATGGATAAGTTGTGAGTATGCCTATTATGTTCTTCATTTGTGTGTGAACATACCTTCGTTGCCTTCTATCACGGGAGGTTCCACGCAGAGGGGGATCCCAGCTTGACGATTCTAGTGAGGTCTAAATTTGTGCCCCGGAACATAGAACCTAGGTACGATGACTATCTAGGTGCACGATAGTATTAATGATCCGTTCGATAGGTTAGTTATGTGCGTGACCCATAGGCTTGGAACTATGTTGTCCTCCATTGTGTGTTATTTGATTTATGGTTCAAGGAGACATTCCAAACCGACAGTCCCTGATTTAGTACGAGAGGTAATCTGACTTGATATCAGAGTATGCAAGTGTGCATTACGGTGGCCAGTCTAGGAGATGTTGTATTTACATGTGTGTGTGTGTGTGTGTGTGTGTGTGTGTGTGTGTGTGTGTGTGTGTGTGTGTAATGTGACATAAGTATATACTTGTATGATTTACCTAACTTATGTGTAATAGTAAGGGAGATAGATAGCATATATCTAAAGAGATGTTTATTCAATTTATGTGAAATAATATAAAGAGATAGAGAATATCTTAAAAATAAAATAAGTAGAGAAACTTAATGAAATAATTTAGTGATAACATGTGTGAAATGTTAACTAAATGACTTAATAATAACAAACAAGAAATTATAATTATTAGTTAGTGGATAGCGTGTTATATGGGCGGTACGAGTGGAGTTAAAGAGAAACTCAACAAAGTACTTAATGATAATTAAGGGTATACTGTAGCGTACTATATGGGCAGTACGGGTGGGCTAAATAGAGGTTAGTTAGAAACTTATGAGATCTAGTTAGGCTGGGTAGCATAACTACGTTGGATAAGTAGGGGACGTTAGGTGTGCACATTAGAAGAGAGGTGAGGAACTCAAGGGAGTGTGCGCAAACAAACATGTGTAATCAATAATTACTTTTAAACTGTGATTTATATGCTTGGTAAATATTTTTATAAGGTTTTCTCGGGCTCTGACCCGTGTCAAATCTATTTTTTCTACTTTTCCAAAATATTTTAGGTTTCCAGTCACAGGGACGCCAAGTTGGATGATTCGTTTCGGGAATGCGTCATTCCAGCACTTGTGGACGCTTGCAGGATTTGGATTCGACACTTCAGTTACTTCATTCCTAGAGTAGGATTCAGTTTAAGTTATTTTTTTGGGTGTATTGCCCATTCAGCTATTACTTTTATATCAGTTCAAACTATGTATTCAGGTTTATTATTTTTGTAGCATTTTTATTAGTCTTGGGAACCGATGATTTATTCGGCATTATTTATTTCAGCTAATTAACTTGTCATGGATTCAGATTATTACTGTGTGTATGGTTTGGTTATTAAATTTATTTTCGCATGTTGTTGTTTAATGAAAGATAAAATTTGGCACTGGCTTTTTGAATACTAGGTGGTTAGTAAACTTTAAAACCTTTTTGACAATGATACTAAGAATAAACCAGATGAGATTCCTGTTTTATTTTTATTAAAGATTGATCATTCGGTATTTAAATATACTGGGTGTCACAACCTAAGGGAGAATAGAAGGGGTAGGGAGATGAACAATAGGGAATCAAGGTTGTGGGAGCATGAGAGTAAAGAAGAAAGTTTTGACTAAGGGATATAGCCATAAGAAAAGAGGTAATGGTCTCGGGAGAAGATAGCACCGGAGAAAAAGAAAGAAACGCTAAAACTAGAGACGATTATCAAGTTCTATACTACTCTCTCGTGTCCTTATGGTCACTTTGATTTGTTCAAATTGCCAACCTCTTCTCATGGACAAATAAAGATGTACCATGGTATATGATTTGATAACTAATACGATAACATGGTTGTGGGGTAGAAATGTTCGAGCCTACAAGAGTAATAGATAAGAAAGACTATTAGGAAAGGTAAAAAACGTTAGTTTTAAGGATCAATTACCAAAAAGTATCTCAAACATTTTTTAATACACAGTTAGCCCAAGCCTTTTTATTTTGTTCCAAAAAGTCCCTTAAACATCCATTTAACAATATTCTCTTATTTTTAAAGGTCCGCGCTAGCGGCATTGTCGCCCCCACCTCCCCCCAACACCCACACCCCCACTACCGGAGCTCTGGAGACTCTCACCAGAGCTCCTTTTTTTTAGTGGTTTTATGTGGTGACGGACTTTTTATAACAAAATAAAGACTTCGACTAAACATGCATTAAAAAAAATTCAAGGGACTATTTGGAATATACCCTTAATATTAATTAAAGTTATTCTTAAAAATAAAATTGTAAAGAGAATTTTTTTTTTAATGCATGTTTACTTTTCTTAATAGAATTTCAACTGTAAATCTACTACATATATTAAATATGGAAGTCCTAACATACTTTTGGTACATTCCATAAATTTTCTAATACAAACATATTTATTATTTATTTTATTTTTTGCAGATTTTTTGATAGATAGCAACTGTAATTTAAAAGAGCAAACAACACTTAAAGAACACCATCCTAGTTGTTAAGACTACTGTTGATTTTTTGGCACCTACATGTGGAGGAATTTTCAGGTAGACAAGAGAAGCTAAAGTGATTATACCCATATAAAGGAACCACTTTTCTAAAATTACTATAATATTTTATCAAAAATTATTTATGTTGTGTGTGGTAAGTTTAAGTAAGATGCATAAATATGCAAACATGGAAGCCAAACAAAATTGGTATGTTCGACAAGTATAATAATTGAAGAAAAGCAAGAGAAAAAAACACAAGTAGCCAGATACAAGCATAATGGTTTAGGCTAGCATATAATTTAGTAATACCATTAAGGATAATAGTTAGTTGTACTGGAGTTAGACATGAGTGAAGAACAAGAATATATGTTAAATTTAGCTCGCATTTAGGTTAATTATGAGTTATTGATTGAACTAAATTTAGCACACAGTATAGGGTGAGTTAACGGCATGTTTCCCCGTATTTATATATATATGTAATATTGACACCAAATTTTATCTAAAAGAAAAATGACATTGATAATACTTTGAAATATAATGATTATTGTTTTTCTTTTGAATGAGATTACGATTGCCAATTCTCTAACCGTGAAGTTCCCATTTTCTCTTACTGACCCTTTTATGTTGCACACAGACTTTAATATCCTAATGTATCAACTGAACTATCACATTCTCCCTATACTTATATGTATATAAAAGGAAGATAAAGAAACTATGGTACATGTGTAATTGTCTACCATTTCTATATAATAATAATAATAATAATAATATAGTAGGAAGTATTTGAATCTTAAAAGGGTCCAAACACATTAAGGGTCCATTGTTTGAATTTCTTGTGTAAGTCAAAATCTATCCTTATTTTATAATTTCGTACTTCTGTGATTTGATGGCTTCTCTAAATTTTTTCTCACTTTTATCTCATTGTGATAATAACAAAAATAATGATGTTGAAAAACTGGCAATATCAACTATACCCAAACATGATTGGAATCTATCGTCAAATTGGGCTTTTATTCTAAACGATTTACATGCACTATAAGAGATTATATTCATCTTTGACGGCCTATTTATATCTATTCACTTCATCAATATTATTATTATATTGGTTTGTGTGAGCTTATACTTTGTTCAAAAACTTAACATTGATTTGGTTCATATTGTAAGCTTTAATGTGTAATGCATATTAGGAATTTTTATTGGGTATGCTAAAGTTTTTAGTTCAATGTTTTATTTGTAGTATTTAATTAGTAAGAAATTTTAATTAAAAACAGTATTATTTTTCATGTCTTAATTTAATCTCTATGAATAATCTTATTGATGGGTGACTTTTTACAATGAATATGATCACATGGACATGTATAATATCTTGAATTTATTCGAGTTGTTGAGTGTAAATTGTTTGAATTTCTTGCTTGTCTTCGTGTTCAAATCAAAAGGTATAATTTTTAGAACTTTACTTTTATTAATTAATCTCATTTAAAAACTATTCGCTATTGGATTTGCTTGATTTATAAAATATAATTGCAACTTCATGAACATCAGATGAAAGAATTTTGTAGAGAGAAACCACATTATATAAATGGGGTTGATACATATGTCAGTTTTTTAATGAAAAATGATGGTGACGAAACAATATTTTCATGTCAGTGTTATAAATGTGAAAATGGAAAATTACTTAACCTTGATTCTATTCATTTTCATTTGCTTCGTATTTTTTAGTCATACACGTTTTTGCATTTCCACGGGGAAAAGCAACATGTCAAGAGAAACGAACTTTCAACAATGGAAGATGTTGAACAAATGATGTTGTGGGTAAATATCTGTGGATGAAGAAACATGTCTATGATTTATTTGGAATGTTTAATCGAGGTATTAATCATTTGATGGATCCCATTGTTAGAGATAAAGTCTCTGAAAATAGTTCTCATACCCACAAGGAGTTGAAATAAAAGTACATACATGGTAAGGCGAGTGAGACATTGTACCCATCAAAAATAATATTTCAACTCAACAAATATATGTTCATAACCAATTTGGGAATCAAAAACATTATTTCTTCTAAAACCAAGTACATGAAAATAATTTTTTCAGCATTATCTTTTTGTCTCCACCAAAATCTGAAACTAGATGGCATACATTAATTTGTCTAGAGTGCTAAAGTTGTTCTTCAATTCTTCCATGTGATCGTGCTAACTTCTGATGATCATATCATCAAAGCATACTCCATGGTTTGACTCATCTAATCCGCAAACATTGCATTCACCGTCCTTTGGTTTGTCGCCCCGGTATTCTTAAAATGGAATGTCACGACTAGGAAGCAGTGTGTTTCTCTATAAGTTACGATGGATGTTTTTTCTTCGTCGCCCGAGTGCATGTGTTGTAACACCCCGATCTGAATTTATGGGTTACCCATGGTCAACTCGATCAAACCCGAGTGTTAGGTGTGAAGTGAAGTAAAACACCCTATATAATGTTACGAGTCCAGTTTTATTTTAATTAATATTTTACTTTATTAGCATGCCATTACAGTTTCAAACTAAACTACGTGAGGGACCCATAGAGAGCACCCCAAAGTCCAAGCATACAGAGCTACTAATGTAAAATAAAGAAAGTACTTACCTGTATAATTCTCTCAAAATACGAAACCGCTCCCACCCTACCGTAATAAAGCGAAAGTGTGGGCCAATGCTCAGTGAAAAATATTGGAATGAAGTATAGAATCAAACGGCATAAAGGAGACTCAAACACGTTATGCCTACGTGCACATACAACTACATTACATACATATATATACATACATATACCCATACTTAATGCATGAAACGGTTTCACTTCTGAAAACCTTATTTATCCAGATTAATTTACCTTAATCTTATAAAAGACTTTATTTTTACTCATTTGAGCATTTTTCACTTTATTTAACACAAATGGGTCTACACTTGAAACCACTGCATTTGATTTACCCAAAAATATTCCTTTACCGAAATCACCCTTTTTATTTTATCCAACACATTTTGGTATTTTCATTGAAACTCACCCTTTCAACACACGTGAAGACTGTGTTAGAAAATACTTATTTAGTCTTTGAGAAACTTTTACAACACGTTCTTGTGTTATTTATAAGTTTAACCGCTTAGGTTGCTTAATCACCCATTTACCTATTTACTTTACCCTTTACCTTACTTTATGGACATTAATCAATTACACATTTTAACCTTTACCGGAACAATTATTAATTCATTCAAGTTAGATTGTATTAACACATTTCACCACACAACCCATCTCTTGACATGTTCCTTATTCTTTTTATCTTTTCTCGAAATCTTCCAAATACCGCATACTTCAACAGGCTACACACCACCAGCCATGCGCACCATATGCTCTAGCCAGTTGTTTTGAGTTTTTCACCCTAGGGCTCCGAGCCCTTCTTAATTATCCTGGTGTTATCCGAGTTCCTTTTAATGTGTTTTCACATTTTACAAATGTCCACATTACACCACTTTTTCCGTTTACCCGACCGAAGTCAAAACTCGGGGTTACACCCCAACTTGTGTTACACTTTGAAACTTTACCATTTCAGGTCTTTTACACTTTAATCTTGATTTTATTCATTTAGGACACTTTGTGCAGCACCTTTTCTAATATTTTTAATTCGTTAAAATGTTCCATTTTAAGTAAAATTACCATTCTACCCATTTATTTTCAAAAATCACCTTTTACTCCTTTTTCATAAGTGTTAATTCTTCACAAAACACTATTAAGTTACCCACCCTAACTTCTTAAGTGTTTTAACACCTTAACACCCTTTTAACCTTGGAGTAATATTCTTCTTAATTGTAAACACCTTTACCCCATTAGTCCCTTCTCCATTTCATAAGTGTTAATCTTTTACAACATTACTAAGTTACACATACCAACTTTTCCATAATTACCCATAATTATTCCATACCTTTGCTAAAATTTCCCAAACCACACATTTTATTACTTTCTCTATTCAAACAATAAGACTACATTTATAAAAAAAACACAAATTCCTTAATTTAACATGTAGTCTTACAACTTTGTACTTATCATACTTTTAACCCCTTTTCACACACTTTAAAGACAAGAATTTCTACTTTTCTTTTTTCATGTTTAAACCCAAGAAAATCTTCTTTAAGCTTGTTTATACACTTAGTGCCAAAATACTACAAGTTTATATGAATGAGAAGATGGACTTTAAACATCCTATTAATTGGGTCAAACACATTTTTCATTCTAGAAATTCATCATACTTGCAAAAAATTATTTTCAAGGCATAAAAGACATTTAATTTCAAAACTCAACAAATGTCTATTTTCATTAAATCTTCATTTTTGTAAGAAACCTTATTTCACCAATGTTTACTGAATAAATTATTATTTCCAAACATTTTATTTCATAAAATGTTTAACATCAATTTTTCTAGAAAATACACCATTTTCATAAAATATCAACTTTTAATATTTCAAAACTTTGAGATAGTTATTCATTCTCTGTTTTCAATCAAAACAACATTTTACCAACATTTTTTCTTCATAAAAATGTTTATTATTTACTATACATACATCATCTAATCATATGCATACTACCCATGTAATATAACTACAAGACTACAAATAATGCAAAATCGAATCTTAATACTAAAGATAGATTTTTCCACCTCTAATATATCCAATGTTGGTATAGGAGGATTAATTACCACCTCCAAAGGTGGCCTTAAAGGTTTACCAAATGCACCCTCCAAAAATGCTACAAATTGTGTTTCATCCAATCTTCCAAGAAAAACCCACTTCGAACTCCATGAAAATCCATCTTCATCTTCTCCGAAAATTCTCCAACACTTCTCCAAAATTTGTAGCTTTTCATCAACACTGTTGGAAATGGGTATCGTATGTTTAAACATGGTGGACTACTACATAAAATGGTGGTGGAATGGTGATTTGTAATGGGAGGAGGTTGAAGACCACCCACTACCCACCTCTCTCTCTCTCTCTCTCTCTCTCTCTTTATTCTTCCATTTTTCCCACAAATAACCCCAAACGCACCCTTATAAAATCCTCCTAAAGCTTCAATTCCCATTTTACCCAATCTGGACTGATCTGGGCTTGATAGCACAACGATCTAATGGCAAAAAACGTGATAATGCACAAGGGCGATCTAATCTAAACATTTTATATTTACGTCATTCAAACGACAAGCCTAGGCCATTCGAAAGACTTCCATCTCGTTCGAAGTTTAGTTCGTGCGACCTGCCATTGTAAAGCAGTGGCATGTCATTCGATGCCCTGCTTCTCGTGATATCTATCTCGCTTCTAAAAACATAAGGATGTCGTTAGAACGACCCCTAATAGTCATTCGAATGACCCTAATTCCATAATATAATTTATTAAATTCTTTGCCCACAACTCTCTTATAATCATCTTCAAATCCTCTTCAGAATAATTCATATATAGTTCAATTGAATTATTGGAACGGAGTATTACATGTGTATCATATCGTACATTGAGTATGCGTCAATGAACAAGAGGAGCTCGTGTCCTATAATGGCATCCACGAGTGCATCAATTCGTGGAGTGGATAGAAGTCCTTTGGGCATGCTTTAATTAGATCTGAGTAATCAACACGAAGCCTCCATTTTCCATTTCACTTTCTAACCATAATTAACTGTGCATATATAAAATTTGACCACTTCAACATGAGCTACTTGGTTACGATTTGGGGTTACTCTTTGGGGCGAATGACCACTTTTTTAGCTTTACCATCTTGAAGGTCGGATAGACGTTTATCCAGTGATATCTATCGGGGCATGTATGTCTGGCATATCCTCGTGGATCCATGATAAGGTTTTGTGATGGCTTTAGAGGACTACCACCAGTTTCTCTCTTTGTTCAATTTGTAATCAAAGATGATCTGATATAAACCACCCTTTATGGTTGTCCTTCGTATAGTGTAATGGGGATCAGATCTTCAACGAGAGATCCTCCATTAGGCTCATCTTTTGGATACAGTCCATCGACATGGAACGCCTCTTTTTTTTTCTTGATTAACATAAACTAAAAACTTTTGGCTCTTGTTTCAAAACGGTTCCCGTATTGCTCGGTTTAATAAAACAAAGGGTGGGGTCTTTGAAAGAGAGGACATCATCCAAGCTTCTAAGCGTAGTTTGTCTCGAAAGCACGTTGTAGGTGAAATATGATCTCATAATTAAGAACTACACTTATAGGGCTATGGGTTTGGGACTCTTGCCCATTGTGAGGGTAATTCAATTAAACACTTCGGGTAAACTTCTTCTCCTCCAAAACCAAGAAATGTCCTTTTAACTGGCCTCAGCTTGACCTTAGTCAGCTTCATTTTCTCAAAACAGTCATAATACATCACATATGCTAAATTTCCAATGTCAGCCATTATCCGCCTTGTGAGCCAATTTGATATGATCATCTATATCAATAGGGGATCATTGTGCGGGGTGATCAAGTCATGAGAGTCATAGAAGTGAAGAAAGTATTTTCTTAGTCCTCCAGTGGTTTGGGTGCTTAAATTTCCATGGCCTCACGTTTTTATGTCTTGAATGACTTCGAGAGGAGTTGGATTCTATATCGGGCTTCGGAGTTCATACCGATTTGTTCCTCTAGAAGGACTTTGTCTGAAGTTGGGCAAATGTGAACACTCAAATAAACCTAAAGGGGGTGAATAAGTTTCTCCGTGAAAAATGTCCAGTTTTAAATTTCCTTTTCAATTTTAGCAATTCTAATTAAACATGCAACTAGGTGAGATTGTAAAACCATTGGATCCGCAACGAAAACCTTCAATTAGGTGATCTAAGTTAATTATAACAAAAAATTAACCAGATGCTAGCCTAAGTTCAATTGGTCTTCATAGATCCAAGATTTAAGATTGATCTAAGTGTTTTTTGTGTTATCAATATGATAATCATGTAAAAACTAAAAAACATCCACAATATATATTTACAAGGAAAAAAAACCACTGGGTGGTAAAAAGCTCCTAATCTATCATTCAATTTGAAAAGATTTTATACAATGTGGTAAGATACCTCTCTCTTGTTCCCTAACAAGTTATCTGATGAACATTGAACTCTTCCTCATTGATGATGAGTGATCCATCCAAATCTCCATCGGATGAACATGAAAGTCACATTCTCCTCTTTAGGATCACACCATGCTTGAACTTCCTGATAGCTCAAACATCTCTTCTAGATATGAGTTTTGATCATCATTTTTTATTTGAATTGGATAGATTGAAACTAGACTATAGGAATTTGATCACAAAACATTCTCAATTCCACACAAAAGATAGATCTATGTTCTCTCTCAAGTGTGAATTGAACAATTGAATTTGCTTAGAGAGAAGAAATTGGAATGCTCTCAACCTCAATAATACTCTCTCAGTATAGGATAAGTATAGAAGAATATGTGATATGTCAAACAGAAAGGGAAAGACTCGATTCATAATATTTTTCTGAAAAGTGACAATGTCATGAACACGGTAGAAATGACATTCATGCACACGATTTTTAACAGTGTGCAAAACATGCCAAAAACATGTTGTTGTGTGCACAATTACAAACCTCATACGTGCACAAAATTTTAGACAGGACACAAAACAGACCTAAATTTGTTAAGTCGTACACACGGGGTTAAATACATCTGTGGGAACGGATAAATGCAAAACGTATTTTTGCCCAATCTAGGTTATATCTTTCAAAGCAATGGCTTTCCCTTTAAGTTAAACACAACACTTCTCCATTACCAAGATCACTTTATTCATTTTAAAAATTATTTTTAAAATTAAATAAAACAAATATGTGTGTGCATAGCCTTAGACGTTCAAACAGATAACCCATAAAAGGATATTCTTAAATGTAGTTGCAACGATGAAGCCGTATATAATCTTCAACGTTTAATGTTCACCGATGTCTAATGAATGAAACTCTATCTACTAAGCAACATCTATATGAAATCAAGCATTTTGGCTTGATAATGCATGACTTAAATGCTTTGACACGAAAATAAGCCAACCAAACTAATATAAATAGATTAATACATTTTCATTATTAGTGACCATTGTCTCATGATGTTTCTTTATTCTCCATTTCTCTCTTAGTTCAACCTTCCCATTCCTTGTCTCTCTGATTTGAAGTTCTTCGGTCTGGTTGTTCCGCAAACACTCGTAGGTGCCCTCTTCAAATTACCAATTCAATCGCGTTCTTCAACTAGAGACAATCGTTAGTATCGTGGTAGTGGTCTCGATGGAAACTTATATACTTGTTGGACCTTTATCATGATGGTTGGCTCTTCAATTTGCCCTACTAGTTTAGCATTTGTGCGTCTAACATAGTCACTAGGACTCGATCGATTGAGGTGATTAGGTGACTGAAGCGATCATACTTAGGTCGTTCTTTGTTTTTCTCACATTCTGATCCATGCTTCATCTTACTTTGATCACCATCTAACTTCTTATCTTGAGGATCCTCCTCCTCGTGGGAGGAAAGACTGTTGTTATTAGTAGCCTAAGTGGATGTGCTTTTCCACCTTTTAGTTTACGCGTTCTTGGAGAGGGAGTGCATGGTGATCTTGTTGTAGAGCCCTCTCAGGAATGCTGGGATACTTAAGGGCTCGTCCTTCTATAGCACATTAAACAAATAATATGTAGTCTTCTTCTGCACCCGACTACCAATTAATTGGTGGACAAACAAATTTGTTAACTCACTGAAACATGTTAACCAAATTAATGGAAAGTTGGTTGAACCATGTTTACATCGATCCTTTAAGTAGTGGTGAATGCCCTACACCTTAATCTAATATGGGCTTCCCATGAAGTCCATATATAATCCCACTGTTGTCAATGTGATCACGATAGTCTGGCATTCCATCAAAGACATCCTCGCAGTTAAAGACCGACAGCATAGGACATTCCAAAATGTCATTGCTAAATGGGATGCTCGGCCAACATAGTCCCCGTTGACCAGAGCAATCGAAGGATTCATCCTTCGGAACACAAATGCCTAAACAGTGGAAGAAACAACCACCGACGATGGAAGGATCTTTTCATCGTTTGGCTCTATAACATATTATGACTTCTGAGGGACCGGTAATTCCTAGTTCACTTTATGAACATCTTTTTAAGAATTAGGAACATGAGCAATCGTAGGTGGTGCCTGTTGTTTCAGTAGGAACCCTTATTGCTCTATGAGGTTGTTGATAGCCTGAGTCACTCGGTGTTGACTCATTGCTTATCAATGCTTCGCTTTCATTAGACTGCATTAAAGATGTTAGAGTGGATCTTTTCGCTACCACCAAAGAGAACTTCAGGAATTTGATGTGTACACTAATTTGAGGGTTTATCTTGTTGTGGCCACTAATATCAATGTCAATTTAATATGTTAAAATTGTGATCTAAGGGATAAGTTTTTAACTTTCCCATGGACATGTAAATAGATTCTCATTTCTATCACTATGGTATCTATATGATAAATAAGTTCTAACTTGGATTGATGGTTTGTTTTAATTGAACTCTAAGACATGTTTAAAAGATCAAAGGCAAATAAAATGATGCTAATGTAGTAGGAAGGTTGCAGCCCAACCCTAGTCTATTGAGTTAACCAAAGTGTAGTCACACCGAGCTCGGGGGTGGCTTATTTTAGATGTATTATTAGATGAGACTACGATAATCATATCACTATATGCTTCCACAGACTATTGTCACGGAACTATTAATTCACCCTGGTGGAAAAAGTACATTCATTCCAAAATAAATATATTATGCTGATGAATCTAGCTTGAAACTATTCCATATGAGTCGAACCAGAGGCTTGCGCATTCACTTCGTATTTTTTTAAAAAAAATTGGGACTAAGCAGAGAGTCGAATACTCTATTCCCCAGCAAGATTTCAGACAATCCATTCTCCTGGAAACTAGACACTCTTTGATCATAGTCCGTATTGAAAAGTGGATTCAATTAACTCAAATATATTATAATAAATGGCAATATTATCAACCAGTTTCAAATTTCCACTTTACAACAGCGTCGTTGTAAAACTACAACTCTCAACATGAATTGAACAAAATAAGAAGAAAATTTTTCGATACAAAAGAGAAGGGTTGGCAGCTATCTTAAAATGGCAAAGTATAAATACGTTACTATAGGATTATAAATATAGCCAATGAACAAAGTAAAACTATAAGGAAGACAAAAGAATGAATATGTTAAGTAACAAATTTACTGAGTAATATTCAACACCGATCAAAGTAACCTTAACAAAGAATTAACGGGGGGGTTTGTGAAGACGAGGTCGATTACAAAAAATCCGACCATTGGCCTTCACAATGGCCGCTACAGCCAAACTCAGTCCCGCCCACATAATGGAAAATAGTACATGCCAAAGATCATATTGAACTGCACATAGATAGATGCAAAAATAAATCATTATCGAGCATGCAACACTTCAATTTTAATAAATACAAAGATAATGACAAATGCCAAAATAACAACACACATTATTACAATGGAAAATGGAATGTTTCCGATTCAAAAAAAAACACTGAGGTCCTGATTTGTTCGGGGTGAAGTATTTTCACCTACTTTCAGGGTTAAAACGTATGTTTATATAAATTGTAAATAAGTGGATATGTTATAATTATTTGATTTTAGACCAAATTTAACAAAAATTAGGTGAAAATGAGTTTCACCAATTTATTTTTTCACCGAATGAATATTTTACCCCAGACCAAACGGGGTCCGAAAATGGAAGTGAAGTTTTGGTAGCAAATCAATAAACGATATCAATAGTGTATTCTTAGGAGCTAACCAGGAATTAGATTCTATATGGGACAAAATGAAATCTCTACCAAACATTTCTACATGTGAGGACCACACAAGAACACCAAGCATTTCTACAGGTAATTTATTTTGTTTTATAAAAAGGAAAAGGAAAAATAATATAATTGTTCGATTAATACCAACCATTTCCTTCCCATAAGTTCAAGGCAGATGCACAGATCTAGTTTTAATTCATTTATATCTGTAAAGTAACTACCATGATATTGATCATGGCAAATCTCTCTCTCTCTCTCTCCCCATGTATACCCCAAACCCCGGGTCTCCTCCCTCCCTCTGCTCCCTTCCTACACATGAGTAAATTGGATATGGGTTAATTGGCAAAGTGATACTTCTCCTAGCACATGAGTTGTGTTTTATTTAAAGTATTTTTCATATAAACAGCCGAATTTAGCTTTTCTTATTTTCAAAATTTATTATTTTGTGTCCTTTTTTAAATAAACAAGTATATATACAAACACATAAATACATATAATTTTCTATACACATGCATAATACCTCTTAATTTAACTACTCTTATCTCATTGTTTGTCCATTCCCTTCTTTCATATGCTATGTTTTTACTGGGTAATCGCATTCCGCTCACATCACTGCTCCCCCCCCCCCCCCCACATCTATCTGTACATGAGGAAACGTTTGTGGTGTCTGGGGTTGGTGGGTTTACAAATCTGGTTTTACCACTTGCAACTAAAATCTTGCATTTTTTTGCAATATGTATATGTAAACATATCACGTGAATCAAGTCTTATACTATGTGGGTTGGGTTTCAATTTTTCTCTACATATGAGCCCAATACGATCGAGGTCCATACATCTCTCTCTCTCTCTCTCATATATATATATATATATATATATATATATATATATATATATATATATATATATACGCTTTGAGTTTCATAAATGAGTAAATAATTTGTTTGACTTGGAGAAGGCTGATATGTTGATGCAATCCCCTTCTCCAGAGAGATTTAGCTAATTATAGAGCACTATAGATAAGAGTTGGTAATTACAATTTATGTTGTTTTGAAAAACTCCTTATTGAAATAGAGCACAACAGTTAGGTTAGAAAAAAAATACGCATAATGGAGTTAATGAAGATTTGGTTTTCATATGATAGCGATCCAACTTGTATTATTGCTGACTATTATTAATCTAAGTTGTTTGGGTTTTCTTGTGTGCATCATTTTTATTTCTATCATTTTTCTTTTTATTTTTATTTAGTGGTAGCGGTGATGGTGGTCATAGAGGTTGTCGGTGTTGTGGTGGGATAAGTTAGGGTTGGGTTGAATTTGGGTTAAAATATTGAAAGATAAAGATACAACAGATAAAGGGATATTATATATGTAATTAATTTTTAGTTTTTTTGGTTTCAGTCCCATTTCTAAAAAAAAATTAGTTTCCCATCCCATGTGTTTTTAAAATTGTTTTTAAGTCTCATAACCGTCAAAAACTTTCCTCAACTTCCATGTAACCTCTCATAACCGCTCATGTCCTAACAACAAAAAAATAATGACATGGGATTAAACACACATATTTAAAAAAGTCGGACTAAACACTTGTAATCCCATTTATTTTGGGGGGTTCACGTGTCAAGCGATGATTGGAAAATATGGTAGATGAGATGACAAATTGACACCATTGTGTTCCCAGTCAGACTTTCCCTCAATCCTCCTAACCATTTTCCCTCAATCCTCATAACAAAAGTTAGACGGAGGATTAACCTTACACTATTTAAAAAGATTGGAATTAACATTGAACGATTGAACAAGAATCATTTAAAGTGGATAAACTTTAAAACCATAAATTTTTCATTCATAAATTACTGATCTTATCAATGTAAATAGATACATTTTCGTTTATGCTCACAAGTGTTTCCATATGTTTTAATAAAATTATCTCCATTTTTGTAATGTTTCTTAAGTGTTTCCATTCCAAGCCTACTCAAGCGATAAATTGATATGATTTTGATCCTATACATATAGCAATGTTACTATTTTAAACGTCTTAATTAACGTCGGGATTAACACCCATCAAAGATATTAACTAATATGTTGTGAAAATGTTGTGCAAATAGTTACGCGGTCAAACATATTATTTACTTTCATAAGTGTGATATAATTATATATAATCAAGTATACATGTAAAAAGTGTTCTAAAAGGCACGTCTAGGTTTGAGGCTTGAGAGAAACATAACCCAACCCCCCCCCCCCCCCCCAAGCCTTTTACGCCTTATTCTTGGTAAAAGGCTTAAGGCGCACTTTTTCTAAACAAAAACGCTTTAATGAAATGATATTGCCTTTTAAAGACTTTTTAAAAAAAACAGACCAATATCTCAGTCAAAACAATCCAAAGACAAATGGTATCCCACACCTCGCTGCCTCTCGTCCAAAAAAAGTCGCGCTTTTTCTTTCTTTTTCTTAGTATTTACAAAAATAGTACTTTAGTTTGCATATATTCAGACATATTTTTAAGGTATGTACCATTTTAGTACTTTTAATAGCCTTGTTATAGTTAAAAATGTTGAAATATAATTAAAAAATGGCTAAACGCCCTTTTAGCCCAAGGGCAGCCTATGCTTCTAAGGCTTAAGGCTTGGCCTTCACACTTCGGTCAAGCCCCACGCTTTTTAGAACCTTATTAAAAACATACTCCAGAATGGTCCACATGGATTGTATGTCTAGGAAGCCTCATAAGGTCAAAGGATCAAACAATCTCAACTAGTTGGCAAAAATTCTCTTCTGTGCTAGAAGATACAACCTTCAGTCACCAAAATATGATTGTTCAGATCACTAAAACATTAGACAAGTTGACTCTTGGCCAACATATCATCTAGACAGGACACTTAACAGTTGGGGACAATGCCAGAGAAAATATTGATATATTATTATGTAATACCCCGTATTTCTGATGATTTAAATAATTATGTGATTAATTATTATTATGGGAAAAAGTATGCGATTAATTATTGTTGTTGGATTAATTAAATTAAAATGTGAGAAATTAATTTGTTATTAATTCGGATTTAAATAATTATTAACTAGCGTGCCAAGGGTTATAAACTTATTGTTGTTAACTATTGAATATTACTATGTGATATGTAATATGGAATTATGATATTTGATAAATTGTCGAAAGTGAGAAATACGGCAGTTTGGTAATTTAAGTCTGTCACGCGTGTGAGTCGTGTCGGGACTAATTGAATAAAATAAAAAGAGAATTTATTTTTGGTAACTCGTATGGTCATTTCGAGTGCGCCGTTGAGTCCAAAAGGATCGAGATAGTCAAAATAGTATACCTGGGTGTTTAGTTTGGGTCCCGATGCGATTTTAGACCTAACCGGCACCCCGTAGGGATAGTTTTGTAATTTGGATTTTTGGGCTAAATTAATGGACGAAAATTGGGATTAATTATATCAGCTAAGGAAAGTTCATTAGGGTTAAGAGGTCACACAAATCAAGAACGGCCATGGAGGGTGTGAGGGAGAGCCAAATTCCAAGAGAGAATGCTCGTTTGGCGTCACCTTGCACAACCGTGACCGCCAATGCGTAGATCGCGAAGAGAGGAATGCGTGTATACCAACATCACCAACGGATCAGACCATTATATTCGAGGCAAGTGTTTATTACTTGCATTCTTTTAGCAATAATCATGCTCATGTTAGTCTAGGTAAAATTAATCATGATTTATATGTTAATTGGGTGAAAATTGGAGAATTAAATTATGATTAAGGATTGATTTAATTAGGGGCTGAATTTCCTTCATGTATGTAGAGGATTAATCACAGAATTTGATTATATATTGATGAACGAATCTGGGTTGATTAGGTTCTTGAATTGGAATTTGGAAAACTAGGGTTCATGTGAATTAATTTGGGGGTTTTATGAAATTATGATGATTAATGACGAATTAAGGATCCTAGGATGATAGAAATGATCTATAACCTCTTAGGGGTTAATGGGCATTGATGATGAGTTGTTGGGAATCGAACCTTAGAGGTTTTTAGGTTCAAAAATGGTGAAAAACGTTGAAGTTTGGTGAAGAAGACGAACAGTGCGATCTCGCGCGATCTCGCGCGAAGTGGTTCAAACGAGATGGAGATCTCGCGCGAAGTCATTCGAGCGAGATGTGGAAGTCGTTCAAACGACAACCCTTCTGGTTCGAGCGACAGAGGGAATTCTTGTGGATTTTTCTCAAAGTCTAGTTTTGAGTTTGTCGGTTTATTGGAGTGAGAGAAACTGCCAAATAGTAAATTTAATAAGATGAAATTTTGGGAAAGTATGTGAGAATAAATACTTTAATTATTTCGGTATAGAGAGAGAGTATACCTTGGAGATTACGAGAGAAATAGTAATCTAATTATTTATACTATACGTTATAACGAGGTTAAAATACGTATGGAAAGTATATACGTAGGTTGGAGAAATACCTATAAATTATAATAGGATGTGTGTATGCCTATTATGTGATATTATGGTTAAAAACACTAATGAGTGATAACTCGGGGGTGCAGAAACTCTATTATTAAGTGTACTAATGGGTGATAACTCGGGGGTACAAAGATGATTATCATTTGGCGCACTAATGGGTGATAACCCGGGGGTGCTGGATTAATATTAATAGGTGCATTAATGGGTGCTAACCCGGGGATGCAATATTATATGGTTAGGCGCACTAATGGGTGATAACCCGGGGGTGCTGACTTATTATTGATAGGTGTATTAATGGGTGCTAACCCGGGGATGCATGATTTCCAGAATATATGCACTAATGGGTCTTAGCCGGGGGTGCAGGATTAGTATATATATATGTATAGGGATGATGTGACTATATATATATATATATATATATATATATATATATATATATATGGACTTGTGAATATTGCTACTGTGAAATTAGTAGACTTCGTAATAATAATAATTATTACATTGCACCAAGTGGTCTTAACCTAAGAGTGCAGGATTAGTGTATATATATATAGGGATGATGAGAGTATATATATATGTATGAGTGTAATTGAGTAATCTTCTACTTTGTAAGACTAGTAGATAAAATGAAAATGAGAAGTAAAATAATCTTAGTGAATAAAAGATTAACCATTCAAACGGTGAATAAAGAAATTTAGTATATGATGTAAACTATCTGAATAGCGTATTGTATGGGCGATACGGGAATTCTACTAGTGAACATAATTAGTATTAGTATGGTTTCTGACTAGTTATACTAGGAAGTATAACTAGGGGAGATTAGATGTACGTTAGGCGTGCACAATAGACGAGAGGTGAGAAACTCATGTGAGAGTTCGATAACTAACATGCATATAAGACTTGTTTTAAGAACCAGTTTTAAATACTTGCTAAAATATTTTTACACATCGGGCTTTGACCCGTTTCTTGTATCTCTTCTCTCTTTTGATATATATATGTATTATATCAGGTGCTCAGCCACAGGAGTATCAGATTTAGAGATTTGGATTGCTTGACGTGCTGCAGCTGTTGTGGAAGCTGTAGGTCCTTGCAGTAGACGCATCTATCCTTTCCATTCAGTTTCATCTAGACTTCTTGTTTAGGGCATATGTCGCCCACTTCTAGTTCTTCCATCAGAGATATTGTATTCAGTTTATTGTATGGTTTGGAGTTTTAAACTGGGAGGTTTTATCCAGTCTTATTTATTTCAGTACTTGATGCATGTTCAGTATTTATTTACATTCCTATGTGTGGTGAATGGTTTATATTTTAAGATGGAAAGAAATGGATTTACTTGGTTTTATTAAAATTGGAAATGTTTTGACACTTAGCTTAATTTTATATTAGGTGATTAATATGTTAAAAAGTTTTTCGACAGTGATGCTGAGAATGAACCAACTGAACATCCTGTTTTAAATTGGTAGAGGACTGATCACCCTATATTTAATTGGGCGGGGTGTCACCCTATAGTGAATAAAAGATTAACCATTCAAACGGTGAATAAAGAAATTTAGTATATGATGTAAACTATCTGAATAGCGTATTGTATGGGCGATACGGGAATTCTACTAGTGAACATAATTAGTGTTAGTATGGTTTCTGACTAGTTAGACTAGGAAGTATAACTAGGGGAGATTAGATGTACGTTAGGCGTGCACAATAGACGAGAGGTGAGAAACTCATGTGAGAGTTCGATAACTAACATGCATATAAGACTTGTTTTAAGAACCAGTTTTAAATACTTGCTAAAATATTTTTACACATCGGGCTTTGACCCGTTTCTTGTATCTCTTCTCTCTTTTGATATATATATATATGTATTATATCAGGTGCTCAGCCACAGGAGTATCAGATTTAGAGATTTGGATTGCTTGACGTGCTGCAGCTGTTGTGGAAGCTGTAGGTCCTTGCAGTAGACGCATCTATCCTTTCCATTCAGTTTAATCTAGACTTCTTGTTTAGGGCATATGTCGCCCACTTCTAGTTCTTCCATCAGAGATATTGTATTCAGTTTATTGTATGGTTTGGAGTTTTAAACTGGGAGGTTTTATCCAGTCTTATTTATTTCAGTACTTGATGCATGTTCGGTATTTATTTACATTCCTATGTGTGGTGAATGGTTTATATTTTAAGATGGAAAGAAATGGATTTACTTGGTTTTATTAAAATTGGAAATGTTTTGACACTTAGCTTAATTTTATATTAGGTGATTAATATGTTAAAAAGTTTTTCGACAGTGATGCTGAGAATGAACCAACTGAACATCCTGTTTTAAATTGGTAGAGGACTGATCACCCTATATTTAATTGGGCAGGGTGTCACATATTACCATCTATTTGTTCCTGTATAGTAATATTATTCAATTAACTATTTCCACGTATAAAAGCCAACTGACCTCGCCTCAATGACATTATGGTGAAAAAGAATCCAGCTGCAATAAGTGATAAAGCCAATGGAAAAGACTGCAAAATAAAGAGTATGGAATCATAATTAGGAGTAAACATTATTCTTCCACAATTTATAGGAGATGTGGGTAATTGGGAAATTCACAAACTTCGAAGGCATTTATAACTTCATTTTACTCTTATAGACAAAAGGAAAAGGTAAGGAATGAAAGAAACTCACGTTTTATCTATCTTTAATAACTATACTATATATAAAAGTACAAATGACTAGGAATGAGTTACTGATTTACATCAAGTGTTTTACAGTTTTAATGAATGGACAAAAGTATCCTTTCTTAACTCACAAATTATAAATATTGCTTCAGTTATCAATTCTTATTAACTTGGGATTTCTTATCTAATAGGCCATACTAATAATATAAAAATAAAAATTGCTCCAATTACGATTTTTGTTGACTTGGGATTTCTTATCTGTAGACCACTATTATCACAATTAAAAGTCCATGGGAGTGTTAGGGTTTCATAACCCAATCCTAGGGTTCATCATGAACCTAAACCCTAGGATTCAGACCACTTCTTTAAGGTTCGACCTCAAAATTTTACACTCATCAGGTTTTGGAATTCTGCATTCTGAAGACAGTCCCCATTCATCTCACTCAGCATTCCCATTTGTAAGTTTGTTTGTCGCAGACGGTTCCCTTATGCATATCTGTACCAAGGGGATATGTGTTTGTTTCTCAGCATTACCCTCTCTTCTATATTACGTGGCCTTAACTTTGCTTTTAATATCCTATTTGTTAGCTGACTTGTCATACACCTCAATTTTGATATTGTGTTCTTACCTAACCATTGACTCTTGCAGAACTTGAGTTCGGGGATGATTTTATCAGGGTTATGAGCTCAATGGGTTATACTACTTCGGAGATCCTTCACCGCAGCTTCTCACATCCTTCCTCATGTTTTGCTCATGATCATAGTCCCTCTAAGCACAAACTTGATGATAAAACTATTCGACGCATTTTCGTGGATACTCCTGAATGTCCAAGGGTATCGATGCTAAGACCCAACATCCACACACATATATCACTATCTTGATATTACATTTCATTTAAGATGTCTCCTTTTATGGATGTGCATAATTTGCAGGCTTTTGTCTCCACGCCTCTCGACAATAAGGCTTCATTTATTGTTCGACCCATCCCTTTACTTGATGAGGCTCCTCCTCCTGCACTATCAGATCGTACCTTATGCTTTGCAGGTGTACTCATGTCGTCCTCGGCTACCCCACTAGCTCCTTCTCCGGACTCAAGTAGCTCTCCATCTCTTTTACCACCTTATAATTTTGATTTTAATTCTATTTATACCTTCGTATTCAGCACCCCCATTCCCGATATAGTTTTTCCATGAAGTACTAATCATCTTATTTCCTATGATAAACTTTGAGATCCATATCAAGCCTTTTTAAGCATGCTTGACTCCATCTACATTCCAAGATTCGTATATGAGATTCGTCAAAACCCTCGCAGGGTGGCTACCATAAGTGAAGATGTATGCTTAGAGGGTAACGACATATGGAAGCGTAATTCCCCCTTGAGATAAGAAAGTTGGGTTTGAAAAAAAAAAGAATCGCCAAATTTTTGTTTTATGACGTTAGGTCGGCCATCATGCTTGCTTCTGATTATGTGATTCATGAGAGGACGAAGCATACGGAGAAGAGCATTCAATTTATTCAAAAGAAAGTGAGATGTCGCATCATTCGTCCTTCATTTGTCACTTCCTCGGATCAGACAGCGAATTTCTTCATAAAAATTGTAGATCCATCTTGTCTACGATCTTCCATCACCGAGATGGGTTTTGATTGATATCTCCACTCGAGCTTGAGGGGGAGTTTTTTATTCCGTGGTATATTAACATATATTGTATTTTTTTTCTTTATATTGGGACCTACATGTTTTAGGCTTTAGTCGTGTAGTATTTTATTTTGAGATTTGTAATCTCAAACTTTAAATTGGTAAAATTCGCTCAATTTAGTATAAATATAATTATTGGAGCATCCATTTGGGTAAGCCTTCACACAATCCTTCTATATAATAAGCCTTCCAATCTAACAAAATTACATTTAGATTTCCAAAGGCAAATTGGTATACTTACCACATTTAGAAAAAACAATAAAATGAGAAAAAACATGAGACTAATATACTTTGGATCTCATTCATTGTCAAGTATGATCAAAATTGTCAAATTTCAACAGTGATCACAATAAGACTTCGATCAGACGATGCCTACCTTATATAGCTTCAAATAAACCTTAAATCAATACAAATATGTGGTTGGTTAAGTGCGAAAGAGGATAGAAATTGCATGCAAAATAGACGATAGATTTCGAGATGCAAGAGACATCTGGAGATGCCATGCAAGTTAGATTTCTTATTTATTGTCACTTCTCTCATATCATCCGTTCTGTCTTAGTTAAGCCAGTATGGACTCGGCGATTTGGAAAATTTTCATCCGTTCTTGCCAGAATATCGTCAATCGGTCCATTTAACATTTAGACTGTCCATTATTTGACTTATGTATCGAACTCAGCTCGGCCACTGCCAAAACTGAGTCAACTTGGATGATACCGAGTTGACTCGACCGAGATTTAAAACCATGTACCCAAAAGAGTTAGAATTCTATTCTCGAAATTTCCACTTCCAATTTACAGTTCGTTTTGGATCCACACAACCATTGAATTAATGAGATGATTCTTTTTTCCTTCCCCTCTCCCTTCCCAAAAGAAATCTACCATTAACTTTTTTTAACAATTAGCAATGCTAACTACAATTGTGAGGGAAAAAAAAGACCTAAAGTGAGTCCAACTCCCCTAGATAAACAACCTCTTTTCCCCTATCCAACCTTTTGGAAATATTTCACATAATAGGTACTCGAAAAAAGGGATATTGGATTTTCCCCAAGGGAATACTAAGGCTCTAAAACAGGTGGTTGTTTTTTTTTTTGTGTGTGTGTGTGGGGGGGGGGGGGGGGGGGGCTCTGCAAGACAGAAAACACATTCAAATATATATATATATTTTCAATTTAGAAATCTATTTTCCAAAAAATTGGGAAACCACAATTGGAATGTTTTCGAAAAAATTTCCTTCAAAATTGAAAATTTATTTCAAACTTACCTCTACCACCACGACCTTACTGCCACCACTACCTCCACCAACACCAACACCACTACACCATGTCATCCCATCGCCATCGTGATAAACACCGCCCCACCACCGCACGAGTGGTGGTGGTTGGATGATGAGGTTGCGTTGGTGGTGTGATGTTTGTGAAAGAAAATAAAAGATAACCCGAGCTTTATTTTCAATAATTTAACGCATTTTCTAATTTTCTAAAATTCTCCATGGAACATGAAAATTAAAAATGGAGATGAAAACTCGAAAAAGGAAACCTCCATGGAAAATAGAAATTAGCAATGGAGATGAAAACTCAAAATAGAAAACTAGAAAATGATTTCTGCAAGTAAACATGCCCCTAAGGGTCCATTTGATAGCACAAGATGGCAGAATTTTCCTTGAAATTTTTGTCATCCCAACACCCAAGGAAAATTTGCCAAGGGAATCACTAAAATGTGCATTTGTGTGTGTTGCTTTAGTGAAAGTTGCAAAATTTGCCAACATGCCAAAAAGATGGCAAACTATGTCAAATGGCAAAAAACAGTATTTTAAAAGGCGCGTCTGGGCTTGAGGTTTGGGAGAAACGTCCCGCCTTAAACCTTTTACTCCTTTTTCTAGGTAAAAGCCTTAAGGCGCACCTTTTTTTTTTTTTAAAAAAAAACTATAGTGAAAAAATATCGTTTTTTTTACAAACTGGACCAATATCTCATCCAAAATAATCAAATAGTATTTTAATTTGCAAAAATTCAGACATTTTTTAAGTTATGTACAATTTTAGTATTTTTAATAGCCTTGTTAAGGTTAAAAATATTTAAATATATTTAAAAATGCCTAAACGTCTTTTCACACATTTTGACGCCTAACACCGGTATCTAAAGCTGAAGGCTTGGCCTCCACGCCCGGCGTTTTTTAGAACCTTGGCAAAAAAAGGTGGCATTTTTGCCAGCTTTTATGTATTCGATAGCCAATATTTGTCGTGGAAAAATTTTCCATCCAACATGCCATTTGCCATGCTTTTCCATCTTTTTGTGGAAAAATTTGCCTTGCTCGTACCCAATAAAAATTTTGCCACCCAAGATTTGCCCACTTTTGTTATTGTTAAAATAAAGGGTTAATTTATTTCTCTAAAATCAATGGTTTGTTTTGATAACATATTCTTTTTATATACGAATTTTTTTTAAATTAATTTTTTATCACATCTTACTAATATCACATATTCTTCTTTCTATCAAGTTTTTTTATCAACTATTTAATTTTACATCAGATTTTTTTTTATATCATATTTTTCTGATATCATATGCCTTTTTATATCATTATTTTTTTTATATCAATTTTGTTTTCGTCCGATTTATTTTACATTTTTTTATCTCATTTTCTTTATATCAGATTATTTATATCAATTTTTTCTATATCATTTTTTTTTTCATCCGGTTTTTATATATGATTTTTTAAAAATATCTTTTAAAAGGGTTGTATTATAGACACCGCCAATTTCTCTCCAGCACCAAAGCCCTACTTTTTAAAACACAATGTACAAACACTTTTAAGCTTTGTGTGGTGACGAAGAAAAAAAAGTATGGTGCCTTTAGCATGACCCTTTTTTTTTATATCATATTCTTCTTTATATCATATTTTTTATATTCAAGTTTTTTAATAATAGATTTTTTTTTATATCAGGCCCTTCCATTAAGTCCCTCGCCGTATAAATCACTTTTTAAAAAATGGGAATTGTCACCTGGAAAATTAATGGTATCAAACAGCCCCACCTGGCAAAATTTTGCCACCCAAGCCATTTGACCACTTTTGCATTGGTTACCCTTATTTGCCATGACAAATAAGTTGACAAATGGGGCATTTGCCTACAATTTAGTGTGTTTGGTATAGAAGTTTCGCTACAAGTTATTTGTCAATGTACAACACCTCCTATGCATAAATTTGTCACAAATGTTGATAAATTTTGCTTTACTTTTGAGTGAGAAATATTTGCCACACAAATCTGACAATTCTTGCAAGTGTTTTTTTTATTTTTTTTATACTAAAATATTTTTAAAAATGTTTTAAAAATTGTTAAAAAAAGGTCTAAAATAAAAAATGTTTTATAAACTGTTTTAAATAAATAAAAAAACTGTTATAAATAAAAAAAAGCTGCTTTAAAAACAATTTAAAAACTGTTTTAGAAGGTTTAAAAACTGTTTTGAATAATTAAAAAACTGTTTTAAACATTTTTAAAAAATGTAAAGCTGTTTTTCGTAACATTTTTAAAAACGGTTTTTTCTTAACATTTTTAAAAACTATTTTTTAAAATAAATAATTTTAAAAACATTTTAAATAAACTGTTTTTTCGTAACATTTTTAAACATTTTTTCGTAACAGTTGTTTTGTAACGTAAAAACTGTTTTTTCGTAACAGTTTTAAAAACTGTTTTTTTTAATAAATAATTTTTAAAAAAAATAATAAATTGTTTTTTTTAAACATTTTTTCGTAATAGTTTTTTCGTAAGGTGAAAATTATTTTTTCGTAACATTTTTAAAAACTGTAAAAACTGTTTCTAATAATAAAAACAGGGAGGAAGAAGAAAATAAAAAAAACAGTCCTTTGGTTTTATTAATAAATAATTTTGGGGTAAAAACATTTTTTATATATAGTTTGTTACTTTTTTAATAAATAAAAACGGGAAGAAAAGAAAAAACTGTTTTTTTATTAAATAAAACTTGGGACGAAAATTTTAAAAAAAACATATTTTTTGTTATTATATATGATAATAGGGACGAAATGTGTTGTTAAAATATTTAGGGAACGACCTTTATCTTTTTTTCACTTTGGTGCATATATAACTCCAAACTTTCATTGGTTAGCAATTTTATGGTGTGGCATTAACTATATAATAGCTTTAAAAAAAAATTATGTGATGTGGCCTTTATTCTAACTAAGAAAATAAAGCATCCTAACCCAAACACCTATAAACCCAATGTGAATATCTCTAACCCAATCCAAACACATCCTCCTTTCACCATACACCACCTTCAAATTACCACCAACACCAAATAACTTGATGGCAAACCGCAAACCCATTTTGATCAAAAACTGGAAAAATTAAACAGTTGATTTGCGATTTGATGTTTAAATTATAAACCATTTCTTTGTTGATTTATGAATTCTTCTCAAAAATCGATCCCTAATCTATTTGATTCCTTGTGCGAGTGTTGCCGAGAGGAAATAAACTGTTGATCGACACAGATTTCAGATTAGAGTTTGAACAACATTTCAAATTGATACTTCAATTACTCAACGAACAGAGGTTCGATTGGAATGAGATATTGGAAATCACTTTTGAAATCGGAAATCGTTGAAATTACAACTTGTTCTTGAATATTTCATGTTAACAAATTACTTCTCATAGACATCAATCCCAAGAAGATTTAAACAATTTCCATAGACATCAAACGATTTGGGAGAATCTGTTTACACTAAATTTAACATTTCCTATTAACAAATTGCTTCTCATAGACATCAATTGATTTAAACTAAACTCTATTGACACTAAATCGTTAAAATTGCTGGGTTTGAATGTTAGAACAAATCGTTTTAGGAGGCTCTGGCTTTGATTTTGAGACTGATAGGCTGATGTTTGGTTGATATCGGATTGAAATCTAACAAATCGATTGAAATCTGAGTTTAATTCTTTTTTTTAAAGAGCAGATGCAGATCATCATAAATGGTTCGATAGATTTTTGTTTGAAATTGTAACTGGGTGTGAAACAGGGTTGGAGGGTTGGTGCGATGGGTGGGGTTTGGTTGTAGATACATTGTTTGGAGATAGGGATGTGTTTGGATGCTACATTAGCAAATCGTTAGTTATAAACTAACAGTGTTAAGTTGTTGGCAACAATATGAAAGTTCAGTGTTGTATCCACAAAAAAAGAAAAGTTCAGTGACCAAAGTGGAAAAAAAGGTGAAGTTCGTTGTGTAAATACGTAATTAACCCTCAATAGAATAGAATATGAACGTGTCTTTGTGTAGATAGAAATAAACATATGATCAATCGAACAAAGTATATACAAATATACTATATTGGATAAAAGAAGAATGAGAAGGGGTTGAAGAGAAGAAAGAATACAATGAGAGAAAGAGAAGAAGGGAAAGAAAAGTGGATGAAAGACTCAAGTGAGTGAAGCGTAATACTCTAAAATAGACCCAAGGCTTAAGCCTCGAGGCTTTTCTTCCATGCCTTGAAGCGAGGTAAGCCTCGAGGAGTAAGCCTTAAACGCCTTTTGAAACGTTGATATTATTGAAGAATTATGTGTATATTTTTCAATAAATTATTATTACAGCTAAAAATTTAATGGAGATAAATGTTTTTCATAAAAATCGTGCATGTGCTTTTAGCTAGTAACTATATACCGACCACTAAATAGTGAATCTCTAAAAGAAATATATTAGTATAAACTGTTGTTAGTTTTGAGATAAATCCCAGTTGAATTGAAAAAATAGATAAGTTTCAGACTCCCAGCAGCCTCATAAAAGATCAAGCTTGAGAATATTCTGAAATTTTGAGGTGGCAACAGGCTGGTTTAAGATGTGTAACTTTTTTTCAACTAGGATGTGGAGGGTTAAACTTGGTTCTACCCTACTCCTAACGGATAGGGTTGTACCATCAGGGTTTGGAACGGGGACTTAGTATATTAAGACCTAGTTGGGGATGGGCCGCTGGGGAATGGTCGACAATAAGACGTGCCACCTGACCCTATCCGCAATTAGACTTCAGGTGTGCTAAATAATCCCTTACATTATAATTTAATAAACTATTCAGTATGTACCTAGGGCATTGTAAGGTATTTGATTCTTCCCCGTGTCAAAAAATGAACTTGTTGACTTCGCCAAATTCCCTTATACACTTGACACCAAACCCTGTAAGTTCCCTTACTTCGTTGATGGATCCTTTTAGAATGGCTTCCATCCTTACCCAAAAAGGTTGCAACTTGTGATGCCAGAGCAAATTGATGGTGAGATTCGTCACACACACTGAGGAACAACTTCAGAATTAGGGTATGGCAACTGCTAAGGATCGACTTCAACGATAGTGGCGAAAGCCATTTCAGAAGATTGGTTAATAAAATTCGATGCAGGCTTTGTAAGATCACTATTTCCTACCGATTCAGGATAACTGGTAGATTAGGGCAAAATATAGAACTCCTTCTGTTGTCCGCCATGATTAAATCCCTCCGTTAACTGACCCTGTTTCACTGGATCACTTATTTCACTCGCTAGACTCAGACATCTCACATTCTCACTCCTACACTTCCCAATTCCCTTCTTACTGATGCTGTTATACTTGGAACAACTAGAGTACTTTGTTATAGCTCCATTAACTTTAGTTCTTGGATTTACGACAAAGTTAACAGGATATTTGAAAACATTTTTTTTTATATGTAGGGGTGTTTAGACTAATACTCAAGGGTATGTTTAGACTCTCCGATCCGCACACAACAGAACACACTATGGGAGGTGAGCCCTGGAGGATTTGAACTCTTGAACTCCATTTCAAATGATTGTATTCGGTGTTGGCATAAAATTTCTCAAATACAAGGCCATTCTTTCACCATGTTGGGAGTGGGAGAAAGGGCCATTAATGATGTCAGATTTTATCAGTATGCATATACAAATAATCACTCATCACCACTGAAAACAGCCTCCTTTGGATTCTGCAGAGCTTTTCAAACTAAAATTGAGAGTTCGCTTCTTAGCTCAGCCTAATAGTGATCATGAAACATCACCGTAACCTTATAAGTAAACAGATAAAAGCTTTCTGATGCAAATTGTCGCCCTTGGCATTTACGAAGTCCAGAGAATAACACTCAAAACACTAAAATGCTTGAAACAAACTAGTTTCTACACGAACTGAAATTAGTAAACGACGTATTCACAACATAGATACGTATATATAGCAACTTTATAATAACAAAAAAAAATACGAGACAGTCAAATTTATCCAACAAATTATTACATATTATACTTACAGCTACAGCCTCAATGCCTCCTCTTTTAGATACAGGGGTCATATCTCGGGACACAGAAACAATGTAATGTCCTTGAAGTAGATCAATCGCATCCTTCATACGTGTATCAAACCAGAAAAAATATAGTCAGCAAGTGTAACTGAAAACTTGGAGAAAATATAAAATAAGATCAAGGTAGAAAGTTTGCACCGGAGTAGTAAATGTGTAGTTGAGAGGCAAGAAACTACTTGCGCCGAAACATATTAAAGTTATTTATCAATTACTTAATTTTATTTTATTTTTAAAAGGTATCATCTCTTTACATATAAAGATGTAAAACATAGAATGGAAGAAAGTAACAATTAAAAGCATGCAATTAAAAGAATGCATTTTCCATTAGTTAATTGCTTTACACAACCTCGACACGTATGGGGTAGATGATTAGGCAAACTGGTATACTAACCTGTTTTGTGCCATCACAAAAATTATTCAGGTAATACCGCATGAGGGCATTCCAGCCATCTTTAAGAATCCCGTGGATTGTCCGCTGCCCACATCTAAAAATCAAACCACAGAAAATCACCATGCAAAGTAAATTCTACTTTTATACATATGCATGTAATTTTTACATCATCGTAATAAAGCCTTCATCATCATTGCTAAAAAGAAAAATGAAGTATATGATTCCATTTTGAATGCAACAAATAAAGTAATGCAGAAATAATATAAATTGAGAATGTAAGAATGAATGGTAAGATGCGCAGAAATCAATCAACCAAATGATAGAGTAGGCAAATTTTCGTATAACTTTTTCAAACCCAGATATTAATGGTCTTCAATATCAACACATGTTATGACCTAAGAAGCATGGGTAGAGATAAAGGGAAAGAATAGAACAATAGACAGACACGCCCACACTAAAGATAAATAAATAGGATATGGACACAGCTAGGGCATATCAATTAAGAAATATATTTTCATTCACGAAATCAAAGCATATACATATATGATATATCAATTGAAAAGTTAATATAATATGATATAGTTGAAACATGAAACTTGTAACGTATGGATCATAGTAAATAATAATCACCCACTTTATGTAAATGTTTGCAAGTTCCATTAGGTATATGTATATGTATGTTATATTCATGTAATTATGATACTCTTCTCCTTTATGGCCAGTTTTTCATTCAAATCTCCCCTTGTACTTTTTTCATTAAACTTTTGATTTAAAATTTGCTTCTAAAACTTTTACTTCTTATCAACATCTAAGTTTTGTTAATCATGATTTACCAAAAAAAAAATTATGAGGCATGCTATTTATCAAAGCAAGGCAAACATCCTCATAGATAATATGAAGGAAAAAAAAAGTTTGGTAAATTTCTTATGCACTTTCAAGAAAAAAAGTTAACTGTTATTGGAACACACTGCTGGTAAATTAAAGAGAGATATCGTGCAAGTCTCTGAGTAAAGCAACAGACAAAATGCAGAAACATCAACACTGGAACAAGGCTAACGGCATAAAGTAAAGATACAAATCTTTAATGGCTCGAAATAGCATCACAGAATTAATTTAACATCTCAAAATGTTATTTTTCCTAAAGGACTAAAATCACACTTACATGATGCAATCAAAAAGAAGAAGAAAAACAGATAGGGAGAGAAGAGATGAACGGTTTAGCTAATAATGGAATATTGAGTCAAACAGAAAGGGAAGAAGAAGAACAGGCAAAAAGAAGATGAAGAGAAGGAGGAGAACGCTGATGAAAAAAATTATTGTTGATCCAGAAGATCAAAACTAATGCCCAATACAATATAATCAAACTCGGCAAATCTCATGGTCCAGAATTATTAAGCACAAATATATGCACTAGCACACATGCATAGAATTTCAAAGAAAGATTCTTTGAAAGGTACCTGACAAAATCTCCTTTCAAAGCAGGAGTACCAGAATACTGGATACTTATCTCATCCCCATGATTAGCCCATACTGAAAATGAAAAATACATGAGAAGAAAGAATATAAAACAAAGGTATACAAAAAGCTTTAAATTTTAGAAATTAAATAGTAGGAAGAGTAAGTAAAATCTAACCACTGATATTGATATAAACAGAAAAACTGATATGAGCCATGAAAGTACATACAAATTTTGAAGCTGTCATCAAAATTTGGATGTGTGCTAATGGTTTCTTCAGCGTCAAAAACACCAAGCCTCCGAAGTTGGAATTCCAACATTTTTCGACCAATCATGCTCTGCAACAACAGCTCAGAATTAATATCATGCAGTAAAATCATGCCAGAAAAAAAGCAGAAAATCACAAAACCGAACAAACCGGAAACATTAATTTCAATAATCATAGTTTTTTAGATCTCTCTCTCTCTCTCTCTCTCTCTCTCTCTCTCACACACACACACACACATTTGAAAGCATTCACATTCAAAAAACTCAGATTTCGAACTTTTCTAAGACAAGTGACATGGTAAAAAACAAATTGTGCATAATTAAATCCTATTTTTCACCGTATGTAAAGTGGATCATAGTCTATGAAATCCCATTTACATCCTTCCAATATCAGAATACACACATACACCCCAATGTGTGTTATAGTTACCAAAAGAAAAACTAACGATACGTAAGTAGAAGTTTGAGAATAAAAGTGCCAAAATATATCTTCCCAAATCGAATTTAAACATAATAATAATAATAATAATAATAATAATAATAATAATAATAATAATAATAATAATAATAATAATAATAATAATAATAATAATAATAATAATAATAATAATAATAATAATTGAACAATGGCAGGTAACGAGAATATCCATTGATTGTTAAAGGTTTAATTTTTTCCAAATTAATAAGAGTTGAGGAAATTTGTTTCGGAGTCTATTCATTATCTTGCCAGTGATGAGCAGTCAAAAGATATTTTATATGCATAAAATTATAAAACAAATTAAATTAAATTAAATATAAAGTTGCTGGCTTTGCAGCCTTGATTAAGATTGTGAGTCAGACCGTTTTCATTTGTATGGTCCAAAAGAGCAGTCCACATCAAAGCAGTATTCAAATTTATTTTTGTATTAAGATTTTTCCAGGGATTATCCATTCCACCCTAGGAACAAAACCCACATGTGAAACGAATGATGAAATCGTTATGCGAATTTTGGATGTCATACTATTCTGCAGGTAGCCTGCAGAACTTCTACATGTGCAATCCAACACTGCTAATCCCAGAAACTTCACTAATCTGAAAAATATTTGCTAGTATTCACTACAGAACATTAATTTAAAAGAAAACACTAAAGAAACAACCAAGATTGAAGTTAATTACCTGCGTGACATTTGTGCGGTCTAAGCAATCAATACAATTGGACCTCACAACTCCTAGTTGCCCCTCAACTTTCTCTCCTTTTTCATTTAATAAAAGATACCTGCCATTTCAAAAGAAAATAAAAATAAAATGGGTGTAAATATAGAAAGAAACTGATGTAAATCTTCAAATGCAAAAGCGTTACTACACAACAACAATAAATAAATTAGACTAGTGAAATGGGTTTCTTTCTCTCTCTATTCTCAGTTATCAATATTCAAGGTTAAGTACAAATGAGGGCCAAGAGGCCTATTTATAGGAAGAGTTAGCTTGCTAATCAGGCTAATATCCAAAATGACCAAAAAGGACAACTAATACCTAAAAATGACCAATTAGTCCCAAACATACTTGAAAACTAATTAAACACTAAAAATGAAGGAAAATTACGATAAACCCTAAACTAAATAAAAGAAAATGAAAGATAGTTGTCTCCCGTAGATACAACCTTGTCGCTAGAAATTCCATATACATCATTCTCCCCATCTTCGAAAAAGTTTGTCCTCGAGCGTGGCACGAGCTTGGAGGGTGACTCATCAGTGACACATGAACCCGTGTTGATACAAGTGTTATCTTCCAAATTAAAGCAAAATCCCAAATCAAACCCAACACGCAAATGGACCAGCCGAACTTCTGTTAGAACCATATAAACCCTCAACAAGTGGATCTTATACCCGAATCTCAACGATATCTCCCTACAGTATCCGAGCAACCAAAAACCGACGACCACTCCGTCTTCTAAACACCATAAGCACATGGTTGCAACTTGGCTTGGTGGACCCTTGAATCCAACCGGACGGTACAAGAGGAATGAAGACCCTGGTGGCAAATTGCCGGAAAATATATCCCCGGTGGGAATATTTCTCATGGAAGTCATATGTTGTGTCAAAAATAACCGGAATAGATGTCAATAGGGAGGTTGGGATCTGCTCAAAGTAGGGCAAGCCCATTTTGGGTTGGATTTACTTGTGGTTGGGCATTAATGAGTGGGAAATGGGGGTGGGGCTAGGGTTTCTTGGGTTTTCTTGAAGGTGGTGGGGGTTGGGTTGTTATTTGTGGGTTAGAAAATAGTGGGAGGACAAGCCCTAGAAGTGGGCTGCCCTAGGGGTAAGAGGAAGGTGGTTCGGGTTTTAAAAAAAATGGATTTGGGAGGTGTTGGGGTTGATCGGGTGGGGGGGGACTGTTTTGGGTTAAGAAAATAGGGGCTAGGGTTTGTTTTGGGGCAGGAATATGGGCTCGTAATAGGGCAGCAAGGCAGGGGGTCGGCTTGAAGGGGCCAAGGGCAAAAGTATGGCTTGAAGAGGTGGGGAGGTAGATCGGGGGGGTGGGGGGGTTGATTGGTGGGGTGGGGTTGTTTTGGAGGTATTTTTCACGCCGGAAATGGGCTGGGGGCCTGGACGGAGGCTGTCCGGAGTGGGAAGGGGTGGTCGGAGAGGTTTAGGGTGGTCGGCAAGGCTTGGGAAGGGTTCTGGGTCAAAACAGGGGCTGGTTGACCTTTGTACCAGCAGGCGACGGCTGCTGGAGGAATTCCTACCCTTGTCGGTAGGGGTGAAAGGGGTCCGATTGGTGTTGGGTGAATCCGGAGGCAGGGGGGAAGTGTCGAGGTCGAACAGGGGTGGGAGAGTCATGTTCGTAGGGGAAAAGGTTGTTCAGACCTGTTCGGCATTCAGTCACTGTTTGGCAGGACGGCCCAGCCCTTCAAGGGTATTTCGACCAATGGAAAAGTGGGTTAGGGTGGGGAAACGAGGGTTTTAGGCTGGCGATAGAGGGCATGGGTTTTGGAGGTAGATTAGGAGTTTCTTTAGAGTTTGTTGGGTTCTTGACTAGGGTTTATAGGTTCTTGGGGATTAGGGTTAGGGTTTGGAAAAAAATTGAAGACGGAGATTCATGTAGACATGGTGGTGGTTGTGTGGCGGTAGGACGTAGAGATGGAGGATGATGGTGGTGGAGATGGAGGGTGGAGGAGCTAAAGAGTTGGTATCTCCTCTTTTAGTGGTGATGGATCTTAGGGTTTCCATTCACCCGATTCTTATTTCGACATTTATCAATCTTTCGATTGAAGGATTGTCGGAGTTGGAATCTCCACTCATGACCCGCTTCACGCAGCCCGACGAACATAAAGAACAAAGCGAGCTCTGATACCAATTTGATGTAAATCTTCAAATGCGGAAGCGTTATTACTACACTACACAGCAATTACACTACACAACAAGAACCAAAAAAAAAAAATTAAACTGGTGAAATGGGTCTCTTTCTCTCTCTATTCTCAATTTTCAATATTCGAGGTTAAGTACAAATGAGGGTCAAGGGGCCTATTTGTAGGAATAGTTAGCTTGTTAATCAAGCTAATACCGAAAATGACCAAATAGGACAACCAATACCTAAAAATGACACATTGGTCCCAAGCATACTTGGAAACTAATTAAACACTAAAAATAAAGGAAATACAATAAACCCTAAACTAAAAAATAGAAAACAAAAGATAGTCGTCTCCCGTAGGCACAACCACGCGCCACGCTAGAAATCCCATATACATCAGAAACACACCGGCTTATGAATGAAGACAATATTGCTTTGCCAAATATGAACGGACTATGACTTCAGTGGTTAACAATTATTGAGAATATAGATTCAGCACACGTTTGAATATGTGAAATAAAGGAACTTGGTGTCTTAAATGAAGCAGCTCAACTTATTATCCATTCAATTCAGAATAAATTTTTAACAATTTAATGAATAACGCTGTCAGACCAAGAGTGCAGAACCCTACAGAATAAGCCTCAGGTCACAAGTACATCAGGTACATCAGAAAAAATGTTTAATGAATGCTTTTTGTTCTCCTAGCTAAAGAATATGCACATATGTTTTAAATCCCAGCAGTAACCTAAGAAAGCCAACGTGTGAATGATGGGACAAATCACCCCCCCCCCCCCCACCACCACCACCACCACACACACACACCAAATCTGTGCATCATTCACGGATTGAGGATGGGCTTTCAAACTTCATTGTTTCTGCAAAATGAAGCAGCGAACAAAACCCCTTTGTCATAGCCCAAATTCCGGTGTCAGCCTCTTCGTAGCTCAAAATCCACCACCAGCCTTTTAGATCCTACCTAAAATCCACTCGGTGTTGAAAGATAAAAGGGACCAACTGTAATACCCCGCCCTAATATTTCATTTAATTCCCCCACATAAGTTGAAATGGAGTGAGAAGCTTGGGACTTGAACAATTATGAGTGGGATTGTATTCTCATTTATCTATTTGGAGGCTTGTTAAAATTGGAAGAAATAAAAGAAATTGGAAAGAGGGTAGTTCGAACAACATGGATGTCATTTGAAACGAGAAGCAAGGTCGCTTGAAGCTTGAAGCAGGGGTTCGAGCGAGCTTCGAACGAGAGCCCACTGTACCACTTTCAAGGGTCGTTTGAAGGTTGTTAGAAGCCATAAATTGAACGAGATGCCCTTGTCATTCGAACAAGACTCAATGTAATTTGAACGACGTGCTTCGAAAAATTCTAGATCAGATTCCCCTTGTGCGATATCATGTTTACGACTCTTGGATCGTTGAGCTGTCGAGCTCTGGTGAGCTCATTTCATATTGGGCAAAACGGGATTTTTGGTGTTTTAAGGGTTTTTATAAGGGTGGGTTTGGTTCATATGGGCCATTTTGTAATTGGAAGAAGAGGGGGAGAGAGAGGTGGTCTTCCACCATGTTTGGACACCTCTCTCCACCATTTCACCACCCAAAACCCACCGTGTTCTTCTAGTATCCCACCATATTTAGGTCTACTACACCCATTTCCTCCATTATTGAGTGAAGCTACGAATTTGTGGAGCTTTGTTAGGGATTCTTGAAGATGGAGATGGAAACTTTCATGGAGGTTGAAGGGGTTTTAGCTTGGAAGCTTAAATGGAGCACATATGGAGCATTAATGGAGGATGCATTTGGTAACCCCTTGAGGCCACCTTTGAAGGTGGGGGTTGCTCCTCCTACACCAACTTTCTACCACCATTTGGAGTCTTTAGAGGTGGAAAATCTATCATTAGTACTTAAGACTCTATTTGCATTATTAGTAGTCTTGTTGTTAGAACACATATGTAGAATGCACATAAATAAATGATGGTTTCTAGTAGATTAATATTAAACATTTTTATGAAATAAAAATGTTGGTAAATGTCATTTTGTTGGAAATAAGGTTGAGTAAATATTTCAAGGTTTTGAAGTATTAAAATTGGTATTTTATGAAAAATGTTTGTGAACTAAAGTTTCTTGCAAAAATAGAGATTTTGGTGAAAATGGACACTTGTTAAGTTTAAAGAAATTAAAAATGTCTTTATATCTTGAAAAGCATAATTTTGCAAGTATTGTGAATTTCTATAATGAAATGTATGTTTAACCCATTTGATAGGATTTTAGGATTTAAAATTCATCTTCTCATGTATATAAACTTGTAGTATTTTTATAATAAATATGTGAACAAGTTTAAAGGAGGTTTTTGTGCGGTTTAAACAAGAAATAAGAAAAGTAAAAATTCTAATCTTCAAAGTATATGAAAAAATGGTTAAAGGTGTGATGAATATAAGGTTGTAAGGCTACATGTATTGATAAAAAGGAAATAGTATCTTATTATATAAGTAATCTTTAAGTGTAATTAGATTTCTTGAATAAAGAAGTAAGGAAATGTCTAATTTCGAAATATGGTTCGTAAAGGTGTTGGATAAAGTGTTAATGGTTAAACATTGAAAAGTTGATGTGTGTAGCTTAATAATGTTTGGAAGATTGCCACTTATGAATTTGGCAAGGAAATAATGGAATAAAGAGGTTTCCAACTTAAGAAGAATGATACTCCAAAAGTTAAAACGGTGTTAAAGTGTTGAAAGCACTTAAGAAGTTAGTGTGAGTAACTTAAAGGTGTTTTGGGAAAACAGCACTCGTAAAATGGAGGAAAATGACAAGTTTGGAAACAAATGGGTAAAATGATAATTTTAACATTTTTATGAAATAAAAATGTTGGAAAAGGTGTTACACATGATAGTCCTAATGAACATGATTTTTGGAATAAATTCTAAGTTAAAGTAGTGTGGACGTTTGTAAAATGTTAAAACGCGGTAAAAAGGAACTTGGATGACACCGGAAAAATTAAGGAGGGCCCAAAGTCCTGGGGTGAAAGACCTAAAACATTGGCCAGAGCATATGGTGCGCATAGCCGGTGGTGTGGAGCCCATGAAAGTATGCCGTTATTGGAAGATTTTGAGAAATGATAAAGGAATAAGGAACATGTCAAAAAATGGGTTGTGTGATGAAAATGTGTTAAGACAACCTAATTTGAATGAATTAATAAATGTTATGGTAAAGGTGAAATGGACAAGTAAATGTGAAATTGATTAATGTTCACAAGGTAGAGAAAGTGCAAAGTAAGCGAGTAAATGGGCAGTCAAGCAACCAAAGAGGTTTAACCCATAATTAAGACAAGGTGTGCAGTGAAAGGTTTTCAAATGCTAAATGAGTATTTTCTAACACGGTGTTCGCGTGTGTTGAAATGGTGATTTTCAATGAAATTACTAATGTGGAATGGTTCAAATAAAAAGGGTAATTCCAGTAAAGGAATGGTTTTCAGTCAAACCAAGTGGAGTGTTTCAAATACACACATATTCAAACGAGGAAACAGAAGTCTTTTACAAGATTAAGGTGAATTAATCTGGATAAATAAGATTCATGCATTAAGTATATGTATATGTGTGTATATATATATGTACAAGGTAGTTGCATGTGCACGTAGGTATAACGTGTTAGAGTCTTCTTTTTGCCGTTCGATTCTGTAAGATGTGGGTTCTTGGAATACAATTAGTATCAAGTGAGGCGTAACCCCTTATCAAGATCGGGATTGGTGTTCAAGACAGTATTTAATATTGACAATAAATGAGGGTTAGAAAGGCAATAACATTCAACACACAGACTAGTATTAAATGAGATCTTTACACCATAAATGCACTGTGAATACAATAAAAAGATGGAACCAACAAGTAACTTGGTCGGAGGGAGAAAGAGCAAGCACTCTCAACACAATAAAGGCAAGGCAGGAACTTCAAGCTCAGTCAATGCTCAATGACAAGGGTATTAACGGGTATAGGAAGGATGTTTGGACAATAAATGTTCTCACCGAAGCTCTCGTTTATGAGAAAAATCCAACAGCAATTCGGGATCAAGATTGTCGTCCTTGTAAACTGTTTGGTTGGTATATTTATATGAAGGTAAGGTTACTCGAGCAACATTGTTGGCATTAAATGTGATTGGCGGGCATTCAATGCTAAAGTACCGTAGCATTAATGGGAAGATACTGCATTAAATGCATGGGATATTATATTTTGGCGGGAAACTACTCAACCAGTTGGAAGCATGGTGGCATTAATGAGGATGTGACGTGGCAACTCAAAGGCTTACCTTAGAACCGTCATGAAATCAAATATGGCTAACTCGGCCTTCCATCCTAAGGATAAACTCACTTGAGTGTTGTAAATTCGAGTCCCTAAATGCCAGATGTTATGACGTCATAAAGTAGGTAAACAGTGACCCCCACTAGACGTGTGGTCACATCAATCAAAAGGATAGTGTATGGTTTTGAGGTTGCTCGGCTGAAAGGTAGCTCGAGCATTGGGTATGCTATTTGTTGGCCGGAAACTGTCTCTAGGCCAAGGATACAAGACTGAGGTTCCTCGAGGAGGTTCCTTCGAATGGTTGAATGAAGTAGCTCGAGCAACCATTTGTACTGAATAAAGTTTTGGCCAAGTGTGCCAAGAGGGTTGGTTATTGCATTCCCAACGTTGCCTTGCTCCTAATCCTCCAAACCATGTCCCTGCGAGGTTGCAAGAGGAGATCGTTCGATAGAGCATGTGAGCTCTCCCATGGCTTGCCAGGCATGGTCCATCGAGGGTACCGAACAACCTCGCCAATAGTACAAAGCAAGCTTGTTCAATAAATAAAGTATATGATCAAATACATTCTGCTTCATATTACAAAATATCGTTATTCATATAACTTTGGCCTTCGAAGGGAGTCCTTCGAGGAGTATCTGTGGAGCATCTTCGTGGGTAGTCCCTCGAGAGGTCTTTGTCTTCCTTATTCACTTGCTAAGTATAGGATCAACTCAGCTAATCAACCATTGGTGAGGACTCCCCCTACATTTGTATACTGCATTTGTATATTTTCCATTTGATCATTTGGCTCACTCCCTCGTTTCGTTACGGCAAGTTGGGTGCGGTTTCGTATTTTAAGAGCATTATACAAGTAAATACTCTCTTTTGTTTTACGTTAGTAGCTTTGTATGCTTGGACTTCGGGGTGCTCCCCATGAGTCCCTCACGTAGTTTGATTTGAAATCGGAATTACATGCTAAGCAAGTGAAACGTTAATTAAAAATAAAACTGGAGTAGCAACATTATATAAGTTGTTCATTGCACTTCACACCTAACGCTCGGGCCGAACCGAGTTAACTACTGGTAACCCACATATCCGGATCGGGGATTTACACCAACCCATTTGATTGCATACGTACCTTCCATCAAAGAAAGAGAAAAATAGGATCTATCAGACCCAAATCGGTAAATGATCAAATTACCACCCTTCCTCTCGGAGGAGCTCAAAAATACTATGTGGATTGGGGCATTACACCAACCCACTTGAATATAGAGAAAATTGACCAAACCCATTTGAACGTTGACTAAATGAGACCCACTACATTAAACTCTATTACCATGAACATGCTTACCTCACTTGCTTCCACAAAACTTAAATCCCTCATTGCCACATTATGCCTCCATTGATTCCATAAGACAACTGTGAATGTGCCCAATGGCCCAAAATTACCCAAACAACCCAACACCATCCTTCCTATCAGCATCTAGTCTACCACCTCTATATAACGTCCAATTCTCCAAGCTTTTCTCTTTTCATCCCTTCAACCAAAACTTCAAATAGAACCCCATTACTATAGAATATGTTGTTAACAAAAACCACATGTGAAAGGAGATGAGGTGTGTGAAAATCATTAACCTTTTTCACCCACACGACCTTCTTCCGATCCCGAGCCCACAAAACAATGTTTAAAAAGGCGTGAGGCGAAGGTGAGGAGCAAGTTTCTAGGCACATTTAGGCGTGAGCCTCAAACTTAAAAAAGAAAAGCAACAAAAAATAAACCCCAAAGATAATGTAACGTACAATATAACGAAAACGGTAAATAGTTTATTGTCATCATTGCATCATCGCCAAATAGGCCTAAAATCAACATCACGGTATTGTGTGTGTATATATAATTATGTGTGACTGTAAAAGAATCCTTATGTATTTCATTAAATATATCTATATGTGTGTGCGTGTGTTCCTAAAAATTAAAAAAATTAAAAATTTGAAGGAAAAAAAAGGGGCATATACCAAATAGTCCCTTGAACTTTTTTTAATACATGTATAGTCCAAGCCTTTTTGTTTTGTACCAAAAAGTCCTTCACCATGCTAAAAACGCTTTACCATGCCGCTGGCGCGGACCTTTAAAGATAAGAGAATAAGGGACTTTTTGGTACAAAATAAAAGGCTTGGACTAAATGAGTATTAAAAAATATTTGAGGGACTTTTTGGTATTTGATCCAAAAAAAAAGGAGGAGCTCGCTTAAAATATAAAAGGAAACGAAAATACCAAACAAACTACTTCAATCATGTCTCTCTTCAGCTCCAATAATTTATGTTCAATTTTTAGAAAAATCACTTCAAGATCATTTTACCACAGCTAAGCGCCCAAGCTACGATTGGCAAGTGCCCCCGCCCAAGCTACGGTTAATCTCGAGTTCAAGACATGGGAGCAATCTCTCCATATATGGAGGTAAGGCCAGCCGACATCCACCTCTCTCAGACCCTACCGTTAAGCGATGCACTGGGTACAACCTTTTATGTTGCTAGCCAAAAGAAGACAAGGCTCTCCAAAAACGTAATTTTGAAGAAGTACTGCGCCACAATGCCTCGCCTCATGCCTTGAGGCAAGGCGCATTAAGTCATAATGCCTCACAGCTCCAAGGCGTAATCCTTATTTGGCCCTTGAGGCTTCCTCCCCATCTTTCCAGCCTTAATTTCCAAGGCAACCTTCTCTCTAAAATAGATAGCACCGTGAAGGGACAAGGGGTCAGGCTGGGGTGTGTGGTGTAAAGTCTCCTTCCTCAGTAATGGCAAACCTTATAGCAATGGTTTTATTTTTTATTTTTAAATATAATATTATAAATAACCAACTATTAGCATAAACTTAACAGCTCAAACAGTTGTAGCAATAACTTTACATAGACCAAAATAGTAGCAAAATATATATTTGGGCCTAGGTTACATGACAAAGCAGCCTAGCGCCGAGGAGGGGTCTAGTCTAGCACCTAGGCCGAAAATTTTAGAACACTGCCCACATAGTGCCTTGATCAGCAGCTGCTGTAGACATCTCCTCACCAGTGAATCCACAACCCCACAATTAATTGCATCAGTCGCATCTTTCACTCCCATACCTGACAATATCAGGCTTATGAATCGTACCTTTAGCCTCCCTCCAACTCACCTCCTATACATCCCTCCCCCGCATGAAAACCTTATATTACAACAGTATTATTCACTCCCATCAGACCAACCACTCCCAACACAGTCAACATCCACACCACTGGGAATTCCACCAGTTTCCGAACCACAAACCAATCCAAATCCTTGATTACAACAGTATTATTCACTCCCATCAGACTAACCACTCCCAACACAATCAACATCCCCACCATTGGAATTCCACCAGTTTCCGAACCACAAACCAAATCCAAATCCTCCCCCACCTTCCTCCAACTGAAACCCCCATTCTCGTTGCCATTACCACCACAACTTTGGTTGCGAAAACCGCCACCAATAGCACTACCAGCATCCTCTCATCCATGTGACCATAACCATAGTGAAACACCTCCTTCACCACTTCCGAACACCCCCACAGTCATCACCGCCTCCCTGTGAACCACTGCCAAACCACCACCACAGCCCCCTTCATCCATGGTCATGATAATGACATTGCAAAGTCTGTTGTACCATTATCCCCGACCTTATCGCTATTGTTTCTCATATAACTGAAACCTTATATCATTATTGCATAACAGTTTTTGATGCTGTCCTCTTAAACAACTGTATTTGCATCTAATCAACTCAAAATACTAACATTTCTGCCTCTGCGCTTGTGAAAAAGTATATAAAGTTACATTTATAACATTCTCATCAACTCTTTCAAGGTGTCACCATAACTAACAAGCACATATATATATATATATATATATATATATATCTGTTCTAAAAAAACCGCCTAGGCTTGAGGCTTGGGAGAAACGCCCCGCCTTAAGCTTTTGACGCCTTATGCTTGGTAAAACCCTTAAGGCACACTTTTTCTTAAAAACAACAATGCTTTAGTGAAACGATATCGCCTTTTAGAGATTTTTTTACAAACCGGACCATTATCTCATCCAAAATAATCAAATAGTATTTTAATTTGCAAATATTCAGACATATTTTTATGATATGTACAATTTTAGCATTTTAATAGCTTTGTTATGGTTAAAAAATATTAAAATATATTAAAAAGTCCTAAACGCCTTTTCATGCTTTTTTACGCCTAAAGCCCGCCTAGGCTTCTAAGGCTTAAGGCTTGGCCTCCACGCCTCGATCACGCCCCGCGTTTTTTAGAACCTTGAAATATATATATATATATATATTTATATATATATATATATATATATATATATATAGACACACTCACATACAAATTTACCAACATAAAGTAATATAGGCAATCACTACATAATATAGACAAAAACAATGTTCCATACTTAGTCCACCAACTTGCATATTTGTTTCCATTTGAATATAACACATACCTATTTTTTACGAGGAAATCCTCAATTTGGTCGTAAAGGTAAGAGAGACGTTCAAAATGTACATGCCCACAAATCCGATGAAAATCGAAGTGCAAATACCTACAATATTAGTAGGTGTTAACACGGAAAAGGAATTAAGTAACCCGTTGTAGACCATAAAAACGGTAATATGAGAGGAAATTCTACCTCAAATCATCACTAGTAATATGTTGCATCGCACTGCCAAACTTTTCACATAAGTGTCCCTCGCCACCATGCTGATAAAGGAATAAAGATAGCTTGAAATTAATAGCGTAAATAGTGTTAAAATGTACACTCAAGCATGTCATGCACACACAAATGCCTGCCCATCAATATGCATGAGCGTGACCAATGTTTAAAAAGGCGAACGCGAGACGTAAGGCGTTTTCTTGTCAAAAAGCGAGGTGTAAGCCTTAAGGCTTAAGCCTTTTGTGCATTTAATTTTCTTAATTAAAAAGATAATAGAAATAATAATAAAAAAAATAAGTTAATAACATATACAAAATAATTTTGTAAATATTAAATATCATCCAAAAGAGCAATAATTCATACATTATAGTTCGCAATATTTTATGCTTACTAAAAGTCTTAGGTTTACAATACTAGATGGTCAAAACAACACTAGCAAAATACTTAAAAGTTGTAATGATATAAAAAACTTCTCAAGGATCCTTAATTGCAATTATTACAAAAATATAACACGAGTTTAATAGTTGAAGCATAAAAATGCATTGAAAGAAGAAGGTTATAAAACAAAACATCGACGTTGTCGGGTCTTATTTGTAATAGTTATATGGTGTGTTAGGTTATATTTAAACTAGGTAGGGTACTTATGTAATATCTGAAACTTATTAATATAAATAGAAAGAGATGGAGAGAATGAAGTTATTCATTCATTCATTCCCTCTTTTGTTGATTTTTCTCTTCTCTCGCTTCTTCCTCTCTTCTCATCATCTTCTTTATTATGTAAATTGTTAATCTCATAAATCTAACAACCCACCCCCCACCCCCACAAAAAAAACAAGAAAAAAATAATTATCGAAATAGCATACCATAGAGTAGAATAACTTGTTGCAATTGGAGATTCTTTGGGTCTTCCTTTGAGTTTCGTGCAATATCAATGAGATATTTGACAATTTTTAAAAAAAAATATACTTGAAGGTTTCATACTTCACTCAACAAAGACTCTTCCTTAATATTTGGGGATTTGAAGGTTTCCATACAAAGCAAAAACTAGAGATTAGTTGAAGATTTTAGCTAAAATTATGTATTTTTGACTTATTCTGTCAAATGGGGAAAAAGCACAAAAAGCGTTAAAAGGCGCAAAAAATGCTTGAAAAAGCTTAGGCTGTTTGTGTATCACTGAACCAAGTGAGCCTTAAGGCGTTTTTGCTCCAAAAAGCCTTAAGGCGTGCTTTTCCACGCTTTTTTACTCATTGAGTGTGACTAATTGCCTACCTATCTGTTTATCTATTAATCTTATTGTGTTCCCGCCACTTGGGACTAAGATAATATTCTTTTGCATTTTATCTTAATATGCCTGATGAATCAAAGCTAACAGCCATTAAGCATGCAAGTCCTCCCTTTGATAGATACTACCTCCAACTAGAGTCTAGAACCATATACCTGTTGTCATCAGTAGGCTTATCCTTCTGCTAAAGTGTCAATAGCTACACATCGAATATCAATACCAATTGAAAAGTATTTCCGGATCACAGATATCTATTAACATATCTCAGCTATGATATTACAACAATTTATTTGATGTTATGGACATGCTGATAAGTAGATTAACACTAATCAACTAAGAAGCACAACACAGGTGTCTTGTCGTGTCAGACACAAACACACTGACACGGCATATCTTAAAAAATTAGGATACGGGGATACGTCGATAAATAAATATGGTTTTATCAATTTATATAAATAAATCAAGAACATGAAAAGAAAAGAAAAAATAAACATGCTTGAATACTTATTGAAAAGATTGAATTGATGTCTAAAAGCTGAACATGGAAATGGAGGTTTTCTAAAATGATAACTTTCATAGAGAACCACTCTAGTGACATTAGAGCGTGGGAGAAACGTTTGAGTGTCATTGGTGTATAATCTTTCATAGATGAGGTCCAAAACAATGCCACTGATTTAACTTATTTTGTTATATCCTTATACATTATGTATAGACAAATGCAAACAAGTGACGGACACGTGAAATAACTGTTGGACATGTAAAATTAAGAGTCTGAAATGTAAATTTATATTTAAATTAGGGACATGTAAATAGGAGTGTCGGACACGTGTCCAAGAGTGTCGGAAAAGTGTAAGTGTTGTCGGACACGGACACGTTGCCTTCTCAAAAGTGTCCGTTCTTCCTAGCTAATCACTATGTTGCCAAAATTCTTCTAATAATTGATGCAAACATGCAATTTCACCACACTTTTGTCAACCTGAATATCATCGTGAAGAAAGGATATGAAACTATTTTGTCTGACAAGTGATGCAAAAAAGGTAGTTACTTAAGGAGAAACCAATTACCATGTTGACCAGATCAACAGCTATAACATTTCCATATTTTTTTCTTAGATCCAGAAAATGCCGCTCAACAACTCTAGACTGCAGAAGTATTGTGCAAAAGTAGCAATCAACTGATGAACAATAGGGAAAATGTGAAAGATATACTTTTCAAAGGGCAGAGTACAGAGACACTCACTGCTTCCTCAGGTCTCACAAGCTCAAACTTAGGCTTATAAGTCAAATCAACAATTTGATTCCACAATAACGGAATTGACCCTCGAACCTACAAAAGTAATCAAAAGAATAAGCCTCATGCAATTTAAGAAAATCAATGTGTAACATTGTCATTATGATCCATACAGATGTTAAAACCTTTTCAGTCAATATTCGATAATTATATAAATTATAAGGCAAAAATATTATTGAAAATGTCTTGCTCAGATAAACAAAGCGGTGTCTGAGATTTAGCAAGATTTTATGCCTACAACCCAAAGTTCATCATGAATTCTTAATTTTCCCTCAAAAATGTCACTCTCACTTCTCTTTTAGTTTGAATTTCTCTTTAAATTTATTACACTTCCTCTCACATTTTACTCTCCCCTGTATCCATATCTCACATTCTCCCACACTGCTATCTTTAATTTTTATTTTTGCCAAAAATCAGTAACTACATTTACTCCAAAGGGGCACGGCACTTAATTCTACACATGATTCATACAATTATCCAACACATTTTAGCATTTAGGGATGAGTGTTTTATGCGTTTCTTTTAAAATGGAGAAAGATGAAAAAACATAAAAAATAAAAAACATTATATGCATCTTCACTAACAAATTTTCATGTAGACGAAAAAAAGGGTCTACCTGAAATTTTATGAACATGTTACCTGCACAAATGATGCTGTAAATCCATTCAACTGAACGATTTGTTCACTTTCCACAAAATTTGCAACATAACCATCAGAGTCAGCTCCTCTTCTCCACATCCGAGTTCCTTTCAAGAAACGCAACAACGATCAACTAAATTCAAGGTGACACCGGTAACCTAACTTCATGTTGGCGACATTTAATTTGATGTCCGAAACAAAAGCCTTAATGGGTCTCTCACTTTATCTTACATATAACAATTTCACATAAATGTAAGCTCTCCAACAAGTAAGATCCATGACATATACAAAGAAATTTTTAGATAACAGCCACAAAGCTGATCCATAAATACAATAAGAAATTGGTTATAAGGCGAGCGCGCTATATGGATTCAATGTTGACAATGAAGCGCAGCAGCTCAATGGTGGTAAGATAGCAATCAATTTGAAAGAATATAATCAAGATATAACCAAGTCCTAATCAAGAGATCAAAAAAGATGTGAGAGGTTAAGTGAGGCTTGAATTATAGCTTTAAAAGCATCTTAACTTGTGGTTACACAATTGCACTTCACAGGTGATAAGAAAGTGAATTTTCAGGTTCAAAGAATGTGAGCACAAGTTCTGGGGGTAATCAAACTTGTACATGTCAGTCAAGGGCGTTGGAATGTGAGTAGGGGCTCTCGGGACAGTAAAATTTGTAGAGATCAATCAAGGGCGTTGGATTGTTCACAAGCTTGGATGCCTAAAGCGTGACTCAGCAGTAAATGAGTTATTATATTTTTTTCTGGAGATTGAACTGGAGTGGATTAAATTGACTCGTCATGTTTGGTATATTCTTGTAATTAATGGAGTCTCTAGCTTTTAATTGTTATTATTTACTTTACAGAGAAGAATCTATTCCTCTGTGTGCGCGCCTTTCCTCTCATACATTCCTTCCTCGTAAAGTCACGATAAGGAAACTGACCACCCCCACTACCGAAAAAAAGGAGAACGGGGAGATATGTGAATAAACAAAGAAAAAGGATTAGTTAAGTTTTTCAATACCAGTTCTTCGAGTGCATCTCCGTGCCATGAGAGTAACATCAATAATATCTTTCCCAATGGCAGCTTGAAAGTTCTGAAAACCTTATGATTAGTTGAGGCTTAACTTAAAATAAAATGATATATGATACCTGCCCTATTCATGCACAAGGTGAACCAGATCAGCTAGACATTGAACATTTGTAAATATGAAAAGGCCACATATAGCTGAAACTAACAGCAGAAGGATACTGCCTTGGACAACTGGAAGCAAGTATGGATCAAGCTGCACGCAGGGTGGCAGGGTCATTGAGACATAAATGTCGGAGTTTTGAAGAAATTGAACATTTTAACATATAAATGATTTTGGAAACAAAGATACCTTATTATCTATGAGAAATTCCAACATATAGTTGTTCCAGAGAAACCGCGGGTCTGCCTGGTGCAAACATTAAACGTAATATTTAAAACAAGGAATAACCGTAAATATAACAAACATGAGGGTAGGTTCATGTAATTTACCCACTAATTAACTATGTGCCTAACATCAAGAATTATTTACCTGTCTCCAAAGAGGAAGTAGCTTTGATTCATCACCAAGATCATGCAAGCGTTGGGCACTGCAAGAAACAAACTATTAGGTATTGACTAGGAACAATTTCACCATGACTAACATTGAGAACTGGTGTATATATACATATATATATATATATATATAGAGAGAGAGAGGGGGGGGGGGGTAACAAGTGAACCAAAATAATGAACATTTTAATGAACCTAATAAGACATTCAAAAATAACCCTTAATTCTTTGTTGTAATTGGTCCGCACCAGCAGCAACGTACACGTGTTTTTTATAATATACACACACCCCTCACAAACCTTTCCCCCACCCACCCACCTACAAGGGCAGCCCCGACCTTTAACCACCACCTACCCTACCACCTGCTAACCCATCTACTAGCAGGCCGCTTCAACCCGAACATAACAGTAACTAAACCTCCAACTCCGGCCAGCCACCTGCCATACCCGAGATCCGACCACCTTATACCAACCACGACCTCCTTCCAACCCCCATACATGCTAACGCACCTCCTTCCAGCAGCCTTACCATTAAAATCCATTAACCCCCCTACCGGACGACCCTACTAGCTCCTCCATACCCGGACAGACCCTCTGAAAAACCAGCAAAACCTATAGCCCCTTATAACCCCTCCATCGAGCTCCTACTGCCACGTGATGGGTGTTTAGATTAGGATGGGTTTTTCGGTGATTTAGGACAGGTGGGGTAAACCGGAGTGGTTAGTCGGCGCTTTGTTTGGTATTCGTGTCGCACGCGTGTCCGTTGCCGCTAGCGCTGATCAATTACATGACGGAATTAAGGGTTATTTTTTAATGTCTTATTAGGTTCATTAAAATGTTCATTATTTTGGTTCACTATATATACACAACCAGGCTCCAAAAAGTTTCTTGTTTACGCTCCTATTTTTTTTAAACAGTAAAATCTGACAGGTATTGGCCAATTAACTTTAAATAGTTAAAAAATATATATTTTGGACCAACTTTTTTTATAGAGTACATAATATGTTTAGATACACAAAAAACTATATATATATATATATATATATATATATATAGTTCTGGCACAAATATTACATGTAAAATAATATCAATATTGACCCTACTTAAATTATTCAACCAAGTTTGTCTAAAAGAGATCAACTAGATATCAAATATCTACATATATGGGAAAGGAATCTAGAAGACGCGCCTATTTCTTTTAAATAGTAAAAACTGACAGATATTGACCGATTAACTTAAAATCGTTAAAAATGATTTTTTGACTGACTTTTTTTACAGAGTACACAGAATGTTTAGATACTCAAAAAACTATACATATGTATATATATATATATATATATATATATATATATATATATATATATATATATATATACAGAGCTAATTCTGGCACAAATATTACATGTAAAATAATATTAATATTGACTCTACTTAAATTATTCAACCAACTTTGTCTAAAAGAGATCAACTAGATATCAAATATCTACATATATGGGAAAGGAATCTAGAAGATACTCGAAAGCGTAAAAACTAAGAGGAACTGATATGAAAGACAGAAGCTGACGTAGGAGCATACTCATTTATCATTTTTTAATGTCATTTAGGTATTTTAGTCTTTTTGGGTCCTTGTGCTTATAAAAGGACCCCAAGGCTTAGTCTTCAGTATTATCAATTGTTTTAGAGAAAGATTAGAGAGAGAACTAATGGAGATTTGCTATTTCATTGTTTTATTCACATGTGTGATTAATTTGTGTCATCCGCTGCGTTTAGATCAAAAGTGATATTTGAGTCAGGTTTTTCTTAAAACTCTAATGGACAATCAGAGTAAGGCTTTTCTTGGAACCCTAATGGCTAACGATTGGGACTTGAATTGGAGAGCTACATCTTGGGAAGGTGTCGAAGCAAGAAGGGAGGAGGCCGCCATTAACAGCAGTTCATCAGAGGGGGATGGCGTGCCCAGCCTTGTGGGGCAGGCCGCCTCTAAAGCCCTAGCTGCCGAGACCTGCCAACCCTCAACACCCTCTGTTTCGCCACCTGAATCTGCAATTTTTCCGGCCCAGATTCACACCGGTCGGCTGCTGCCCTGCCAACCCTTGCCGATCTGCCTCACCCTCCTGCTTGCTGAACCCGCTAACCATCCTCTGCCCAGGTGAAAACACCCTCCCTGCCCCTGTTTGTCCACAGCCGACCCTAGCCCTTCAAGCATTGACCCGCTTGATGGAACCCTAACTGAGTCAGTTATGAAAAGCTCGTTTCCCCTCACGGGTCACTCATTAGGCCTCGAACCCATCAACCCACAGTCAAACCCAACTCCTGTTTACTAAATAGGCGAGCCCACACCCCACTCCCACCCCCAAAACGACCCCAACGATCAAACACTCCACGACTGCCCCAAACCCCGTCCCCTCCGCCAAACACCAACCATCATGCCCTCACCCTTTACCCTCGTGTCCAATTCAACCGACGCACCGAAAGATTCATAACTTATTCTACACGCGGTGTGTTGCGAAGGGAAGGTTGTGTAGAATCATAATTGACGGTCGCTCTAGAATCAATTTTCTCTCGCGGGAGATGGTGGAGCGTTTGGGTCTTTGTGTTGAGTTCATCCGGAATCAGTGTAAGATTGGGTGGTTGGGAATCAGTGTAAGATTGGTCCATATTCAGATGACATTGTATGTACGATTGTTAATATGGATGTGTGCCACCTTTTATTAGACCGACCCTAGCAGTTTGATTATACTAGCAAGCACGATGGTCGTGCTAATACTTATTCATTTATTCACCAGGGCCGGAAAGTGGTCCTTGACCCCATGTCGCGACCCAAATCCCGAGACCACTTATGTCCCTGACCTCGAAACTTGTACTCCTCGTCGGTGCCCTCGAGCAGGGGTTATGTTATGCCCTTGTTACTCCCTTGGGCGCCGCACGGACCAGTGTTCCGGAGGCCCTTAGCGATATCTTGGCGTCGTTCCAAGATGTGTGTACGCTACTCGATTCCCTTTCACCCTTGAGGGACATCCAGTACACAATTGATTTTGTTCCGAGAGTGCAGTTACCCAACCTCCCCTATTACATGATGTCACCCACCGAGCACATTGTGCTGCAGCGATAGGTGTCGGAGTTATGCGACCGTGACCTCGTTATGGGAGAGTATGTCCCCTTGTGATGTGCCTGCTTTGTTGACTCCGGAGAAAGATAACAATTGGCGAATGTGTGTAGATAGTCGGGTTGTGAATAAGATCACAGTCAAGTACCGTTCTCCCATCCCGAAGTTAGAAGACATGATTGATCAGCTTCGTGGGGCCAACAATGTTTTCCAAACTAGATTTGAAGTGTGGGTATCGTCATATTCGTATGAGGTTGGGAGATGAGTGGAAGACCGCCTTTAAGACGAAGGATGGATTATATGAGTGGACTGTCATGCCCTTCGGATTGTCCAATGCCCCGTCCACATTCATGCCTGTTATGACACAGATCCTCCATCTCTTTTTGGGGAAGTTTGTCGTGGTTTATTATGACGATATTCTGGTCTACAGCCGATCCAAAGATGAGCATAGGACCATGCCATATAGGTATTAGAGGTTCTTCGGCACGAGAGTTTTTTCCTACAGCTGAAGAAATGCTCCTTCATAATGCCAGAGTTCTCCTTCATGGGGTATAGAGTTTCGGGGGAAGGTGTTAGTGCTAACAGCAAAAAGGTTCAGGCACTCGGACACTGGCGTAAACCGACCACTGCGTCTCAGGTCTGTAGTTTTCACAGGTTGATCAGTTTTATCTGCGTTTCATTGAGGGGTTCAGTTCAGTGATGGCTCCTATTACGGTGCTGAAGCACGCGTTCGTGACTAAGTTCGCATGGACTAATGAGGCTGAGGTAGCATTCCAGCGCACCTAGTACAAGATGACGTCGGCACCCATTCTAGCCCTGCCAGATTTCACCCAATTGTTTGAGCCAACTTGCGATGCACCGGGATTGGTGCACTCCTAGTCCATATGGGCGCCCCGTTGCTTACTTTAGTCAGAAAGTTATCGGTTCTTCACCAACTATTCTACTTACGATTTGGAGTTCTATAACATAGTACAAGCTGTCAAGCATTGACAGCCCTATTGGATTCATCGGGAGTTTGTCATTAAGTTGGATCACGAGTTTTATTTCATAAACTACAAGAAAAAAAAAACAGCGATCAACATGCCAAATGGACTAGTTTCTGCAGTAGTTTACCTTTCACCTACAGTACAAGTCAGGTAGGGAGAACCTGGTTGTAAATGCCCTGAGTAGGTCTCATGCTCTAGTTACGATTCAGGGATCAGTCTTCGGCACTGTTCTAAAAAACCCGCCTAGGCTTAAGGCTTGGGAGAAACGCCTCGCCTTAAGTTTTTCACGCCTTATTCTTGGTAAAACCCTTAAGGCGCACTTTTTTCTAAAAACAACAATGCTTTAGTGAAACGATATCGCCTTTTAAAGAATTTTTTTACTAACCGAACCATTATTTCATCCAAAATAATCCAATAGTATTTTAATTTGCATATATTCGGACATATTTTTATAATATGTACAATTTTAGTATTTTATTAGCCTTGTTATGGTTTAAAAATATTAAAATATATTAAGAAGGCCTAAACGCCTTTTCACGCCTTTTTACGCCAAGGCCCGCCTAGGCTTCTAAGGCTTAAGGCTTGGCCTCCACGCCTCGACCACGCCCCACGTTTTTTAGAACCTTGGTCTTCGGTTTTCAAAGATTCGTGATTTGTATGCGGCTGACACCTTTTAGGGACCTATTATGGAGGCATATGCACGTTAGCATGACATTCATACTTACTGCAGGATAAGTATTTGTATCATGACACTGCATTGTGTATCCCTGTTTTCTCCCTGCGGGAGAAGATCATCACAGAGCTCCATGGTAGGAGCCTAACTGGCCATTCGGGTATCGCTCGTACCTTAGCTACACTGCATGAGCGTTTCTTTTGGCCTACCATGCGGCGAGATTCAGCGCTGTTATATCTGTCAGACGGCCAAGAGTTAATATACTAATGCCAGTCTGTATACCCCTCTACCCATTCCCGATTGCTCGTGGCTTGATGTTTCTATGGATTTTGTTATGGGGTTACCCAAGACAGCCAAGGGCTATGAATTCTTGCTTGGGGTAGTAGATAGATTTTCTAAGATGGCCAATTTTATTCTGTGGTTGCGAACATCAGATGCATCACATGTTGCCGCACTCTAATTTCGCGAGATTGTCCGTTTACACGAGGTACCAAGGAGTATTACATCCGATAGGGATGTTCGTTTTACGAGATTTTTGGCGGACCCTTTTCAAATTTGCGGTGCACACTTCAATTTTCAACACCTTTCTACCCTCAGACGGCTGGTCAGACTGAGGTAGTCAATCGGAGTTTGGGTGATCTTTTACGGTGCTTAACTGTTGAGTCACCTAATACTTGGGAGGTGGTTCTTGCTTAGGCGGAATTCTCTTTCAACAATTTTGTCAATCGTTCTACCGATTTGTTCCCTTTCAAGATTGTTCTTGGGTCTTCTCCGTTATTGCCCGTGGACCTTGTCGAGACTCCCCTACTATAACGATGAGTCCGACGGTCGCTGACTTTGCTGCCAAGATGCTCTCCATTCATAACGACGTGCAAACATGTTTACAGCGTATGTATGCCTCTTACAAGGCGCAGGCGGATTCTCATCATCGGTCCCTTGTTTTTTAGCCTGGGGATCTTGTTATGGTATATCTTTGGCGCAAGCGGCGAGTGGGCAAGGCCACCAAGTTACAAATGCCCCATTTTGGTCCCTTTCTAGTTATTCGTCATTGTGGTGATAATGCATATGAGTCGGCCCTACCCAGAGGTTTTAGAACCCATCCCACATTTAATGTGGAACATTTGACTCCGTTTAGAGGTTCATATGTTCCCCTGATCCCTCTCTCTGTGGATCCCACGCAGTCAGTTTGCTCGCATTTTAACCGTGTTGAGGGCATTTTGGATTCTGAGATGACTATGATGCCTACGGAACCCCTTGTTCGTTATCTGATTCGTTGGTTTGGACGCCCAACGAGTGAGGATTCATGGATAGCTGCGGCCACGTTGCAGCATGTTGATTGGGACTTCTACGACCATTTCTAATATTCTGTCATTTTATTATTTAGGGTATTTTAGTCTCTTTTGGTTCCTTGTGCTTATAAAAGGACCCCTAGCCTTTTAGTCTTCATTATTATCATTTGTTTTAGAGAGAGATTAGAGAGAGAACTAATGGAGATTTGCTATTTCATTGTTTTATTCACATGTGTGTTATCAATTTGAATGTCATCCGCTGCATTTACATCAGAAGTACTTTGGCCTCATGTTGCTCGACTTTTAGCCTTAAACATAAATTTTGCCTCAATTCATCATTGAATATACTTTTAAACTATTTTTCAGTCGATGAATATCATATCCGTAGTTTCTAAACACAAGTTATACGTAGGTATATTTACTAACTCAACCTTATGGGGTTAACTTCTTACAGTATTTGGATATGTATAGAGTCAACAGGCATGATCAATGAAAGGTTAGTATTTACGTAGCCTTTAGATTAACCCAAGTTTACGTTTGGTAAGAAGATAAAGATGAATAAATTTACCTAAAATATTTAATGTAGGGGCAAATTTCCAATTGAGTCAATTTGTATGTATTGGCTTAATTACGGGCAAAACATTTTGAGTCATAGGTTAGGACTTGAGTTAGTGACCTTTCAGCCTATGACGCAATTGTTAAAGACGTAGCTGCCAAGCTAAAAAGAACACAACATCATGTCGTGCTTCCTGTCGTGTTTCGTCATCAACGTTCCAAGGATCTCTCAGGTACGAATACATATTTTTGTACCAATTGGAGCAATTGGTGGATTCCGAGGTGTGTGTGAACTCACACGTTGTTGCAACTACGCGGGTGGACTCCTATGTATCACTAAGCAGAGGTTGAAGGACGAAGAGCGTTAAGACTTGCGGGGGCATCAAGTCAGTGTTGTAAGTCTTCTATCATGTCCTGTTTGTAATTCCGTTCTTGGTGGATTTTGTGTGGCTAGGTCGTCTGAGGTTTTTCCTATTTGGGTTTTTCTCATACATTGGGCATGCTTAGGTCTATGATAAAATAGATTTAATCACAACTCGCTTAATTGGTGCAAAGTTTGACTTTGGGTTAATTTGTTTTGTTTAATATTTATTTAGTTTTTAATTAATTTGAATTAATTTTGTATAAGAAAAAGTTAATTTAAAAAATTTTATATAAAAATTGGTTTGTGTAATTTTTGGAACCATCCCATCAAATTTGCTTCCTCAGATTGGTATCAGAACAAAAAAGGGGAGAAATGGTATCTTATTTTTCTAGTCCAGGGGAAACTTCTGCTTTAGGGGGAGATGTCCTATCTTAGGCATAGATTATTAGACAAATGGGAGGATGTGTTTATCTTTATGCAAATTTAAATTGTTATATTCTCTTTGCATTTGAAGGTATGCTTAAGTGTGAAGGTTTGCAACCATGCGGCAAAGTTTAAACAAGAGCAAAGCTACTCAGAGTATGAGTCAGTCGAGTTGTAATTTTTCCTTTTGGGGTTGGAATTGAGTCTTTTAGATGAGCTTGACGGCCCATATGTGTTTTTGTTTTTAGTTTTGTCCTCGAATAGCCAAAGGGGGAGATTTGCAAGGACAAAATTCCAATTGAGTCAATTTGTATTTATTGGCTTAATTTCGGACAAACATTTTGAGTCATAGGATAGGACTTGAGTTAGTGACCTTTCAAGCCTATGACGCAATTGTTGAAGACGTAGCGGCCAAGCTAAAGAGAACACGTCATTATTCCGTGTTTCGTACCATGTTTCATCATAAACGTTCCAAGGATCTCTCATATATGAATGCATATTTTATGTTTAGCTTCGGACATCTTATTATTGGGTATTAAGATATTTTTAAACTAAGTATAAAATATTTTTAGAAATTTTTTATAAGTCATTTTGGGTGTCGGTAGAAGCCAGATCCAACGGAATGTCAAACAAGTCAAAATTACCCTTTTTTTTTCTCAGCGGATATCTCGTTAGAATAGGTACCTCGTTCGAACGAGTTCTGTTAAACTTCTAACGACCCATTATTTTCTTCTTTCTAGAATCTCGTTAGCTAACTCGTTCGAAGGCCGTTCCAACGAGATTAGTACAATCGTTCAAACAACCTTCTAACGAGGCAAATTTACGAAAGACTTGCCCTTCTGGAATCTCATTTGAACTCTCGTTAAACCCCTGTTCGAACGAGAATAGGTAACTCGTTCGAATGAGGTACCATGTCGTTCGAACGACCAGGCACGTTTTTTAAAAAACAGCAATTTTTTTCCCACTACTCCCATGATCTGAGTTTTTCTCTCATTTTAAGTAGTGCGGAGCAGCAATTATGAAAATGACTTTTTCCATCGATTTTTGTGCTTAAACTCTTCCAAAAAGTCCTCTAAGTTTTCTTAATCAATTATGGTTAAGTTTTTCTAAACAAAAACCCTTAGTTACACCCAATTAGTTTAAAGTTCCAAGATTCATCATTAAATGCTTTGAGATCGCATTTTGACACCATTGTTTATTCTCTACACACCGTTGAGAATTGCTTCTTGCGGAGGACTCTATGCTCATTGGTTTACATACGGTGGACCCCGTGTGCGTGACGGTTGTTGTGTGGACTCACAAGTTGTTGCAACTACGCGAGTGGACTCCTGCGTGTCACTAAGCAAAGGTTGAAGGAACGAAGAGCGTCAAGGCTTGCGAGGGCATCAAGTTTGTGTTGTAAGTCTTCTGTCTTGTCCTGTTTGTATATCCGTACTTAGTGGATTTTGTGTGGCTAAGTCGTCCGAAGTTTTTTCTATTTGGGTTTTCCTCGTACATCGGGCGTTTTGATTGTTTTATTTTAGCTTGTGTAGAGGGGGCTTGAAGGTAATCTTGAGATTAGGGACAAATCCCTAATTGGCAACAGTGTTTGAGATTAAGCAACCGAGCAGCTCAAGCGTGGCAACTCAGCGAGGCAGCTCATATTTTAGCTTGTTGTATTAATCATATTATATCTTTATTTTTGTTGACTGTAAGCTATAACGGTTGTAATGACGTAACGATAATAATAAATGAGTTTGTGTGAGGTCAAACGGTACTTGCGAGAGACCAGGCTTGGCAGGACCTGGGAGAGCTTTCATGCTCTATCGAATGACCTCACCGTGGGAACTTTAGAAGGACTTGGTTTGGAGGATTGAGAAGTGAGGCACCGTTGGGACTTGTCCTGACCATCTTAGATACACCTGGTCAAACACCGAAGGACCTTGACCGTGGAACCTCGGGCGGAGCAGCTTGGAGTTCCATCGGGCGTTAGGCTGTGAACCAAACAATCCTCTACTTAAATGTCACATCTACTGTAAGTGATGTCACTAGCCAGCTAAACAATGTCAGACATGCACTTGAGTAAACCACCGTAGTATTTGGGGCTGTCAGGCAGTTGGTGAGCCACCTCTGCGACAACAGCCCCCTCCCCTGACACACAGTGGTCAGGCAAAAGGCATGTCTTGGCATTTAATGTTTATGACGTGGAGAGCATCAGGCATTTAATGTTGTGACATAAAGTATGAGGGATGTCTTTCAGAGTTTTAATGACTGAGTTGCCTCGGGGATGGTGTGGGGGGCTATTTAAGGACCCCAACCACCCCTGAGGAGAGATATGATCTTTTTGGAGAACTCTGGAGTTATTACTAGAGATACACATCAGAGAGAGTTATTGCAAACCAGAGGGTTTATCCACTCACCATTGTTATTTATTGCAAAGCTTTTAATACTTGACAGAGATTCTTGAGGGGGTATGGTGTGTTTCTACCTGCCTACCAAGGTGTATCTAGGGTGCTTACTTCTCTCTCCCTCTACCTAAGTTACTTCTAAAGTTCATTACTATCTCCTGAGTTATACACGAGAGATTTGTGAGTTTAAACTGAGTTCATCTTCACTGGGTTTGTGTTTGTATGTCCTATCATTAATCCAAGGTCTTGGGCTAATTAACTTATCATTACCATACTCAATCTATAATCTAAAGTACCCCCTTACAGCTTGCTATACTCACCTGGATGCATGCTTCGGTCTAAGATAAAATTGGTCCAATCACAAGTCGTTTAATTGGTGCAACGTTTAACTTTGGGTTAATTTATTTTTTTGATATATATTTGATTTCTTAATTAATTTGAATTAATTTGTTAAAGAAGTTAATTTAAAAAATTCAATATAAACATTAATTTGTGTAATTAGTGGAACCATCCCATCAAATTTGCTTCCTCGGATTGGTATCAGAACAAAAAGGGGCAGAAATGGTATCTCATCTTTCTAGTCCAAGGAAATTTTTACCTTAGGGGGAGATGTCCTAACTTAGGTATAGATTATTAGACAAAGGGGAGGATGTGTTTATTCTTGTGCAAATTTCTATTGTCATATGCTCTTTGCATTTGAAGGCGTAATTAAGTGTGCAGGTTTGCAACCATATGGCAAAGTTTATACAAGAGCAAAGCTACTCAGAGTATGAGTCGGTCAAGTTGTACTTTTTCCTTTTGGGGTTGGGATTGAGTCTTTAAGATGAGCTTGACAGCCCATAGATGTTTTTGGTTTTGTCACGGAACAGCTAAAGGGGAAGATTTGCAAGGACAAATTTCCAATTCAGTCAATTTGTATGTATTGACTTAAACTGGACAAAATATTTTGAGTGATAGGTTAGGACTTGAGTTAGTGACCTTTCAAGCCTATAACGCAATTGTTGAAGACATAGCGGCCAAGCTAAAGAGAGCACATCATCATGCCGTGTTTCCTGCCATGTTTCTTCATCAACATTCCAAGGATCTCTCAGGTATGAATGCATATTTTATGTTGAGCTCTGGATATTTTATTATTGGGTGTTAAGATGTTTTTAAACTAATTATAAAATATTTTTAGAAGTTTTTATAAGTCATTTTGGGTGTCATTAGACCCCAGATTCATCGAAACGTCAAACGAATCAAAATTAGCCTTTGTTGTTTTCTCATCGAATATCTCGTTGGAAGTTCTTCTAATAAGAACAGGTACCTCGTTCGAACGAGTTCTGTTAAACTTCTAACGACCCATTTTTTTCTCTTGGTATCTCGTTTGATAACTCATTTGAAGGCCGCTTGAACGAGATTGGTACCCTCGTTCGAACAACCTTCTAACAAGGTAAATTTTTAAAAGGCTTGCCCTCTCTGGAATCTCGTTTGAACTCTCGTTAGATTCCTGTTCGAACGAGAATAGGTACTTCGTTCTAACAAGGTACCATCTCGTTCAAACGACTCAGGCCGTATTTCAAAAAACAACAGTTTTTTCCCACTACTCCCATGATTTCAGTTTTCCCTCCTTTTAATTAGTGCAAAGTAGCAGTTATGAAAATGATTTTTTCCATCCATTTTTGTGCTTAAACTCTTCTAAAAAGTCCTCTAAATTTTCTTAATCAATTACGGTTAAGTTTTTCTAAACAAAAACCCGTGTCTACACCCAATTAGTTTAAAGATCAAAGATTCATCATTATATGCTTTGAGATCACCTTTTGGCATTGTTGTTTATTCTCTACACTGTTGATAATTGTTTCTTGCAGAGGATTCCATGCTCTACGATTTACATACGGTGGACTCCATGTCGCGACGGTTACTAAGCCTTATTGGTGGATTCCGAGGCATATGTAGAGACTCACACGTTGTTGCAACTACGCGGGTGGACTCCTGTGTCACTATGCAGAGGTTAAAGGAACGAAGAGCGTCAACGCTTAAAAAGGCGTCAAGTCTGCGTTGTAAGTCTTTTGTTCCGTACTTAGTAGATTTTGTGTGGTTGGGCCGTCAGAGATTTTTCCCATTTAAGTTTTCCTCGTACATAGGGCGTTGTGATTGTTTTATTTTATCTTGCTATACTCAACTGGATGCATGCTTAGGTCTAAGATAAAATTGGTTTAATCACAACTCGTTTAACTGGTGCAACGTTTAACTTTGGGTTAATTTGTTTTGTTTAATATTTATTTGGTTCTTAATTAATTTGAATTAATTTTGTTTAAGAAAAAGTTAATTTAAAAAATTCTATATAAAAATTGATTTGTGTAATTTTTGGAACCATCCCATCAAATTTGCTTCCTCATTTAATAATATATTCAAAACCAATTTTCAACCTACGTAAACAAATATCACTAAATGATACAGAGAGGCAATGCGGCTGTAGACCACATTATGGTGCAACTTTCCCCAAGGTTTTCAACATGTCTCCTCAAATTAGTAAGAATGACTCAAGGTAATGCGCTTTTTCCTTCAAAATGATTCCCAGCCAGATACAGTAGCTAGGTATACTTCCACCAGAATCCCACAACTAGGAGTATGTTTTCATAATTCGTTCAGAAATCTACCAAAAAAATGGAAAGGTTTAGATTGTCATCCAGTACAACAGACTTCCAATGGAATGAGAGACAATGATAGGAGGAAGTGCCAGCCGCATTGCACGGCCTGCACAAGTTTCAGAGGCAATGTCGCGATCCATATACATGAAACTTGAAAACCAGAGAACGTGATCATTTGCCAATTGTACACTCTTTATTCGGATTATGCAAACCCCTTAATATTTTGGTGGGATCCATAACTCTCATTAGGAATATGTATTATCTCAGGTAATCTCGTAGACTGCTTACAATGCCAGGGAACTCACCATGTATCAAACCCATACTGGACCCGAGGCTCGTTTGGAACTGAATGTGAAGCCAGACGCAGGTACAGGCGGGGTTAAAATTAATGGGAACCTTCTCTGCTCCACCCACGGTAATTATGATGAGCATGCCATTCCGTGGTTCGAATGTTTAGCGAAAGAACAGTTTTATTGCGCTGTTAGAACCAAAAAAAAAGGCTAGAGCTAGACAACTACTTATACAAGATCAATGCTCTTCCATTTCAACTATCGTCTATCACACGAGGGTTGTTCATAGCTTTATGTTAGAGTCAGCAGTTTGAAATTTTGTCCTCGATCATTTGTGTCTTATGACTCTTACTCTTGGATGAGTCGCTGCCGTATATCATTCAAAGCTACATTTCATGAACTACCTATTAATAAATCAGAGTGACGTTTGTTTGTCTATCACGCGAGTGTTATTCATAGCCTGATGTTGAGTGAACGATTTGAAATTTTGTCCTCGATCATTTGTGTCTTATACTCTTGGATGAGTCGCTGCCATATATCATTCAAAGCTACATTTCTTTATCTACCTATTAATAAATCAGAACGGTGTTTGTTTATGTTGGGCAATTCGGGGTAGATCAAGAATAGCATTGTGAACAGACGGATCAAGATACTGTCACAGAATGGCATAAATGGTGAATAACTATCAAAACATAGAGAAATGATTGAATAGAGAAAATGAAACTTTCATGAAGAAAAAGAAAACGACACGTTGCAGGACACGTTGCTGTATATAAAAATCATTGTAATAAGGGATTTCTGGCTTCTAATATCTTTGTTATATTGTTTATAAGTTCAAATAAAAGATAACCATTAGGAATTGCTTAATGGACAGAGTTCTCAACCCACAAGTAGGAGGTTGAGGGTTCAATTCCGCCTCCCCACCCATCCCCAAAAAAAGTTAAAAAGGCTTTATTTAATTAAATTAACTTTTTATAACTAAAACTAATGTTTGTTTAATGTAAAAAAAATTAATCAGGTCAATTGAGAGCCCAATAATTATATTTATACTAAAAAGATTGCAATTCTAGAAGGTTCTAGAAACTACAAAACTAAGAATACACAACTAAGGCCCAAAACACGGAGGGCCCAATACAAAGGAAAAAATACTAAAAAATAACATGAAATCCAACACTCCCCCTCAAGCTGGAGCGAAAATATCAAACAAGCCCAACTGGACAATGGAAGATCGAAGAAGAGAGGGCCTGAGTGATTTAGTGAAAAATTTCGCTGTCTAATCCGAAGAAGGGACAAAAGTTGGACGAATGATGTCAGACCTCATCTTTTCCCGGATAAAATGAATATCAACCTCAACGTGCTTCGTCCTCTCATAAAGCACGGGATCAGATACAAGCATAATGGCCGATATATTATCGCAAAATAACTTCGATGATTCTTTTTCCATAAAACTCAACTCCCCCAAAATCGATCGAAGCCATAAAAGGTCACATGTGCCTAGAGTCATCGCCTGCTTTTTGCTCGGCCTCTGTTGAAGAACGTAAAACCAACGCCTGCTTTTTGCTCTTCCATTAGATGAGGTGAGAACCATATAATGTACAATAGTCCGAAGTGAAAGCTCTGTCTTCGACCCCGCATAGTTTGTATCAGTAAAACATGAGAGATATGTCTGACTCCCTGAGGTATATAAAAACCCAAGTTCTAGACTTGACTTGAGATATCTCAAAATGTAGTGGACAGCATCCAAGTGTGATGTGCGTGGAGCATGCATAAACTGGCAAACCATACTCATAGCAAATGCCAAGTCCGGCCTCATGTTGGTCAAGTAAATAAGACGATCAACTGATCTCTGAAGGATTAGGAATCAAATCACCCGTCTCGGCCGAAAGCTTTAGGTTAGGGTCCTCTCCGTTATTTTCTTGGGATTGAGGTGGCACGGCCTAAATGTGGGATCTCTTTATCCCCGCGAAAGTACACTTTGAATCTTCTTCAGGATACCGGGATGCTAGGTTGTCATCCGGCTTCTACCCCTATGGACTAAGTCCTTCACATCAAACACATTCCCTATACCTAACTTCACTAGTGTAATCCCAACGACATCATCACCCGTAATAATAACATCATCAACATAAACCAACAAAATGATGCATCTGCCATTGGGTTGACGACGAATAAGCACGTATAATCAGAATGGCACCGTGTGAACCCCATGGATATAACAACCTCACTAAATTTGTTGAACCATGCACAATGTGATTGCTTAAGGCCATAAAGAGACTTCTGGAGATGACACACTTTCCCAGTATACTCCTCCTCAGCCCGAAAACCCGGAGAAGGGTCCATATAGATAGTTTCGGAAAGATCCGCATGTAGGAAGGCATTTTTGACGTTTAACTGATGTAGAGGCCAAAAGTGAGACGCCACAATAGAGATCAATAATTGTACGGAAGTAAGTTTGGCCACCGGAGCAAATGTAGCACCAAATCCTTCCCAGGAATTTGTGTAAATCCCTTAGTCACCAACCATGCCTTTTAGCGATCAATAGAGCCATCGACTGAATATTTCACATTGAAGACCCATTTACATCCAACGATCTTCTCCCTAGGAGGTAGAGAAACAAGCTCACATGTACCATTTCGGTGCAATGGATCCATTTCCACTTTCATTGCCTCCAACCATTTAGGATTTTGAAAAGCCTCCGTCAACGATCGGGGAATAGAGATGGAGTCAATGTGGCTAGAAAAACTCGATACTGATCTAAAAGACTATCATACGAGAGATGTTGGGAAATGGAGTGATTAGAATTACCAATAAAATCATAGCGGGAAGGAGTACGCCTAATACGAGTAGGAAAATCAAAAGTAGGAGGCGGTAAAGAGGAGGGAGTACCAAGTCTAAAAAAGGAGATGGCAGAGGTGCTCGAGGGCGAAGAGAGTATAATTGTAAGGAAAGCTCAGAAGGTATGGGAGGAGGAACCTCATCAAATATAGGATTAGGGTGAGCAAACCTCGCTCTCGTGATAAGGTGAATCCTCAAGGGATTGGGAGTCAGGAGCCTGCAAAGTACTCACCACCCCATAGAAAAGGACATTCTCATGAAAAGTAACGTCAAGAGAGTGATACATGGGTTTTGATACCGGATCAAAGCACCAATACCCCTTAGACATCTAGGAGTATCCCACAAAAATGCACTGAATAAACGTATCAAGTTTGATCCGAGAGGAACTATGATCATGAATAAAACTAGTACAACCAAACACATGAGGAAGAATGTAGAATAAAGTGCCATCGGATTGAAGGCACTGGAGATGCACCTTCCCTCCAGACCCGACTTGAGGTACGATTTATGATAGAAGAGGCAGTAAGGACAACAAGATGCCAATAGGATTTGGGCCCCTTCGTACCCCCTCAACAAGCATCGAACTATTCCCATTAGGTGATGATTTTTACGTTCTGCCACCCCATTTTTTTCAGGGGTATACGGGCAAGTGAGTTGATGCAAGATTCATTTTTAACTAAGTTGAGATCTAAACTCATTAGAAACATACCAACGTCCATTATCGGATCGTATATTATGAACCACCGTCTTAAATTGAGTTTTAATCATTTGGAGAAATTGAAAAAACAAGGGGAGAACTTCAGATTTCCTTTTAAGGAGATACATCCAAGTACACCAAGAATAATAATCAATAAAGGTCCCATAACAACGATGACCAAAAAAGGAAATATCAGGGGATGACCCCACACATCATAATGAATCAAATCAAACATAACAGGAGCACGACTCATATGTGGAATATAATTAGTCCTAGTATGCTTGGCGAGCTCACATACTTCACATAAGATTTTTTTGTCCTTACACGTTTTTGAAAGCGAAGGGAATAACAAACATAAGTACTGAAAATTGACATGCCCTAAGCGTGCGTGCCACAAGAGCAACGTCTGGAGGAAAACATCATAAGAAATGGAATCCGGTAAGATGGAAGCAATGAGATTAATGGTGGGAGGTTGCGGTGGTGGAGGTTCCTCAAAATAATACAACCCATCGCGCTCATAGCCACTGTCAATAATCATCTTTGAACTCAAGTCTTTCAAGAGACAATGGGTAGGAAAATAAAAACAGCACAATTCAGATGTTTGGCAAGTTGGTTAACGGACAAGAAATTAAAAGAAAAATTAGGACAATGCAAAACTGAGAAAAGAGTAATATGAGGAGACAAACACACTTCCCCCTTGCTATGGATACGTGTAGGGGAGCCATTCGCAATACGCACATACTGACAAATAGGAACGGTGAGTGAGGAAAGAAGAGATAACTCTCCCGTCATGTGATCAGTGGCTCGGGAATCTAGAATCCAAGTGGGCTTCGCAGTCTGAACATGAAAAGCGGAGGGGGCAACTGAAGTAATAGTGGCGCCGGAACTGAGAGAAGAATCGACAACCGGCGGAGAAATCGCACGAGGACAAATGGTATCAACACCTCTGACCATTCTAGATGAAGCGAATAGTCGTATCTGAGCAAATTTATGTTTCGACGCTGGAAACAGACGACAAACCACCTCCTTCGAAAGCAAAAGTACACCCATTCATGAGGAGGCCTGTAGCCAATTGAGTCGGGAAACGTTTTGCCAATACCCGATCACCCATAATAACTCAACAAGTACTCCCAAATTGACTAAACACCAATCTGAAATACTTGAAGGGCAGATTTGTACCAAAAAATAGCAAGAACTCACCAACAATTATTGGAGAATCATCAAGTGCGCATAACAATAAACTACCACTCAAATGGGCGAAAAACATGACAAAATATCCAAAAGAGTACTTCCGAACAACGCAGCAGCCCCTACAAAAAACAAAGTTGCTCCTTACTTCATAAAGAACACCAACAAACCCTAAAAGGGTGAAGAATTAGGGTTTGACCCTAAAACAAAGAAGAATGGATTCTACAAAAAAAATTGTTCCGATGAACAATAACCGTGAACCGTACGATGAACAATAGTCGTGAACAGTACTATGAACGGTACCGTGAACACTTCAATGAACAGTGTCGTGAACAGTATTTAGGGTTGGGGAGAAAAAATGTAGAGATAAATTTTATTTTGACGAAGATTTTTATGACGTAATGGCTTACACAATTGGGAGAACCATACTAAACAGATTATAGTTCAAGAAGGTTCTAGAGAATACAAAACCAATAGTACACAACTAAGGCCCAAAACACGGAAGCCTCAATACAAAGGGAAAAGTACTAAAAATAACATGAAATCCAACAGGTAGTGTCATTAACGGGCCCAGATATGAACCCTTTAGGGCATGAGCAACAAGCAATGGGAAGAGGAAAATGTTCAAGACTCCCTAAGATTAAAGATATGATTAAATTACTATTATCCTAGTTTCTTTGTTTACTTTTACTTCGTTTTAGCTAGCTGTTTACCATTATTCGATGTCTAGAGTTTTAGCATAATGTGAGGTGTAGGCCTTACCCATGTAATCAGATTTTACGAATATAATTATGAATTGAAATAGATTTTGGAGGTTGTTCTTAATTTTCGTTGCGTGTTACATCATCATAGGCACGAGAAAAATGATTTTCACAAACACCATTTTTCTTTCTTTTGAGCCTTTTAGTATAAATAAATTTGTTAAGCTCAAACTAGAACATCCATTTCCAAATTTTTTCCTAGTTTCCTAAAAATGAGCTCAAAAAGGAACGTCATTTTAAGGAAGAACCAAAAGGAAATTCAGCTTCCATTCCTCAAACCAATAAAAAAACAAAATCAACTTTTTCTTTTTGTCCTTTCTTCTTCACTAAGCCACAATACAGACAAGTGGTCTTCTAGACACAGAATTTATCATGTGCACAAACTTAGGTAGTGTTGTGGGCACAGGTAGTGACATACATACTGGTAATTCCAAAAAAGCACTGATGGTGACGTGGACATAGATAAATCATCGTAGTCATAATTACTCAAAGTAGTGTAGTAGGCGCGTATAATGTCATGGGGATGAATATTGTTATGGCAGTGATAATGTAGTAGCAAGGTAATTTAGTGTATGCATGGATAGAAACGTAGATACGAGTTATCACTACTTTATTACACAAGCATGGTACACCTGCAACAAGTTAAGATCCATGAATCCCACCCCCCACCCCCCTTTTCCATCCTAATAACATGGCTTGGAGACTAGTTGAAACCACATCAATCGATAGAACTGACTTGGATTCAATGCCCAAATAATAAAGAAATCAACTAGAATCAGCATGACTTGCCAATTTTTTTAGCGAAATAGCTAAAATTCAGAACACACCGAATCGACTTGCTAGTCGCCAAGGTTTTATTCAATTTTTTATCCTTGAAATATGTATATTTCTGTCGCCCAAAATCGAAACATATAGAGCCAAAATTCCAGCCATCCATTGTACCTAGAGGAGTGATCATCTTTCCAGCCTTATACCTCTGTTGATCACTAATAAGAAAAAATTGCTTCTTGTAAAAGAAATTAACCAAATCTTTGCCAAAATTGTATCTTTTAACCACATGCATCATAAGGGCTGGCACAAATAAAGATTTTTACTTGTCATGTAGGCTGTCGGAAAGGTAACGGTTTATAATATAAAAAAAAATGGTGTACCAAAACCACAAAATTATAAGTATATCGTATATTGTAATTATGTATCGATATCACATGGCATGATGGTTATTTTCATTAAAGTACGAATATTTTGATTGAAACTTCAACAAGTGTTAGTATTGATAGTATTACATTATTTTGAGTCAAAATATTACAAATATAACGTACATTCAAAAGTTTGTAATGCATAATGTATAGCGTACATTTAATAATACATGACATATAAGGCATAAAAAGTGTGGACTTAACAAAAAGCATCAAAAACGATAATATTATCCAGTTAAAATTTGGAAAAATATATATTATCATAAATACCACTGTTCTAAAAAACCAGCCTAGGCTCCGCCTAGGCACGCCTAGGCTTAAGGCTTGGGAGAAACGCCTCGCCTTACGCTTTTCACGCCTTATTCTTGGTAAAACCCTTAAGGTGCACTTTTTTCTAAAAACAACAATAATTTAGTGAAACGATGTCGCCTTTTAATGAATTTGTTTACAAACCGGACCATTATCTCATCCAAAATAATGAAATAGTATTTTAATTTGCATATACTCAGACATATTTTTATGATATGTGTATTTTTTGTATTTTAATAGCCTTGTTATGGTTAAAAAATATTAAAATATATTAAGAAGGTCTAAACGCCTTTTCACGCCTTTTCACGCCTAGGCCCGCCTAGGCTTCTAAGGCTTAAGGCTTGGCCTCCACGCCTCAATCACGCCCCGCGTTTTTTAGAACCTTGATAAATACTAAATCAATCAACATCACATAAAGGTTAGACGGGAGCTTATATTCATATAAAAACCCAATATAAATAGACTCACATTGCAAATTTAACCCCAAGGTTTGGGGTGAATTTGATATCCACAACCATACTTTCAAAAGTTGCAAATTCAACCCCAAGGTACATTAAGTGATACAATTTTAACCTTCCGTCAGTCTCCTGGAGAACTAACGGAAAGTTGACTGAGCCCCGTCAAAATGTCGAGTCTAATTTGCCACGTCACACATTGGAGGTTACTTGACTGAATTTGGCCTGGTATCGCTCAGGTAGGGGACGATCAAAATGTTTGCGAAAATCATTTTAGATTCCTTTTTTGAAATCACAATAAATAATTTTTTATGACGAGTAATGTACACAATCTCGCATAAGGTATAAGCATTGCTTGATGTGTGTGTATATATATATACAGAAAGTCTCCTGTAAGGACTCCTTATGGTGCAGACCCCGGTACATACCATTTTTTTAAAATAGTAAAAAAATGATTTTTTTGATGAAACTTCATGGATATGATCTTCACGGTGAGAAGATCATCTCCAATTTTTTTCGTCGAAAAATTCAATAAAAAAACCGTTAAGATAAGGTGATATGTAAAAAAAATAGTATAAATATGTATTTTCAACCGTTGAAATGTTGGGTCGGCGCCAGCCACTTTATTGATTGAATTTTTTGATGAAACTTCATGGATATGATCTTCTCACTATCAATATCATATTCATGAAGTTTTATCAAAAAATTCAATCAAAAAGTGGGTGAGATGATCACCAACATTTCGACGGTTGAAAATGCATATTTAGACCATTTTTTTACATATCACTTCATCTCAACGGTTTTTTTATTGAATTTTTTGATGAAAAAAATTGGAGATGATCTTCCTACCATGGAGATCATATCCATGAAGTTTCATCAAAAAATTAATTTTTTTACTATTTTAAAAAAATGGTATGTACCGAAGTCTGCACCATATGGAGTCCTTACAGGAGAGGACCTCTCTCTCTCTCTCTCTCTCTCTCTCTCTCTCTATATATATATATATATATATATATATATATATATAGGTTCCTATGCACACTACGTTTGCACATCATTTTTTTAAATTGTAAAAAAAAAAAATTTGAGCTGGTTTTTTTGTGTGATATTTAAACATTTCAAGGGACCCATATAAAAAAATCAGCTCAAAAAAATGGTCCAGAAGTCTTACATATACATATATCGGAAAGTCTCCTGTAAGGACTCCTTATGGTGCAGACCCCGGTACATACTATTTTTTTTAAATAGTAAAAAAATGAATTTTTTGATGAAACTTCATGGATATGAAGTCCACGGTTAGAAGATCATCTCCAATTTTTTTCATCAAAAAATTCAATACAAAAAACGCTGAGATGAAGTGATATGTAAAAAAATGGTATAAATATTCATTTTCAACCGTTGAAATATTGGGTTGGCGCCAGCCACTTTATTGATTGAATTTTTTGATGAAACTTCACGGATATGATCTTCTCACTGTATCCATGAAGTTTCATCAAAAAATTCAATCAAAAAGTGGGTGAGATGATCGCTAACATTTCAACGGTCGAAAATGCATATTTATACTAATTTTTTACATATCACCTCATCTCAACGGGTTTTTTATTGAATTTTTTTATGAAAAAAATTGGAATGATCTTCTCACCGTAGGGATCATATCCATGAAGTTTCATCACAAAATTCATTTTTTTACTATTTAAAAAAAATAGTATGTACAAGGAGTCCTTACAGGAGGGGCCTCATATATATATATATAGCGGAAAAATGCAAATTTAACCCCAAGGTTTGGGTGAATTTGATATCCGCACCCATACTTTCAAAAGTTACAAATTCAACCCCAAATAACATGAAGTGACGCAATTTTAACCTTTCGTCAGTCTTCTGTTTGGAGAACTAACGGAAAGTTGACTGGGTGCATAATGCCCAAACACTATAATTCTAGAGAAAAGAACTCACCTTAGTGTTATATTAACATCATATGAAAAATACAGTCCAGAAGTCTTCTCTGCAACATTTAGTAGCCCAGAAAACTCAGTCTCCATACTTTTCTGCCAAAATTGGTAATTTTACATTATTAAATGAAAGGTGGCCGGGGGAAGAAAAAAAGAGTATGCGAAAGAGACTTTACCTGTTCTGCAGGGGAATTCTTGAGAGAGTGATCACACGGAAGAATCTTTATGGATGAAACTTTGAAGATAGGATGCCCCAGGTAAGATCCAACACATTCACGTTCTGTTATTGCTATTAAATATGACCCTAAAATCATAGTAGAAGTGCAATAACATTAAAGTTCATGACATATTACATATTAGTATGATAGCACAACAAGATGTAAAATTCAAACTTAACAAAACTGCAAAAATATCTAGGGACGATTTGATCGGAATGTGCATTAGTGCATGAATACCAATGTTATCAATTGTGCCAAAAATACGAGCAACGTTGAGCAAAATATTGCATTGTCCCCCCATTTTGCGATGTTGTACATTTAATTTCGTGTTGCTCTCAAATTTTGCAAGGAGTACGATGCGGCAAGCAATTTGGCTTGTTTTGCTAAAAATATATATTATAAAGACAGTTACAGTGACAAAAGACGCGTTCTGGGTTTCTTACATGGACCTCTCCTGTGTTGTGGGAAATTACAGTAACCTCCCTTCACTTTTGAGTTTAGTAACGACCACCTCTGTTATTTGGGGTTTCAAAATGTGAGCTCCACTCGATTTGTTATTGTAATTTCTCAATTACATTACATAGGAAAGATTCCTTACATGTTAAAGTTGATCCCCATGCAAAAAGATTTGCCAAAATTGATTGAAAATTATGTCAAACCTGAAAAAAATTCTAACAAAGGGAGATCGCTGTAATTCCCAAAGCATCGCAGTTGTCTGTGTAATAAACCCAATAGAAAGGAGATTACCGTAATTATATGTTTATAATAATCTAAATCAGTTGGGCTGGCTCAGGCTTGGTCAGACCTAAATTCCTTGCACCTAGCCTAGCCTGGAAATGAGACAGGCTTAAAAAATGCATCTTAGCTCGGCCCTACAGGTCAATTTGTCATGTTTAGGTCCACTAATTGAATGGGATAAACCAGTCATTGGCAGGACACATGCTTGTGACCACCCCTACAATGACCAATCAAGGAGCTGTGGACAATCACATTTACTTTCTTAGTACAGATGATAATAAGATAGCTTTGTTTCATCAGAGACTATACCACTGATGTGGATAATCAAATTCCATTCCTAACATGAGAGTACGGTGAATTTCTCAAGTTGCTAGTGCAAGTGTATTACTTGATTCATTAAACAACTAAATAATTTCAAGTCATTGTCCAACTGATAAGCATTATGCTGCCGCACATGAATAATATATGAGTTGGGATAGCCAAATAGAAATGGTATATGTTGGCACCAACTCTTCAAGTCATGGATCTATAAAATAAAAATAAGGTAAAATATAAGAAACCTCCTAAACTACTAATTTGATTGCAAGTACCACATTAGCATTCCAATTAACCCCATAAGTCGCGAGAAAATTAGAGATACCCCCTTATGTGTCGCTGAAAACATTTGCAAACTAGTATATGATTAATCAAGGGATCTCTTACAATATACCCATAGACGCAACATTTTTGGAGCCTAATAAGAGTATCCACCTGCCAAAAGCTTTAGCATCCCAATTATGCCAAAGATAGTGCGAATCTTCGGAACGCGAAGAGTGCTGCAATGAGGAACGTCATCTAAATAACAGAAAACACCATAGGTAAGACATCTAGCATCTAGCCAAAAAAACGAAGAAACAACTTATAAATCTGAAAGCCATAATCTACAAGAATGCCACACAAATAGCATAATAAATCAGCCAACCAACCAATAAGATTCATTGACCCATCCACCCGACTGATTGCCAAACAGGAACCAGAAGAGCCATCAGTGGGCTCAACAACATATTGATCTGGAAATTCCCATAGTCGCATCCGTGTGTATAGCTTCTGTGAAGGATCTGCCTTCTCCATCATTATTTGAATTCAATCACTAAGGACAACAATAACATACAATCCATTAGTTTCTTTTAAGTGTTCAAGGGAAATTACAATGAGAACAGTTTGATATAGTTATAGGTAACAAAGATTGAATTTAAGCTTTAATCAAGAAACAAATTTATATACCCACGTATATGATATAGAAAAGCTTTCTTCTGGAAAAAAAAAAGATTCTCCAATAATATGCTGCCAATTTTTAACAAGTTAAGATCTCAGAAAGCACTAAATGAAAACAATCCAATGGACCTAACCCATCCCCCAATTTTTCTGGGATTCTTTTCTAATTTTAACAAACATAGAATTTCAGTTCTTTCTTGTTCAGTCTTAAAAGTTGATAGGTTATTGAAATTCATGATCGTGAATCGAACAGCACCTCGCCCGCAATGCAATCATTTAGTTGCCAACAGATTGCACAACAATTCAATTCAACAATCCACTCGTATATGAAACAAACCATTGAAGTATTCTACCAATAAAAGAAAATTAATAAATGAAAGTGAAGTCCATATCACATACATTTACACAGCATCTGCGCTACTATATCGCTGAATGTTGGGTACAAACTATACGCTTTTATCGGAAACACGTAATCTGATTAATTAAGTAGAAATGTCTACAAAGATGCTGCGGAACAGCAATTCACATTGACATCAAAAGAAAAGAAACAAGCAGAAACAGCAACAAAAAGGACAACGCAGCCCATCCCAAATACAAGTATACATATATATACTTCCAGCCCGTATTAGAAAAGAAAAGGGATTTCCAACCAAAAGGTTTGGACCGACGACAACAGCCCAAAGGAATGCAGAGAACAAAACCCTATCCCAAATTCATTCCTTATCATCCTCTTTTTCTTGAAAAAACCTATAGTTCCACTCCAACTAAACATGTCAAGAAAACAGCTATAACCATGCATCTCCACAGGCATGCGGCGCATGCCGTGTTCAAAGAGTCCCCTCGGCTCTCCCATTCCCAGAGAAGAGTGTCCATCTGCTGTGAAGGAAACACACCGACCAAATTCAGCTCCCAAAAGACATTTTTCCGCAAAAAGGCAGCTTTTTATGGTCAACTTATTTGCAACATGTTGCGAGTGTATATCTTTTCATGTGCCACCAGCCAAGCTGAAACCCCGACTTTAACTGGGATCCCAGCTGCCTAAACCAATTTAGGAGGAAAAATGAGAATAGATATTTCATCACGAAGAAAATTGAAGACTTGCAAGAGAAATCTTGATTGGCCAAAACCCATCTCCTACTACCGCACAGCCCTTCATGAAGATGAACGCCCTCAACCACTCCGGATAAAGAAATGAGTTCATCAATCTCAAAATCATTGAGATTTCTACGAAAAGAAAGATCTCAAGAAGCCAAGGAGTGTCTAAAAAAATCTGAGTACTTTATGAGGGACCACAATAAACACAATGTATGACAATGATGGATTGAGGGACCATATTAGAGTTGTTTACAGAGTAACTCTAAATTAATAAATAATGCATTGTTTATAGCTACATTGCATGTCTTGCACTTTTGCGAAGACATCACTAATCACCATCATTGGGGAAAACGGTAACTAATAACATAGGAGATGTGGTAGGTGTTAGTTCCATAAAGGATGCTCCAAATTAGCATATGTGATGGGTTGAAGCACATCCATTCTAAAGCAAGGTTCTAAAAAACGTGGGACGTGATCGAGGCGTGGAGGCCAAGCCTTAAACCTTAGAAGCCTAGGCGGGCCTTAGGCGTAAAAAAGCGTGAAAAGGCGTTTAGGCCTTCTTAATATATTTTAATATTTTTTAACCATAACAAGGCTATTAAAATACTAAAATTGTACATATCATTAAAATATGTCTAAATATATGCAAATTAAAATACTATTTGATTATTTTGGATGAGATAACGGTCCGATTAGTAAAAAAATTCTTGTAAAGGCGATATCGTTGCACTAAAGCATTGTTGTTTTTAGAAAAAAAAATCGCCTTAAGGGTTTTACCAAGAATAAGGCGTAAAAAACTTAAGGCGGGACGTTTCTCCCAAGCCTTAAGCTTAGGCGTGCCTAGGCGGAGCTTAAGAATGTTTTTTAGAACGGTGTTCTAAAGTAATAGTAAACACTCATTCTTGTATATGATTCCTGGAGAATTCCAACTCAGCATATGTGGGGTGTGCCTCGACGTGAGGCAAGACAATGATTAAATACCTCAAGGCTTAAGCCTCACGGGACAATATTGAGGCTTAAGCCTCCATTGATTGAGGCGAGATTTGAGGCGGTTATGGCTTAAGCCTCATTTTATGTTTTGTTTTACTATTTTCAATAAATATATATATATAATTAGTTATAGTGTTATTATTACTTCCTAATATGTTATAATGTTATTGTTATGTTACAATATGTTTAATTTACATAAATATACAACTTGTTACATTATTACAATTATTGTCATATTAGAACAATAATGTTGTAATTTAATTATCATGTCATATATACTATATTTATAGTTGATGATACATTTTTCCATGACAAGTTGATGATAAGGCTCTATTTAGTGTTGTTTGTTTTGAACGTGGATTACTTTTATGATGATGTCATAATGCTAAAAAATTTATGTTGGTGACATGGATTATGAATCTTTTTTTGCGATCATGCTACATATATATAATTATGGCGACATTTATAATGAACATTTTCCTGTGATGAAACTATTTTATCAAAATTAACATGATGATTATTACCTTTTGTCCGTGCCGTTTCCGCCGAATGTTTGAGTCGTGTTCTTTAAAATGTCAAACAATATGTGGTGCGCTGAACTGTGTCTGAGTACATCACCCCCTTAAAAGTGCTCGTGCTTCCTAGATTTGTGGTTTCAATTCGAGAATTTAAAGTTCCGGTTTCAATTTCAACTTGAAATGAATTTTGAGTTCTGTTTGCAATTTTGATTTGAAACTGATTCCGAGTTCAGTCCGTGTTCAATGCTTCACAATGAAAAAGAAAACGTATGCAAATATTGAATTGCAAACCCACATCAAATTCAAATCACAATTCGACCCTATCACATACAAAATCAAAACAACAACACAAAAAACGTAAATAACAGGAATAAGAATAAATTACTAAGAACAAAAACAAGAAACTAATCAAAATTACACAACAAATAAACCCATCAAACTCTATAATAAATGGTATGAAAATCAGAAGCATCGACAGGAAGAAGAGTAGTGAGATATGAGACTGACCTGGGAAAAAAAATTGAAACTTTTAGAGATACTAGGACTGGGCACTACTAAGATATTACAATAAACATTCCATTTTGTAGAATATCCATAAACCAGAGAAAGGATTAAGTTTTTTAAAAAATTGTGATTTCAGTTGTATAAACAGACAAGGCCAATGAAAGAAGTTGTTTAACAGTGGCATTTTACCAAACACGAAAGATGGCATTCCATTCCATTATATGAAGAAATAAATTCAAAACAACAATCAATAGGATACAAAATTAATGAAATATATTAAAAAAAAAAAAAAAAATGCAGTATACCCAAAGAATATGCTAAAAAAATTCATGTATACCTTGGAATTGCAGTTTGTCGATAGTGGATTTATAGGGTGAGAGAAAATTGCGCCAAGTTAAGTTTTGGTGGGAATGAGAATTGATGGCCAAACTTATGTAAGGTGAGTGTTGTTGGGGATGTGATTTTCGAACAAGGCGGAGAGCTCAACCGAATTCAAAGCTTACACTTGATTTTTAGCCGCTTAGTATTAACTGAATTGCACAGATCTCGCACTTCAATATGAAATACAAAGGTTTTAAATAACTATATTCAAACAAACATTTGTACTACAACTACTCATTGGTTCAACCGGCCATTAGTGGGTGACCACACATTCATAATACACCCCTCTTGTTTTCCTTCTTTATTTTTTGTTTGGAGATTTTGTATTTTAGTCCCTTTTCGAAAAAAAAATTTATTTAGACTTCGTTCATATTTTTTAGTCATTAAGGTCCCTTGGCTCGTAGTGTATACCTTATAAATTAGGGAATACACGTATATCACAAAAATTCATATATATGTTATAAAATTTCACGTACAAATTACAAAAAATTAGTGTAAACATTACAAAATTTAATGTATACATTACTGAAAAATTAAGTAAAAATAATCAACGACAACGGAGTTGAGCCAAGAAAATGTTATTTTTTCTAATAATTGAAAGTTTTTAATGTTTGTGTGGTAAAAGTGACACTAAACACTTTGGAACTATCAGTATATTACGTTTTTCCTCTTTAAGGAAAACAATGATAATACGTTCTTTAACTGATAAGATTAAGATTTTGTCAGACCCTAGAATAAATAAAATTATACCAATAAAGCCCTTTAGTCAAGTCAAACATAAATTTGCAAGTATCAATCATTTAAGTTTAACCAAAACAATATAAAAAGTAACACAATTGAAAAGTAGTATAACTTCTGACTATAAAATAATGTAAAATTGTAAGGGCATATTTTTCATAGTGTCCCTAATTTACATTGTGTATGTCGTATACCATTACAATTGTCAACGGAAGTTCACGTTCATACATTCAAGAACACAAATCCGAATATCAAGTATCTTCAACAACAATCCTCTACAGGATTCATTTTGGTAAGGAATGCATTTAAGTTTCGAAAATGCTTTAAGTTAGTATTGGAATATTTTTCTAAACTGATTTATATAAAAATGAGGCGTTTTTCTAAGTTAAAATATTTTCTAGAAGACCTGTAGGCGAGCATTAAAAAATAATAGTTTGTTGCTCTTGTCATTAAAACTACAAGACAGTGTCGTTCAAATGATATTCACTTGTCGTTCAAACGACATCTCATGTCGTTTCTTGGGTCCCGAGATAGGTCGCTCCTTGTTTTCTTAAAACGACCACTGTAATACCCCGTATTTTTATGGCTTTTAATTATGTGATTTAATAAATTTGAATTGTCTTGAATTTTGAAATTTATTAAAATTAATTTGGGATAATTAATTGAAAAATAATCCGGATTTAAATGCTAGCGAGACGAGAGTTAGTATTTGATTATTATAATGTTGTTTAATATTACTGAGTGATTATGGTAATATGTGATTATTGAATTCATCAAAATTGTCGTGAGATGAAAATACGGCAGTTTCGGTAATTAAGATGAGCATTTTGATGTCATCCGTATGAGCATTTTGAGTGCGCCAACGTGCTCGAAAGGTTCGAGATAGTCAGAAAACACTAACCGGGTCGGCAACCCGGGAGGGTATTTTAGTCATTCCTTTTTTTTGGGTGAATCGTGACCCACGAATTTTAGACACTTAATACCAGCCATCACTTGAGTCCCTTAGGATTTCTCAACCAAAAATCATAAACAGCCATTAGAATGGAAGAGAATGAAGTTTCCCATGGAGAACCACCACTTAGAGACTTTTGCACCACCGTATAGATCAGAAAGCAAGGATCATCCCCATATTGTCTACTTCATCGGATCAGAACCTTCATTACCAGGCAAGTGGTTTAACTTGCAATAATTTAGCGCATATATCATTCATGTTAGGTTAGAATTGAAGAATAACCTTAAATAATGAAAATTGAATGGATTTGAAGAATTTAAATCATAATCTGGGTAGGTTTTGCATGTAGTTTAATGTTGGAGATAATAGCAGCCACGAAATTATGATTTATGGGTAGAGAATTATGAAATTGTATTGAATTATATAGTGTTCTTGAAGAAATAGGAGAATTAGGATTTTTGTATAAAAATTAGGTAAATTGATCTAAGAATTTGATGTTCAATTTTGATTTAATGATTTTAAAACGTGAGAAACTATACAAACATGTTGTTATGATTATTAGTATACTTGGTTGGGAGTTTAAGACATTGTAATGAAGAATTAGAGATGTAAAAAGAGGAAAGCCCGTAATTGTTTAAGAAAATCTGGGCCGATACCTGCTTGATCGATCGATCGACTCAAGAATGTCGATCGATCGACCCCTTTTCTTCGATCGATCGACCCCTTCTGATTTTTGGCAATTGTTTTCCCTTAAGGCTTAATAAAAATCCCAAGGGCGATGATGATTCTTAGGATGTTTAAATCGATATTTTGGGACTTAGTTAAGGACAGTAAGGTCTTAGTTGAAGCCCGGAAAAATGGATTATCTTAGGGATTTGAATACTATTGCTTACGAGGGACTACCGAGTGAGTTACGGTTAGAAATCGTTCAAATTGAAACTATAATGGGAATAAACGTTGAGGTAAGGATAAGAATAGTAATTGAGGGGCTTTAAGTTACTGAGATAACATTAGAAACTAATATGAGGCCTAGTAACCTTTTGGGGTAGGTTTAGGTACTCAAATTGACACGACGAGAGAAAGTAATCAAGTTAAATATATAATTACGTATGACGTTCGGGATAATCTTACTCCGTACGAGATGTACTAGATAGAATGTGAATATCTATATTGAAATATGATTACTAAGGTTGTGTGAATGCCTAGTGAATGGATTTCTTATGTGTATGACATACCAACCATACTTGCTATCACGGAAGGTTAGTTTTTTTTTGTAAAGGACCCTCTTATCCTTGTATGCCTTGGGGGGGGGGGGGGGCGGGGATTTAGACTGGTACCTTAAGGACATAGGACTATGAATGACTTATTTGTGAGTTGATAAGTCAGCTGATCATGGGAGCGTAGGTATGTGCGTGACCCATGGGTATGTGAACTATGTTCGCCTCCAATATGTGTGATTTTGCTTATTGAAACGGTTCTTGAGAGATTCGGAACTCGTAGTCCCTATGTAAGTGATGTACTGAGATTCGATAGCAGAGTATGCGAGCATCGCAGTTTAGCCTAGGGGTGCCATATATGTATTTATGTACTGAGAGTGATCTACTTATGTACTTGTGACTGGTTCGTTGTTGCTTGGTAGATGTGAATAACTAAGATATTTGAATTGGCTAAGAATGAGAATTTAATTAACACCTGATATAAGTAATTTTAATGAATGCGAATATGGGTTATGAATATAACTGTTTTGGGTACTAAGAGTAGACATCTTATGGTAGAATGCGAAAGTGGAAGAGGTACAGACTAGTTAGTTAGTGACATAACTAGGATGGGTTAAGGTCATACATTAGGCACGCACATTAGTCAAGAGGTGAGAAACTCATGTGAGAGTACACAACTAACATGTTTATAATATGTGTTGTGTAATTTTAATTTAAACACTTGCTAAAGTTTTAAATTGTTTTCACCTCGGGCTCTGACCCGTTTTCCTCCAAATCTATTTTGTTTTGTAAAAACATTCTAGGTGCCCAGCTACAGGGACGCCAAGCATAGGAGTTTCATTATGATGAAGTACTGTAGCTGCTGTGAAAGCTGCAGGATCTTGGTATTAGACGCCTTCATATTTATCCTTGGTTCCTTCAGAGTCATTTGTATCAGTTAGGGCATGTCGCCCATTCTTATTTAGAGGTTGTAGTTACAATCTATAATTATTTCGGTTATTGGTTTATTTATTCAAACTCTTGTATTGGGACTTTATTTACTCTGGCATTATTATTATTGGAGTGTTTAATCTAGGCTCAGTTGATTTCATTTCGTTGGTCATTCATATGAAATTGTTTATGCGATTGATGGGTGATGATTTAATTCTTGGTTATTTGTTAACATAATTAATAAAAATTTGGCATCTATCCTTTAAATATTAGGTGGCTAGTAATAAATTAAATATTTTCGACAGTGATGTTACAACTGAACCAACTTGATATTTTGTATTAATTTCATAAAGGAGTATCTACCTCGTATTTAATTAGTCGGGGTGTCACAATCACGTACTATTTTTTGCATTTTAATAGGTCGTTGGTAGGGTCTTTCAAACAACATCAAGAAGTCATTCGAACGAGCGGGGCCACCTCAAGTATTTTATTTTGCTATAAATACCTGTTTTGTGAGACTTTTCAACAAGACTTTTACTGCACGAAAAATGCATGTTTGTAGACTTTTAGTTTTCATTTTTAAGGGCTAGAAAACCCTTTTTTGTTCACCAAAACATCCCATATACTGTAACACCCCGTATTTTTTAGGATAAATAATTTATATAATTTGGAGAATTAGAATTTAAACTAAATTGATGATTTGGGAAAACTATTTAAATTGGAGAATTTATTTAAATTGGAAGATTCAATTTATTTGGAGAATTGAGATTTAAATTAATCCGGGTTATTTCTTTTAAGAATACATGTGTCGTAATTTGAGATTTTAGTTAAGTAACTCGGATGATTATTCTTAGTGTATGATTGAGTCCGAAAGGGTCGAGATAGTCAAAATAGAGTACTCGGGGGTAGTAATTGGGTCTCGAGGCGTTTTTAAGCATAATCAGACTCACATGGGAGTGATTGGGCCATTTAATAAAGCACACAAGCTTACAAATGGGATTGGCATAATAAAATCAAAATATGAGAGGATATGGCAGCTATAATTCATTTTAGAAAAATCCTAGTTGTGGAGGAGAAAAGAGGGATCAAGTGGGAGAGCTTTGGGGAGTCAAGCCAAGAGGAGATTGATGTGTTCTTAGTCAAAATCTCCATCTACATCTGTAGGAGGGTACTTTAGATTATATATGGAGGCGTAACCCCTATTGAGTATGGTAATGACAAGTTAATTGGCCAAAGCTTTGGATTAATGACAGAACACATAAACATGAACCCAATGAAGATAGACTCAGCTTAAACTCACAAAGTCTCTCATGTATAACTCAGGGAATGATAATGAACTTTAGAAGTGGTTTAGCTAGAGGGAGAGAGAAGTAAGCACCCTAGATACACCTTAGCAGGCAGGTAAAACCACACCAAATACCCTCAGGAATCTCTGTCGAATATTGAAAGCTTTATAATAAATGACAATAAATGACAATGGTGAGTGAGTAAACTCTCTGGTTTGCAATAACTCTCTCTGGTGTGTATTCTCTTTCGCAATAACTTCTGAACTCTCGAAAAGTCTCTCTCTTCCTCAAAGGTGGTTGGGGTCCTTAAATAGCCCCCCACACCACCCCCGAGGCATCTCAGTCATTAAAGTTATGAAAGACATCCCTCATACTTTATGTCACAGCATTAAATTCCTGATGCACTAGTTGTCTCCACGTCATAAACATTAAATGTCAAGACATGCCTTTTGCCTATCCATTGTGTGTCAGGGGGCTGTTGTCGCAGAGGTGGCTCACCAACTGCCTGACATCCCCAAATACCACGGTGGTTTACTCAAGTGCAGGTCTGACATTGTTTAGCTGGCTAGTGACATCACCTATAGTAGATGTGACATTAAGTAGAGGGCTACTTGGTCCATAACTCAATGCCCGATGGAACTCCAAGATGCTCCGCTTGAGGTTCCACGGTCAGGGTCCTTCGGTGTTTTACCAGGTGTATCTAAGATGGTCAGGACAAGCCCCAACGGTGCCTTACTTCTCAATCCTCCAAACCAAGTCCCTCTAAAGTTCCCCCGATGAGGTCATTCGATAGAGCATGAAAGTTCTCCCAGGCCCTGCCAAGCCTGGTCTCTCGCAAGTACCGTTTGACCTCATACAAACTCTTTTGTTATTATCGTTATGTTATTACAACCATTAAAGCTTACAGTCATCAAAAATGAAAAATACAATATAACTAATACAACAAGCTAAATTATGAGCTGCCATGCCGAGCTGCCTCGCTGAGTTGCCACGCTTGAGCTGCCTCGGTTGCTTAATCTCAAACACTGTTGCTGATTGGGGATTTATCCCTAATCTCAAGATTACCTTCAAGCCCCCTCTACATTTGCCCCCTCGTGGAGAGATTTGTTGGAACAAGAAATGTCTATACGAAATGTCTCAAACCGATGGACCTTTATTTGTGTGAAAATATTCAGGCCTTTTTCCTTTATGCAGAACCATTGGGACATCTTCTTCGTTGGGAATTTAAGGGATAAGTCTGACAAGAAATTTTGTTGGCGCCAAAACTCAAGCTTGTATAGGAAGGCAACGATTAGTGTTCCCCAGACGTCACTTCATCAATGAGGTGGCGCAGTCCTCTCAACTGTCAAAGCACTTCCCAAGGTGCCACGTGTTCATGTGAAATGATTATAGGCGGCCATGCACGTGCGAGGGTGGGGAAATCTAAACGCCAAAACTCGAGATTTTCAAACGGCCATATTCAAAATACTTTGAACCTTCTCCTTTGTTTTTTTCTTACTCTTTTATTATCTTCTTCAGACTGGCGTTTCTTTTTTAGAGAGAGAGAGAGACTCCATTGTTGCAAGAGCTTTATTCTTCACCTTCTATACCACCACTTGTGATCGTGTTTCTCCATTCTCGCTCTCAATCCTTTTTTTCTCGAAGCTTTCTCTGTTACGGTTTCATTATTTGCCATGGCATCTTCAAGCAACCCCACCGTGTCTGCCACCAGTGTTTCGTCTGCCACCACCACTGCTGCCTCCACCCTAGGTGCTGCCCGCCAGGAACAGCTGAGGTTTTATCGTCGTTCCCCCATTTTTGGGGAGGGTGATGACTTTGCTGTTGCCTGTGAGACTGTCTATTTTCCTTCCAAGTTTGACGCCCTACTGTTGGGTGATGAGGATGAAGAATTGTCTAAGTGGGGATTTCTGCCCCCAGAAGGCACTTTCAGATTTCGCTTGGAGCGAGGGGACTTTCCATGGTCCCACATTGATTTCGAAGCACCCGGGGGATCCCCCGCCCACTTTGCTGCCTGGAACTCCCACATGCAGAGTTCCTATGCTGATATCCTCACCAAGATTGGGTTGCAACGGGCTAAATGATTTGGTGAGTTCACTCAATCAAAGAACAATGCTGCCCTTCCTGTCCTGGTCTCTCGATGGAACGTGGCTACTCATACGTTCATCGCTGCGTGGGGTGAGTTCACTATAACTCTGGAGGACGTGTGCGAGCTCCTGGGCCTCGATGCAACAGGCCATGAGCCTTACACCGATGAGGCTCTTGATGTTCAAGAGACTGCAAATCGTTTGGAGTTGGATCGCATATGCCGAAGCTGCATCGGTTCTTCCAACAAAGCTACTTTTTCTCCCTTGATCAATTACTTCTTCAAAAGTTCTGGTGAAGGCAGTTCCTCATCAACTGCCCCTGGTCAAGGTACGCTGTTGGAGCTTCCCGCCTACATTCTTGTGATTCTTTCCCGTTTCCTTTTGACGGGCAAAACCCAACGACCAGCCCCGAAGAGACCTTATCAACCTGTCCCTTCGCTTGGCTCGAGGCATAAAACTTCCACTGGCTGCAATTGCCTTGGGATCCCTCTACACCTGGCTGGATAGGGCTTTGTTTGACATGGAACGCTCTCTTGGCCGTTATAACTTGGCCAATTTTACCAACAACGTTCTTCTGACCAGCTTCCTTTACTTCCGCTTTCCTGCCATAACGGCCAAGCCCAACAGTCCTCCTTCGGGGGAAACAATTCCGCCTCCACGGTCTTTCATTTATCACAAGAGATAAAGCCGAAAGGAGTTGATTTCTGTGATTGACCATTTCGAGAACTTCTTCATGAGGCCTTATCTGGAGGAGGTCTTCTTTCACACTTGTGAATTTTTTCATCATGAAGCCAGAGTGATACAAGACCCTTCTCCCGATATTGAGGATCCCTCGCTTGCCGTGGTTCTTCTATTTTCTCCAGGATATCTTCCCTCCTACACCGAGTGGGGATATACGAGGGAGCATTATAATCCCAACCGATGTAGCCGCCAGTTTGGGTTTGACCAGGGGGCGCCACGTCCAGTGTTTCAATCGTCAAACCCCAAGGTCTCCTTTGGCAAGGCATGCTCCCTATTTTCTTCGACCGCTGCATGGGGGATATGTTCAACAATGGCTGGGCGTGTCACCATTCCCAGTATTACTATACATGGGGATGTGACCCCTTTGTTTGCCACCAAGTACTGGCTAAAACAACTAGCTGCAATTGCTGAGTTCGTTGAGGGAGAGTCGGTGTATCCTCCCGTTTCTTCATTTTCTGCCCTAGAGTTGGGGCTAAAAGGAAACTCTATACTTGGGATAGAATTCCCACTAAGTTCAACCCACAAAGCACCTCCTACCGAGCTTCCCCCACTTTCCCCCATGGTCCCAGTTGCAACGCCAAAACCGAGGACTCCTGCTGTTCCAAAGAAGGTTGCCCCCTCTACTGCCGCTACTACCCACGAGGGGGCTTCTCCACCACCTGCCAAGAAGGCAAAAATGGCCAAGAGTGGGCCATCAAAATCAAAGCCCCAGAAGCCCCAAACTCCCATGGCAGCTCTTCCCATAGCCTATGTTCCACCTCCCATGCCTGTTGAGATGGCTGAGCGTGTAAGGAGGGAGGCCCAAGCAGAACTAGACCGAATAAATGCCGAGTATCAACGGCATGCAGTCGTTGTCCCTTCTTCCGTTGCTTTTCACACGGTGAGGGTTGATCCTGCAGAGCCAACGGCTAGGAGGAGAAAGAGCTCCGAGGTTCCTCAAGGGGTCAGTACTGGTGCAGCGGGATTGAGGAAGAAGACTCTGGGCACCAAGTCCCAGAAGAAACGAACTCCTGAGGTGCACCAAACCCCTGAGGTGCATTCCACTCCTGCCCCTTCTGTTGCTGTTACTCCTCCTTCTTCGCCTGTGGTCGTGTCTTCTCGTTATCCTTCTGAATCGGAGGTATGTATGCCTGATTTGGTCATTATCTCCTTTTGCTTAAGGACGACTGTCTTTACTTATATATATATCTTTATTTTTTTTGACAACTGTGGTGCAGGGAGTTGAAATAGGAAAGACCAGCCCCCTCTAGTCCTCCCTAGAGCCCTTTTGTGGGGGGACGCTTCGGTGCATCTCGTACCGATGTGACTCCTCCCCGTTCCCCCATGACGAGGCTTACCTATTCTCGCCGTGCAAGCGGTCAACGTGCAAGGGAAGTCGTTAGGGGAGGTGATTCCTCGCCTGAAGTGGTAAGACAACCCGAAATAACACAATCCGAGATAACACCCTCGGTCTCCTCTGATTTACAGGCCTCACCTGAGGTTCCTCTCCCCATTGTTCTTGTTGAGGAGAGTGAGCCCGAGGTATGATTTCCTCTATAGTTTATTTGTTGTAGTCTTTTCGGTCCCACTCCTTTCTTATTTGGCTTGCTGAATTCTGATATGTTTTAGGCACCCCAGGTTGAAATATCCTCGTTGTTGGCAAGCGTTCTTCTTTCGACGACGCTGATGAGACCCCTGACTGCCATTCCTCTCTTTAGCACCATAACTGAGGTAAGTAACATGTAGAGATATTTCTTCATATTTTATGTGCCCATTCTTCTTTTCTAACACTTGCCTTTGTGCCACAGTTTTCTCCTGATCTTGCACCAACTCGTGTTGTGCCTTTGTTTGGGAGTTCAGTGTCTTCGCCTGATGAACCCAGTATGCTGGCCCTGGTGCCCTATACAGGTGATAGAGTTTTGTGAAGTATGGAGGCTTCTGCGTCCAGGGACCCCGTTATGGCTTCTGGGGTAATAATCTCGCCCCCAACGGTTCCTGTCCCTGCGGCTGCCCCATATGCTCCCGTTGTGACTGAGGTATTTTTGTTAACTTTAAGATTTTCCATAATCTCCATCTTATGATTTTTCATAAAATTTTTCTTAAACTTCATCTTATAACGATGACTTAATCAACGATATTCGATAAACTCCACCTTATAACGGTGACTTAACAACGAAAACACTTGTTAAGTTTTTTCATAAACTCCACCTTATAACGGTGACTTAACAACGAAAACATTTGTTAAGTTTTTTTTCATAAACTCCACCTTATAACGGTGACTTAACAACGAAAACGCTTGTTAAGATTTTCCATAAACTCCACCTTATAACGGTGACTTAACAACGAAAACGCTTGTTAAGATTTTCCATAAACTCCACCTTATAACGGTGAATTAACAACGAAAATGCTTGTTAAGATTTTCCATAAACTCCACCTTATAACGGTGACTTAACAACGAAAACGCTTGTTAAGATTTTTCATAAACTCCACCTTATAACGGTGACTTAACAACGAAAACATTTGTTAAGTTTTTTTCATAAACTCCACCTTATAACGGTGACTTAACAACGAAAACGCTTGTTAAGATTTTCCATAAACTCCACCTTATAACGGTGACTTAACAACGAAAACGCTTGTTAAGATTTTTCATAAACTCCACCTTATAACGGTGACTTAACAACGAAAACGCTTGTTAAGATTTTCCATAAACTCCACCTTATAACGATGACTTAACATAAGGTGACTTAACAACGAAAACGCTTGTTAAGATTTTTCATAAACTCCACCTTATAACGGTGACTTAACAACGAAAATATTTGTTAAGTTTTTTTCATAAGCTCCACCTTATAACGGTGACTTAACAACGAAAACACTTGTTAAGTTTTTTTTCATAAGTTCGTCATGTGCGCTATCTCTTTTCAGGTTGCACGGGAAAATTTGCCCCCAGTTCTTTCGCCTGTAGGTTCACCCTTCCGAGAACCTGATGTTTCGGAAAATTCTATTCATGATGATCAAGGTTCCACGACTGGTGCTACAGCCGAGAGCGAGTCTGGGTGCGAACTGCCTCTTCCTGACCTTGCTCCTCACGCGTTCTGCCTAATGGTGCTTCGGCAGTCTCCTCAAATGCCTGTCAACCACCGCTTGGTGATCGAACAACTGGTGAATCGCCACCCTGAGACCTTCACACCAGATTGCCTGCGCTCCAATATTCACGTGATGAGTCACAGACTTCAAGGCATGGCGATCGTTGTTGCTGAAATTGCCAGTACCCCTACTGCAAGTGTTACCAGATCCCTTCTTAACCAATTTCTGGGTTTTCTGAAGGAGTTGGGGCGTGATGGTTTCCGTTTTGACTGGCTTATAACGTATCTGAAGACTTTGAAGAACCAGCAACTGATCGGCCAGAGGGAAGTGTTACGAAAGCACCAGGAGGACCAGCAAGCTGAGGAAGCTAGGTTGGTCGCATTGGCACCCCTTTTGGAAGCAGTGGATCAAGAGGTAAAGGATCCCGAAGAAGCTTTGTGCCTGGTCAAACTGAAGCGCGAGAGACTCCTGATCGAACGTACACAAGTGCAAACGAGGCTGGAGGTTTCTATTAACGCCCAACGGTCTTTCACAACAGCTTCTTCGGGCCTCCCTGGAGATTTTTTCTCTTCCTCAGATTTATCTTTTCTTTTAGACTAGTTACTTCTTGTATACAGATCCTTTACTGATCTTATCTATGTAATTCTTGGGCGATAGCTCCCAAAACAAATTTTGTAATGCTCTATTGTTTATGAATGAAGAATATATACTTTTCAATCCCTTCGTGTGTTGTGACTGTTGTTGTATGCTATAGAGCTTTGTATTTCTGCAATTCTTTCATTATACTAAAAAAAATGTCACCCAAAACTTGTATATTTATAACAATAGCTAGTCATAACATCAGTTCAAACTTGGTTGTTTACACATGATAAACCTTCAGCCACTTATTGTTAATCTTAAATGGCTTGTCTTCCTCTAACTTCGAAATTAAATAATAACCTGAGTCATGAGCTTCCTTCACAACGAAAGGTCCCTCCCAGTTGGCTGCGAACTTTGGTAGAGGAAGTCCCCTGATGTGCTTCACTGCCGTTTTCAATACGAGGTCTCCCTCCACGAACTTCCTTGGTCTCACCAAGTTGTCATATGCCCTAGAGAGTTGTTTCGTATATATTTTAAAGTGTTGCATCGAGTTATCTCTATGTTCATCCAACGCTTCCAGCTGTACATGTCTACTATGAGGGAGCATGCTACTTCTCAAGGCATAACGAGCAGAGGGAACTTCCAATTCTACTGGAAGGATTGCCTCAGCCCCATAAACAAGAGAGAACGGCGTGTATCCTGTGGGTTTTCGCTTGGTTGTTCGATAGGCCCACAAGACAGCTGGTATCTTGTCATCCCACGCCCTTGGAAAGTCCACCATCATTTTGGCCAAAATGTTAACCAAGGTTTTGTTAGTTGCTTCGGCCTGACCATTTCCCTTTGGGTATGCCACCGTTGAAGTGTGATGAACAATGGAGTACTTGTCCATGAGCATTGTTACTTTGGAGTTGACGAAGGGGTTCCCTTTATCTGGGAGAATAACTTTTGGGATCCCAAAACGGCAAATGATGTATTCTCTGATGAAGTTGCTCACCACCCCAGCCGTTGCTCGTCTGAGTGGTATCGACTCGGCCCATTTTGTGAAACATTCTGTTGCTACTAGTATCCATATCTTGCCCCTCGAAGAGGGGTGTATTACCCCCACTAGGTCGAGCGCCCAAGTATGAAATGGATAGGGTGTTGATAGAGAGTGTAAGTCTACCGATGGGGCATGGATCATGTTCCCATGAAGTTGGCAAGCTTTGCATTTTCGAACAAACTCCTCAGAGTCTTTCTCTATCGTTGGCCAATAATACCCCAATGTCATCAACTGATCATACAGCTTGGCCCCTCCTATATGTGCTGGATCGTGCGCTTGTTTGAGGACCTCCATTGCTTCTTCCCTCGTGACACATCGCAAGGGCCTGTTAAAGTACCCCTTTCGATAAAGCTGCCCCCCCTGGACGTAGAACCTTGGAGCCCTTCGCCTCAGACCTATTGCATCCATTTTCTCCATTGGGACAACCCCCTCCTGAATGAAGTCGATGTAGGGCTGCCTCCAGTCCGTTTGAGCTTCAATGAAATGGCACTCAGCTGCCTCAAAGAATAGCTGACACTTATTGCACTTCCGTTGCAGCTCTGCTGCATCTTGCTTCATCCTAGGCCAGAAATACCCCTCCCTTTGAATTCTCCTATATAGAGGTATCTCAGTCGTTTCGCAGTGCTCCTCATGCGTTTTCCTCAATATTTGCTCGTCCTCCTCTGGGCTGACGCATCTTGACAACCATCCTCCTGTATTTCTGAAATAGGGATTTCCCTGGCATGTAAAATATTGGGCCAACTCTCTTAGCCCCATCGCCCCCTCACCAGACTCCAGTTGCTTCTTAATATCTCTTCTCCAGCCCACCTCTTCCTCTATCGGTAGTATTGACTGTACTACCGAAGGAGATGTTCTTCGTTGGATCACAACTGTAGTCTCATTGGTTTTCATTATCATCTTTTGGGCAATAGTGGCATAGGCGTCTGGATGGCGGTTCATCGTTCTGGGATGTCTCCTGATCTTGGTCCGATGGAACTGGTTGAGGAGCCTTTGAATGATTGTTCTATAGGGCGCCAGGCTCATGTGTTTCAACGCATATTCTCCATTTACCTGTTGAATTACTAAGTTCGAGTCACCCTTAATGCAGAGTGAACGAATTCCCCTCCGAAGAGCCTCTAGAAGCCCTAGTACCAACGCCTCGTATTCTGCCTCGTTATTAGAGCAAGGGAAATCTAGTTTGTAGGAAAGGCAAATCTCTTCCATCCCTTTTGAAAGAACAACCCCTGTTCCTCCCTTCTTTTCTGCCGAAAATCCATCGAACTGCATCGTCCATTCCTCCTCAGTTGTATCCAGGTAATTGGCCTGTAAATCATCTCCTGGAATGTCTTCCCTAGGCGGCTCGAAGGTTCCTGAAGGGAAGATGGACAATAGGTCAGCATACGCCTGGCTTTTGATTGTGCGAGGGACCACACATTTTAAGTCATATTCAGAGAGAATAAGGAACCATCTAGCTACCTTGCCAATCAATATAGTCTTTACGAGCAAATACCTAATTGGGTCGCATCTAGTTACAATATGAATGGTAAAAGACAGCATATAATGCCTAAGTTTTTGTGCTACAATGACCAAGGCTAAACAATGCCTTTCTAAGCTACTATATCTAATTTCTGGCCCATGTATAATTCTGCTGAGGTAGTAAACCGTCCGTTCTTGCCCGTCCACTTCTTGTGCTAGCAGATCTCCAACGAACCTCGTGGTGGATGTAAGGTATAGCTGCAACGGAGCTCCTGCCTGGAGAGGAACCATGATTTGTGGTGATACGAGCAGCTTCTTCAACCCAACAAGGGACTTCGTGTGAACCTCTTCCCATCTGAATTTCGTATTCCCTCGTAGCATCTGCATCAGTGGGTGTGTTATTTCGGCCAATCCAGGCACAAATCTCCTAAGGTAGGAGACTTTACCGAGGAAACTTTTTAGCTCCTTTGTCGTTCTTGGACATGGCATCTCCAAGATTGCCCGCTGTTTATCCTGGTCCATCTGTACCCCTTGTCGATTAACCACGAATCCCAAAAACTTACCACTTGTTTCTCCGAAGACACACTTTAACGGGTTCATCCTTAACTTGTACCTCCTGCACCGAGCAAACACCTTCCTTAAATCGTTCAGATGGGACTCTTCCTTATTCGATTTGTTGACCAAGTCGTCTACGTAGAATTCCAAAAATTTGTGGAAGAAGTCATGAAAAATGGCCATCATCGTTCTTTGGTACGTAGCTCCGGCGTTCTTGAGTCCAAACGGCATTACTTTGTACATGAAGTTGCCCAACGGAGTTCTGAATGCTGTTTTCTCTGCATCAGAGGGGTCCATCTTGATCTTGTTGTATCCCACATATCCATCTATGAAGCTATACATCTCATGACCCGCCGTGGCATCTATCAAACTGTCGATGGAGGGTAGGGGAAACTCATCCTTGGGGCAAGCCCTATTCAAGTCTCTGAAGTCCACGCAGATCCTTATTTGGTTTTTGTCTTTCTTCCCCACTGGCACAATGCTGGATAGCCAGAGGGGATATTGTATGGGCTTGATAAATCCTGCTGCCAATAAGAGTTGGACCTCTTCTTTAATCTTTAAATCTAGTTCAGGCTTGTAAGTTCTTGTTGCCTGCTTCACCGAAATAGCTGAAGGTTTCACGTTCAGCTTGTGGCAGCTCACTTCCTCATCCAATCCTTCCATTTCAGTGTACTTCCATGCGAAGACATCTATGAATTCCCGAATCAGGTCAACCAAGGCTTCTCGTTTCTCCTTACCAAGATCTTTCGAGATAAAGATAGGCCTTGGATCTTCCCCTTCTCTTGCCAGGTTTAGCTGCTCCAACTCTTGTGCCTGGGGCCTTGGTTGGTCCGCCATGTAGTCTGGTTCTTCGGCGACATCTTCTACGAACTCTTGTATGTAGGAGTTGTCTATCACCATACACTGCCCCCGTTGATCTACTAAAAAACACTCATATATCGGGTCAACCTCATTGTTAGTCTTTTCGGCCGCCCGCTCACACCATTATAAGCGATACACCACTTTTCCCTCTCCAGTGATAATTTTCTTACATTGCCTGCTGGTAGCTGTTGCCATGGCCTTCCTCTTCCTTTCTCTGGAAGCCTAAGCGATTCTTTCCCCTGAAAAATGACTCAACACGCTTTGTCGTTGGACCTCATGCTCACCTGGGTCTGTCCTAGGCCTCATCTTGTCTTTGAGCTGCTTCGAGATGTTTTGGGGCTGAGGGACCGCCCGATATGTTTCCTCGATCCTCCCCTCTTCGCCATCCTCGTTTAAAGGTCCCATTCTTTCTCTAATCGAGGGGACCCATGCTCCCTCCATTCTCCTTGTTAGAACCCGCACGTCCTCTTCGAGCTCTGTATAAAAGGCTGCATCCACCAAGTGTGCTTCTTCGATAGCGAAAGGCCTCTTAGTTGCCCTTATAGTCACTTATGTCCCCTTAATATTCGCCTTAGCACATTGATGGTAAGTTGAGGGAACTAACCCTTGGTTGTGCATCCATACTCTCCCTATTAACAAATGATAGGAAGTTGCACTTTCTATTACATGGAACTTGATATGGGAACTCAGATTTCCCATCACTATCCCCACGTTCACATACCCGATGGACTTGGAAGATTGATTATCGTAGCTCGAGATTACCAAGGGCATGGGAACCAACCTTTCCTCTGGAATATTAGCCGCGTGGAAGGAGTTGATTGGCATAATGTTGATGGAAGCACCCCCATCCATAAGAGTCCTTGCAAAGCTAACCCCGTTAACACTAGCGGTTACATACAGAGGCCTATTATGGGGGAACCTTGCAGCTCTATCCGCATCGCTGAAAGTTACCTCTGATAAGAACTTCTTTACCAGCCTAGCCATGGGTCCCCTCCATCTTAGCGAGGGGACTGCATTTCTCCTTGCAATATCTAAGATCGCCTGAGTTATCTCCATTCTGCTCTCTTTTGGGATTCCCACTTGGTCGAAGAACCAAGTGAACTTTGGAGATTTTGAAACTGCGCTATATTCTACAACTGGGTCCATTTCCTCACCCTCCACGCTGTAGGTGTCTTCTACGTCCCTAGCACTTGCTTCATCATAAGCAAGAACTACGTTAGCCATTCCCCTGGTGCAATTCTCCAGTGCCTCATCGAACTCCTTCATCGTTGCCTCTCCCCCCTCCCGTTCTGCTTCCTTATCATAGGCCGTTACAAGATTGGCCCCATGTGCCGGGAGTGGGTTATTGTTAACGTTCTGCGGGGGGATTTGCAATGTCCCCGCCTTCATATACTTGTCGATGATCCTTCGCAGCGTGAAGCATCTTTCTGTTGGATGCTGGACCTTTCGATGAACCTGACAATATTTGGGATCAGCCCTAGTTATCGCGCCGGGCTCTTCCGCCGGAACACCCTTTGGTTCGTAAACCGTTCCGCCTTGGACCATTGCGTTATAGCAACTCACCGCCTCCTCCACCGTACAAGGTAACGGTGGCGGGTCTTCTCTATCTCTTCTGAACTTTCTTTTGTTGTCCTTCCTCGGCGCCTTGCCCTCATCTTCCCTCTTGATATATCCCACCCGTGGGGCCTGAGACCTTCCTCCCATGGGTTGTATCGGTTGTCTGAACACCATGGGAGCCACTACCGAGCTAGGTCTCACCACCAAAGAGATGTTTCTTGCGGATTTTAAGAATGCTGAAAATGTTCCCTCGCGTGTCTCATTGATTAGGTGGCAAATATACTCAGGAAGTAATCCCTCAGCACAAATCTGCAGTAACCTGGCCTCCTTAGCTTCTTCCCTTACATCGAGGGACCTTTCCCTAAACCTTCGAATATAGGCCACTACCTCCTCTCTTGGCCTCTGCCTCTCTCTGCCAAGTTGGGCTAGGGTGAACTCATCTTCTGCTAAGAAGAACTTTCGGACAAACAATACGTGCATCTCCTCCCACGTAGAGACACTATCGGGAGGCAGATGAGAGTACCAAGTGTATGCCTTATCAGTCAGGGATTTGGAGAACTCCCTTAATATAAGCTTTTTGTCATTGCAGTGCGCTCCTAAATGTTCAACGAAACGCTTAATGTGTTCCTTCGGGTTCCCACCCTTCCCTGAGTATTTTTCAAAGGTAGGGGGAATATAGTCATTCAGGTAGGGCTCGTCGTTGTATTCCTGGGGGTAAGGTGTTCGGAATTCGTCGTAGACCGACGCCACCTCGCCCACAGCCTGCGAGGAAGCCTGCATGAACTTCAGCATTTCCCTCTGCATCTCTTTTCTCATTTCTTCCATGGGTGAGTCCACTGGGGTCACCTGTAGAGGGGCAGAGGGTTGAGCGTTCGTTGCAACCAAAACGAACGTTACCGGTGGTGCCGTTGAGACTCCTGAGGTGCTCACTGCCGGGTTCACTCCAGAAGATACACCCACCGGGATCGTTCCTGCAATTCCTGCCCCTAGTGGGACCGTTGGGGCCACTCCTGGTGTTACGAAAGCGTTAGCCTCTAACCCTCCCAACATTGTTGAAGCCACCGGAGTTTGCAAGAACTCGTGAAACTTGCTCATGAGGAGGGCAATCTGAGCGGGTCCCAACCCTGTGATCGCGGGAGGTTGGACTGCCCCTGGGATGCCTAACGTTGCTGGCGCCAGAGGTACCTCTACTCGAGGAGCCCCATCTCTTAGGGCATCTTGCTCCCTCGCAGCCTGTTCTTCATTATGCTAAATGTCATCGAAATTGAGTCTTCGAGTAGCATTATCTTGCGCCATACTCCTTATCCAGAAGAATGCCTCCCCAGCGGAGTCGCCAAATGTAGGAGGGTACTTTAGACTATATATGGAGGCGTAACCCCTATTGAGTATGGTAATGACAAGTTAATTGGCCAAAGCTTTGGATTAATGACAAAACACATAAATATGAACCCAATGAATATAGACTCAGCTTAAACTCACAAAGTCTCTCGTGTATAACTCAGGGAATGACAATGAACTTTAGAAGTGGTTTAGCTAGAGGGAGAGAGAAGTAAGCACCCTAGATACACCTTAGCAGGCAGGTAAAACCACACCAAATACCCTCAGGAATCTCTGTCGAATATTGAAAGCTTTATAATAAATGACAATAAATGACAATGGTGAGTGAGTAAACTCTCTGGTTTGCAATAACTCTCTCTGGTGTGTATTCTCTTTCGTAATAACTTCTGAACTCTCGAAAAGTCTCTTTCTTCCTCAAAGGTGGTTGGGGTCCTTAAATAGCCCCCCACACCACCCCCGAGGCAACTCAGTCATTAAAGTTATGAAAGACATCCCTCATACTTTATGTCACAGCATTAAATGCCTGATGCACTAGTTGTCTCCACGTCATAAACATTAAATGTCAAGACATGCCTTTTGCCTATCCACTGTGTGTCAGGGGGTTGTTGTCGCAGAGGTGGCTCACCAACTGCCTGACAACCCCAAATACCACGGTGGTTTACCCAAGTGCAGGTCTGACATTGTTTAGCTGGCTAGTGACATCACCTACAGTAGATGTGACATTAAGTAGAGGGCTACTTGGTCCATGACTCAATGCCCGATGGAACTCCAAGCTGCTGCGCTTGAGGTTCCACGGTCAGGGTCCTTCGGTGTTTTATCAGGTGTATCTAAGATGGTCAAGACAAGCCCCAACGGTGCCTTACTTCTCAATCCTCCAAACCAAGTCCCTCTAAAGTTCCCCCGATGAGGTCATTCGATAGAGCATGAAAGCTCTCCCAGGCCCTGCCAAGCCTGGTCTCTCGCAAGTACCGTTTGACCTCATACAAACTCTTTTGTTATTATCGTTACGTTATTACAACCATTAAAGCTTACAGTCATCAATAATGAAAAATACAATATGACTAATACAACAAGCTAAAATATGAGCTGTCACGCCGAGCTGCCTCGCTAGGTTGCCACGCTTGAGCTGCCTCGGTTGCTTAATCTCAAACACTGTTGCTGATTGGGGATTTTTCCCTAATCTCAAGATTATCTTCAAGCCCCCTCTACAACATCAAAGGATCAGGCTCTACGAAATTTTCAGGCAAGTAGTTAAACTTCCTTTCATTTAAATTGAGGTATTGTGATCCATATCATAGTGGGTGTAAACCATATTCATTTTAGGATGAATTTTTGTAGCAGAATTCATTTTTGGAGGGTATCACATGTTAAATTTGGGTTTGGGGGATTTAAGCATTAAGGGTGAAATTAATGTTTAATTAATGTGAGAATAATATTATGTGAGGCTAGAATATAATTTAGAATCTAAGACATGTACAAATTGTTGTTGAATTCGGATTATTGAATCGAATTGAGAATTGTTATTTAAAGGGTATTGAGAAAAACCCAATTTATGAACCCTAGAATTGAAAATTGCTCAGGATTAATGTCATATATTAGTTTTTTAACATGTTTATAGATGAAATAAATATGGGATATAAAGTAATCGAGGTCTGGATTGAAGTTGGAAAGCTTTGGAGTTTAAAAATGGTGGAAAAAGCACTCAGGGGTATCTGGTCGATCGATCGATCGACCTTATTCGTCGATCGATCGAACCCTTAAGTTATTGTAAAACATGAGATTGTATATCTTTTCGTCATGGTCGCGTGGGATCCAACCTCGTATTTTTTTGATTTTTTTTGGGTTTGATATGATTTTTCTACGATATGGTGCGCGAGACCGACATCTTTAGGAAGAAATAAATTTGGGTTATTTGGAGATGTCTGTAGATGAGTGAAGGACTTTGGAAAAATATGAAGAAACATTATTTTATCCTTGAATTAGATAGGGATGAATCTGGGGTATGTATTAAGGAGTATTTATAATGAACGACACTCGATAATATATGTCAAAAATATACGAACGTATTCGAATGGGAATTTTGGATGAGTTTAGCATACGGGCTGGTATCTTAAGGTGGAATTTAATTGATAGAAATTAAATGGAACCTAATACTTAGAGTCTTATGGGATGAGTATTAAGGACTATTAAATTTAATAAGGGTGTCAACTTATTAATCGAATTTGGTGAAATGAATTCTAAAAGGTTAAAACCAATAAAGGGAATCCTGGCCTTTTAGTTGAGTGATACCACTTGAAAAAATTAATTGAGGTGATAGTATTAAATTAAGGGTCGGGGTTTTGACTTTGATATTTCTCAGGCTAGTGCTACGGGAGTTAGGCACATATTAGTCGGTTTAATTTATTATAGAGATATATAATAAATTATCGAATAGTGAATTTAACGAGAGGTGCTAACCTTAATAGTGAATTTTTGTGTAACAAATTCTAAAGTGTGAAGATACAGACCATATGAGTGAGTCAAAGTATTATAGTTGGGTGACACTACTTTAATAAATTAATTAATGTGAAATTGATTAGATTAATCGGTGTAATTTGAAATGTAATGAATATTGGGGATGAGCGAACCTATGACTTAGATCAATAAGATATGAGTAAATTACCTACTGTAATATTTTAAAGGAAAATTGGCACACTTCGAGTAGTGTGGGATACTCGGGAACATACGATGAGACGTATAATTGAAAATAAATAATACGTAGGATCTTCGGAAGATATATATGCTATATATGGAATATATGATATAGGTTGTGTGTATACCTATACTGATTTTTATGATTTATAATGTGTATGACATACCTACCATGCTTGCTATCACGGGAGGTTGATTTTTGAAAAAGGACCATCTTATCTTTGTGTGCCTTCGGGGGGATTTAGATTGGTACCTTAAGGACATAGGACTGTGAAGGACTTATTTGTGAGTTGATAAGTCAGCTGACCATGGGAGCGTAGGTATGTGTGTGACCCATGGGTTTGTGAAATATGTTCGCCTCCAATACGAGTGATTTGTATTGTTACGATTCCAGAGTGATTCGGAATCCATAGTCCTTTATACAGTGCGTAATGTACCGAAACTTGATAGCAGAGTATGCATGCACCGCATCCCCAACCTAGGGGTGTTGTATTGTATATATATAATTAGTGTGATAAATATATATACTTGTGATTTATTCTACTATGTGTGTTTGGTATATGATGTACTAGGACATTATAGCGTAATATACTCGCACCGCAACTCGGCTCAGGGGTGCAATGTTAGTATATATATAACAAAGTGATATATGTATACATGTGATTTTATTCTACTGTGTGGGTTTTGTACAAGAGAAAGATAGTGACATTAAAAATAACTATATTATGGGGAGAAATAAACATATACTGGGAAATTTATAATGGGATAAAAGAAATGGAAATTCGATAATGTATTGTATGGGTAATACGGGTGGGTACAATGTGTTAGTGTGTAGAAGGAGACTTGTTATGGCTAGTTAGGTGGGGCATCTTAACTAGGAAAGTTAGAAGGCAAGTGTTAGGTGTGCACATTAGATGATGGATGAGCTATGTCTCAAGAGAGTGCGACACTAGCTTAAATATGAAAAGTTTGCATGCATATTTAATTATTGCAATTTACCTGCTTACTAAATATTTTCAAAATGTTTTACATGAGCTCTAACCCGTGTCAAAATATTTTCAAAAACATTTTAGGTGTCCAGCCATAAGGACGCCCATTTTGAGGATTCTATCCAGGAATGCGCAGTTGCAGCTCATTTGAAAGTTGCAGGACTTTGTTATAGACGCTTCGTTCATTTATTCCTAGTGTAGGAGCTTTTGAGAACTCATTTGGGCATGTCGCCCTCAAATTTTGTATTTAGTTTACTTATCGGACTTTGTGTATCCAAGTTATTGTTTCAGTTACTGTTGTATTTTATTATTGAGCCGATAGTTGATTCGGTTATCTAATTTATGTTATTCATGTGTAGGATTCAGTTATTAGCTGTATCGATGGTTTTATTATTATTTATTTTTCGCCTGTTGTTAATTAATGAAAGATAAAATTTGGCACGAGTCTAATTAAATTACTAGGTGGTTAGTAACTTTAAAAAATGTTTTTGACAGTGAAGCTAAGAATGAGCCATATGAGACCAACGATATATTTTGATCACGACTTGGCCACCCGGTATTTTAGTAGGCGGGGTGTCACAGATGGTATCAGAGTCAGGTTCTAGAGTCCTTAGGATCTGTGCGGCTTATTACGTTTTAGCGTAGTATTCTTTGATATCGATCCTTATTATAGGATTTTTGTATTCCTTCACATATATAACTTACGTTCTCCTGCGATTAAGTATAGTTGATGCGATTTATATACGAGTTCGGTTGGGCTTCGTACACCGAACAACTTTGGGACGACCAGCTAGGGCCGTTAAAAGAATTGCAAGATGGGAGGCTCAACAGAAGGCATGGAATATTTTGGAAACGGTGATCACGATAGAAGTCACCATAATTATTGTTTACGATAGACGACGTTAGCATAAACACTAGGGTGCATTAGTTTTCCTAAACACTTTCGTAGAAAGCAGTGGTGCATATTCAGACTCACCCAGTGTATTCGGTAAAATGGTGGAGTCGGGGGGGGGGGGGGGGGGGGACTCCTTTGAAGAGCCATTCGTGAGGATTTGGGAAAGAGGGGGAGTGTAATGGGTTAATGGAAAGAGACAACCTAAAGACAATTTATTAGGGTGGAGTGCAGTGACACCCAGGGTTAAATTTCAGGCATAATTTTGGCTCATAGGAGCGGCGTAGTAGTGGTGGGATCCGGTCACCACAACCATGTAGAGATACCATGGATAACGAGGAAATTAGGGTGTGGTTTAACCCCAAATACCCTAATCAGTTGTTTAAACAGAGGGGTAAAGGAAATTCCAGTCCTACTCCAGAAGGGTAGGACAGTGGTCGGACATGAAGGAGAGTTTACTTTTTTATCGAACTTCGTACCCAATGAGGTGGATAAAGAGAATAAAAAAAGGTCCTGTAAGTTGAAAATGGACTCGTGGTGAAATACGCAAGCGAGGATAAGGAATATTTGGCTAAAACGATGGGTGTTATTATTGATTCGTATGTGAAACGAGTTTAGTAGAGGTATCGTAAATACAATTATAATATGTGGTTATTCACCGTTGAGTAGAGGGGCTCTCTTTAGATCCATCCGCAGGGGAGCGGGTGTGAATACTGATAGGATATATATATCTTATGAGGCTATCTCATTTTGAGAGGTAACATTCAAGGTATAGTTCTATCCTAAGTACGGATTGTTAAGCAATGGTGAGCGGTTACAATAACCCTATCATGTTCGTTGTTCCGGGGTAGGATGGATATTTTTATGATGTCTTCATTAAAAGAGGGTCAAAATCGCGATGACAGTTTTATAAAGTAGATTTCAGAGAGTACATAGGTCCAGTTATATTGGATCCCTGTGCATAGGGACTTTTACTAATGTGATTCAGGGCATGTCGAGTTTACCGTTGAGTGGAGAGATTTAACTCATTGTTGTGTATGTGTTGAGAACTTAGCCATAGTGAGAGCATAGTATCGTGTGACGCCTTGAGAGATATGGGCATAGATAATTTTATTTATGTGTTGGGAGATAAAATTTGTGATATCTTGGTTATGTGCTTGGAATGCACGAATTTCGATGACCGACAATGCTAGGGGATAGTGCATAGGGGAAAGTTCTTTTGAAATTCGTTACAGGAGGTTACACACATGGATCGCAATAACCGTTGGGAATAGCCAAACATTTTTGGATGCTAGTGCATCGGTTTTAAATGTTAAATTATTAAACGAGTGGAGGAAACACTTTAAGCAGAGAGTTAATACGATATATGACTAGTGGAGCCAGGTAGTGCTACGAATGATGCACTGAGAAAATTTTTGCACCACAAATTAATGGGTGGGGCAGGGTCGAGAAGGACATAATTTGTAAAATGGGGTAATCGAGAATACCCGTATGATATAACCACGCCGAGAGTGCGGAGCTGAGCTTGAGATAAATATATTACGTACGCGATGTTACTAATAATTATATTGAAATGTTTGGGCTATACTATATAGTATGGCGAGACTTTGTGTTCGTTGTTCTGAGATATGATTTACATGTGCTAGTTTATACATGAAAGAGGGTTTAGTATATATATTCGTGTATATATGTTCTCGTGTGTGGCATAATAGACTTATGAGGAAGTGTTTGTATTATCACGTTTGATCCCGGTAAGTACGGACGTTTACTGATGAGATTCAGAGTGGATATGTTTAGTAACGAGCGAGGATATATAGCTTTGATTGACTCGATCTAAGATACTAGTGATAGTAGGGGGCGCTAAATTGTACGATGTCTTTGGTAACATAAAATGATCGAGTATACTTTTATGTGAGGAGACGGGATTTGTGGGCACGTGCTGTGAACTGAGGGCCAAACGGATCTCATCGATCGATAATGCTAGGTAGTAATGTATCGGGGGGTTCCTTGTTTGGATTTCGCTTTACAAGACATCCCACGCATGAAACTTAGCGCAACGTTAGAATGGGGAGATGTTTGATCACCAGCACATAGTTTTGGTACCTTGGCTATTATGCATTCAGGTAGTTATAACTGTAAATTGAAAGTTGTAATACAATTTAAGACTGGTGGAGCCGGGTAACCTTTGTGCAGTTATGCACGGGTATAGGGTGTATGGGTGCCCTGGAAAATTAATGTAATTTTGATAAAATTCACGATTAGATGGGGTAGAAATATGTGTAGCGATCTTAGAATTATGTGAATAAGGAAGCATTCGAAGCTTGGAGTACTAGACTCATCTTAATTTCGACGAAGAAATTCTTTTGTTAGGGGAGAAGTATGTAACACCCCGTATTTTTTAGGATAAATAATTTATCTAATTTGGAGAATTAGAGTTTAAACTAAATTGATGATTTGGAGAAACTATTTAAATTGGAAGATTCAATATATTTAGAGAATTGAGATTTAAATTAATTCGGGTTATTTCTTTTAAGAATACATGTGTCGTAATTTGAGATTTTAGTTAAGTAACTCGGATAATTATTCTGAGTGTATGATTGAGTCCGAAAGGGTCGAGATAGTCAAAATAGAGTACTCGGGGGTAGTAATTGGGTCTCGAGGCGTTTTTAAGCATAATCAGACTCACACGGGAGTGATTGGGCCATTTAATAAAGCTAACAAGCTTAAAAACAAGATTGGCATAATAAAATCAAAATGTGAGAGGATATGGCAGCTATAATTCATTTTAGAAAAATCCTAGTTGCAGAGGAGAAAAGAGGGATCAAGTGGGAGAGCTTTTGGGAGTCAAGCCAAAAGGAGATTGATGTGTTCTTAGTCAAAATCTCCATCTACATCAAAGGATCAGACTCTACGAAATTTCCAGGCAAGTAGTTAAACTTGCTTTCATTTAAATTGAGGTATTGTGATCCATATCATAGTGGGTGTAAACCATATTCATTTTAGGATGAATTATTATAGCAAAATTCATTTTTGGAGAGTATCACATGTTAAATCTGGGTTTGGGGGATTTAAGCATTTAGGGTGAAATTGATGTTTAATTAATGTGAGAATAATATCATGTGAGGCTAGAATATAATTTAGAATCTAAGACTTGTACAAATTGTTGTTGAATTCAGATTATTGAATCGAATTGAGAATTGTTATTTAAGGGGTATTGAGAAAAAACCAATTTATGAACCCTAGAATTTTAATGAAAATCACCGAGGATTAATGTCATAGATTAGTTTTTGAACATGTTTATAGATGAAATAAATATGGGAGATAAAGTAATCGAGGTCTGGATTGAAGTTGGAAAGCTTTGAAGTTTAAAAATGGTGGAAAAAGCACTCGGGATCGACCCCTTCAGTTATTGTAAAATATGATTGTTGATACCAAAATTAATCTGCTGACATGGACCAATCATATGAAGACACGTGACTATCTACATGGAAACAGCAAAAACTTCCGAGGAACCTACTCGCTCCGAGGAACAAGACTACAACGAGGAAGATTAGTTCCCCGAGGAACTCACAAGCTCCGAGGAACAATGCCTCTCCGAGGAACTTTTAAATACCGAGAAGCTTAGGCGGTCCGAGCAACTCATGGCGGTCCGAGCTGCACCTCGAAGCGGGATACCAATAGTTTAAATGCTCATTTAATGCTTATCATTTGGACGCGCACGCAAAGAGGGCATTAAATGTATTACCCTTTCATATGTATATCATTTAATGTAGTACCCTTTCACATTACAGCCTCAGGGTTATAAATACATTGTACAATCCTCATTGTAAAGGGACCCCCCCAGACCGGAATTTCTTGAGATAACTTGTAATCGAGAATTCCCATACAAACAGCAATACCAAAACAATGGACGTAGGCCATTCTTATAAGGCTGAACCACTCTAAAATTCTTTGTCTCGTTTATTTATCTGTGATTGAATAATTAGAGTGATCTAATTTTTTACATCAACAGATTGGCGCCGTCTATGGGAAACGATTGATAATATCGTTTTTCATCAAAAATAATCCATTACCAATGGCGGATATTCCTGAATCCAGCAATCGAAACGCTGGAACCCCTCCAAATCCATCTGCTCCACTAATTATTCCAGATCTGACTGGAATAATGGCAAATCTGGCTCAAGGCCAGACCGTCATGCAAGAAACAATGCGACAACTCATCCAAACCCTCCATGGCGGTGCATCAGCCCATTCCGGACCACGAAGCATTCAAAGAAATATTCGTGCGCCTTTTTCGCGTACTAGGCGTACTAACTCACATCGCAATGAGGAATCTGATGATTTCTCTTATCAACCTGGGCAAACTTCGTCTGTGCGAGCCACGGATACTGAACAACGTGTCACCCTCTCCCCAGAAAGGACCAGCGCGTTGGAAAGATTAAATAGGGTTTCTCCTTTCGACCGATTAGGCCCTAGGATGAACAAAAGTCCTCTTAATTCAGCGTCGAGGAGCTTTCGACGACCATCAGATTTAAGGGAAGGATCTGCCCAGTCGCGACCAGCTGCTCGTCAAGATAGATCCTATGACCGACCAGTTGCTCGTCAAGATAAATCCCAGGAAGCTACTTTAACGCGATCAGTTGCTCAAATCAATAGGCCCGAGGAAGGAGATGATGCATGGAAAGGATCTATTCAAAGGCTGGAGGATAGATTAGGGGAAATGGCTAAGGCCAAGAATCCTCTACAACGAACCTTTGTTCGAGGAACACCTTTTGTCCAGGACATTGTTGATTTTCCAACACCATCAAAGTTCAAAGCACCTGTTGTGACTCCTAAGTATAATGGAAAGACTGACCCTGTCCTTCATATAGAACAATACCAAGCTGCAGCCGACATCTATGCTGTCCCAGATGAGATGAGATGCAGAGCATTCTCGGGAACACTTACCGGATCTGCCCAGATATGGTATAATAATCTTCCTCGGGGTAAGATTTCAACTTTTCTTCAACTGGCCGAGTTATTCATTGGGAATTTCTGCTTTGGTGCAAAGCCAGTTAAACGAGGAGCACATTTGTTAAGTGTTAGACAAAAAGTTGGTGAAAGTATCAGAGATTATATAACTCGTTTTAATAACAAGAAGCTCGAAGTCATTGATTATGAGGAGAAGACAACGATTACCGCTTTGATGAGTGGACTGCTGCCAAACAAGTTGTACTACACTTTGGCCAAAGATCCACCTCGAACCATGTCGAACCTGATGGGAAAAGCGTCCAAGATTATGAATGCCGAGGAGGCTATGTCTGCGAAGAAGAATATGGATGCCAAAGAAACCAAGGTGGAAGGTGATAAAGCTATGAAGAAAGAACATAAGAACAATGGTGGTAACAAACAATCCAAAAATAGGTCGTCATGGGAGGTCTTGAGGAAATTTGATAATTACACACCTTTGAAGGTAAATATCAACCACGTCCTGGAAGAAATCAAGAACAGCGAGGAGTTAAAATGGCCAAAGAAAATGAAGGCAGACCCTGACACGAGGAATAGGGAAAAATATTGCGAATTCCACAAGGATCATGGCCATATGACCAAAAATTGCATAGCTCTTGAGAATGAGATTGAAACACTCATCCGACGAGGAAAGCTAGCAAAGTATGTTGATCGTGGAGGTGAAAGAAGAAACAACGACCGAACTAGAGAGAGGTCTAGATCTCCTCGTCGAGCAGAGGAGAACAAGAAGAGAAAACATGAAGTTGACCCAGAGGATGATCCCGATCTTCCCAAGAAACCAAGGCAGCCAGAATGAGAGGTATTTTCAATACGCTTTAGGTCATTTGATTGTAATGTTATTACAGGAGGAGATGCAGGAGGAGGAAACCTTACTGCAGAAAGAAAAGCTTACCTCGGTGAGGCTCAAGCTTGATCGTACATTCAACGAATAAATCTAGATGAGGAAGATCGCCCGAGAAAGGTAAACAAGGAGAAATTGGTTATCGGTTTTTTAAAAAATGACCTTGCAGGTGTTTTATATCCTCATGATGACCCGCTGGTGAACAAAATGAGAATGAAGGAAGTCATGATTTCAAGAGTGCTGGTCGACAATGGTAGCTCGGGAGACATCATATTCTACTCGTGTTTCGATAGTTTGAATCTAAAGCTATCCCAACTGGAGCCTTACCACAGACCCCTCATCGGTTTTGTTGGCAAGAAAGTATTTCCACTTGGGACAATCAAGTTGGATATATTCATTGGTACGTGGCCTGCTTGTCGGACAGAAAGAATACGTTTCTTCGTGATGGACAAGAATGTCCAGTCATCGTACAATATCATCATGGGAAGAGTAGGATTGAAGAAGTTTGAGGTTGTGCCATCTACAGTGCATCAGTGCCTAAAATTTTTAACAAACTTTGGAGTAGGAGTTGTGAAAGGTGATCAGAAAGTAGCTCGAGAATGCTATTATTCATCCGCCGAGCAAGAAGAACTGGAAGAATCAAAGAAAAAGACCACTACTTATCAAGTGGATGAAGGTGCAGAAATTGAAACATTGGATCCTCGAGACGAGTCGCAACTCGTGAAGGGTCAAGTGGTGGAAGCTACTGAAAACATCATTCTGGACGACGAGCACCCTGATCGAACTACTCAAATAGGTTCATGGTTGGAAGCCTCATTAAAACAGGAATTGATAACTTTCCTTAGAAGTAGAAGATAAACTTTTGCGTGGAGTCATGAAGATATGCCTGGGATAGACCCAAACTTCTTATGTCACGAGCTCAATGTGAATAAGGAGATCAAGCCTGTGAAGCAGAGAAGAAGAGTATTCAGTCCCCAGAAGAATCAAGCCATACAGGAGGAAGTCGAGAAGCTCCAAAAAACTTGTTTCATTGAAGATGTTAAATATCCAGATTGGTTAGCCAATGTAGTAATGGTAAAGAAGAATAACAACAAGTGGAGGATGTGTGTGGACTTCACCGACCTCAACAAAGCATGCCCAAAGGATCATTTTCCATTACCCCGAATTGATCAACTGGTGGATGCTACCTCGGGACACGAGTTGCTGAGCTTTATGGATGCTTATTCTGGCTATAATCAAATTAAAATAAAACCTGAAGACAGGGAAAGTACTTCTTTTATTACCCCTAGGGGAACTTATTGTTATAATGTTATGCCTTTTGGTTTGAAAAATGCAGGTGCAACATATCAGAGGCTGATGAACAAGGACTTTGTTGAACAAATCAGTGACAACATAGAAGTCTATGTTGACGATATGCTGACAAAAAGCAAGAAAGTTGCCGATCATCTAGTTGACTTAAGCCAGACTTTTGATCAACTAGATAAATATCAAATGAAGCTGAACCCGACGAAGTGCATCTTTGGAGTACGAGAAGGCATGTTTCTCGGGTACATTGTCAATCAACGAGGCATTGAAGCAAATCCTGAAAAGATCAAAGCTCTATTAGGGCTGCGATCTCCAACGACGAAGAAGGAAGTAAAAAGTCTCACAGGACGAGTAGCGGCACTCAACAGATTCGTGTCACGAGCAACTGATAGATGTCTCCCATTCTTCAAGACACTCAGAAAGACTTTTGAGTGGAATGATGAATGCGAGAAGGCTTTTCAAGACTTGAAGAGATACTTGGGAGCACCCCCATTGTTGTCCAGGCCAGTGATGGGAGAAAAATTGTACTTGTACCTTGCAGTGTCCGAGAATGCAGTTAGCTCGGCATTGATCAGAGTGGAGAATGGAGTACAAAAGCGAATTTACTACACAAGTAAGGCCTTCCGAGGAGCAGAGATTAGATATCCAAGGCTGGAGAAATTGGCACTGGCGCTGATTGAGGCGAGTAGGAGAATGAGGCCATATTTCCAGGCTCATACCATAGTAGTATATACTGATATGCCATTGAGGCAAGCCCTGCATCAGCCAGAAAAACCAGGAAGATTGATGTACTGGGCAATAGAACTCGGTGAATATGATATAGTCTATGAACCCAGATCATCGCTTAAAGGGCAAGTTGTAGCAGATTTTATAGTGGAGTTCACCTATCCTGATACCCCCGAGGAGCAAAAGTTGCTCGCTGATCAACCTGTGGATGTTACAGGATCAACAAACACAAGCTCAGACCAATTCCGATTGGTAAAAAGGCGTGTGGATGTTACAGGATGTGATACAGAGATGGTTGTGAGGACTCCGGACGAGAAACAAAAGTTGCTCGCTGATCAACCTGTGGATGTTACAGGATCAACAAACACAAGCTCAGACCAATTCCGATTGGTAAAAGGGCGTGTGGATGTTACAGGATGTGATACAAAGATGGTTGTGAGGACTCCTAACGAGAAACAAAAGTTGCTCGCTGATCAACCTGTGGATGTTACAGGATCAACAGACACTGGTTCAGACCAACTCCGGTTGGTAAAAGGGCAAGTGGATGTTACAAGATCATTGACTTCGGGCTCAGACCAACTCCGGTTGGTAAAAGGGCATGGAGAAATGATCGACGAAGAGCAAGAAAAACCCGAGGAGGAATGGAAGGAACAAATATTTCACCGAGGAACTCTAACTGATCAGAAATTTGAAGACGAGTTATCTATATGGAGACTATATGTAGATGGCTCATCTTGCACTGCAGGATGTGGCGCGGGGATAGTTTTGAGCACTCCGAACGAGGTCGACATGGAATACGCTTTGCATTTCCAATTCAAAGCTTCCAACAATGAGGCTGAATATGAGGCCATGATCGCAGGACTTAATTTGGCAAAAATTATGGAGGCGCAGCAGGTAGTGATTTTCAGCGACTCTCAATTGATTGTAAACCAAATGATGGGAGTATATGCAGTTAGAGGAGAATTAATGATCAGATATCATGCAAAGGCAAAGGAGCTGGTGTCAGAATTTTCCGCTATTCAACTGGTCAGAATACCAAGAATGGAGAATGCGAGAGCAGACGCCCTAGCTCGACTAGCATCAGCTACTCGCACCGAGCTACGACGAACAATCCCAATTGAAGTATTAGTTGGTCGCACCATAGATGAAGATCTGACGATGAACTTTATCACCCTTGATTTAGGACCATCTTGGATGGATTCCATCAGGGCGTATATTGAGGAGGGAGAATTGCCAATTGATAAGCTCGCTGCCAAAAAGTTGAAGTTTAAAGTTGCTCGGTATGTACTAACTAATGGTGTTTTATATAGACGAGGAATTATGGCAGGTTTGCAGAGACGTGTACATCCCTCCGAGGTGAAAGAATTAATTGAAGAGATCCACGAAGGGTCTTGTGGAGCACATGTAGCAGGTTGGACGCTTTTGCAAAGGGTGATGACGCAGGGATACTACTGGCCAATGATGAGGGCTGATTGCATAGCCTATGCCAAGAAATGTGATAAGTGCCAGCGCTTTTCCTCCATCCGAAGAACTCCATAAGCATTGTTGACACCCATAACTTCCCCTTGGACATTTTCCATGTGGGGAATTGATTTGGTTGGGCCACTGCCAACAACCCGAGGAAGGTTCAAGTATCTCGTCGTCGCAGTGGATTATTTTACTAAATGGGTAGAAGCTGAGCCACTCATTGACATGACGTACGAGAAGGTGTACCAATTTGTTTGGAAGAACATCATTTGTCGATATGGTCTACCTCATGCCTTCATCACAGACCATGGAACACAATGTGATAACGAGGAGTTTGCCGCCTATTGTCATCAATCAAATATTTTGAAGGTTCATTCAGCACCAGGCCATCCTCAAAGCAATGGACAAACTGAAGTGACAAACAGAACGTTGTTGAACGGGTTGAAGAAACGATTGGATGATGCAAAAGCAAACTGGATCAATGAGCTACAATCAGTACTTTAGGCTTACCGAACAACTCCCCGAGTAGCAACTGGAGAATCACCATACATGCTGGCGTTTGGAAGTGAAGCTGTCATACCTGCCGAGTTGGGCCTCCCAACACACAGGGTACTGAATTTCAATTCCCCTGTCAGCGACTTAATGAGAAGACTGGATTTAAACATGCTCAAGGAAGTTAGAGAAGAAGAAGCCATTCGAAATGCTGCTTACCAGCAGCGAACAACTTTGTTCTACAACAAGAGGGTGAAGAAGTGCGACCTGAAAGAAGGAGACTATGTGCTGAAGAAAGTAATTCAAAAATACAATAAGCTGGAAGCAAACTGGCATGGACCATACCGAGTTACAGAAGTTGTTCGACCAGGAACTTATTGAATAGAAACTTTAGAAGGCGAGGAGTTTAAGAATGCATGGAACGCAGAGCACCTGCTCAAGTATTATCAATGATGTATATGTAACACAGTTCCATTAGTATGAATAAAACGAAGATATTCTGCCAAAGTCTCTCCTTTTTATTGAGAATTTTTCGGGGAATACTAGTGCTACACACTACTCGGTAAAGCTCAGGCTGCTCAGCAAAATATTCCTAAAAATGCCAACTTTGGTTGGTTAGGAAACAAAATATTCCTAAAAATGCCAACTTCGGTTGGTTAGGAAATAAAATATTCCTAAAAATGCCAACCTCGGTTGGTTAGGAAACAAAATATTCCTAAAAATGCCAACCTGTTTGTCTAGGAAACGAAATATTCCTAAAAATGCCAACCTGTTTGGCTAGGAAACGATATATTCCTAAAAATGCCAACCTGTTTGGCTAGGAAACGATATATTCCTAAAAATGCCAGCCTGTTTGGCTAGGAAACAAAATATGCTCTCAAATGCCAACTTATATTGGTCGGAAGGTACGTACATTCTCGAAAATGCCAACTTATGTTGGTCGGGAGGTAAGATTATTCCAGAAAGTGCAAAAGTTGCTAACTATGGTTGGTCGGGGATAAAAACCCACTAACTGTAGTTGGTCGACAAGTAGAATTTATCGACCTTGGTTGTGTGACACCCCGACTAATTAAATACCGGGTAGCTACTCCTTTATTAAATTAATTCAAAATGCCAAGTTGGTTCAGTTAATAGCATCACTGTCGAAAACATTTTAATAATTACTAACCACCTAGTATTTAAAAAGTAAGTGCCAAATTTTAAGTTAAGTCTGATTAACATGCAATTAAAAGAATAATGGAAGAGTCAACATAATCCATTCACCATACGAAGTAATGAAATAACCAACAATAATAATAAGAAATCCGGAGGAAAACTCCTCGCAACAATCCCAACAAAAGGAAATAATACTACAAGTCTGAATCCTGAATAATTACATGCCAAAAGTCTGAATAACTGAAATAAATGCAAAGTCTCTAAAAGAAATGGGTGACATGCCCTACAACTGATAACTGATAAATATCGAGTCAAGATCGAAGAAGCGTCTACAAGCAAGGTCCTGTAACTTCCACAAACAGCTACAGCTCGTCACCTGAATGAGAATCCTATGCATGGTGTCCTTGTGGATGGGCACCTAAAAGGTTTTTACAAAAATAGATTTGAAAGCAAATGGGTCAGAGCCCGAAAGTGGAAAACATTTTGAACACAGCAAGTGTTTTAATATCATTAAAACATTAAATGCAAAGTACATGTTAGGACGTGCACTCACATGAAATTCTCACCTCTCGACTACATGTGCACTCCTAACGTACATTATCCATCTAACTGACACATATATGCAACCAAGACGTAATAGGTTCTACCTCTTACTACTCGATTACCATATTACATTCTAACGTTACCAAATAATTAAAGGGCTTTGATTAAACTCAGATTCTCAATAGGTAATACGTTTCACTATCAGTTAACCCGTTATGTTTTCTCAAAACAATACCATAATTATATTCACAATATTAACATGAAGGTTCCCATTAATTAAGTGTATATTTCACATCATAAATATACAATACAAGCACCCTGAGAACTAAGCTGCGGTGCACACATACTCTGCTATCCATCCCGGTACATCACGTACATAAGGATCACATATTCCGAATCTCTCAGGAATAGTTCACAGATAACAACATCACAAATAATGGAGGCGAACACAGTCACATCACATGGGTCACGCACAAACCTGCGCTCCCACGATCAGCAGACTTATTAACATCCCAATAAGTCCTTCTCTGACCTATGTTCATCGAGTTAACCAGTCTAAATTCGGGCAACACAAGGATTAGAGGGCCCTAAGCGAACGCAAACCTCCCGTGATAGCAAGTATGGTAGGTATGTCATACACATAAAATCAATACATATACTAAGTATGCACACGTCTTAGTAATCACCATAATATATTGGTACATATCTCTTCTCTTACTGACATATAATACTACACCAATTATATGTTCTCGGTTAATATAATTAATTTGGCCGTCAATAGCTCACATCGTAATAGACACTCACGTCCTACTTCATATTTTCCTTTAGGTTCAAACTACACTTCTAGGTTTGACTCCTCATAATATCCCAAACATCCCAAATGTATCAAATACTCATCAAGGAAAGGATATCTCTACCTATACACAAGGTTACGGGGCACTCGGGATCAAAACAGGCTAAAAAGCCTAAACTGTCAACTCGTTCGAAGTCTCGTTCGAACGAGAGTTCGTTCGAATGAACTGGGTCTTCTAACGAGATCTCGTTCGAACGAAAATCTTTGAACGAATATCCCTCTCGTTAGAACCCAGACTGTCAACTCGTTAGAAGCTCATTCGAACGAGCTCGTTCGAATGACCTGGGTAGGTCTTCTAACGAGTGGCCAGATTCAAGCCCAGAAATTCTCTACTCGTTTTTCCCAATTTCTCTACACCTCAAATCTCATCCAAGCCTGAATCTAACAATTGTTTAAGGTCCCTAATCGTCCCTAAACATACTTAGTTCACATATTGACATGTTTGGGGGTATTAATTCATCCTAACATCATTCAAATATCAAATCTCTACATATTTTTCCCCAACTTTAAAACTATGAACCCTAGAATTTATGAATCATCAAAGAACTGAATTAAATCCATTTTTGGTTTCCTACAAATTGTAATATCATCAGGATAATCATTACACACCAATCTACATGCGATTTCCTCATCAAAACGTACTTTCTAATTCCAATTTACATGGGTTTTTCATTAACTCTCAAGAACAAATCAGATTTTTCTCAAATCCTACACATGGAAGAAACATTCTCTATAAAAATGAAATTAAATCACTTGCCTTAATGGTAACTCTGGATTTGATGACGAATTTGATGAAGTATACCCTCTCTCTCTGCAGAATCCTTCTATCTCTCCTTCTACAAGCTTTCTTCTCCAAGTAACAATGGTGGCTAGGGTTTTGTGGTTTAGGAACTCTTTCAATAACCTCCGTAGCCTATTTGGGTGTTAGTGGGCTTAGTGGGTTAATGCCTAATCAGATATTAACTCCCAATTTTCGTAGCTTTTAATTCCTCAAAATACAAAATTACCAAACTACCCTTATACGTTGCCGGTATGGCCTAAAAATGCCCCGGGACCCAAACCAAACTCCCAGCTAGTGTTTTCAGACTATTTCGACCCTTTCGGACGCGTTGGCGCACTCAAAACGACCATACGGTTAATAGAACTACAATTCACTTTTTAATTATCATAATTATATACCATGACGCGACTGTCACACGCGTCACAACAAAATTCACAAATTGCCGTATTTCAATCTCACGACAAATTTCATAATTCAATATTCATATATAATCATATATGCACATAATCAAATGCCAACTCGCATCTCGCTAGTATTTTTAATCCGGATTAATTTCCAATTAATACGCATTTAATTTAATTAATCCCATAAAATATATATCACAAAAATACGGGGTATTACAGGTTGGTCGGACGCATTTTATGAAAAAGATAAAAATCTACCAAGTATGGCTGGTCGGGGATAAAAACCCACTATCTGTAGTTGGTCGACAAGCATAAGTTAACAACCTTAGTTGGTTGGAAAAATTTTAATAAACATTTTTATACTCATTACTTTATTATTAAGTGATCGAGCAACATTATTGATACTTATAACTTTTTTATTGTTAATGAGTTGGTCGACAAACAACACAATATTGTTATCTTTACGCATAAATATAAAGTGCTTGATAAATACAAGACAATAACAATCAAGATTTGAAAACAAAAATGAAAGTCTTTCATTAAATTGAAAATAAATTACATTGATAATGAAATTACAGTTACATTGACATGTATACTAACTATTACATCAAAAATTCCTATTCTACTGGCCTCTTCCCCTCTGCTTTTGACACAGGTTCATCGCCAGCAGGCGGATCATTTAAAGACAGAGGAGAATTGATGAAGTTGAGATCCTTCAACATCCTGACATTCATCACGGATGGTCTATTTAAGAGATGCTCGGGACGAGATACTTCGATTTGAGAATGCAAACTATAGTCATCGAGATACTTTGAAATTAAGCTCTGAGGAATGGCCCGAGCAGGGATCCATTCCATCTCCAAATTGTATGGTGGCACAGGCAAGTCGAGCAAGCCGGGATCATGGTAATCCCACAGATAATGACCTTGTTCGAGCTTCAACACACCTAAGGAATTCAGCCAACCTTGCTTGTAGCCCTCATTGTTGGCATTCTGGATACGATCATCCAAGTGGAATAGTGCTTCGTTGTATCCAGCCATCCAGAACTCCCTGGGCTGTTTGTGGAATTGATATGTTAGCCTTTCTAGCTGCTCGTGGAGATTCTTGATGAAAATCTCCTTATTCTCCAAGACGGACTTCTGCGCAGAAAGCTATTTTTCCAAGTCCCTAATCTTCTTTGACAAGTCAGACAAAGCCTGGTTCTTCGCCATTAAATGGAAAGCTTGGTTCTCTAACGCAGATTGAGTTCTCTGTTCTTCGACAAGAACCCGAGCTGCTCTTCCTCATCCCCGAGGAGCTCTTTCTCGACCACGAGAAGACGTAGAGGTGCCTGAACTCTTCAAAGTCTCCAACTCGTTCCTCAACTTGGCATTCTCAACCTCTAAGAATGAAAATCCCTCGTCATTCACTGGGATTAGGGCTGTTGAAGAAGAAGCTGCAGACTTCAATTGTGATAGCTCTTTTTGCAAGTTGTTGTTCTCTTGCTCCAGCAGCTTGGCAATCTGTCTGCACTCCTCGACCTCACCCTTAAAAGTTCTCTCCCTTACATCATACCCAGAAAAAAGCTTCTGGTAGCCCTTGTCAGCAACGATCAGCTTGTACTTTTTCTCATAACTCTCATTCAACAAGGCAGTGGATTCTTTATATTGAAGCTAAAGGTCTTCAAGTGTGCCTTGGAGATCCTCGATTATTTCGTAGTAAGCTACATTATTGGATACCGCTCGATCAAGAAGACACTTCAGGTACTGATATGCTTCCACTTCCTGTTCTGAAGCATCCTGGCCAAGGATGTCAGCAACTTGTTCAGCACTCAAGTCTGTGTGACCAGCCTTAAAGTACTCATTGCACTGTTGCAGCAACTTTGTATCATGGGCAGATAGCAGATCCATCTTGGCCAGAAACTAGCAGAGAAAGAAAAGCAATCATCAATAAGAAGAATAAGCAGAGTATAAATGAAAGATAGACAACAATATGCAAGAACATTCAAGTTTTATTAGATCATACAATTCAGAGTTACAAGTTCTGGATTACATTTGACAAAAGAAGAAAAATATAAAGATAAGCCCGAACAACACTACACCTTTTCCTTATCTCCCAAAACTTTCTCGGGAGGTTGGGAAGAGGAAGCAGGTTGCTCGGAGGGAACTGTGGGTTGTTCGAAGAGCACCAGCTGTTGCTCAAAAGAAGAAATGACTTGCTCGGCAGCATATTGGATGGTTGGGGGGTGATCTCCCATCACCATTGAAGACTCCTCAGAGGTAGATTCGTCCTCTTCTAATTCTTCTGGAGTAGGAGGGGGTCCAGGGATATGTCTATGGAAGAGCTCGGATGATTCGTCGACCTTCATTTCCGAAGGGCAGCAACCCATCCATCCCTAAAATACTTTAGACTGCCATAGTCCACTTGAGATACAATGGCAACACACCCCTTGTTCCACCTCTTGTCCCAGCCAGAGCTGAAGGACTTCTTCACAATAACTTTCCTCTTGGCCTTATCCAAGGCAAGCTTCTCGGACAACAAGTTCTCAGCAGCCTTCAATTTATTTTCTGCCTCTTCCTTCTGCCGACCTAGTTCTTGAAGCTGGCCCAACCTCTCCTCTGCAGCCTTGAGTTTATTTTCCAGCTCTCCAGCAGCTTTGAGATTCTCTTCGAGCTCTTTATTTGCCTTCTTCAAGGCATTATTTTTCTTCTCCAACTCTTTGGAGGCTTCAAAAGCTCAAGCTTTATCCTGCTCGGTGGAGGCAAGCTTCTTCTCCCAGACAGCCTTATCAGTGGCATATGTCTGGCGAGAATCTGCCAGAGATTTTTTAGCTTCCTCCAAAGCTCCCTCCACGCTGGACGAGGAGCATGAAGCTTTAATTGCCTCATCCTTATTCAGGATTATGTTAAATCAGCTCGTCAACTATAAACATAAAAAGAAAGCAAGTTAGAAACAAGAAATTACAAAGAAAATATGAAAAGTTCAAAGTAAAGAGACTCACTGAAGCAAGATGACGAGCAGCCAAAGAAGTAACCATGTCCCGAGTAAGATTATCTTCATTACCTTGGACCTCAGGAATGGTCCGGGACTTCACCGAGCTCATGGCAGAGCTCGGAGGAACAAAACTGGGAACTACAGTCCCAGCAGCTGGGGGCTGAGTAGTGGTGTCAGCCAAATTGACCGAGGAGCTTTTCTTCAGCCTCCTCGGGGGAACAGGTACAGATTCAACCAAGGAAGAACCCTTGGTCGGTGATATCACAATCACCTCTCCTGGAGCAGCAGACCTGCTCGGAGCCACTGCGGGCTTCTCGACGACTTTAGCAGGAGCAGCTTGAGGAGCTGCATCAGTCTTCTTTGTCCCCTCCTTTGGGACATCAATCCTAATCCTTTTTACCTCCCCATAACCGGAGGCAGTTTTCTCAAACAGAGCAGGAGTTCTTCTTTTCTTCATCCTTTCACTTAAAGGAATATGGGATTCAGGCGATGAGCTTGTGGAAGCTGGAACTGGCTCTGATTCACTAATCACTAGACGAGCAGTGAAGGACGTGGTGTAGCTCTTGTACTGGAGCAGATACGAAGCTGATCTAATGTGCTCATCGGCAACACTTTGATGCAGACTCCAGATAAGTTTCAAATGCCTTATATTGACATCTGCCTCTTTGGGGCACTTTCTCTTGCTATCAACTGCAAATAAATAAACATTGTTATCAGTGGCATATTTTATCAAACACAAAAGAAGCATAATTTCAAAATAAAATAAAATAAAAATAACCTATCCCATTGCCATAAGGAGGGCATCTGGGACCCTGGTAAACCTCATCTTCAGTCAATGGAGGGTGTTGCCAATTTTTTATGACAACCCCATGTTCAAAATAATCCCTATTGGCATCAGGGAGATTAACTACTAAGGCTCTGTTTAAAAATCTAGTTTTTAAATAATAAATATTTTCATTGACTGCCCATCTATAGCAGAACATGATTTCTGGGATTCCTATGTGAGTTCCATGCACTTGATTTAATCTATGCACCCCATTAACTATTCTCCATGTGTTGGGGGCTATCCGTGCAGGAACAACATCGAAATACTGACAGAATTCTAGACACAAAGAATTGGGTGGAAAAGAAAATCCACATTCAGCAAAAAAGAGACTGGGGAACCAATGTCCCTCAGCCAAATTAAAATAATCAGAAGGCTCAAAAAGTTTTTCCAAGACAACCCAAGAGGGGATGGAGAAATCAGAACGAAACATCTCAAGAGACTCAACAAGGTAAACCATGGTGAATAAAGAAATGAAGAAGAAGGAAGAATATCTTACAGAAAAAGACTGAAGCTGTTGACAACGATCGACGGAAGAGATGAACGCACAAGAGAGTAGAAGACAATGAAAAACTCGAAGATAAAAATTTGAAAAGGTAGAAGACGATGGGAGTGTCTGTGAAATTTAAATACCTTGCCTTAAGAAATGGTGAAGTAATGATTACAAAAAAGGATGATTACGTTACCGGCGGCTAAAAAGATGAAAAGTAGCGCGGGAATCAAAGCGGCAACAGTGGATAAAAAGAAGAAAAGTGACACGGGAATCGAAGCGGACAACAACGGCTAAGAAGACGAAAACCGACGCGGGAATCGAAGCACGCAGAAAAGTCCAAAAAAGCATGATTCTACGAATTAGGAAGGAGAAATAAATACAAGGGAAATTCTCCTAAAGATCAGGAAGACTATTTAAAGCTACCATAATCCGAGAAAGAATGTTCCATACTCCTCAAATTTCAAACTATGAAACATTAGGAGCTTCTGTTGATACCAAAATTAATCTGCTGACATGGACCAATCATATGAAGACACGTGGCTATCTACATGGAAACAGCAAACACTTTCGAGGAACCTACTCGCTCCGAGGAACAAGACTACAACGAGGAAGATTTGTTCCTCGAGGAACTCACAAGCTCCGAGGAACAATGCCTCTCCGAGGAACTCTTAAATACCGAGAAGCTTAGGCGGTCCGAGCAACTCATGGCGGTTCGAGCTGCACCTCGAAGCAGGATACCAACAGTTTAAATGCTCATTTAATGCTTATCATTTGGACGCGCACGCAAAGAGGGCATTAAATGTATTACCCTTTCATATGTATATCATTTAATGTAGTACCCTTTCACATTACAGCCTTAGGGCTATAAATACATTTTACAATCCTCATTGTAAAGGGACCCCCCCCCAGACCAAAATTTCTCGAGATAACTTGTAATCGAGAATTTCCATACAAACATCAATACCAAAACAGTGGACGTAGGCCATTCTTATAAGGCTGAATCACTCTAAAATTCTTTGTCTCATTTATTTATCTGTGATTGAATAATTAGAGTGATCTAATTTTTTACATCAACAATGATGTTGTAGACCTTTTCGTCACGGTCGTGTAGACGCCGACCTCGTATTTTTCTGATTTTTTTTGGATTTGATATGATCTTTCTACGATAGGGTCTGCGAGACCGACATCTTTAGGAAGAAATAAATTTGGGTTATTTGGAGATGTCTGTAGATGAGTGAAGGACTTTGGAAAAATATAAAGGAACATTATTTTATCCTTGGATTAGATAGGGATGAATTCGGGGTATTAATTTAGGAGTATTTATAATGAACAACACTAGATAATATATGTAAAAAATATACGAACATATTCGAATGGGAATTTTGGATGAGTTTAGCATACGGGCTGGTATCTTAAGGTGGAATTTAATTGATAGAAATGAAATGGAACCTAATACTTAGAGTCTTATGGAATGAGTATTAAGGACTATTAAATTTAATAAGGGTGTCAAACTTATTAACCGAATTTGGTGAAAGGAATTCTAAAAGGTTAAAATATGGACTAATAAAGGGAATCCTGGCATTTTGGTTAAGTGATACCACTTGGAAAAATTAATTGAGGTGATAGTAATTAAATTAAGGGTCGGAGTTTTGACTCTGATATTTTTCAGGCTAGTGCTACGGGAGTTAGGCACGGATTAGCCGATTTAATTCATTATAGAGATATATAATAAATTATCGAATAGTGAATTTAACGAGAGGTGTTAACCTTAATAGTGGATTTTTGTGTAACAAATTCTAAAGAGTGAAGATACAGACCATATGAGTGAGTCAACGTATTGTAGTTGGGTGACACTACTTTAATAAATTAATTAATGTGAAATTGATTAGATTAATCGGTGTAATTTGAAAGGTAACGAATTGGGGGGATGAGCGAACCTACGACTTAGATCAATAGGATATGAGTGAATTACCTACTGTAATATTTTAAAGAAAAATTGGCACACTTCGAGTAGTGTGGGATACTCGGGAATATACGATGAGACGTATAATTGAAATTAAATAATACGTAGAATCTTCGAGAGATATATATGCTATGTATGGAATATATGATATAGGTTGTGTGTATACCTATACTGATTTGTATGATTTATTATGTGTATGACATTCCTACCATACTTGCTATCACGGGAGGTTGATTTTTGAAAAAGGACCATCTTATCTTTGTGTGCCTTCGGGGGGATTTAGATTGGTACCTTAAGGACATAAGACTGTGAATGACTTATTTGTGAGTTGATAAGTCAGTTGACCATGGGAGCGTAGGTATGTGCGTGACCCATGGGTATGTGAACTATGTTCGCCTCCAATATATATGATTTGTATTATTATGGTTCCAGAGTGATTCCGAATCCATAGTCCTCTATACAGTATGTGATGTACCGAAACTTGATAGCAGAGTATGCATGCAACGTAGGCCCAGCCTAGGGGTGTTGTATTGTATATATATAATTAGTGTGATAAATATATATATACTTGTGATTTATTCTACTATGTGTGTTTGGTAGATGATGTACTAGGACATTATAGCATAATATACTCGCACTGCAACTCAACTTAGGGGTGCAGTGTTAGTATATATATAACAAAGTGATATATGTATACGTGTGATTTTATTCTACTGTGTGGGTTTTGTACAAGAGAAAGATAGTGACATTGAAAATAACTATATTATGGGACCATATGAGACCAATGTTTTATTTTGATCACGGGCTGGCGGGGTGTCATATATACTTTTTGAATCGTTTTGGAACTCAAAATACCTATTTGTTGAAATTTCTCTTGTAGAGAAGGAATTCTCTATTGCTGGAATGGTAGTTCTTGCGGGTGCTATTGCTGATGATTACGATCATTGGGGATAGTCAAGGGTATTCACTGCTGAAGGAAGAGCTGCGGTTATTGAGGTTCTCGAGGGAATCTTTGTTGGTTTTAGGCTGCGATCTATGTTAATTTTTTGCGGTTGCGATATATGTTAATTTTTTGCGATAAATTTATTGCAAATTTTTTTATGTAATTGTAAGTTGCAATTTACAGTTAATAGTGAAATAAAAGTTTTTCCCTTTCGAGGGATTTTTTCATAATTTGATTGTCCCTTGATTTGTATTTGGATGTGTGATTTATTCACATAGGTGCATGATTAGGGGTTAATTAAATTGGATCAAAGTTTGTCTCTAATTAAATAAGTTTTAATATTGAAAATATGCCAATTCCATAATTAATAGATATCACGTATTCTCAAATCGGCATCACTCGGGATTTCTGTCTTTACAAATTGGTATCAGAGTCGGTTACTCTAAATTATCGAGTGACCCTTTTTCTGCAAAAAAATTGTAATAACGATTTTTTTAGAATTGATTTTGAAAAATTTCACAGTTTTTCAGATGGAGAACTTATATAATCGGATGCCTATCTTTGATGTCACAAATTATGTCTATTGGAAAGCCCGCATGATATCTTATTTGAAAGTTATCAATGAGAGAGTGTGCCGTGTATGTGAAATAGGGTGGACTCCTCCCATTGTAACCACGAATGATGTCACATATCCCAAACATATGTCTGATTGGACGGAGGATGATTATAAATAGAGCACCTTTAACTCCCATGGCCTTAGTGTTATTTTTGGAGTCGTCTCCCCCGACGAGTTTCGCTGTATCATGACGTGCACCACGTATAAAGAGGCATGGGATATCCTCTAATTGACACATGATGGTAGAACGCGGTTAAGGCGTCAAAGTTGCATAATTTGACCACCCAGTTTGAGACTATCACCATATTAGAGTCCGAGGGCAAAGGGCACAAAGCGTTTGAATGTCCCATTGTTCTAAAGAAGAAGGGTAAGAAGATTTCTAATGCCGCCACTCTTAGTGTTAGTGACATAGAGGTGAATGATTCGGGGGATGAATCATCATATCGTATTTATGTTGCCTTTATGTCTACTCACATGATCACATCTAGTTTATCCCACAATGATGAGAACACTTGTATACGTGAGAGACCTGATGATGATTTGAGTGTTTCGAGTGAAAGTGAGGGTGAAAGTGACCTCCAAAAGGCATTTAGAGATTTATACACCGAGGCCTTGAAGACGAAGAAGTTGAATAAAGAGTTAGATATTAAGGTGTTAGATTTGGAGAGGGAGAGAGAGAGAGATAGGAGTTTTTAGGGAGTATGAGGCATCTGCGAGTCAACTCGAGAATGTGAAGGTTTCTTTGTATGAGTAGTTGATCATCTTAGGTCAGGAAAATAGTGAATTGACCAACATTGTGGCTAGTCTTATGAGAGATTTTCAATTTACATTAGATACTCGTGAGAAGCTTGAAGCCCGTGTATCCCAACTCGAGAAAGATCTCGAACGTGCCTGGGAGGTCAAGGTCACTTTAGAGGACATATCTAAGAAGTTTGGAAAGATGATGCTCGCTCCCGCTTTGGGTAATGTTGAGAGACTAGGAATAGGTTATGACGGTGCGCCTACTTCTTATGTTTCACCCTAGCCAGTTCCCGAGTTTGTGATAGATTCATATGGCTCTCAGCCTAACCCACCTAGGCATCCATTTCCTCATAATAGAGCGCGTCCTAGAGTTTTGAGAAAGGTGTTCCTAGTCTCATTTATGTTTGTTCCCATTAAAAGAAGAGAGGACACCTTAAGGAATTTTACTTTAAGTTGGGTAGTGTGTCTCATAGGATTTTACCTCGTTATGCTACTATACGTGTTCACACACGCACTTCCACACATGATACTCCACGTGCTCTTGCACATCACACGAGAGATTTTGAGCACTTTCGAGAGCAAGTTGAGTATTTAGTCAAGACTTCACATGGTTTTATGAATGTTTTTCATAGGATATCACCACCTTTGGAAAACACCTCCGGACCTAATGACTGAGGTTTAGACTTGTTTGCTAACATAGGATGATTTTCATAATGATATTTTATGCCTATTACTAGTGTGTACCACCTTTGTATTTATTTTTCCATTTTGATATATTCTTTGAAAAACCTGAAAAAAATTTTGTTTTTGAAAATTTTTGGAAAAATACAAAAAGATTTTTTATTTTTTGAAAAAAAATGAAAAATCCAAAAAGATTTTATTTTGATAAAAAAAAATGAAAAAGACAAAATGATTTTTGTATTTCGTTATACACTATTTATGAATGGACATTTAGGTTGACGAAGTCACAAATTCATTCCATTATCCGTATGGTTGTTTGATGGTGATTTGAGACACGTCATCATTTTATTTTGCGCTTTACAATGTTTTGAGTCATTGAGATGTGATTAATTGTTACTTTCCATATGTTTGACTCGTGTTCCTTTAATGCGCACGTTCACGGATTAATTATATGATTATTGTACTCGTATATCACATGTTGGTCGAAGTGTTTTCATCTCAAATTAGTCTTTAAAACAAATCATATGCGATAAAACTTGACAATGAAAGTAGTGCATGTATGAACAATTGCCCGTGAGGATTTGTTTAATATCGAAAAAATGATGAGTGTACACGAAAAAGGGCTGCGAGAGCATGATGAACTCGTCGTGAAAGCCATCGTTTGAAAAGAGCCCAAGAAAAATAAACGCAATAAAAAGAATAATATGCCAAAAGGGGCCAATTAGTTTAGTTTGATATGTTCATTCAAAAGAAAAGAAAATAATTAGTATTTGTGAGGGTGTTCGGACGGAAATAGAACAACGAATTTGCTCGTCCTAACAGAGTCTTCAAAAAGCATTACATAGTTTTAAAAGTTATTGGTGTGGAGATCATTTTAGACTTTGATGTGTTGATTAGATTGAGTCGAAGTCATATAAATTCATATTTTTACACCTAAGCATGATTTTGATTTCATTCATTAGGATTATCCATATTCATCGTGCACATATGTTATGTTTGATTGAGTTGATTTTCCTATCGAATATGTTCACACCCATTCATTTTGTATCCTCGATTTGGTTATCTTAGTGTAAATTCATGGTGTCTGTGGTTGTTTCGTAAATTATATTTGCTTAAAAATTTGAAAAAATAAAAAATAGTTTGTGGAAGCCTTTTGAGTACATCCTTGCATGAGTGTATTTGATATATTTATGATGATTTTCTATGCTTTGTCATGAAACTTCGTATTTATTTTGCTTATTCGTTTCCTTGTCTATTTCAGGAAAATAAAAAGGGGGAGAATGAATTATGAATTATGGGGGAGAATTAACTTACTTAGTTTCATTTATGTTTTATCTCATTTCAAACTCAAAACATTACGAATGTATTTGCTTTGTTTATTGTATGTAGGACTTTGATGATCATTTATTAAACACACGAAAAGAAGAGCGAGGAACGTAAAAAGACTTGAAGATGTAGAAGATTTTTTTGAAGACTTACATTTTTAGTATCTTTCCACTTTTGGGATCATGGGAGGGTATTAGATTTGTAAAGGATATTTAATTAATAATTCGGATGTTTTTATTTTGTACCGGCAGAGACATAGGGGAGGATTTGTAAGGACGTATTTTCCATAGTCCATAGTTTACATTGTATATGTTGTATACCATTACAACCGTCAACATAAGTTCACGTTCATACGTTCAAGAAGGCGGATCTAAATATCAAGTATCTTTAACAACATTCCTCTACGAGATTCATTTTGGTAAGGAATGCGTTTAAGTTTCAAAAATGTCTTACGATAGTATTAGGATATTTTCCTAAATTATTTTGTATAAAAATAAGGCATTTCTCTAATTAAAATATTTTTTGGAAGACCTGTAGGCAAGCATTAAAAAAAATATTTTTTTGCTAATGTCGTTCAAACGACCTCTTCTAATGACATCTCATGTCGTTTCTCAGGTCGCGAGATAAATCACCCCTTGTTTGCTTCAAACGGCCACATACTATTTTTCATTTTAATAGGTTTTTACTAGGGTCGTTCAAACGACATCAAGAAGTCGTTCGAAGGTGCTGGGCCGCGTCCAGTATTTTATTTTTCTATAAATGCCTGTTTTTTGAGACTTTTTCAACAAGACTTTTACTGCACGAAAACTGCATATCTGCAGACTTTTAGTCTTCACTTTTTAAGGATAGAAAACCCTTTTTATTTCACCCAAACATCCCACATATTTTTGTGAATCGTTTTGGAACCCAAAACACCACTTTGTTGAAGTTTCTCGTGTAGAGAAGGATTCTCTACTGTTTGATTAGTAGTTCTTGCTGGAGCCATTACTAACGACTGTGGTCATTGAGGATACTCGAGGATATTCACTGATGAAGGAGGAGTTGCGGTTCTTGAGGTTCTCGAATGAATCTTTATTGGTTCTACGATGCAGTCTATGTAGATTTTTTGTTGAAAATTCATTGTAAATTTTTTCATGAAATTGTAAGTTACGATTTACAGTTAATAGTGAAATAAAGATTGTGCCCTTTCGAGGGATTTTTCCTGAATTTGATTGTCCCTTGATTTTTGTTTGAATATTTGATTTATTCACATAGATGCATGTTTATGGTTTAATTAAATAGGATCAAAGATTGACTCTAATTAAATAAGTTTTAATTTTGGAAATTTGCGAATTCCATAAATAATTGATAACGCGCAGTCTCAAATTGGCATTAGAGCTTTTAGCTCGGGATTTTGGCCTTTACAAAAATAAATTTATTAAAACACCGCTAAGTAAACTCAATCAAAACCAGTACATTCATTTTGAAAATAATAAAACCAATCCATTTATTACAATAAAGGGAAAATGTTTATTTAATTTATACTCAAAGGGTAATAATGTAATTTTGATGATGAAGATTCATTCAAATTTGTGCATATTTAAAAATCTCGTTTATACTATGTTTATGTTGAAGGTTTATGGATAAATTATGTGAGCTCCTAATTATTAATCATCAATCGGTCAAACCAATAAGGAATCATAACAGATAAGAAACCTCGCGTCTAATGCGCGTATATATATCAAATGCAAAAATCTAGTTTACGGAAAAGCACAAAGGGAGAGTACTTTTATACATTTATTACTAGGAGGTACCCCGCGCGATGCGCGGGCGTAAATGTAGAAGACGATAAAATGTGATGACAAATATAATAAATCCTTTATTAAAAGTATATTTATTGTAAAAGTATAATGAAATACAAAATCAAATTTGTAAAACAAATATATTCATTTGTATTTTCGAAACGAAAAAAAAATATAAAGGTCAAATTTTCAATATGTCTTATATATTCCAGACTTTACCGTGGTCGATCAATCCCTAGTGTCGATTCCTTTGCTCCTGTAAAATAACATTATTATATGTAAAATGATCAAGAAGTTTTAATTAATAAATTTCTATTGATATTAATGACTTGTTAGTTAGTATTTTCCACGCCTTATTTGAATACTAAAATCATGAATGTGATGTAAAAAAATACTGTTTTTCATTTTGGATTTCCAATTTTATATATGCATACTCATTGCTGAAGAAAATAAAAAAAAATTATTTTCCCGTGAAGTGTGCGGAGAACCTATAGTTTAAACTACCATAACTGTTGAAATGTGAAATTAAACATTTGGTGTCTAAAATCGATTAATATTTTGAATAGTACTTATGGAAGAGTAGCTTGTTGATTTCAATCTTTTGGATGCCCAGTTATGTTTCCCATCCTTGACATCTTTGATGTCCGAAGTTTAAGACTTCCAATGTTGTGTGAACTGAATTTTAGGTGATACCAAGTAGCTTCGCTTTCACAGTTGATATATTGTTGTCCTGCAATATATCATGTTGGCATATTTTTTCATTTCAAGTTAGTCAAACTGTGAGTATCTTTTTTTACTACAATATTTATCCCTTTCTCTTAAATATTTGCATTCCAAATTATGAATGAACTAACGTAATACCCCGTATTTTTATGCTATATTGATTTGGGAATTTATTAAATTTAATGTGAGTTAATTATTTAATAAAAATCCGTAAATTAATTATGTTATAATTATTAACGTGACGAGAGTTAGTAATTATCGAAAATTAATTATGTTATAATTATTAACGTGACGAGAGTTAGTAATTATGGGAAATTTGTTGAATATTACTAATGAGCAAAGTAATATGTAATATTGGTTATATTGAATGTCACGAGTGAATAAAATGACAATTTTGGAAATTTGAGTCGGGACGCTCCCGTGTCGCGTCGGGACTAAACTTTGATAAATAAAAGTGAATATTTTATAAGTCATTCGTATGATCGTTTTGAGTGCGCCAACGCATCCGGAAGGGTCGAGATAGTCAGAAAAGTGTACCCGGGGGTTTAGTTTGGGTCTCGGGGAGTTTTTAGGCCTAATTAGTACCCCGGGAGGGCGTTTTGGACATTTTGCAATTATGGGTAATTAAAGCCACGAAAATCAGTAACCTATATCAGCCATTTAGGTTAGTCAACTAGGGTTAGAAAACACAAACACAAGAACGGCCATAGGAGAGGAAGGAGAGAGCTCTCAAGGCAAATTCAAGGCCCAAAATCCATCCGTTTGCACCGCCACCACCACCAACGCGTAGATCGCGCGACGGGCTACGCAACCACACCAAAATCATCTTCAAATCAGAACACCAAAAATCCTAGGCAAGTGTTTATCTTGCTTATTTCTTTGGTGCATCTTTCATATTAGTGTAGGAATAGTTAGAATGAGTTTTTATGGAAGAAACCTAAGATATGAGTTAGGAAATTGCATGTAGTGATAAATAAATTGATAATTTTGGAAACCCTTGCCATGTAGAGGAATTACCCACGAAATTATGATGTTTACAAGAAGGAAATTTCTGGAAATACTTGTTAGAACCATGTTTAAGAGAATTCTAGGGTTCTTGATAATTATAATAATTTTTGGTTGGTTAATCCATGTATAATGATAGAATTCCTCATACTTCACGTTGGAAATACCTAGTAGGATGATATAATGTTGGTAGTACAATTTTTGAGACGTTTGGGATTGAAAAATATGGATTTGGATGAAGAAATGTGTTAGAACCCGTAACTGCAATTCTGCAGAAATCGCAATACCTGCTTGATCAATCGATCGAGCCCAGAGCTTCGATCGATCGAAGGTTCGATCGATCGAGCCCCAGACCTCGATCGATCGACCCCTCCTGGCAGACTCCTATTTCCCTTTCTAAATTAGTTAAGTTCAATTTATTGTGAAATAATTATTGGGCATCCTTAATAAAATGTTTTGGGAGATAGGGAAGACCAATACGACATGTGAATAAATTTTGGGACCCTTGATGTCGGGCAAAGATTGTATTTTGGGATAATTACATAAGGGTTGGTGAATTTATAATTTAAATAGAGAGAGACACGTAAGAGAGTTACTTTGGGACAATTGTGTATACCTACTGTATTTTTATAATTTGGAGAATAAAGCCATGAGAGTTGTGTGGTACGTTGGAATAATACCGAATCAAGGTTAGAAACGAACCGTTATAAGTGTTTACTAAAATATGATAATATGGAAATGTCGTAATTATGGGAATTGAGAATATACCCATTATTGATATGGTAATATTAGTATAGTTATATGATTGTGTATGCATATACTATCTATGTGTGAAAATCATGCCCACGCTACTTGCTATCCATGAGGTTTCCGCGCTGGGACAGTCTTATCTCGATGGGACCTTTATGGGGGATATTGACTTGTACCCTAGAAGATAGATAGCCTTGGTACAGGCTATCGGAATGATAGTTCAGACGGTCCTAAGAGATGCGGGTATGTGCTTTCCTCTTAGAGACTTGGAATCTATGCTTCGCCTCATATTGTTTGTGTATAGGTATCCTTGGTACAGGCTATCGCAGTGATAGTTCGGACGGTCCTAAGAGACGCAGACATATGCCATCCTCTTAGAGACTTGGAATCTATACTTCGCCTCAATATTGTTTGAGTATGTGTTAATACAGTTCGAGAGTGATTCCAAATTTGTATTCCCGTAGTACGAGTGATACGGGGATTGGATAGTAGAGTATGCCCGCACCATAGTTTTTATTTGGGGTGCGGTTATGATATATATATATTTTACGAGTAGTTAATATATATATGAAATTCTAAAATCTGGAATTGCCTAATGTGATTTGATATGTAGGACATGGTTGATGACTCAAATTGTAAATACTTATTTTGAGAAAGTATAATATGACACTGAAAAACTTTGTTGATTATTAAAGTTAAAATTGAGAACTTTGGTTACTAATTGAAATATTCTTTTCAAACAATTGAATCGTTAAATTTTGAATCCTGCGAATAACCTAATATAAGTCAATCATTGGGAAATGATAGCGTGATATATGATGAGTTGGACCACTGGGAAGGTTAGTGCGGTAGGTGTGCACATTAGAAGAGAGGTGAGAATTTCTCAAGAGAGTGTCGCACTAATATGTTGTTGCATTGGCCTGTATCAATTTAAATACTTGCTAAACAATTTTTAAATCATATACACTATCGGGCTCTGACCCATTTTTCTCTCTCTCTCTCTCTCTCTCTCTCTCTCTCTCTCTTTCTCTTGTATATATATGTATGTACTACAGGTGCCCAGCCCCAGGGGCGTCTTGCTTAGGATCCCTTGGAAGGAACGTGCTGCAGCTTAGGTGGGAGTTGCAGGCCACTTGCTTAGACGATTTCATTTACTTGATTCGACTCCTATGATTCTCAGTTATTGGGGCATGTGTCGCCCTTTCCACTATTTATCTGTTCTGTTGGGACATTTATATTTCAGTTATTTCTAGTACTGTTACTTTGGGATTTATTCAGCATGTATGTTTTACATTTAGTTTTAAATGTTGGGATTTTGGATGTTGAATGTTTAAAGTAATTGGATTATGTTCCAGGATAATTGTTGTATGATTCTTACTTATTGAAAATGTTGTTACTAATTAAATAAATAAGTTTTTCTTTAAAAATACAATTTGGTTAGAAAGGTTAAAAATGGTTTTGACACTTAGCTTAATTAATTATGGTGTTAATTTGGAAAAGTTTATTTTTACGACAGTGATGCTAAGAATGAACCAACTGTTCACCTTGATTTTAATTTAATAAAGGAGTGATCGCCCGGTATTTAATTAGGCGGGGTGTCACAGGTGGTATCAGAGCATCAGGTTCTAGTGTCCATAGGATCTGTACGGCTTATTTCGCTTTCAGCCTAACGTTTTTGCTATAGAGCCCTATTATAGGATGGTTGTATTCTTGCTTTCAACTTTATGTCTTCAACTATTTGAGATTTGTTAATGACTATAGACTAATAAACTCCTTCACGTTTCAGATGCCTCCGAGACGTGCACCGAAGGATAGGCGTGCCCAGGCCGAGCAGCCAGCAGCTCCAGCACCAGGCACTATGAATGCTAATGAAGTAGCCGCCATTGTTGCTTAGGCGGTGAATGCCGCGCTAGCGGTGGTTCAGCAGGCTCCACCCCAGATTCAGGCAGTGGCGCCAGTACCAGCACAGCTTCCATCTGCATGGGAGAGGGTTAGGGATGCTTTTCAGAAGGCATATCCCCCTAAGTTCTCTGGTAGCTCAGATATCGTCACAGTCAGCCAATGGAAGAAAGACATCCATCGGCATCTTCGTATGTATGAGTGCACCGACGTGCAAAAACAGTTGTTGGCTTCCTTTAAGATGGTGGGGGCCGCTTTGCAGTGGTGGGAGTCCACTACCACATTGGAGGAGAGGGACACGATCCCTATTCAGTTGTTCTGGGAGTGGTTTGACCGCAAGTATTTTCCACCCGCCGTGCAGACTGAGATGAGGCGGAAATGACTAAATTTGAAGCAGGAGAATTCTACCGTAGCTGAATATGAGGAGGAATTCACGAGACTTCTCACCATTGTGCCTAATGAGGCACCCACTGAGGGCAAGAAGATTATGTTGTTTGTGGACGGGTTAGCTTGGAGGATCCGTTAGCATCTTATTGGGAATCTATATCTGAGTACTTTTACTGATGTACTCAATGCTGCGTTACTACATTGCCAGGGTCACCGCTTCCATCTGCAGGGAAGCAAGAGAGCAGGAGAGTCCAGCCAGCAGGGCAGGGCCGGGGGTAATAGTGCTAATGGGGCACCATCTCATGGACAGACTCGTCAGCACGAGCAGAGTTCCCATCAGGGGGACCCTGCTAAGCGATTTCGTTCAGGTGATACCAGGCAGGGATTTGGGGGTTATAGGCAGGGTCAGCAGGGCCAGGCTAATCATCAGGGCCAGCAAGGCCAACACCGACAGCAGGGTCAGCAGCAGGGCCAACAGGGCCAACAACGTGTTCATTAGGGCCAGTGGCGGGGAGGTAACGGCCAGCAGGGCCGTGGTCAACCGGGTCAGAGGGGAGGCAACTTCAAAGGCCGATGTTTTGGATGTGGTAGACACGGCCATAGGCGCCAGGATTATCCGGAGGGAGATAGGGCCCCATAGCAGCAGGGTGCCCGTAATAAGCCACATAGGCCACTTTTTCCGGCTGCCCTCCCAGCTCCAGCCCAGGTACCAGCCCTACCAGCCGTTCCAGCAGCTCCAGTGCAGCAGGGGCAGTTACAGTACGGACGTGTCTATAACGTCCACCAGGCAGCGGCTCCACAGGCACCACCCGCGATTGAGGGTATGTTTCCTATCCATGGTACTATGGGTCGGGTTTTGTTTGATACTGGGGCGACTCATTATTTTATAGCTATGCATTTTGCGAAGGCCTTAGGGTTGTTAGCCACAGCAGAGAGCACAGTGACGTGTGTAGACTCACCACTGGGGAGTAGGTCACTTATCTTCTTTATATGCCGAGGAGTGGGGGTAGAGATTGGTAGTTTGGTATTACCTGCAGACATGTTAGTCTTAGATATGCATGAGCATGATGTTATTATCGGTATGGATTGGCTCGCAGCTTATAGAGCCATGATTGATTGCTTCGGTGGGAGCATTGTTTTTGCCATTCCGGGGCAAGAGATGTTTGTAGTGGTGATGCCTCGCCCAGAGGGAGGTTCGACCGCTCATTTGTATTATATAGAGGAGGATACCTCTAAGGAAGTTGTGATTCCGTTAGACACGATTCCAGTTGTTCGAGAGTATTCCGATGTGTTCCCCGAAATACCAAGCCTTACCCCCAGTCGAGAGATTGACTTTGTTATAGATTTATTGCCAGATACTAGACCTATAGCACGCGCTCCATACCGTATGGCTCCGGCGAAGATGCGAGAGTTACGAGATCAGATAGAGCAACTGTTAGGTCAGGGCTTCATTCGCAAGAGTACCTCACCTTGGGGCACCCCAGTTCTGTTTGTGAAGATGAGGGATGGTTCACTGAGGTTGTGTGTGGACTACCGGGAGTTGAACAAGGTCACGATACGGAATAAGTATCCGTTGCCTCGAATCGATGATCTGTTCGACCAACTGAGGGGAGCAACTTTCTTTTCGAAGATAGATCTAAGGTCGGGGTACCATTAGCTACGTATTAGAGAGCAAGATGTTTCAAAGACTGCCTTCTTGACGAGATATGGGTCTTATGAGTTCAGAGTGATGCCATTTGGCCTCACAAATGCTCCAGCCGTATTCATGGACTTAATGAACCGAGTATTCAGAGAGTTCTTGGATCAGTTTGTCATCGTCTTTATAGATGACATTTTGATATATTCACACTCCGAGGAGGAGCACGCCGAGCATTTGAGGCAGGTTCTTCAGACTCTACGAGAGCATCAGTTGTATGCTAAGTACGAAAAGTGTGGATTCTGGTTGCGAGAAGTACAGTTCTTGGGCCATGTTGTTTCTGAGCAGGGGATAGCAGTCGACTCGAGTAAAGTGTCAGCGGTGAGGGAGTGGGGACAACCCACGACACCGACAGAAGTGCGTAGTTTCTTGGGGTTAGCCGAATACTACAGGAGATTCATTCGGGGATTCTCCAAAATAGCGGGTCCATTGACGAACCTGACTCGCAAGGGGGTACCATATGTTTGGGATGACGCTTGTCAGTTGGCTTTTGACGAGCTGAAAGACAAGCTTACTTTAGCGCCAGTCCTTGCTTTACCGAAGCCGGGTGCGGAGCACCTGGTTTACACCGATGCCTCGTTACGGGGACTTGGGGGAGTACTTAAGCAGGAGGAGAAGGCTATAGCTTTTGCCTCCCACAAGCTTAAACCGCATGAGAAGAATTACCCCACCATGACCTGGAGTTAGCAGCGGTCGTTTTTGCATTGAGGATATGGAGGCACTATTTATTGGGGGAGAAATTTTGCTTGTTCACAGACCACAAGTCACTGCAGTACCTATTCACTCAGCGAGAGCTGAATATGAGACAACGCAGATGGTTAGAGTTTGTGAAGGACTATCAGTTGGACATACAGTATCATCCGGGGAAGGCCAACGTAGTTGCTGATGCGTTGAGCCGTAGACTGGTAGACGAGGTAGCGGACGTCTGGAAAGCGAAGTGGAAGGAGTTGGGTCACCAGGACGCATTTGCCCGTTCCTTCGTATCTGTTATGACAGTCACACCCGAGATTGTTATGAGGGTAATACAGGCCCAAACCACAGACCCGTTTTGCCAGGAGAAGATTGTTCGACTTTTAGCTGAGGGTGCTGAGTCCTACTCTGTTAGTTCTGATGGGGGTTTGAGGTTTAATGTAAGGTTAGTGGTTCCAGAAGGGGCAGAACTACGTCATGCAGTGATGACCCAATCTCACGGGTCCCGATTTGCGGTACATCCTGGAGGAGATAAGATGTACCAGGATATGAGGAGGCAATACTGGTGGAGTGGGATGAAAAAGGACATTGTTGAGTTCGTGTCCAAATGTCCTACCTGCCAGCTGGTGAAGGTGGACCATCAGAGACCGTCAGGATTGCTTCAGCCATTGGAAGTACCCGCGTGGAAGTGGGAGAGTATTTACATGAATTTTATTATAGGGTTACCTACATCACAGCGGGGCCACGATTCTATCTGGGTGATTGTAGACCGTTTGACCAAGGTGGCTCATTTTCTGCCGGTGCGGACAGACTATACCACGGGTCAGTATGCTCAGTTGTTCATTGCTGAGGTTGTCAGATTACATGGGGTGCCCCTGAATATTGTGTCAGATAGAGACAAGATTTTCGTCTCGCATTTCTGGGAAAGTTTTCAGGAGGCTATGGGTACTGAGTTGAGGTTGAGTTCAACTTATCACCCACAGACAGATGGATAGACAGAGCGTACTAATCAGATGCTAGAGGATATGCTACGCATGTGTGTTCTTGATTTTGGAGGAGGTTGGGAGCCACATCTTCCACTGGTAGAGTTTGCTTATAATAACTTTTATCAGTTTACGATTGGTATGGCTCCATTTGAGGCTTTATATGGCAGGCCTTGTCGTTCTCCAACTTGTTGGCTCGAGGTGGGGGATAACAAGTTGCTAGGACCAGAGGTGATTCAGGAAACCTCCGCGAGGATTGAGATGATTAGGAGTCGCATTCGAGTATCCCAGGACAGGCAGAAGAGCTACGCCGATGCGAAACTGTTCTTCCGGGAGTTTAATGTGGGGAACCAAGTGTTACTGCGTGTATCTCCTATGAAAGGAGTGATGAGGTTCGGGAAGAAAGGGAAATTGGTCCCGAGGTACGTGGGACCATTTCCCATCATCGAGAGGATTGGGCCGGTAGCATACAGATTGGGACTACCAGAGCATTTACATCGCATTCATGATGTATTCCACATCTCGTCGTTGAGACGGTATCTTCGGGATGATATGGCCCATACTCACATCGCGATAAATGAGATAGACTTATAGCCTGATAGCTCTTACGAGGAGAGACCGGTGGCTATCCTAGACTATAGTGAGAGGATATTGAGGTCGAAGATAGTTCCACTTGTGCGAGTCCAGTGGGAGCATCATAATATGGAGGAATCCACTTGGGAGCGCGATGCTGATTTGCGCGAGAGATATCCAGATTTGTTCTTACCAGGTATGCCTTGTTTTCCGAATTTCGGGACGAAGTTCCGTTATTAGGGGGGAAGTATGTAATACCCCGTATTTTTATGCTATATTAATTTTGGGATTTATTAAATTTAATGTGAGTTAATTATTTAATAAAAATCCGGAAATTAATTATGTTATAATTATTAACGTGACGAGAGTTAGTAATTATCGGAAATTAATTATGTTATAATTATTAACGTGACGAGAGTTAGTAATTATGGGAAATTTGTTGAATATTACTAATGAGCAAAGTAATATGTAATATTGGTTATATTGAATGTCACGAGTGAATAAAATGACAATTTTGGAAATTTGAGTCGGGAGGCGCCCGTGTCGCGTCGGGACTAAACTTTGATAAATAAAAGTGAATATTTTATAAGTCATTCGTATGGTCGTTTTGAGTGCGCCAACGCGTCCGGAAGGGTCGAGATAGTCAGAAAAGTGTACCCGGGGGTTTAGTTTGGGTCTCGGGGAGTTTTTAGGCCTAATTAGTACCCCGGGAGGGCGTTTTGGACATTTCGCAATTATGGGTAATTAAACCCACGAAAATCAGTAACCTATATCATCCATTTAGGTTAGTCAGCTAGGGTTAGAAAACACAAACACAAGAACGGCCATAGGAGAGGAAGGAGAGAGCTCTCAAGGCAAATTCAAGGCCCAAAATCCATCCGTTTGCACCGCCACCACCACCAACGCGTAGATCGCGCGACGGGCTAAGCAACCACACCAAAATCATATGCAAATCAGAACACCAAAAATCCCAGTCAAGTGTTTATCTTGCTTATTTTGTTGGTGCATCTTTCATATTAGTGTAGGAATAATTAGAAGGAGTTTTTATGGAAAAAACCTCAGATATGAGTTAGGAAATTGCATGTAGTGATGAATAAATTGATAATTCTTGAAACCCTTGCCATGTAGAGGAATTACCCACGAAATTATGATGTTTACAAGAAGGAAATTTCTGGAAATACTTGTTAGAACCATGTTTAAGAGAATTCCAGGGTTCTTGATAATTATAATAATTTTTGGTTGGTTAATCCATGTATAATGATAGAATTCCTCATACTTCACGTTGGAAATACCTAGTAGGATGATATAATGTTGGTAGTACAATTTTTGAGACGTTTGGGATTGAAAAATATGGATTTGGATGAAGAAATGTGTTAGAACCCGTAACTGCAATTCTGCAGAAATCGCAATACCTGCTTGATCGATCGATCGAGCCCAGAGCTTCGATCGATCGAAGGTTCGATCGATCGAGCCCCAGACCTCGATCGATCGACCCCTCCTGGCAGACTCCTATTTCCCTTTCTAAATTAGTTAAGTTCAATTTATTTTGAAATAATTCTTGGGCATCCTTAATAAAATGTTTTGGGAGATAGGGAAGACCAATAGGACATGTGAATAAATTTTAGGACCCTTGATGTCGGGCAAAGATTGTATTTTGGGATAATTACATAAGGGTCGGTGAATTTATAATTTAAAGAGAGAGAGACACGTAAGAGAGTTACTTTGGGACAAATGTGTATACCTACTGTATTTTTATAATTTGGAGAATAAAGCCATGAGAGTTGTGTGGTACGTTGGAATAATACCGAATCAAGGTTAGAAACGAACCGTTATAAGTGTTTACTAAAACATGATAATATGGAAATGTCGTAATTATGGGAATTGAGAATATACCCATTATTGATATGGTAATATTAGTATAGTTATATGATTGTGTATGCATATACTATCTATGTGTGAAAATCATGCCCACGCTACTTGCTATCCATGAGGTTTCCGCGCTAGGACAGTCTTATCTCGATGGGACCTTTATGGGGGATATTGACTTGTACCCTAGAAGATAAATATCCTTGGTACAGGCTATCGGAATGATAGTTCAGACGGTCCTAAGAGATGCGGGTATGTGCTTTCCTCTTAGAGACTTGGAATCTATGCTTCGCCTCATATTGTTTGTGTATAGGTATCCTTGGTACAGGCTATCGCAGTGATAGTTCGGACGGTCCTAAGAGACGCAGACATATGCCATCCTCTTAGAGACTTAGAATCTATACTTCGCCTCAATATTGTTTGAGTATGTGTTAATACAGTTCGAGAGTGATTCCGAATTTGTATTCCCTTAGTACGAGTGATACGGGGATTGGATAGTAGAGTATGCCCGCACCATAGTTTTTATTTGGGGTGCTGTTATGATATATATATATATATATTTTACGAGTAGTTAATATATATATATATATGAAATTCTGAAATCTGGAATTGCCTACTGTGATTTGATATGTAGGACATGGTTGATGACTCAAATTGTAAATACTTATTTTGAGAAAGTATAATATGACACTGGAAAACTTTATTGATTATTAAAGTTAAAATTGAGAACTTTGGTTACTAATTGAAATATTCTTTTCAAACAATTGAATCGTTAAATTTTGAATCCTGCGAATAACCTAAGATAAGTCAATCATTGGGAAAGGATAGCGTGATATATGATGAGTTGGACCACTGGGAAGGTTAGTGCGATAGGTGTGCACATTAGAAGAGAGGTGAGAATTTTTTAAGAGAGTGTCGCACTAATATGTTGTTGCATTGGCCTGTATCAATTTAAATACTTGCTAAAATAATTTTCTAATCATATACACTATTGGGCTCTGACCCGTTTTTCTCTCTCTCTCTCTCTCTCTTTCTCTTGTATATATATGTATGTACTACAGGTGCCCAGCCCCAGGGGCGTCTTGCTTAGGATCCCTTGGAAGGAACGTGCTGCAGCTTAGGTGGGAGTTGCAGGCCACTTGCTTAGACGATTTCATTTACTTGATTCGACTCCTATGATTCTCAGTTATTGGGGCATGTGTCGCCCTTTCCACTATTTATCTGTTCTGTTGGGACATTTGTATTTCAGTTATTTCTAGTACTGTTACTTTGGGATTTATTCAGCATGTATGTTTTACATTTAGTTTTAAATGTTGGGATTTTGGATGTTGAATGTTTAAAGTAATTGGATTATGTTCCAGGATAATTGTTGTATGATTCTTACTTATTGAAAATGTTGTTACTAATTAATTAAAAAAGTTTTTCTTTAAAAATACAATTTGGTTAGAAAGGTTAAAAATGGTTTTGACACTTAGCTTAATTAATTAGGGTGTCAATTTGGAAAAGTTTATTTTTACGACAGTGATGCTAAGAATGAACCAACTGTTCACCTTGATTTTAATTTAATAAAGGAGTGATCGCCCGGTATTTAATTAGGCGGTGTGTCACAACTAAGAACCCTGTTTCGTTCAATCAGACTACTCAAACTAATTCTCCAACAAAATGAAATTTCCAACAATCTAGCAACTACATCTCGAGAAATTGTGAATGACATCAACTCTGAACAACTTATCCAAATAGAATAAACCAATGTGCATGAGAGTATAAATGGCAACACATATGATCAAGAACAAATGAACTTTTCATCTAAACAAATTCCTCATAAAAATCCCATGTTTAATGTAATTTTATTCCAAATCCATTTCAGATTTTCCAATTGTCATTTCAAATTTTTAGCAAACATATGACACACGTAATTCACGCACACACACACACACACACACACACATACATATTAAGAGCCTTTCTCATATGGACCAAAAAAATAAGAATGAGAAGCCGTAAAAGCGCTATCCTATATAAATACACAACAACAAATTGAGTAAATACTATTTTTCCAACTTTCTTCACAACATTATCTATTTAAGGAGGAAATAATGGAAACCACGTTAATATACAATATACAATCTTTGTCCATTAAAAATCTAAATTATATAATAATTAAAATGAAGAAAATTTAAAAAAGAACTGTTTTTAATAGTAGTGAGAATAAAACTTCTACCTCAATTCATTTGAGATTTTACAATTGCCACTTGAACATTTTATCAAACATATGACATACATCATTCATATATACATATCAAGATCTTATCTCATATGAACCGAGAACAAAGAATGTAAACAGTTAAAATGTTATCCTACACAACATCAAAGCCTTTTCTATTCAAAATGTAGATTGTAAAACAAATAAAGCCAATTTTTAGGAAGAGTAAAATAAATAACTGTACTGTAACAACCCAGGTTTTCGAGTGACTATTTTATGCTATTTTGCCTGATGGGCTAATTTTATAAAATAGGAATGTTGGAGTAAATATTATTTCCCGTGAGACTTAGGGATAATATTTACTATGTTTTGACTATTTACCGTTATGAGAAGGTAAATAGTGTTATATTGTGTATTTTGCGTCGTTATATGTAAAACGACGGTTATGACCTATAGTTAAATTTGGGTATAATTAATGAATTAAAAATGGAATTGGAACGTAAAAATAGTTCACACTTTCCCGAATGCCAAAATAGGGGGTGCGGTTGTTTTTATAATAGTCGAGATAGTCGAAATAAGTGCCCAGTTGTAATTTTTGAGATTTAGGCATTTTAAGGGGGTTATGACTCAATTAAGTGGTTACGAGTCATTTTAGTGGTGTATTAGAATTTAGGAGTGGGGGTTTATATTTTGACCCTTATAAATCCCCCACCCCCCTTTCTTTTTCTTCATTTGTGTGAGAGAAGCCAAAGGAGAGAGAGAGAGAGAAGAGAAAGTAGAGAGAAAGAGAGAGATGGGAGAGTTGGGCCGGAATCCGTCGCTATCGGAGGTGTTCAGAGACTACGAACCTCGAGGCAAGTTTCTTACTTGCTAGATATTGATTTAATGTGATAAATCTGCATGTGTAGTTAAGTTTTGGGAGGTTTTAACCATAAATGGGTTTTGGGTGATTTTGGGTGTTTAATCCTAAATCTTATGTTTTAATCTGATTTGAAGAGAAATAATTAGTCATTTGATATGTAGGAATGATTTTATAGTAGTATTTGTTGTTGTGGTTGGGTGAAATAGCGGGTAGAAGCTTGGATGGCTCGTTAATGGCCGAAACAGCTTCTCGGAGAAGAAGCTGTCCGCCAGGATCGATCGATCGAACCTGGAGGATCGATCGATCGAAGCCTTCGATCGATCGACGGCCAGAGGTCGATCGATCGACCTCTTCTGAAAAGGTGAGGTTTCTCAAATTTTGTTTTAGCCCTTTTCTTTTAGGTTCGAGGCTTAGGAACCTTCCTTTGGGAAGTAATGGGGAGTCCTAGAGGGTGGTATTGGGTAGACAAATATCCTAGGCTAATAATGGAGATTTAGGTTTACCCGAGGACTAGTTGGAATAGGTTAATGTCCAATTGATATAGGAGGTTAACCTAAAGATATATTTGAAGTTTAAAATATTAAGGTTGAGCTTTTGAGAGACACTCCATTATGGAGACTCACTTTGAGGGTTATGAATTATATAAACTATTTGAGGCTATTTTTAGGTTAGTGGCACTTTGGGGTCTTAGGTCATTAATAAAATATGACTTAATAAGAATATAATGCACCTTCTAAAACTTGGTGCTTAATGGCTAAGTGAATGATTTTTGGAAATGTAAAACATGAGTTTTCAAAAATGGAAAAAGTAATGTTTTTCATAAATGATAATTTATGGATACACACCTCTCTAAATCGCTATCATAAGGGAAGTCACGCGCGTTGTGGTGAAGCCCCCTGGCTAATGATGCAGGGTGGATATAGTCCCTAGGCCATGTGAGCGTTTTTTATATATTTTTTTGTGCTGGTTAGGAGATTCCGGGTGTGGTCTTGACTATCCCGCAGGCACATGGTCGCTTCCCGACGTTTCGATAGGATCCCAGGTTGTCTTGGAGGCCCTGGAAGATGATAGCCATTTAAGGGCGCGCACAGTGGGGAAATCCGGACGGGCGGTCTTAGATTGCGTTATATATATATATATATATATATATGACTATGATTCAATATTGTGGGACATTATTGGTTATTAAAGCATTTTATGATAATAAAATGGCTTTAATTTACATTTCCCGGATATAAGAAGGGAAATGGGATGTTAAATACATTTTCCGGATGGAAGAAGGAAAATGGATGATATAATATGAAAGTAAAGCATTTTTATGATAATAAAACTTGCTTTAAATTATTTATTTTTCCTGGATAGAAGAAAGGAAATAAAATTCGGTAAAGAAGGTTTTGAAATGAGATTAATTGGTAAACATTTGATAAAATGAATTTACCATATATGTATATTCCTAAATAAAGAATTAGGAATTGTGCCGTTAGATGATGGATGGGTTTATGCTTTTATTTTCTTGAGTAGCTGTAGTTGTGACCTCCCACACTTATGCACACACATTTATTTATTTCTTATTTTCGTGCTTAGGGTCTAATGGATCTCGACGATCAACCTTGCCTAAGTAGTAGTGTATTGGGGGGTTCCTTGTTTGGATTTCGCTTTGCGAGACACCCCACGCACGAATAGGGCATAGTGTTGAGAATGGGGAAAAGTTAGCCCTTAGTACTTAGGGTTAACTAGAACATCTCACGATATTGCGTTAGGTTGCTGCTAGATCGAGAGGTAAGGAATATTATTGTTATCTGCAAGAGATTTACGCACTTATCTGCCATGCATTTTAGTCACATGGTAATCATATCAAACCCGGCCCTGACCGGTTTCTATATTTCCTTGTTTCTGCATATTCTTTGCCGTTACAGGTGCTCTTCCGCATGGACACCCGTGTTTACATTTCCATTTCCAGTTGTCTTGGAGCTACGGCATATTGCGGATGTTGTAGGATACTTGTAGTAGACGCTCCCCTCTATTGTACTCTAGTTATGTTCAGTACTTTTATTCGGGCGTGTTTGCCCAAGGTATTGCACTCATTTATTATATTGTAAATATTGATTATAATACTTAATGTATTATTTGTATTGGTCTGTGCACCGACAGCTTATTCGGTGATTATTTATTGTATTGTCATACTTTATTCATCGATTTTTGATACCCACCGTTTTTACAAATGGGATTGTCTAAGTGTTTCTCTTTTACTTTTAAATTTTTTTTATATGAAAATCCGTTTTCTAAAATGATTGGTGGTTATCTCATACTATTATTTTAATCGACAGTGATGCTAAGAATGGACCATCTATGATTCCTGTAATTATTGGAGTATTGGGCTGGCCACCTATTATTTTAGTAGGCGGGTTGTCACATGTACATTAACTGATGTGAGATTTTCCAAATGCAATAGACACGCACAACATTGGGGATGAAGACGATGCAAGATGCTTGTTTTGCAGTGAATATATAGTCCACAGGTGAAGAACGAATCTTAATCATTTTGAGTAACAAATGAACATTTCGGCTTTTGAGAAAATAGAAAATGAAGGAGAAGACGTTGAACATATACTATGACAATGTATTGAAGAAAAGGATACCTATTCGTATGAACTTAGGTGCATGAATCTGTTCCATTCAATAGCCTTGAGAAAGGGGGGGAAACTATTTTTTTCCTTTTTGCCCGACAACACGAATATAAAATCAACATATCTTGTTTATTATAACAAAAACCAGAATTCAACCAAATTAGCGTTCATAATAATGTAAAAAAATAGATGCCCCTTGATTTCGACGAAGATCTGGTGAAAGAATGTTGCCTAGCCTAATTGCATTCGTCCTTTCTTATCTGCTCCACAAATAACATTAAAAGAGAGTTGAAACCCTAAGCACATGTTTGAAGAAAATCAAAACCTAAGCACACCTTCGAAGAAACTCAAAACCTAATCACCATATGAGTGAATATTGTCGTGTATATGTGTAAATCTAGCATAAAATTCAACCGATTCACCTGCGATTTTCCAAAATCGACTGATCAGATCTGAAAGTCGACGTTCAAAAAAAATATTTACGAAACAACACAAATCGCTATTTCAGAAATTTGACTCCAACAGAGTTTGATTCAAACCACAAAACAAAAGGAGAAAAGGCATTTGTAAACAATATTCATCCAATATACCAAATTTTTTCTTTATGGCCTTTGTCATGTACTCCTCATGACAATTAGCATTTTCTTATGGAACAGTTGTTGATATAGTCATAACTTTTTTCTCTAATTCAGGCTGTATTTTTTGCCGTCAGATAAAGTGAGGTGAAGGGAGGTAGGGAGTTGTTTGGGGCTTTATCAATAAGTGTGTATGGGACATTTGATGTGGATAGGAGGTTAAGGTATCATTAAATAATAATTAAACACTATTTATACTTCTAATACTATCGTAGTAGAGGTATATACCTATTAAACATTTACAATGATAAATGCATAAAAAAATAATTGACAATAGGAACATATTATTGGGAAAATAATTCATGTACCGTATATACGGGGATGGACATTGGAGTAACCTTGGATCATAAAAAGATATACATCGTAAGGTGTGAAGAAAGCTAACTCACATAACAACATTTAAATTAGTGTTAGCTTCTTTCTCCCCTAGAATTTAACTTAAACAAATCTTTGTTGTACTACCTAAACTCAATAACAATCCATCATTATTTATAACTTGAGTTTTTTACGAGGAAAAAATTCTCATTCTAATTAAATTTGTAGATGTTTATAATTACCCTCTCATGAATCAAAATTTGATGTTAAAAACTAAAGCTAGATAATTGTCTCCATGAATCCCTCCAACTAAAACTTGAGTTACGCCTCACAAATATCAACCGAATCACTGGTCAAAACAACTTCAAGTCAATGGAGACATTATCGCAGCTTTGGAAGGGACAAATCAGTGTGGATTGACAATCTAAAGTGTTGAAAATGGAGAAAAATAGGGTGAGAACATTTGAGAGAAAAACAAATATAAAGAGAGGGATGACAAAACATTTAAAGCTCAGTGTAGAAACCAAATAAGTCTCTTCAATTACAGAGGTGTAGTAATGAAAATAAAATTTTAAAAAGTATTCAATCCAAGAATTATATATTCAAGATGTTTTCTTTGATTGGATACATTCTTCCCCAGTATAAATAAAATTTAATTATTAGGTTTGTTGTCAATTTTATCAAATACCGCAAGTGCACGGGCTATTATAGAATAACGAGTGTAAGTACAGGTCGAACCCACAAAGATTTATCATTTTTTTCGTTAAAAATAATTGTGACTGTCCAACTTGACGAAATGGGTCTAGAAATGATATGTGATAATTAAACTAAGCAAACACAAATAAAAAGTAGGACTACGAGAGATATAATCAAGGGAGCATGAAAACTAGGATGTTAGATCCATTTATAACATTCAACTAATATTATGTAATAAATTAAACTCGTCAGTCCCGATTTTATAACTCAAATTAAATCGAGTCTCGTCGTATTTAATTCGGAGGATAAAATGGTTAAGTTCCCAATAAAATTTAACGTCTCTAAATTAAGACGGCTAAAATCCATATTCCCTTAAAAGTTCACTTTTAAATTTCAAAGTGTAGGCTTTAAGCTTTGACTATCAAAATAATCGAGTGCAAGCATAATCCATCAAAAAGTACTAACACTTAAAAATAAAAATATGATCTTTTCTCAAACAAAGCCGAAGGTTTAAAACACACTCTCCCGTCGTTTTAAATGAATACCGAATTTTTAAAACCTTTAGCACATATCGGGAACAAAGACGAATTTAAATCACGCAAAATATTAAGCAAACATTATAAATTCACCTAGTCCTAGTAAAGAAATTATGCTTGCATAATGGAAGACATCATTAAATTGCAAGAATGAATATGAATTTTCATTAATAAAACACTTTACAAATGATATGTCTTACAATTGATGTTGACAAAAATTCTCCCACAAACTAATTCTTGCCCTCAATAAAAATATACTCTCAAAATAAAACTACCAATAATTGTTCTAAAGTGAACCTCTCTAAAATTCTACACACCAAATAATGAGCCAAAGGGTCCTATTTATAGGCTTAGGGTGAGGCATTAGGGTTTTGGTGGAACTCTTCAACTTCCACCTCTTCAATTTTTCCCAACTCGGAAAGTCTTCTTTTTTCTTGCTGAACACGCATGCCAAAATTTGTCCAAATCAGAGTTTAAAAATTCCCAACTTTAGTGTAAAAATAGCTTTTTTCGAACGACCGTAAAAATCAGCTTTTTCTCGCCTTTTTCGAGTTGATCATCAATTTGCACCAGATTCCATCATTACCTGCAAATATTTCACTAGGCAACTTTTTTCACAAATTAGCACAAGAATATTATAAAATTATTGAAGCACCCATTTTTGACTTAAAATTTCTGTTTTGAATCAAAATTCAATTATTCTTGCATTTTTTTCACTTTTTAATAAATGGTCCTAAGAATTTACTAAATAAAATAAAATGGGACTAACAACGTATAAATTTGGGTATAAAATATACAAATTAATGCACTCATCAAATACCCCCAAACCTAAACTTTGCTAGTCCTCGAGCTAAACTAAAATTTTAAAATCTAACTCACTTTCGTAGGAATCACGATTGCACTTAGCATGTGCAACAAGCCGTTAAACCTCTAGGTTACCCTAGTGGACGAGTTTTGTCTCGTGAGGGTTTGCAGTGATATACCCACAAAATTCAAAAACTTGACTCAATACAAAAAAGTAATGTAACCAAGTTTGAACGCAAACATCATAAATATAGTAAAATTTCACTTTTCAATCTCAACTTATCGTGAGTGTGTGCATATCTAATATAACCGTCCATTTCAAAAGATTTGATCGTTACATTTCTTATCCAAAAGTTCGTCTTGATTTTAAAATCTCACGGGATGCACTCACAATTGAACACTCGAAAATGGGTTATTTTCTCTCGTTATATGTGAATAAAAGAGTAAATTTAGATGAATAAACTTCACATATACATGATAAAAAACGGGCTTTTATAATGGATGAATATGATCTCATGAACGAAAAATCGATTACTTGTTAAAAATATTGAATCACACCATAGATCCTATTCATCTTCTCTCGACACTATAACTAACTTCACTTGAGATTGATTAGGACTTTCTTTGGTTGTATTGTAGGCTCGGATTTTGCCTAGAAAGAATGGATTTTGGAGTTCAAAATTTTCGAGAATATAGAGTTTTTTTCGGTAATTTGACATTTTGGCCTTTTTTCACCTCCATTTTTTTTTTTTTTCAACTCACATTTTTCTTTCACATTACTTTTGCAGCCTCCTTTTCTTTTAGCCTTTTTCCTACCGTAATTTTACCCTTGTATTCTCAGAAAATGGGTATGGCTTCATTTTATGGGTTATAAACTCCCTGTTGGAGTTAGGTAGGACAGTGGGCTTTCAACAAAAGGCTTATCTTCTTTTTGACTTAAATGGGCTTGCAACGGAATATTGTAAAAAGGTTGGAGTTTAGGCTTAATTTTGGGCTTTCAAATGATGGCTTAATCTCATTTCTCAAGTTTCATTAAGTTGATTTCTGTCTCAAGAGGACTTACTAAGACTTCCAGTGCTTAAGATTCACATTTTGACTTTTTGTTTTCAGTAATCGAACAAAACACATAATTTAAAATCATCAACGAATTTATCACTGAAAGAAAGTTTGAGTTATTTTAACTCGAATTGATTTAAATCTCTTGAAAACGATGAATGGCACAATATCTCAACAGGTTAAAAATCTCCACATTTATTCGTTAAGCATATTAACTTCCGCCTCAATATTCATTTTCAATCATATTATATGGCTAATGTGTAAAACATTTCATAAGTTGAGAGATCCATGAATTAATTATATATTAAGAAATCGTTTTAAAAATCAATTATATTGAAAAACTTTTTGGATTTTTAAAATTTTTCTGATTTTTTTTTCAAAAATATCATCCTTACCCCCAAACCTAAATTTTACATTGTCCTCAATATATGCTCAAATAAAAATATGGAAAAAGAAAATAAAGTAAAGAAGTAAAATAATGATACTATGATAACTAAATAAATAACAAAAAAACAAAAAATACACAAATAATATACAAATACATGACAATTACCATCATCACCATATATTAATAATTGAAAGAGTTGTGGGGCATTCCAATTAATAAACTTTATAGCACTAAGTGCCAACACATCATAAATTTTAGAGAATGACCGCACAACACATATTTCAACCATAAATCCATGGTCATAATGGTGTGCACCTACATTATCAATAATAAATAAATTTGACTCACACAAATCATATGCCGATACATCTCATGGGGGTAATAAATTACAATAAGGATCCAAATATTTACTATCCCTTTCATGAAAATAATCATGTAAAATTGGGGATGCATACTTCACTCCTAAATGTGAGACTTTGTGAAAAGCGCGGGAATAATAGGTATCACGGTGCGATAGGCTTTCTTCATAAAAAATAGGAGAACCGCCATAAATACTTGAAGTATCACAAGTATCGGATGACGCATCGTCAAATAAATTTTCCCACAGATAAGAAGAATCGGCATTTTTCACAATTAAATTAGGAGAAGAATCTCGACGAAAATCAACATCAAAATCATCACGAGTATTACATGTGTCAAAATTGTCAATTTTTTCCTCCTCATAAAATTGATTGTCCCCATTTAATTCATGATTATTTTTAGAAATAACATCATTATACCGTTTGTTTACCTCTTTCCAATTGATACACTTTGGTGGACAAATGGTAATTACAGGGGTTGGATTCGCATTCATACCTTCTTCAATTTTTAAAATAACTATTGACCCATCTGATTCAAATTGAAAGACCTAGTCATCTAAATTTTCAATATTTTGTAAAAACACGTCCACAAGATCAATTGAGGAATATGAGAGCGATGACGGGATAACAATATGAGGGTCACCCATTGTAACTTACAACGCACGATTTTTTTTTTTTGGCAAAAGTAATTATAATTGACTCAAACTCTAATTGGACAACCCGTACTCTTTGACAAGGAAGAATTTAAAAGATGACCAACTACGGTTGTCGCCTCAAATCCCGCTTTTCCTCTAGGTAGGGGGTCGGTACGAAGACTCATTAAAAATCACCAATCCTAGACAAGGTACAACGGAATCGGTTTGATAAGTTCGCGTTGGAGTAGCTTTTAATTCTAGCATTGTCAAGAGTTTTGCCCTAAGTCAATTTATGCAACGTGCTAATTTAAATGTCAAATTAAACCACCTAGGAGCACACAAAAACGTACTTCCGGCGTGGACTTTTTACGATCACTTGTTTACTCTGGGGCGAAGTTTAAGTTGACGTCGATCGGAGGAAAATTCGCCTACTTTTCAGTCGTCCACGAGAGTTCTTTGTGCTCGTGGCAATATTGCAAAAAAAAATTCTTCACTTCGCGTACCGTTGCACACTTTTTCGAATATTTCTTCACTTTTTTTTTCTCCTTTTTTAATTTGCTACTGAAAAAAAAAATACAAAATACACTACACCAAACGTAAAGTGCGATAAAAAAATAAAAATAAAGAAAAGTAAAGAAAAAAAATAAACATGACAAGACAAGCGCACTAGTAGTGGTATTTACTACAAAACAAAAATAGCTAAGCACACTTTGGGAATTTTTTTTTTTAGATTTTTTTTATGAAACTTTTACTAACAAAAAAGCGAAAAGTAAAAAAAAAAAAAACTAGTCCGAAAGTCACAACTTCTTATTAAAAAAAATTCGAACATATCCTCGGCAACGGCGCCAAAAACTTGTTGTCAATTTTATCAAATATCGCAAGTGCACGGGTATTATAGAATAGCGAGTGTAAATACGGGTCGAACCCACAGAGATTTATCATTTTCTTTCGTTAAAAATAATTGTGACTGTCCAACTAGACGAAATGGGTCTAAAAATAAGATGTGATAATTAAACTAAGCAAACACAAAACAAAAGTAGAACTACGAGAGATATAATCAAGGGAGCATGAAATCTAGGACGTTAGATCCATTTATCACATTCAACTAATATTATGTAATAATTTAAACTCGTCAGTCCCGATTTTATAACTCAAATTAAACCGACTCTCGTCGTATTTAATTCGGAGGATAACATGGTTAAGTTCCCAATAAAATTTAACGTCTCTAAATTAAGACGGCTAAAATCCCAATTCTCTTAAAAGTTCACTTTTAAATTTCAAAGTATAGTCTTTAACCATGGACTATCAAAACAATCGAGTGCAAGCATAATCCATCAAAAAGTACTCACACTTAAAAATAAAAATATGATTTTTTTTCTCAAACAAAACCGAAGGTTCAAAACACACTCTCGTGTCGTTTAAAATGAATGCCGAATTTTTAAAGTCTTTAGCATATATCGGGAACAAAGACGAATTAAATCACGCAAAATATTAAGCAAACATGATAAATTCACCTAGTCTTAGTAAAGAAATTATGCTAGCATACTGGAAGACATCATAAAATTGCAAGAATGAATATGAATTTTCATTAATAAAATAACTTACAAATTATGTGTCTTACAATTGATGTTGACAAAACTTCTCCCACAAACTAATTCTTGCCCTCAATAAAAATATACTCTCAAAATAAAACTACCAACAATTGTTCTAAAGTGTCTCTCTCTAAAATTCTGCACACCAAATATTGAGCCAAAGGGTCCTATTTATAGGCTTAGGGTGAGCCATTAGGGTTTTGGTGGAACTCTTCAACTTCCACCTCTTCAATTTTTTCCAACTCGGAAAGTCTTCTTTTTTATTGCTGAACACGTATGCCAAAATTTGTCCAAATCGGAGAATAAAAATTCCCGACTTTAGTGCAAAAATTGCTTTTTTCGAACGACCGTAAAAATCAGTTTTTTCGCGCCTTTTTCGAATTGATCATCAATTTGCACCAAATTCCATCATTACCTGCAAATATTTCACTTGGCAACTTTTTTCACAAATTAGCACAAGAATATTAAAAAATTATTGAAGCACCCATTTTTTACTTAGAATTTCCGTTTTGAATCAAAATTCAATTATTCTTACATTTTTTTCACTTTTTAATAAAATGGTTCGAAGAATTTATTGAATAAAATAAAATGGGACTAACAATGTATACATTTGGATATAAAATATACAAATTAATGCACTCATCAGTGTTGCATCGTCATATTTAATAAATAAAATAGTATTGTAAAGAATAAACTATTGTATACCATTTTGGCTACCAAATGGATATGATAACCAATAAAGCAACAATAGTCAACGATTAGGAATAAAATTGTATTAGTTCAAAAAAATAATAAATTCTTGTATACACAAAAAATTGTAAAAAAAACTTCAAACAGTAAACGAAAATATAAATCTTAAGATTACCTCAGCAGGGGATATTTGAGAAAGGCGATGAGATGGTTCGAAGCTCCGACGAAGAATTAAACTCGCCGTTTGACGATCCCTTCTTGAAATTGCCTCTGACCCTAGCTTTGAGCCACATTGATAAAGAAGGATGTGTGTATTTTGAACATTCCCAAATATCATATTCGTTAAAGAAGTTTGAATATACACTTAAAGAAAAAGTGATCTTCATATGTGAGTTGTAAGGACCAAAATATATTTGTGTATATTTTGACAATTAAAAATGAAGTGAAGTAAAATCAAAGAAACTCATAAGTAATATAAAGTTGTGTGCATTTAAAAGAAAAATTATCTTCACCATTTTCTCCAAAACTTGGATCTTAACTCTCTTTAATTTCCAATCTTGAAATCATATACAAGCATATTGATGTGGTCCAATATTTAAATACATTACTAAATTCTAGATTTTTTTTATGTGGAAAGAGAGACCAACTAAAAAGGTGACCATATGAGAATCTTTGTGCTACTGCGGCTTTGAGTACTTCATTGCCACCCTATCATTGTTGGTGAAGTTGCTTTATGAATAAGGACTCCACTTCGTCCATTAGTTTCACCATCTTCTAAAAAATAAATACAACTATATTCATAGAGTAATGCTAGACTAACCGGCTCTGAACTGGGAGGAGAAACTTTATTATTTTTTTCTTTCCTTCGTTTCCCATGACGTGAATGAGTTTTATTAGGGTTATTTGACTTTTTTTTTATTAAAAAAAATTGTTTTAGTACAAAAGAATATTGTTTATTAAAAAAAGGTTTTGTTAAAACCCACTATTTTAATATTATAAAAATATTATTAAGTTTAAAAATAAGGGGTGTCACTCACGCGTACCTTGAAAAATAAGAGACTATTGGGTAAATATTCTCTTATTAGAACAGTAAAAAAACAATTTCTTAGTAGAATATTTTTTTTTAATTATTTATAACTCATTTAGCCCCTTAAACACCCATTTATCCAATATTCTCTTATTTGTAAAAGGTTTGCGTTAGCGACGCCCCTTATTTTTAAACCTATTTTTTTTTTAATTTTACAACATTTAAAATAATTTTTCTATTTCTTAAAATTGTTTCTAAATCTTTCACTCCTTCATATCAATTAATAAGCACGATCATTCAATACTGTGCCATACTATATAAAAGTATACATATGGCATGACAATTTATGCTTGAAACTTGAAAGCCTTATTGAAGAATTGACAACAGTTGACATATTGATAGAAAGTCTCCAATGGAGATTGACTAATAATTAGTGCCCATAATTATTGATTGCTAATATTGTTTTTGGTGTTTGCAGATAAAAAAAGTTATATCAGTCAAGAAAGAGCCAGAGAACAATTACAGTGACTTTGAAAGGATGTTATATCCCATTATACATTGGAAGTTATGATATGAACAGTAAGGATGGAAAATTAATTGCACGAGTGAGGCTCAATTTGAACTTCATGGTTCGAGCCAGAGGGTACGTGTTGGGTAAACTGGTCAAGTCCAAGTTCTACAGCTGGATATTGTTGGAAAAATTGGACTTAAATGGGTTTTAAGAAAGCTGTCCAGAATTTTCTGGACAGAATTTTGAGCAACTTTGAGCTCAAATTTAGGTGGGACCCACACTACGAAAATTGTGGGACCATATACGAACGCGTTCACCTCCGCAAGGAGATTAACGTAGTATATTCATATGTCCAATTTTAATAAGTTATGAATAATAATTATGTCCCCAAAGTGACTCACAAAGCAATGGAAGTTAATGAATTGGGTGTGTTTTAACTCTTGTCCCACATTGGAAGAGTAGTGGAATTTTGATGAGTTAATAACACCCCAAGTATGGACTAAGGCTTGGATGCCTTGGGGGTATCCCAACTCTTTGAAGGGGAGATGACCTAAGCTATGCACGGGTTGACTTTCGGTCAAAATTCCACGCGCGCGCATCCGTCCGGCTTGGGCTTATAAAAATCTCTTACATTTTTGGGCCGAATTTATTTAACTTTCTGGGCTTTAATTATTAATTAATTACGAAATTAATTAATTAATTAATAAACTGTTGGCAGTTATTGCCAACAGTCAACAGTTAATTTCGTTTAACTGTTTTGGCAGTTATTTGCCAACCGTCACTTATTTTGCTATAAATACAGATGCCTCCCTCCGTTTTTAAAAAATGAAAATTTTCCCTCCTCCAGAATTGCTGTCATTTTCCTTCCTGAAATTTCCTGTCATATTCTCTTCAGAAAATTCTTTTTTCTGCATAGCATCTGTTGCATTGTTGTTGAGTATGGAACACAGAATTTGAGTTCGCTGCAATTAATTATTGTCGTGCTACATAATTAATTGGAAAATCCGTTCTATCTTGGGAGACAATATTCATCAACCTCGGAGCACATTGGAGGGAATAAATTGTCTTAAGGAAACTGTTCATAACAGGGCTCGGATTAATCTTTAATTCTTTTATTATTTTTGCAAATTCAAGTAAGTGTTTCATTTATGTAATTCTGTTTTAATTCTGTAATTATATTAAATTCATAATTCTGTACAATTGTTATTTATAAATAGTAGACATAACAGATATATATATATATATATATATATACACTTCGCTTGAATAACAACTAGTACTCTAAGAATAACTATATTTCCTTTATGGTAAATCACATATGCTATGCTATAAATTGAAGTTCAACCAGATTAAATTGAAAATAACAATTTGAAGGAGCTTTATCATACTCTAAAAAACTGATTAAACTATCACGATATTTATCCCTAAGGAGACTAATATGATAGTTGACACTTGACTGCAGTCATTTAGAATGACAAAAGCGGTAAAGTACATACCTTATCCCCACAATGGTTACCAACAAACCTGATTTCAAGTCCAACACAAGCGACTTCAGGAGCAAGAATAATCTCCTCATAGTTCAAAAATTGTATTGTATCGGGATCATATCGGAAGAATCCAAAATCATGAACCTAAGGAAGGACATACAATATTAGTGGCAATCGCAAAAATATCTCTACAGTCCAATATATTTAACAAAACAAATCTTCAAATTCACATATATAGTCATGCATGTCAATGGAAGGATCACACAGACTACAACCAAGAGGGACAAAAAGTTTTAAAAGTTAAAAGAAAGAGCGTGACTATAATTTCTATATAAGAAAGTCTTGACAATAAAAAAAGGAAAAATACAAAAGAAAGAAGAGAAGAGGTCTATAAGAGGAGAAGTCTTTTGGGTATTGACGTTTTAGTTTTTTTAGGAGAGAAAAGCAACTATAATAAATGGATTGGTTAGGAAAATCTATACAATACATATGAATTAAATGTTATTTATACCTCTAATATTATTGTATTAGAGGTATAAAATAGATTATTTGCTACAAAGAAGAGTGTCACACCCCTTACATGGATTTAGGCACTTCGAACCATATATATTGTTGTGCTCTCCACATCCATCCATCCATCCATCCATCCATCTATCCTTATGTATATCCATCCATCCATCTATCTATCTATCCTTATGTATCTCTCTCCCTCTTTATCTCTTCTTCTATATGTTTTAACTTTTTTTTTAGTTACAATTTTTGTCCGTTCGGTGGGACAGTTACACCTGGTACCAGGAATTTTATCCTCATCCAGTTGGTGTGGTTTATGGGAATAAGTTCCTTCTTTCTCACTAACCAGGTCTCGGGATCATAATATGTGTCCTATATCTTTGAGGAAACCCTTGGCTCATAAGATATTTAGGATAACGGTTTACGTTACCGCCCTGGTGGTGCATTTCATCATTCATTGCGGTACACTAAGGTTAACGTCATGTAACAAACCGTCATATTCAGGGTGACCACAATAAAATACATAAATTATAAGTGTTAGGTTAGACAATAATATTCGTTCTACGCATGGGAGTAACATAAAGAATGTTAATAATATGGATATCATAAACAATAATATATATATATATATATATTACCAAAAAATATCACAATCAACATGGAAAGCGAAAAATCACACACAGAACACAACTATGTATGTGGTTCGACAAATTGCCTACGTCCACGGAGAGATCTACTGTTTCATTAAGTATATCTCAATATGTTTGGTTACATGCCCCTATTCCCCGGGCCAAGGGTTACAATTTATAGATGTATAATCCTAATTGTTTAAGTAACTCCACGATGCCCATGATGATCCATGAATCCCTTGAATATCTCCACGATATTGTAGGGGATTGACTTGGTTTAAGGGCAATATGGATTGCACACGCATGTGTGACACCCCGACTAATTAAATACCGGGTAGCTGCTCCTTTATTCAAATTAATACAAAATGTCAAGTTGGTTCAGTTCATAACATCACTGTTGAAAACGTTTATTTAAACAATTACTAGCCACCTAATATTTTAAAAAGTGAGATGTCAATTTTAATTTACTTAGATTACCATGCAACCAATTAAATTATGAGCTAAAGGTAACACAATCACATCACAGTCACAATAGAATAATAATGGAATAAAAATGAGTCTGGAGGAACACTCCTCTGAATAATCCACATACTGAATAAAACCAAATAAAAAGTCTGAATAATTAATCAATTAACTCCAACACTGAAATAAACTGAGTATGATAAAACTGCCTCTAAAAGAAGTGGGGCGACATGCCCTAACAACTGAAGAAATCTGAAATGGAGTCAATGTAGAAAGTGGAGGCGTCTACTATCGAGGTCCTGTAACTTCCACAACAACTACAATACGTCACTGGAATGGAACTCCTAAGCTTGGCGTCCCTGTGGCTGGGCACCTAAAAGTTTTTACAAGAAAATAGATTTGAAAGCAAACGGGTCAGAGCCGGAGGTGAAAACAGTTTAAAATATAGCAAGTGTTTAATAACATTAAACAGTGAATATAAAATACATGTTAGTTACGTGCACTCACATGAGTTCCTCACCTTTTAACTAATTGTGCACTCCTAACGTATCAGTAACCCGTCCTAGTTATGTCACTAACTACTAGTTTATTTCACCACCTGACTTTACGATATAATACAAGGGTCGATACCAGACATTTAAATATAAACTGTGAGTCTTCCTTTTTATTTCTCAGATTTACCTAATATAATTATTATATGAATTTCTCATTTTTAACTTTACTAAAAATGTCCCAAGTATTCACAATTACACTTTAATAAAAAGTCTATTTCAATTTCGAGTATATTAATCTCATCATAAATATACAATAAGGGCACCCCTAGGCTAAGCTGCGGTGCACACATACTCTGCTATCGATCCCGGTACATCACGTACATAAGGACAACGTATTCCGAATCTCTCAAGAACCGTTTCAATAAGCAATAATCACACATAATGGAGGCGACCATAGTTCACATACCCATGGGTCACGCACATACCTACGCTCCCATGGCCAGCTGACTTATTAACTCACAAATAAATCATTCACATCCCTATATCCTTAAGGTACCAATCTAAATCCTCCCGTAGGCACACAAGGATTAGATGGCCCAGTTCGAAAGCCGACCTCCTGTGATAGCAAGTATGGTAGGTATGTTATACACATAAGTCCATATACTAAGCAATCACACCACTTAGATATCTTAAAATATTAAATAAGGTATATTCTACATTACTATACCGTTATTCCAATTTGTACATCTTTAAGTCTCCGAATAATATATAATATAGACCACCGACACATCTCACGTTGTAGTTTCAAGTACCTAAAACCTAACCCACAAAGGTTACCAAGTCTCCTATTATTCCCACGTTTAAATCCACTATTCTTAGGGTCCTCATTTCTGCCATTAAACTTATGTTATCCAACTATCTAAAACTTACTCATCAATTCTAAATCTCAAATAGTATCACACTCGTCGAGCCTTATTAAGTTTAATATAATTCCTAATTTGACTTCTAATTATAATTCGAGTCTCACAAATATGCCTACTGGTCTTCCTTGAATCTAAGAGTATTCATAAAGTCCCCACCAATAATTATCTAGGGTCAAAATTGTTAAAATCCAACAAAGGAAAAATATAACTGATTCTGGGAAGGTCGATCGATCGACCTGGGAGTATCGATCGATCGAACGCACCATATAGGCTACGACCTGCTTCGTTTTTCAATCCAAAACTTATCCCAAAACTTCATTACAGGGTATGAAAATCTAATCTAACGTTATTGGCTCTTCATACAATCAAAATACATCATTGTTAACATTCCAAAACCTTTTAATCATCAATCATTGGCATTCTATGGATCAAAACTTCAATAAAAACCCTAGTTTTCTATTTTCTTCAAGAACATTGATAAATATCCTCTTTAATTCGTTTTTTAAATCATCAAAAGTTATATTTGGGGTATTGAATTCGTCTAAAACAGATCTACATAAAATTCCTAACCAAAGTTTAAAGTTTTACTTCAAATTCATTGGGTTTTTCATCAAATCTTTCAAGGCAAACATAAATTTCTACACTAAGCATGGAGGAAATATTCATTAAACTAATGAAACCAAATCACTTGCCTTAGATTTGTTCTTCTGATTTGTTGTTGGTGATTAAAGGCTGAATCTCTCCTCTTTCCGGTCACAAATCCTTCCCAATTGGTGGTGGTGGGTGGTGGTTTGTTTTGGAACTCCTTAAAACTTCTCTCTAACTCCCGTAGCCCACTTCTATTATTTTTTGCTGATACTGGCCTTAGTGGCCTCTCTAATAATATATAATTAACCTCTAAAATTCGTTGGTCTTAACTCCTATAATTTTAAAATTACCAAAATACTCTTATGGGTTGCAGGTTTGGCCTAAAAATACCCCGGGACCCAAACTAAACCCCCGACTAGTGTTTTCTGACTATCTCAACCCCTCCAAACACGTTGGCGCACTCAAAATGACCATTCGGCTGTTAAAAATATAAATTACTTTTTAAACTAATTAAATTCATTCCTGACGCGATTGACACGCGCGTCCCAACTTAATTTCCCAAATTGTCGTATTTCTGCCTCCCGACAATTTTAATATTTTCAATACTCATATATTACCATATATAATCAGTAATATTCAATATTAAAATCATAATCATATACCAACTCGCGTCTCGTTAGTATTTAAATCCGAATTAATATCCAATTAATTCTCATTTAATTAATTAATCCATTAAATAAAAATCAATAAAATTACGGGGTATTACAGCATGTAGCTTCGTCGCTGGATATGAGGTCGGGCTGCTCTTTGCATCTGTTGGGATAGGTCGACCGTTGTTGTGGGCTTTGAACGAAATATTGTCCCCATAATTGCCCCTAAAATCCTTGGGTCATAGTCTAGGTCAATGGATTTTATAAGCGGCCTATAATGCAACCTCATTAATGGCACATTCGTAATTTATTGAAGCAAGATAGGTGAGCGTGTATTTATGTGAGATATGGAAGCGTAAAATCTTCCTCGAGAAGTGTAAAGCGTCACTTGAGTGTTTGAAATTGCCAGCTAGGGGAGCTACGCCAGATGCTCGTGATAGTGAGGTTCCTGGAGACCAAGCTGCTTACAAAGGGAAGGGTCTCTCCACATTTGACCAGGTTGAGGCTTCTTAGGACTCTTAGACTTTGTTATTATTTTTTATCCCTATATTGCATTTTTGCTTCCTCCCTTCATTGTATTGGCTTGTGCCCTTTGATTTAATGAAAGAGAAAACTTTTTGCCTTGTTACTAATTCTTGTTGTTTTTGTCGTTTTGTTTGGTTGGCTGTAGCTTATCGATTTAGATGAAGATGTCCCTGTTAACTGTCGTCTAGGCCAGATTCTTGGGACAAACATAAGTGCTCAAGCTCATCGAGCTTTTGAAAGGATTTGTAAATCCCTGAGGGAAAGAATCCAGGACTATAAAGACCAATCTGTAGTGGTCGCCAAGCTAAAGAATAGACTTGAGGATATGGAGGGGATTGGTGTCTCTATGTAAGAGGAGATGGACGCCTTGAAAGCGAAGCTTCTGGATGCGTCCGAGATCAACCAGGTGGGGGACTTTTCGTAAAGAGAGAATGCCACTCTCAAGAGAGAAATTGCTCACCTTAAAGAAAACACTCCGTCTGGTCCTCTTTTGATGCTACAAGGATCCTCATCGTTTACTATAGTTTCTCATTTTGATGATCAAGCTTCCAAGAGAGAGATTGCTGAGCTGAAAGAAGATATTCATCGAGCCTATGTGATTGCTTCTGGGCTTTAGAGGGATGTTATATGATTGGGACAGTTATTCCTAAAAGGTCCTCGGTAGGTCTGGGCTGTCGCCGAAGAACTTTCTTTTGCCATGGGATGACTAAAGTTCTCAAGGAATTGAAACTTCCAAAGGAATCCACCTTGTGGTATAAATATCAGACCATTCGTTTATCTATTCTGAAAAATCCCTTCTTGAAAGATGATCGATGGATCCAATAGATGTTATTCCAATGCAGTTTCTGGAGCCACGACTGGAGAACCTCAAAGAAGAATTAGTTCCTCATCATGATGATGGTCGGAGATCTCGAGTAGCGTATTACCTTGGTCATCGCACTGGGCCATCGTAGGTCTTCAAGCATTTTTTGGTCTTTCGATGTAAATGTAATCGTATGATTCTTAATGATAAATAAGTTGATTATTTATGTTTTGAGCATTTGTTGACTAAACATGTGTTAACCTTACTTGTTGGTTGCTTAGTATCAGTGTTTGACCAAAAAAGTACTTGATAAATCTGATCATAGTATAAATAAATTAGTACAAGAACTTCAATCATTTTGGGTTTTTTTACTGACTAAATGACATTAAGTTTTGTGTTTGAACATTCTCCCAGTCCAATATGCCTTTGCCATATCATTCCGTCCCACTTTACCTTTTAGCTCGTGTCGTCATACTTCCTTAGGCCTAAGTCGGGCGATGGCGAGAATGTACCTGGTTAAGGGGACATCCGTCCGAACAGGGTTTTTTAACAAACCTAAGTTGGCGACCAACCTTGAGTTAACTTTATTGCCTAAGGATCCCTTGTAGGTCTTTTATTATTGCCGGAGCAACTCAAGAGACCAATAGCGTTTTTAACAAAGACCCGATGAAGGTTAATCGTAAACCTTACTTTTATAGATTTTTGAGCCTTGCATACAATAAGTATGACACACTATTGCAATCATAGTAGTTCTACTCCTCGAGGGGGTGCATGCTGCTTAGAAAGGATGCATATAAAAGTTTGATCAAGAAATATTAAACAACCAAGATATTCAGAATGTGCGGGCCAATCAACCTTTATTTACTAAAATGATAAATAAAAGGCAACATCTGTTTGTAAATGAAAATTTGCCTAAACTAATGGTGCTGAAAAATAAAAGATATAGAAGTATAAAAGTATAACTTCTTAAGGTTGGCTGCATTCTAGGCCCTTGGTATCTCCATGCCCCCCAACGTTTCGAAGTTATAAGCCCCTTATAAGTCGTCTCTGATTATCTTGAAATGTCCTTTCCAATTTGGTCCCAGTTTGCCCTATGATGGTTTCACAGCACTACTGAGGACATTCCTAAGGACGTAATCTCCTACTAGAAATTTTCTCGAATTTACTTTTTTATTGTTTTATTTGTCCAGTTGCTGTCGGTAAGATGCCAACTTAACTAGTGACAGTTCTCGCCGCTTGTCGGCTAGGTCAAGCTCAGTGAGTAATGCTTCATCATTAAGGCCTTGGTCGACCAGGGTAGTCCTCATAGTAGGGAGTCTTACTTCCAGTGGGATGACTACCTCCCTTCCATAGGCGAGCGAGAAGGGGTTTTCTCCCGCTGCTCTTCTTGGAATTGACGATAAGCCCATAAAACGTGAGGTAGTTCATCTACCCAGGCATCTTTGGCTCTTTTCAGCCATCTCTTTAGTCCTTCGATAATTATTTTGTTGGAAGCTTCAGTTGCCCGTTGCTTTAGGGATATGCTACATAACTAAAGTGGTGCTTGAAGCTATGCTCGTCGCAAAAGACATAAAAGAAGCCCCCTTCGAAATGCATACTGTTGTTAGTGATGATCGTCTTTGGCATCCCAAAGAGGGTGATGATGTTCTTCCATATGAACCTTGTCATGTCAAAGTGTCGGATGTTTGCGAGTGGTTCTTCCTCTACCCATTTGGTGAAGTAGTCAGTGCCGACTAACAGACACTTGCGATTTACAGATGCGGTAGGCAGAGGCCCTATAATATCCAAGCCCCGCTGGTGGAATGACCATGGGCTGGTTAATGACATAAGGTTGCTAACTGGTTGGTGGACCATAGGGGAGTGCCTCTTGGACTTCTCACATTTGCGAACATATACTCCAGCATCCTTCTGCATGTATAGCCACCAGTATCCTTCCTTGATCGCTCGGAAAACTAAGGATCTTCCGCCTGCATTGCTCCCACAAATGCCTTCGTGAAGTTCACTAAGAAGCTGCTCGACATCTTCTGGGTGAACGCACTGGAGGTAAGGGCCAGTGAAAGGCTTTCTGTAGAATTTTTCTTCAGGAGATAAGTGAAAGCGAGCGACATTGGCTCTTATCTGGTACGCCGACCTCTTGTCGCTTGGCAGTGCATCGCTTTGTAGGTAAGTTGTGATGGAATCCATCCAACTAAGTGCCTTCTCCATGCGGAGGATTTGCTCTATAACAGTTCGGTTGATGCTTGGTTCTGCGAGGAATTCTATCTGAATGGTCCTCCTTAAATCGAAGTCAATGGCGGAGCTTAGAGCAGCTAGGTCCTCAGCGTCGGCGTGACTGTTCTATCCCCCGGGGAACTGTTGTATATCAATCATATCAAACTTCGCCATAAGTCCTCTTACAACAGCAAGATAAGCTCATATCCTTTCATCTTTGGCGCTGAGGTCTCCACTTATTTGTTTGGACACTAGAGTTGAATCGCCAAATACCCTAAGGCGTTTTTCTCCTAGCAATTGTGCTTTGCGCAGGCCGGCGATCAGCGCTTCATATTCTGCTTCGTTGTTGGAGGCTTCAAATCCTAGACTGATCCCTTATTTGAGCACAGTCTTCTCTGGGGTGATCAATACAATCCCCACTCCTTCCTCTAGAGTTGGAGGCTTCATCGATGTAAAGGTTTCGGTCAAAAGTTGCTACTTCCTTTTCTGCTGGTTGCTCAATTTCTAACTGGACAGTAAGGTGATTCCCCGTGAATTCAATAATAAAATCGATAAGAATTTGCCCCTTAATTATTATTCTTGGTTGAAAGTGGGATATTGAATCTTCCAAGCTCTACTGACCACTTTAACAGCCGACCGGAGAGATAAACTTTCCTTAGAATAACTTTTAGGGGGGGTGAGGTGATAACGATGATGGTGTGAGACTTAAATTAGTGCTTCAACTTCCTCGAGGCTACCACTAAGGCGAATGTGAGCTTAATTAGGGGAAAATAGCGTTGCTCGACATCAAGAAGCGTTTTTCTTACGTAGTATACCGGGTGTTGGGCTCCTTCCTTATCGCAAACTAAGGCGGAGCTCACAGCATAATCTGACACGACCATACAAAGGTATAAGTGGTTACATTGACTTGGAAGTACCTGCAGGGGTGGTTTGCTTAAATAAGACTTGAGTTCTTCCAAGGCTTTGGAGCAGTCGTCTGTCCATACTGAGCCTTTGTCCTTCTTCAATAATTGGAAGAATGGTCGACATCGCTCCGAAGATTTGGAGATAAAGCGGTTAAGTGCAGCAAGCAAGTCGATAAGCTTCTGAACATCTCTTATCGTCTGAGGTGGCTGGACTTTTCTGATGGCGTCAATTTGATCAGGGTTTACTTCAATCCCTCTTTTGCTGACTAGGTATCCTAGGAACTTTCCTGACTGGACAGTGAATGAACACTTACTAGCGTTAAGTTTAATCCGCTACTTTCTGAGGATCTCAAAAGTTTCTACTAGGTCTGAGAGATGGGCGCCTTTGAGTTTACTCTCGACGAGCATGTTGTCGATGCATACCTCCATTGTTTCTCCCATTTGCTTGTTGAACATCCTTGTGACCAGTCGCGGATAACTCGCTCCTATATTTTTTAGCCCGAACGACATGACTTTATAACAAAATAACCCAATAGGAGTTATGAAGGAGGTCTTATCTTGGTCTGGCTCATGAAGTGGGATCTGATGGTATATGGAGTAAGCATCCAGAAATCTCATTCTTTCATGCATTATAGTGGCATCGACCAACTGATCTATCTTAGGGAGAGGAAAACTGTCTTTCAGACAGGATCTGTTGAGATCGATAAAGTCATTACATACTCTCCAGCTTCCGTTGCTTTTGGGTACGATGACTGGTTAGGATAACCATGCGGGGAATTGAACTTCCCGGATGGAACCTTCTTCCAACAACTTTCCTACCTCTTTCTATACTACCTTTGCCTTTTTCAGGGGCTGTTCGACGAGCCTTCTGAGTTATTGGTTTGGACGTTGGGTCGATGTGTAGTCGATGGCATGCAATTGTGGGATCTATCCCAGGCAGCTCGTATGGTTCCCAAGCAAAAATATCAAGATTGATTTGGAGGAATGCAGTGAGGTCCTTCTTTTCTTGGTCGGTGAGAGAGGCTCCGATTAACAAACGCCTTTCAGGTAAGTTGACACCAACTGCAACTTCTTCTAGGTCTTTGACGACCCAATCTGCGGGGCGGACCCTGGTTTCCTCCACCCCTGGTCGGCCGTACCGTAATTACTATTTTGAAGGTGACACGCCTTCCTAGGCATCCTCATGGATTTCTTCTCGTCTTTTTTCTTCTCGTGCGTGGGGCAGATAGCTGCGATAAAGCATTTTCTGGCCAATGTTTGGTCGCTACGGATCTCGACCACCCCCCGATCTGTTATGCACTTTAGTTTATGATGATATGAGGATAAAACGACCTTCATGGCATGGAGCTAGCCCCTCACCAGGATGGTGTGGTAGGGGGATTCGATATCTACTACAAAAAATTCGATCACCTTCAAAATACTTCCTGCCCTGACGGGCAGGACTATCTTTCTAGAGGCATGGTTATCTTTCCTGCAAAGCCGATCAACGGAACTGTGGCCTCTTTGAGGTTGGCGATATTCTACTTTAACTTGTGGAATAAGTCAAGGTACATCACTTCTCAATTAGCTATCGTGACTGTGATAACCAATGCGTCATGATGAGGAGTTCTCACCTCAATTAGGTCGTCTTTAGTAAACACAATGTGCTTGCTGTAGTCGACATCTTCTGGTCGACGACGCTTTTCGACTTGAGTCTTGGCGGGGTCTATTTGAAAAGCTTGCATGATGGCAGTTAACTTCTTAACTTCCATCCGAACAGTGTTCCTGTGTACCTGTTTGAGGTCTGATGCCCCATGAATAATCACGAACTCGTGGCCTACCTCGTCCTCGAGGACGTTGTCTATCTTCTAGTCGCCATTGGCTACGATTTTGTTTGCCTCTTGTCTATGAATTCGTTGAGATGACCAACTTAGGCCAACTCCTCGAGATGAGATTTCAGTGCTTTGCAGTGTTCAGTCCTGTAACCGTCCTTTTTTGTGGAACGCACACCTCTATGCATTGTTGCGCTTCGTTGGATGTCCTCCCATCTTATTGGGGCATTTAACAAATGGCCCTTCCTTGATCTTGGCGAGGATTTTGTATATTGGCTCCTTGAAGACTGTGTTAACAACGTGGAACGCTTTTGAGGGTCATTCTTGTTATCGTTTTTAACGCCATTCTTGCCCCCATTCTTGTTTTCTTTCTTCCACGAATCATTCTTTTATGTTCCTTTGTTCGCCTTCGCACGACCATTATCCCCGACATTAAGATGGATTATATCTTCGACTTTGGCGTATTTTTCAATACGGGCCATTAGGTCATAGATGAAATTAACCTCCTTAGTTAGGGATTGGTGCAATAAGGAAGTGCTTGGCAAATCGATCTTGAAGGATGTTACAACTACCTACTCCGAGCAGTCCTCAATCTCATTGAAAATCTCCCAGTTCCTCTTGGTGTATTCCCTGAGGTTCTTCTGTGTCTTTTTCTTCATGGTGAGCAGTGCATCCATTCGCTTGGGATGGGAGCTGCTTGTTATGAAGCGAGTTGTAAATAATTCAGCCAGAGCCTTAAAGCTCTTGATAGATCTGTATGGCAGCCTCTCGAACCACTTCTGGGCTACGTCATGCAGGCTGGAAGGGAAGATGCGACACATCAAGGCATCGTTGTGGTTCCATAAGGCCATGGCCTGCCTGTACTGCGGGACATGATTGATAAGATAAGTTTTCCCATCATAGATCTTGAATCTAGGGATCACGAACTTCATTGGGGGGGGGGGGGTTCTCTTCTTCTTTTATCGCCCTTGAAAAAGGGGACTTCATTTGGGTGTTAAAAGCTTTTCTAACTAACTCTCGTGTGGACTTGCCCCTCGATGGGTTGGGTACTGATCCATCTCCCTACGAACCAAACTCTTGATTTCATCATTCTGTCGACCAGGACTGTTACGACGTTGAGTTGGTTGTAGTCTTTCTGATCGACCATCCTCTGACCTATTCCTCTCAATCTTTCCTTGGTCATGACTGGGGCTTCTTCCTCGGCCGTGAGACTCACTCACCCGAGGACTAGGAGTCCGATCATAGCGTCATCTTGTATTTCTGTGGAGATCCCTCTCCATTCTTTCCAGTTGCCTCTTTCAAGCGAGCATTCTCCTCTTCTTGGCGACGAGAGGCTTCTTCTTGTTCTCGAAGTCCGGCCTCAAAGACGTCGACCAACTGGGAAATCTGTGTGGACCTTGGTGGTCCATGACTTTCTTCAAAAAGCTATCTTTGCTGGCGAAGCCTTGGATTTGGCTGGCGAACTTCTGACCTTACCCTGGGAGGGGCAGGTTCTTCCTGAACATCGCCGACTTGAGGGATGTTACTGCTGTGATGAGACATCGAGGGCTTTCAATTAATGAGTGTTCTTGTAGGAATAACAGTTGTTCCCACAGACGATGCCAATTGTGGTATCAAAAAATATCATAATAGAGATTATAAGAAGAACAATCACAATCAACAAGGAAAGCGGAAAATCACACACACAACACAACTATGTACGCGATTCAACAACTTGCCTATGTCCATGGAGAGATCTACTGTTTCATTAAGCATCTCTCAATATGTTTGGTTACATCCCCCTATGCCCCTGGTCAGGGGTTACAATTTATAGATGTAGAATCCTAATTATTCAAGTAACTCCACGATGCCCATGATGATCCATGAATCCCTTGAATATCTCCACGAGATTGTTGGTGATTGACTTGGTTTAAGGGCAGTGTGGATTGCACATGCATGTAGCTTCGTTGCTGGATATGAGGCTGGGCTGCTCTTTACATCTGTTGGGCCAGGTCGACCGTTTTTGTGGGCTTGGAACGAAATCTAATCCACATACACACACACACACACCCCAATTGCACTGGAATAGTGTAAACTAATAAAACTTTGGAATTATGTAACAATATACCCAAAACAAAATATAATAATAGGTCAAAATTGAATAAATTAAAAGAACTTACATTAACATTGATCAAAATACCACCAACATCCAAAAAGAATCAATATTATATTGATAACTCCACATATAATAAGTCAACCTAACTTGAAAAGGTTATCGATGAAACATAGGTCAGTCCCACTATAAGAGAATCTCCGTATGATCCCAAATAGAGACACACAATGTGTGTCATGGACATCGAGATGATCATGGTAAGAGGGTTGGTTACACTCAAAATCAATGTTACAAGCCGAGAAGTTGCCATCGTTGGGTAAACAATAGGTTAACTCAAGGAAAACTCATGCTTTAGCTCAAACTCATAGTGATTTAAGCATTGTTAAGGGCCTGGTTTTTAGCATGAGTGGCTTGTTCTTGTTGAATTATGAATTTTTGCAAGAGAATTTTGAGAGAGGGTGTGGATAGTGGTGGTGAAGTGGAGTCGGGTGGATGTAGTGGGACCAACTCACTATTCACATTAACAAGTGGAGAATAATGAAATGAAGCGGGTGGAACGGGGTCAAGTTGATTATACACAGGATGCAATCCTCCATGCATGACAAAATGTTGATAACCTTCATGATTATAATGAATGCATTGATCGAGAATGGGTGCACATTGTTGCCATGACAGCTGTTGGAAACTGGCAGGATCCACAACTTGTGGTTGTGATTAGTATGGGGTGGGAGGGTGATCATGCCTCCACGAATAAATTGGTTGTTCACACCACTTGGTATTGTGAATGTCATTAAGAAAGGTTAAAGTGGGTTCCCAAATAGTGTCAAATGGAAACATTTTTTCCATGGTGCAATCGTCTTAATAATAAACGATGGGCACATACGAGACAAGTGATCCATACGAAAGAAAATTATGCATGAGATGGGTGAATGGAACAAGCAAGAGCATCAACGATTTATGTGAGAGAATTGAAGCCACTAAGTGGAGTGTGCAGTTCGAACAGCTCGACTTTAAACACGATTGGAGAAAATCGGAATGGAAAAATTTAGTCCCTTAAAGGACGTTTTTCAGCCGTGACTGGAGTCATATTTTTGGATTTTTTTAATGTTTAAAAAATAATGAAAAATATTTTTGGGGTTTTTTTATGAAAAAAGAAGGAAAATATTTTGGGACTTTTTATTATAGGAAAAGGGAATTAAAAATATTTTGTTTTTGTGTGTTTCATGAAAAGGATTTTTTTTTTTTTTTTGTCGTTGGATGGCCTTCTCAATCAAAATTCTTTGAATACCTACACAATACACTAAATAACATGTATAATGACAAGCAGGGTATTAATTCTGTCTTTTCAATATGGCAAGGAACTAAATGAAGACAAACGATTTAGAAAGAATTTTCAAGGGATAATATACTAGCTAATGGGATGAAATTTTAACAAAAACTAACTAATAAATGAAATCATAAAGTAAGGGAGATATGAGGCGTAAACAAATATGTGATAATTCAATGGATTAAAATACACCACTTAGCTTATTTATTTAGGAAAATTACACCAAGTCCCCCGAACTATCTTGGATTTACGAGTCACCCACCTCAACTAAACTACACATTAAACTCACCTCTTAAACTATCAATCCATTATAAATAAACCCCAAAATCGAGTTTTCGAACCTTTTTAATGCAAATTTGCTAAAATACCCTTGGACCAGATATATTATTAACCACGATTACCTTAATACCCTTCCTATTTCTAATCAAATTACCCAAAAAACCTAAAATTCAAACCTAAATTCAAAACTCCCCCCTCAACACATAGCAATCCAATGACATCTCCCACACCATCCGTGAACATCCCTTCAACACCAACCATAGCAGACAACATCCTCTCCCAAGCTTCACTGCAAGACACTAAAAAATATAGACTATGCACCCTATCCAACACTCGAACCATACACCCGAACTAGTCTTGTCAATGGGTCGGGTCTAGACCCGGACCTGACCCGAACCCGATCCGTATAATAGAGTCTGAGCATATTTTTTTGAACCCGAGACCCGAATATTCGAAGATTCGACCCGAATTGTACATTTTTATTTTTTAAATATATATACATATACTATAAATTTATATATATTTATAAATATATCTTATCAATATAACATGTAATATATATAAAAATATATATTTATGTATATAATAAATATAAATAATATATGTTTTATTTATACTAATAATATTTTATAATACATTACAAAATATTTTAATTTAAGATTAAAAAATAAAATAGGGGAATAATATAAAATAAATGTATATATTTAGGCAGACCCGGACTCGACCCCCGATATCCGAAGACCTGAACGGATTCATGTCTAGATCCAATATTGTAGACCCGATGAAGACCCTGACCCGAACCCGATGAAGACCCGATTACACGGATTTGGATCTCCCTAGCCCCGTTGACAGGCGTAACCCGAACAATGCAGACCATACACCGCAAGTCACCACCATCACACACCATTAAACCCACACCAGAACCACCGCAATCACCGATCAAGCCATCGCCTAACCACCACGGCACCATCATACACCCAATTTAACACCATCACAAACCTCCTTCAAAAACAACCCAAAACCTAACAACCATATAACTGTCAAACCCAAGACCCCTTCTGTCTTACCCAACGCCTTCACCATCGACGATGAAAACAACCTCCGCAAGTACGCAAAGCTTATTTCCCCCCACGACAAGTTCAGTTAGAGCTTAATTAGTTTGGGTTATTTTAGTATATCCATGAAAAGACAAGGGAAGGAGGAGATAACAGTGAAGACCGAGGTGAATGTGCTTGAGAATGAGATAGAGGTGGAGGTGGTCGCCGGAAATGGAGATGGAGAAAGAAAAGAGAGGAGAAAGATTGTACTGGTGAGGTGCACAGAGAGGATAGGGTTTTGCTTTGTTGACGAATTATAAGAAAAAGGATTTTTTTTTTTTATAAAAATGAGTTGTTTTAATTTGGTACATGAGTATTTTAGTGAATTTGCATTCAAAAACAGTGAGAACCTCATTTCTGGATTTAATTGCAAAAACACTTTAAAAATTATATTTAAATATTTTTCAATAAATCACCCGTTAGAGAATATTGTCTAAATTTATTTTAAACCATTGAAAGTAAATCTTTAGAGTTGAGAAATTAAAAATAAAATATCATTTAAATAATTATCTATCTCTAGTTTAATTATGAAATAAATATTATAAATCAAATTCATTGTTTCCTCTCGAAAATTATCCATCCTCTTTCGGGGCGTGAATATAAATTGTGAAAGTTTAATAATAATAATTGATGGGGCATAATAATTCAACTGAAAATAATAACAATTAAGCTAAGGGTTTTTATCTCAACCCTTTACTGTTATATTTAGCCTCTCATCTGGGTATTGTTACATATAAAATGTAAAAATAACACTATAATAGGCGTAAAAATAATAAAATAGAGAGATGCAATACTAAAACAAGTCACCATGTATTTCCATTGAACTCCAGAGCTTGAACATGAATCACACCCCACAAATCATAGTTTTACAATAAGAAATGTGAGAGAAGAAGAACATCACTAATCTAACACTCTCATATGAAATTAAATTGCCCTCGAACTCAATATATTTATCTCATAAAAAATATTATGCCTCACACTCAAACTACATCCTAAATTAACACTAAACTAGCGTACAACTTAGTATTAATTCTAAAGAAGGGTTAATTAGGTAGTTACACAACGAACTTTACACTTTTTTCCAATTTGGTCACTTATTTATTTTTGGCAAATATAAACAAAACTTTCATTTTATTATCAGATCTTAACATCGTTAATTATTCGCTAATAATTTTTTGACATGGCATCCTAGTGTTCCAAAAAATTAGAAAAAAAATTAAAATATGTGATGTTGCATCCTATTGTTCCAAAAAAGGATGTGATGAACAAGTCAACCCTGACCTACAATCTAGTATCACAAGTGTTCTCTTCCAAAGTCCAAATCGATAACAAGGTCATCTATCTTTCTCTCTCCTCATCGGCACCACCACCAACCCTCACCAAATCACCACTCCCGACAGTGGTGATGGATGTACCACACACCAAACCCATGTCATTTCTCTCTCTCTCTTTCTCTCTCTCTGAGAGAGAGAGAGGAAGACTCACCTACATCATGATGTATACATTACACCTAGTTCTAGGTCCTACAAAACCATTTCTCTATTTTTTTTTTTATTTTTCTCTTGAAATTAACCTTCTAATCAACTCATATTCAAAAATTTAGGTAAAAATAAATTTTATAACTATTTTTAAAAAATTCACAAAAAAATGCTGGCCAGACCCTTATAAATAAAGTATATTGAGCAGTTTTTTGTGATTTTTTTTAAAATAGCTACAAAATGTATTTTGACCTAATTTTTTGAACATGGATTTACTGGAAGGTTAATTTCAAGTGAAAAATAAAAAAATTGGAAAAAAAAGTTTTTAGGGCCTATAACTTGGTATGACGTATGGATGATGTATAGAGCATGATGTAGGTGAGTATTTATATATATATATATATATATATATATATATATATATATATATATATATATATATATATATATATACCCCTCTCGATAGCCTAAACACCGGTGATGGATGAAACCACACACCAAACCACCACTTTGGATTATTCTCTTTTCGGTTTCTGATTTCTTTCTCTTAGTTCAATTTCAGAGTTGGGTATATGGAGTTTGCTGTTGGGATTAAGATGGATTTTTTTTATTGGCAGTTTAAGGATTTCGATCGGTTGATATTGAATTTGAAATCAATTCCCAAATTAGTTGGGTGTGTCGGTACGAAGATGAAATTGAAATTAATCCAGAAAAATCCGAGCTCTGAAGATTTGGGTGTGTCCATACAACGATGATGGTGACAGGTTGAGATAATTGTGGTTATGCGAGTGGGGTTGCAGTGGGGTTGTGATTTGGCCTGTTGTGGCAAAAAATTTCACTTCGGGTAGTTTAGAGAGGTGGCTCGATGGTTAGGGTGGTGTTGGGTAGTGGTTGTGAAATGAAGTTTTTGCTTTTGAAGATGAATAATAAAATAGTGATGGTAAGTGGCTGGTGCACACGAAGAGAAGAGAACATGAAGGGTTGGATGCTACATCATATTTTTTATATTTTTTTACGATTAGATGCCATGCCATTAGTATACTTACATATCGCATCACACCCCGTTAGTGTTCATTAATGGTGTTAACTTTTTGACAACAAAATGAAAATAAAGTGTTCTATCTGTTAAAAAAGTTTCGGTGACCAAATTAAAAAATCAGGTAAAGTTGGTTGCATATATACATCCTCTTAGTGTTCATTAAAGTTCGTTGCATATATACATAATTAGTCCTATAAATAAAATAAACTAAAAAGTGAGATCTGAATGATGTGGAATCCCCTTCAAATGCAACATCCCGATTGTACATATAGGTGATGTGAGGCTAGATTTTTTTTATGGGTTTATGAGGGAATGTGAAATTTGAATTAGTACAAAATTTGAATTAGTACACAAATGGATGAAGTAGTTGGGATGTATTGTGTGACACCCCGACTAATTAAATACCAAGTAACTACTCCTTTATTAAATTAAATCAAAATGCCAAGTTGGCTCAGTTAATAGCATCACTGTCGAAAATATTTTATTATTACTAACCACCTAGTATTTAAAAAGTAAGTTGTCAAATTTTAATTAAAGTCTGAATAACATGCAGTAAAAGATTTAAAGCAAGAATAATATCACCATTCACCATAACGAAATAATAGAATAATCATCACATGATATAAATAAATCCGGAGGAAAAACTCCTCACACCAAATCCCACAACTGAAATAAGTAACGAAATACTGAATACTGAATTAATACATGCCAAAGTCTGAAAAACTGAAATGGAAATGTCTCTAATAGAATTTGGGCAACATGCCCTACAACTGAGGAATACTGAACATGGAATCCAAATGATAGAAGCGTCTATAAACAAATCCCTGTAACTTCCACAAACAGCTACAGCTCGTCATCGGAATGAGAATCCTATGCGTGGTGTCCTTGTGGCTGGGCACCTAAAATGGTTTTACAAGAAAATAGATTTGAAAGCAAACGGGTCAGAGCCCGAATGTGGAGATATTTTAAAAACCTGCAAGTGCTTTAAAAACATTTAAAACATCAAATCCAAAGTACATGTTAGGACGTGCACTCACATGAAATTCTCACCTCTCGACTAAATGTGCACTCCTAACGTAAGTACCCATCTAAAATGACACTAATCCCTAGCTAAGTGACATCATATCTAGCTAGACTGTCATAGGTTCTACTCTTATTACTCGGTTTCCATTTACATTATAACGATCTCATTTAAATAGGGGCTTAACGTAAATTCAGTTTCTCCCATAAAAGCAACACAACTCATTATAGATTATCCCTTTTATGTTATTCCATAGTTATACACACGATACCATATGAAAGTTCCCATTTTATTAAGTGTATATTTTCCACAACATAAATATACAATATAAGCACCCCGAGACTAAGCTGCGGTGCAGACATACTCTGCTATCCATCCCGGTACATCACGTACATAAGGATCACGCATTCCGAATCTCTCAGGAATCGTTCAGATAACACAAATCACAAACAGTGGAGGCGAACACAGTCACATCACATGGGTCACGCACATACCTACGCTCCCACGATCAGCAGACTTATCAACATCCCAATAAGTCCTTCTCTGACCTATGTTCATCGAGGTACCAGTCTAAATCCCCCCCGTAGGCACACAAGGATTAGAGGGTCCTAAGCGAACGCAAACCTCCCGTGATAGCAAGTATGGTAGGTATGTCATACACACAAATCATATATCAATACTAAGTAAACACGCATCTTAGTAATCACCGTAGTTTAATTGTAGTACTTATCGCATTCTTGTACCATTTTATAATTTATACAATTTATATACTCCCGGTTCATAATCATACACGCCATAATTTATTCTCACGTCGTAGTAGGCACTCACGTCTCGACTCAAAATGTCTATTTGATTCGTTCCACAATTATATAATTTACTCCTCATTATATCCCAAATGTCCCAAGTATACCAATACATCATCAAAGGAATGTTATCTCTATCATCGAACAAGTTTACGGGACTCCCAAAATCAAAACAGGCCAAAAAGGCCTAAACTGCCAGCTCGTTAGAAGTCTCGTTCGAACGAGACTGTTCGAACGAGATTCAGTTCGTTCGAACGAACTGAGCCTTCTAACGACATCTCGTTCGAACGAAGGTATCGAACGAATTCCCCCTCATTAGAAGCAACTGGTCAACTCTTTAGAAGCTCGTTCGAACTAGCTCGTTCGAACGACCTGGGGAGGCCTTCTAACGAACGACCAGTTTCGTGCCCAGAATTTCTACTTTCGTTTTTCACCAATTTCTACTCCTCAATTCTCCTCTAAAATTCGTCCCAATAACGTTTTAAGGTCTCTAATCAATCCTAAACATATCAAGGTCACATACTAACGTGTTTTAAGGGAATAATTCATCCTAAACATCACCAAATCACAAGTCTCATCACTTTTCCCCAATTTTTCAAGAACATAAACCCTAAGATTATAAATCATCAATTTCCAGAAATAAATCCGTTTTTATAACACATAAACTTATAATTCTCTTAATTCGATCTTTCAATAACATTTCTACATGCAAACCTATCTCCAAAATTTATTAACAACTCCAGTTTCATGAGTTTTCAATTATCTCCCTATTAATTATGATTATTGAATAGTCTAAGCATGGAAGAAGCATTTACTGCATAAAAACGTAAATTAAACCACTTGCCTTGATTCAATCTCAGATTTTGATGACGATTTGATGAAGCTCTCTCTCTCTCCAAGCTTTTCTCCCCTATCTCTCTCTTTCCAAGCTTTCTTCTCCAATAGCTATGGTGGTTAGGGTTTGTTTTGGGAAAAATTAGAAACCTAAATTCTAATAACCTACGTAGCCTATTGGGTTAAGATGGGTTGGTTAGTGGTTTAGTGGGTCAAATCCACATCAGATATAACTTACTAATTTTCGTCACTTTTAATTCCCAAAAGTACAAAATTACCAAAATACCCTTTATGTTGCCGGTATGGCCTAAAAATACCCCGGGACCCAAACTAAACCCCCGGCAAGTGTTTTCTGACTATCTCGACCCTTCCGGACGCGTTGGCGCTCTCAAAATGACCATGTGGTTAATAGAATTTAATTTCACTTTTATAATTAAAATAATTATATCCTGACGCGACTGTCTCATCCGTCCTAATAAAATGTCCAAATTGTCGTATATAAATCTCACGACAAATTTCATAATTTGATATTCATATATCATCATATATACTCAATATAGTTAAATACCAACTCACATCTCGCTAGTATTTTATCCGGATTAATTCCCAATTAATTCTCATTTAATTAATTAATCCCAAAAATAAATATAGCCAAAAATACGGGGTATTACATACTTCCCCCCTAATAACATAATTTCGTCCCGAAATTCAGAACTAGAAAGTACCTGATAAAAACAACTCTGGATAACGTTGGCGCATCTCATCCTCGCGTTCCCATGTGGACTCCTCGACATTGTGATGTCGCCACTGAACACGCACTAACGGAACTATCTTTGACCGCAGCTTCCTCTCACTTCGGTCCAAAATAGCAATCGGCCCCTCCTCGTAGGAGCTATCAGGCTGTAGATCAATCTCCTCCAAAGCGATGTGAGAATGAGCCAAATCGTCCCTGAGATATTTCCTTAGCGAGGAAATATGAAACACATCGTGAATCCGGTGTAAATACTCCGGTAACCCGAGTCTATACGCAACTGGTCCAATCCGCTCAGTAATAGGAAACGGCCCCACATACCTCGGTGCCAACTTCCCCTTCTTCCCGAAATGCATAATCCCCTTCATAGGAGATACTCTGAGCAAAACCTGGTCCCCCACTTGGAATTCCCTGAAAGATCTCTTCGCATCAGCATAACTCTTCTGCCGGTCTTGAGCTACCCGAATGCGACTCCGAATCAAATCAATCCTTGCCGAAGTATCCTGAATCACTTCCGGCCCAAGTAGTTTGTTGTCCCCCACCTCTAAACAACATGTTGGGGAACGACAAGGCCTACCGTACAACGCCTCAAATGGAGCCATGCCAATAGTGAACTGGTAGGAGTTATTATAAGCAAACTCTACCAGTGGAAGGTATTGCTCCCATCCACCTCCAAAGTCAATAATGCACATGCGTAGCATGTCCTCCAACATCTGATTTGTGCACTCGGTCAGCCCACCGGTCTGCGGATGATTAGCCGTACTCAACCGCAATTCCGTGCCCATGGCCTCCTGGAAACTCTCCCAAAACAGCGAAATAAATATTTTGTCTCTGTCAGACACGATATTTAGGGGCACACCGTGAAGTCTCACTATATCCGAAATGAAGAGCTGGGCATACTGTCCCGTAGTGTAGTCAGTCCTTACGGGTAAAAAGTGAGCGACTTTGGACAACCTGTCCATAATTACCCAAACGGAGTCGTGACCCCTCTGCGACGTAGGCAACCCCGTGATAAAGTCCATGGATATGCTCTCCCACATCCACCTCGGAACCTCCAACGGCTGTAGAAGTCATGTCGGTCTCTGATGATCCACTTTTACTAGCTGACAAGTGGTGCATTTCGAAACAAACACAGCGATATCTCTCTTCATACCGCTCCACCAATACTGGCGTCTCATGTCTTGGTACATTTTGTCCCCTCCGGGATGTACCGCGAACCGTGAGCCGTGTGACTCTGCCATCACCTCATGTCGCAATTCCTCCCCTTTCGGAACCACCAATCTCCCATTGAAGCGTAATCGCCCGTCTGAGCTGACGGTATAGGACTCGGCTCCCTCTGCTAGTAATCGAACTATCTGCTCCTGACAGAACGAGTCATTAGCCTGTGCCCGTACTACCTTCATGACAATCTGCGGTGTAACGGTCATCACAGACATGAAAGATCGGGCCACTGCATCCTGGTGTCCCAACTCCTTCCACTTTGCCTTCCACACCCCTGCCACCTCATCTGCTGGCCTACGGCTCAACGCGTCTGCTACCACGTTAGCCTTACCCGGGTGATACTGGATATCGAACTGGTAGTCCTTCACAAATTCAAGCCACCTCCTTTTCCGCATGTTCAACTCCTTCTGCGTGAACAGGTACTGTAGGGACTTGTGGTCCGTGAACAATTGGAACTTCTCCCCCAAAAGATAGTGCCTCCAAATCCGTAGGGCAAATACTACTGCCGCCAACTCCAAATCATGCGTGGGGTAATTCTTCTCATGAGGCTTAAGCTTACGGGAAGCATAAGCTATGGCCTATCTTTTCTACTGCAATACACCTCCAAGTCCTTACAAAGACGCATCGGTGTAAACCAAATACTCAACTCCCGGTCTCGGCAATGCTAACAAAGGTGCTGAGGTTAATTTATCCTTCAATTCATCGAATGCCAACTGACAGGCATCACTCCAGATGAATGGCACACCCTTACGAGTCAGATGTGTCAAAGGACCTGCTATCTTCAAGAAACCCCGAATAAACCTCCTGTAGTATCCTGCTAGACTAAAGAAACTACGAATCTCCGTTGGTGTCGTGGGTTGTCCCCACTCCCTCACCGCGGATACCTTCCCCGGATCAACAGATATTCCCCGGTCGGAAATAATATGTCCCAAAAACTGGACCTCCTTCAGCCAAAACCCGCATTTCTCATACTTTGCATACAACTCGTTCTGACGTAGTGTTTGCAAAACTTGCCTTAAATGTTCGGCGTGCTCCTCCTCTGTCTAGGAGTAAACCAGAATATCATCGATGAAGACAATGACAAACTGACCTAGGAAATCCCTGAACACTCTGTTCATCAAGTCCATAAACACTACTGGAGCGTTGGTCAAACCAAAAGGCATAACTCGAAACTCGTAAGAACAATATCTCGACAAGAACGCAGTCTTCAAGACATCCTCCTCCCTGATACGCAACTGATGGTATCCCGATCTTAAATCAATCTTCGAGAAGAAAGAAGCTCCTCTCAACTGGTCGAATAAGTCATCGATTCGAGGCAACAGATACTTATTCCGTATCGTGACCTTATTCAACTCTCGGTAGTCCACACACAATCTTAGTGAACCGTCTCTCTTCTTCACAAACAAAACTGAAGCGCCCCAAGGTGAGGTACTCCTGCGAATAAAGCCCTGACCTAACAGCTGCTCTATCTGATCTCGTAGCTCTCGCATCTCTGTCGGAGCCATCCGGTACGATGCGCGTGCTATAGGTCTCGTATCGGGCAATAGGTCTATAACAAAGTCTATCTCTCGACTGGGGGGTAGGCCTGGTATCTCCTGAAACACATCCGAATACTCCCTGACAACTGGGATCGAATCTAAAGGAATCACAACCTCCTTGGAGGTATCCTCCTCTATGTAATACAGATGAGCGGTCGAACCTCCCTCTGGGCGAGGCATCGCCACTACAAACATCTCTTGCCCCGAAATGGCAAAACCAATGCTCCCGCTGAAGCAATCAATCATGGCCCTATAAGCTACGAGCCAATCCATACCGATAATCACATCGTGCACATGCATATCTAATATCAACATGTCTACAGGTAATACCAAACCACTAATCTCTACCCCCACTCCCCGGCATATAAAGAATATAAGTGACCCATTCCCCAATGGTGAGTCGATACACGTCACTGTGCTCTCCGCTGTGGCTAACAACCCTAAAGCCTTCGCGAAATGTGTAGCTATAAAACAATGTGTAGCCCCCGTATCAAACAATACCCGACCCATAGTGCCATGGATAGGAAACGTACCCTCAATCGCGGGCGGTGCCTGTGGAACTGCTGCCTGGTGGACGTTATAGACACGTCCATACTGTAGCTGCCCCTGCTGAGCTGGGACTGCTGGAATGGGTGGCAATGCTGCCATCTGTGGCGGTGCGGGGAGAGTGGCGGGAAATATAGGCCTCTGCGGTTCCTGGCGAGCACCTTGCTGCTGCTGCTGTGGGGCCCTGCCCCTATCAGGACAATCCTGTCGTTTATGGCCAGTCTTGCCACAAACATAACACTTCCCTGGGAAGTTCCCTCCTCTCTGCCCCTGCTGTCCCCGGCCCTGGTGGCCGTTACCGTTCCTCCCTTGGCCCTGCTGTCCCTACTGAAACTGCTGCCCATTCTGCCCCTGTTGGCCCTGATGGCCGTTTGGACCCTGATGGCCCTGACGGAAACCTCCCTGTCCGTGCCTGTAATTCCCTGATCTGAACCTCTTCTGATCCCCCTGTTGGGAACCCTGCTCACCCTGTCTCTGCCCCTGAACAGATTGTGCCCCACCGGCACCATGTCCTCCAGTCCTGCCCTGCTGGCTAGACTCTCCCGATCTCTTGCCCTCAGCCATATGAAAGCGGTGATCCTAACAGTGTAACAAAGCAGCGTTAACCACATCAGAATAAGTGGCCAACGAAAGGTTCCCTAACAGATGCTGACGGATCCTCCATGTCAACCCGTCGGTGAATTTCTCAATCTTCTTCTTTTTTGTCGGTATCTCATCCAGAACGATATTCAACAGATTCGTGAACTTGGCCTCATACTCGGCCACGGTCTTACCCTCTTTCTTCAGATTCATCAGTTTCCTCCTCATTTCCGTGTGAACAGCTGACGGAAAGTACTTGCGATTGAACCGCACCCAAAAGTCCTGAATAGTGAGAGTATACCTCTCCTCCACGGTGGTAATAGACTCCCACCACTGCAGTGCAGATCCAACTAGCTTGGAAGTAGCTAGCACCTTCTTCTGAACGTCCGTGCACTCATACATCCTCAAGTGCCTCTGCATATCCTTCCTCCACTGGCTCGAGACTACCACATCTGAGCTACCTGCAAACTCTGGCGGATGCGCTTTCTGAAAAGCGTCACGTACACGTTCCCAAGAAGACGGGAATGCATTTGCCTGTACTGGTGCGACAACCGACGCCTGAGGTGGTGCCTGCTGAACTAAAGCAATTGCGGCATTTACCGCTTGGGCTACAATGGCTGCAACCTCAGCGGCGTTCATCATGCCCTGAACTGGAGCGGGCTGGGGTTCTGGCGTTGCATCCCTAGGAACTCGTCGTGCACGTCGTGGAGGCATCTGAAATAAGAATAAAGTTTATAAGTTCACAGTTTATAAACTTAGAATAGCTGAAGAATGAAGCATACACAAAAAGAGTACAACAGTCCTAAAATATAGGGCTCTATATCAACAAAAACTTAGCGGAAACATAATAGCCGTACAGATCCTAAAGGACACTAGAACCTGATGCTCTGATACCACCTGTGACACCCCGACTAATTAAATACCGGGTAGCTACTCCTTTATTAAATTAAATCAAAATGCCAAGTTGGCTCAGTTAATAGCATCACTGTCGAAAACATTTTATTATTACTAACCACCTAGTATTTAAAAAGTAAGTTGTCAAATTTTAATTAAAGTCTGATTAACATGCAGTAAAAGATTTAAAGCAAGAATAATATCACCATACACCATAACGAAATAATAGAATAACCATCACATGATATAAATAAATCTGGAGGAAAAACTCCTCACAACAAATCCCACAACTGAAATAAGTAACGAAATACTGAATACTGAATTAATACATGCTAAAGTCTGAAAAACTGAAATGGAAATGTCTCTAATAGAATTTGGGCAACATGCCCTACAACTGAGGAATACTGAACATGGAATCCAAATGATATAAGCGTCTAAAAAAAATTCCTGTAACTTCCACAAACAGCTACAGCTCGTCATCGGAATGAGAATCCTATGCGTGGTGTCCTTGTGGCTGGGCACCTAAAATGGTTTTACAAGAAAATAGATTTGAAAGCAAACGGGTCAGAGCCCGAATGTGGAGATATTTTAAAAACCTGCAAGTGCTTTAAAAACATTTAAAACATCAAATGCAAAGTACATGTTAGGACGTGCACTCACATGAAATTCTCACCTCTCGACTAAATGTGCACTCCTAACGTAAGTACCCATCTAAAATGACACTAATCCCTAGCTAAGTGACATCATATCTAGCTAGACTGTCATAGGTTCTACTCTTATTACTCGGTTTCCATTTACATTATAACGATCTCATTTAAATAGGGGCTTAACGTAAATTCAGTTTCTCCCATAAAAGCAACACAACTCATTATAGATTATCCCTTTTATGTTATTCCATAGTTATACACACGATACCATATGAAAGTTCCCATTTTATTAAGTGTATATTTTCCACAACATAAATATACAATATAAGCACCCCGAGACTAAGCTGCGGTGCAGACATACTCTGCTATCCATCCCGGTACATCACGTACATAAGGATCACGCATTCCGAATCTCTCAGGAATCGTTCAGATAACACAAATCACAAACAGTGGAGGCGAACACAGTCACATCACATGGGTCACGCACATACCTACGCTCCCACGATCAGCAGACTTATCAACATCCCAATAAGTCCTTCTCTGACCTATGTTCATCGAGGTACCAGTCTAAATCCCCCCCGTAGGCACACAAGGATTAGAGGGTCCTAAGCGAACGCAAACCTCCCGTGATAGCAAGTATGGTAGGTATGTCATACACACAAATCATATATCAATACTAAGTAAACACGCATCTTAGTAATCACCGTAGTTTAATTGTAGTACTTATCGCATTCTCGTACCATTTTATAATTTATACAATTTATATACTCCCGGTTCATAATCATACACGCCATAATTTATTCTCACGTCGTAGTAGGCACTCACGTCTCGACTCAAAATGTCTATTTGATTCGTTCCACAATTATATAATTTACTCCTCATTATATCCCAAATGTCCCAAGTATACCAATACATCATCAAAGGAATGTTATCTCTATCATCGAACAAGTTTACGGGACTCCCAAAATCAAAACAGGCCAAAAAGGCCTAAACTGCCAGCTCGTTAGAAGTCTCGTTCGAACGAGACTGTTCGAACGAGATTCAGTTCGTTCGAACGAACTGAGCGTTCTAATGACATCTCGTTCGAACGAAGGTATCGAACGAATTCCCCCTCATTAGAAGCAACTGGTCAACTCTTTAGAAGCTCGTTCGAACTAGCTCGTTCGAACGACCTGGGGAGGCCTTCTAACGAACGACCAGTTTCGTGCCCAGAATTTCTACTTTCGTTTTTCACCAATTTCTACTCCTCAATTCTCCTCTAAAATTCGTCCCAACAACGTTTTAAGGTCTCTAATCAATCCTAAACATATCAAGGTCACATACTAACGTGTTTTAAGGGAATAATTCATCCTAAACATCACCAAATCACAAGTCTCATCACTTTTCCCCAATTTTTCAAGAACATAAACCCTAAGATTATAAATCATCAATTTCCAGAAATAAATCCGTTTTTATAACACATAAACTTATAATTCTCTTAATTCGATCTTTCAATAACATTTCTACATGCAAACCTATCTCCAAAATTTATTAACAACTCCAGTTTCATGGGTTTTCAATTATCTCCCTATTAATTATGATTATTGAATAGTCTAAGCATGGAAGAAGCATTTACTGCATAAAAACGTAAATTAAACCACTTGCCTTGATTCAATCTCAGATTTTGATGACGATTTGATGAAGCTCTCTCTCTCTCCAAGCTTTTCTCCTCTATCTCTCTCTTTCCAAGCTTTCTTCTCTAATAGCTATGGTGGCTAGGGTTTGTTTTGGGAAAAATTAGAAACCTAAATTCTAATAACCTACGTAGCCTATTGGGTTAAGATGGGTTGGTTAGTGGTTTAGTGGGTCAAATCCACATCAGATATAACTTACTAATTTTCGTCACTTTTAATTCCCAAAAGTACAAAATTACCAAAATACCCTTTATGTTGCCGGTATGGCCTAAAAATACCCCGGGACCCAAACTAAACCCTCGGCTAGTGTTTTCTGACTATCTCGACCCTTCCGGACGCGTTGACGCACTCAAAACGACCATACGGTTAATAGAATTTAATTTCACTTTTATAATTAAAATAATTATATCCTGACGCGACTGTCTCACGCGTCCCAATAAAATGTCCAAATTTTCGTATATAAATCTCACGACAAATTTCATAATTTAATATTCATATATCATCATATATACTCAATATAGTTAAATACCAACTCACATCTCGCTAGTATTTTATCCGGATTAATTCCCAATTAATTCTCATTTAATTAATTAATCCCAAAAATAAATATCGCCAAAAATACGGGGTATTACATATTGGGGTTGTCGGTTTAGGGAATGAGGGAGAGAGGGATATAGAGGATTGATGGAATGAGAGAGATGTGTGAAAGCGGTGAGTTTTAAATTTGGAGTATGACTTGGAAAAGAAATTGGAATATGGGAGGGTTAGTGTGGGAGCTGGGGTAAAGCGGACTTGGGGGATAAGGAAAGAGGCGGAATAGATGGGGGTTAGGTAAATGGGAAGGGAAGCTGGGAGAGAGAGGAGGGAATAGGAGAGAGGAGTGAGGGGTGAGGTAGGACTACGACTACCTAGCATGTAGCTTGAGTGAGATAAGGGAAAGGCTATTGGCATGGTTGTTGGGAGAAAGGATGGTGAGGGTGAAAGAGAAAGGATATATAAGGGACATGAGTCTTGGATAGGAGAAGGGAGAGGTTTAAAGGTGGATTGGGAGTGATGGCTACATGGTGTTGTACGTTTAAATGAAATTTGGGTTCTTGTAGTAGGAAAAGGTAGCAATTGGGTGAAGTTGGCTTTATGGTTTGTACAATAGGAGGAGGGTTATGTGTAGTTTGGTGAGGTGATAGGAGAGAGTGTAGAGGATAAATATTAGGTAGAGACAGAAGATTGGCGTGGAGGGGTGCAATGGTGTGTGTGTCTGTGTGGTGCGTGTGTATATATATAATATAAATATAAAAATACAAATGTATATACATATACACACACTAAAGGACTAAAATACACACTAATATAAAAACACATATTGATACAAATACATATGTATACACACACACACACACACACACACACATATATATATATATATATATATATATATATATATTTATAAGTAATAACTCATAAAACATATACACACTCAGATATAGTAAATACACACATAATAATAATAAACATAAATGTGTAATCACACATAACACACGTATATATATAGGGATATTCTCAGGTGTGGACCAAACCGTGCGCACTCGGTACGGACTTTGTCCTGTTCCTCACGTGGTCCCCTCGTGGTCTCTAAAGACATTTTGCTATTTTCTTTAGATGGTCCCCCTTTTGTTTTATATGAAATCCTTACTTGAAGACCAAATATTTAAAAGATTTATAGTTTAAGTCCAAATTGGTATCAAGACCTTAAAGATTTTAGAAACTCACCAAATTTCGACCAACCCCCTAATTCTGGTATTAGATCCATAAGATGCTCCTTTTAGAATTTTAGTAAAAATACTTTAATGCCCTTGGGATTTATCCCTCGCATTTACCAAGATATTTTTGGAATCAATCCAAACTACCATCTCATACCTATAACTGATTTAGACTCTGTAGGTTGTTTAACCACACACATAGACAGTTGTTCTCACACTGAACACATCCCAGCCAAACACGCAGACAGTAGACAAGTTACTGCTAGTGCTATTAATAGCATAATAGGCCAAAATAAGTGTATACTCCTTATATTAAGACAATTAATAAAAGACATTCAAACCCTAGAAACAAAGATAAAAAAATATTTCTGAAAGACTACTAGAAATAGATAACCAAATCCCAATAGACCTTGTCCATAGTTTACAAGAAATAAATATTAAGACTAATCATATAGAAGTCCTTAACAAAGACATCTTAGAAATTAAAACCTTAATTAAAAATCAAGACAGTGAGTTAATTAAACTCACTAAAGAACAAGCTAAGCTTATCCCTAGATTAGATAGTTATCTTCCTAATGGAGATAGTTAGATTAGACTGGAATGAGGTACCAAGAGACCTATCCATTCAGACCTTACCAGACTTTTATCAAATAATTTTAGAAAAAATAAATGATGATAGATTTTATTATAAGATAAATGAAAATGAGATTGTCAACGCTGCTAAAGCAACTAGTCTTATATTAGAAAGATTAAATTTAATTTCTACATCCATAGCAGCTACCCAAGACTATAACAGTAGCTTTGTTAAAGACTTGCTTTGAGATTTAAAGGCTAAGACAGAAGGATTAACTACCTTCTATACAGACTTTGTTAAATTCCAACAAAATTTAGCAAATTACCTTAATAATATGGAAAGCCATAACCTATCCAAAATGAATAGTATTATTAATGAACTTAGACTAGACATATCCCAAGTAGAAGAAAAATACAAAGAAATTATAAATGGAATTAAGGTTGTATATAATAAGCCTTCCCAAGCAGAAATAGACTCGCCTTTTATTCTAACTCGTTTAGATAAAATAAAAAAAATTGTAGAATCTATAGAAGTTAGAACCATGCAACAACAAGAAAAAGATAATGAAATAAAAGACTACATTACAAATGTTGCAAAATCCCTAGTTAATTCTCTAGCTAGACATAGTGAAGAAACTTCTGAGAAGACTAGAAAAGAGAATAAGAATTTTAAAGAAGAAATCCTTAGTCAAATAAAAAGACAAAAAGATTATTCAGACTTCTTAGAAAGAATTGAAAAAAGACTTGAACAAAAACAGGTTACCACCTGTAAATTTAGAGAAACCCCTCCTATAGAAACTAGAGGAAGGAATACCATAATTAGACGAGTCATAAATGATGAATTATATAAGACTAGTAAGATAGTTAGCTCTATCCCAAATATTGGACAGAGTAATCATATGCTCCAAAGACTTAAGGATTCATCCTCCAATGTTAGGTTATGATGGAAAGAAAGAAATTTTACCAATCCTCTCCAATGGAAAGAATGGGGTGAAGTTGACTGGAAGAGTTGAAGATTCCATTAATAATGGAAAACTTCCAGCCGTTAGATACATATACTTGTTTAAAGAAGGTGTCACTCCTAATCCTAATTATAACATGACTTACCATTGTAGGAATCATGTGTTAGACAAATCTTGTACTGAGCTCCAAATGTTTGACTCAGAATCGATTAGATCTAGAGGAACTGATAGGAAGTTCTAATTCCTAACTTTTGGACTCTTTCAAGAAAGAAACCAAGGATTACGTAGACCTCAGAATAATATCAACCTATTATGTTGTTTAGTAGACAAAAGATGGAAAGATTTTGATAAAAGCCTTATTGGGATAGCCCAATTAGAAATGTCAGATAATATAGGATACTTTAATGTCATTCTGGCATTTACAGTAACCGTAGACACAGCCAAACATTTTAAGTTAATCTTATATGCTAGTGGCTATGAAGACTATATTATCCCAGACGCTAATATAAATATAGAATTTCAAAGCTATGTGAAGTTCTCCCAATTTCCTTATGAAGGAATGCAATCGGGAATTTCTAGCGGTAGATTTAATGAAAAAATCTTAGTTAGAACCAATGTTTCAGACTACAATCATACTTACAGTATTAGAAATACTGGACCTATGAAAGAAAAAGCTAAGACCCTTTAGCAATCGCCAGAATTTCAAGAAACTAAGACTATACAAAATAAACCTTTATTTATTAATTAAGACGATGTCACTGGAAATGTTACCATCCAGTTTGGTCCTCCTAAGGTTGTCAATAAGAATATCCAGATCGAAGAAATTAGATTTAGGAATATGGGAGAAGCCATAATCAATGATCCTTCAGAAGGAGAATGTAGTAGTAAGACTTGTGCTAGTTTACTAAGACAATCCCTAATAATTAGAGCTAGAAGATCATTTGAACAAAAAGACTTAATTAAAGAAAAAGCAAGGATCCAAAACTTTGGACAAGAACTCTCAGAATTGGATATGAAGACATTTAAAAATCAACTTAAGAAAAGTCATTCGGTTAGATTTCATGAAAGAGAAAAATTTAATATGATAGCCCAAGACCGCACATTAAAATTAAAAGAATCTAAGAATACAAAAGAACTTCTTAGAAACCTAAGACTAATAGAAGAAGGAGAACAAAGATTGATTCCAACTACACAAGTAGACCCTTATAAACAAGAGATAGGAAGTAGTAGTAGGCTAGAGATGCTCCTAGACTTTTTAGTAAACAAATAGGAATAAATATTCCTAAATACTCAAGCACTGTAGTTAAGACTAAACCTGATTATATAAAAGACTTTCCAACTAGTGACAAGAGTTTCACTTCTGTTAAGACTATGGCAAGTCAAGCCATAAATACTGTAGGTATATACCTCAACCTAGAAAATGTTCAAGATAGGAAGAAGACCGTAGATGAATGGCGCAATCAGATGAACATGTGTTTTGCATCCAATGAGCAATGGGATGCAAGTTCATATAAGCAGTACACTGAGCAATCCATTAGAGATATTGCAAAAGATTACTTAGATAGTTTAAGGAAGGCTACAGATGAAGATTCCTTAGCAAAGGTTGAGAAAATTAAAGAAAACCTAGAAGAAAGATCAATCTAAGAATATATTCAATTGTTCACATCAGAATTCGTTGGAGCTAGACATCTAGCTCAAATCATTGAATAAGACCTAGAAAAAACTAAGTTATCCCTCCTTAGCATTTGTAAATTAGATAAGATAAATGAATATAACAATAATTATGAGCAACTATATTACCAAATTAAAGAATTTGGAGAGACCTTAAAAGATAAATACTTTAGAAAGATACCTACCACAGGAAAAATCCTAATTAATGAATATAAGAATTGGCCAGGAGTAGCTGGAGTTAAGAACAACTCCCTTGGTGAAAGAATCAATTTCACCAAAGACTATATCATATCTAAGAGACGTGATATAACTCAAGGAAAATTAATAGACGAGATTTTCAAGCAGATCCCTCCAATCAAAGATGAAAGAGACATCGCTCCAATCTAATGGGGATGTGGTAGTGAATCTAAGAAATTTAAGAAGAAATTAGAATGGAAACATAGGAAGTTTAAGACTAGACCTTTAGGATTTCCAAAGAAGTATAAATTTAGACAATCTACTACCTTTAGAGAAACGAATCCTAAGACTCGGAAGAATAGATTTAACCAAAGAAGATACTTTAAGAAGAATACTAGTAAATATATGAAGATCCCTAATTATAGGAAAGACAAAGATATATCTCAATCTAAGACTGCCATCAAAGAATGTTGGACTTTCAACAAAGAAGGATACTTTGCTAAAGACTGCCCTAACAAAAAAGATAAAGAAGGTATTAAGATCATTAATACAATATTAGATTATGCAGATCAAGAAGAGTTAGGCATCCTATATGCTATAGAAATATCAGATATAGAAGATGATGACAATACTAGTATTTATAGTGCATATACAGATAGTGATTTAGAAGACTATAGTGATACTGATGAGTATAAAGACTCTCAGGCTACTCTAGACTTGTATATGATGTAGAATAATCAAGACGATTAAGATAATTAATATATAGACTTTGAAGAAGCTTGGTATAAGAGTATATTAAGCCCCTTTTTAAAGAAAAGATGGACAATTAGTAATCCTGAGTTACTAACATATATACCTAGATGTTACTTTGATGAAAGACATTATTGCACATTTGAAATGAAATGTAGAAAAAAAGACTTTAGATGCGTAGAATGCTTTGAGATTATACAAATAGAATTATTTATGGTTTGTGTTATTTGTCAATTACACTACTATGAAGACTGTTGGAGAACTAGATTTTGAGCAATTTATACTAGTCAGTATGACGCTTAAATAGACTTAGACATTAAAACATATTATCAAGACATTGATAGAAATATAGCCAAAAGATTGCAAGAAAATGAAGACTTCAAAGGAAAGGGAATTTCCTATGATTTAGAAGAATACCATTCTGATAGCAGTTCAGAAGACCAAATACCCTTAGATTTTATAAATAAACCCCAGAAAGGAATATCTATTTTAGAAAACAACAATTTAGGAATTTCTACTAAACTACATGCTTGTTTTGTAGAGTTATTTGTTCAACACAAAGACTATCCTAAAAGACTTTCAGCTTTTATAGATACAGGATGCTCTCAGAGTATTTGCAAGGCTAATGCCTTCCCTGAAGACTATTTTTTAGAAAGTACTCAAGAAATCTATGGTAAAGTGTCTAATGGAGATCCATTTACCTCATATTTCCAGACTATTCCTATTTATTTTAAATTAAGAAATCAGACCAACAAAACCGTTAATCATAGGTTTTGGATAATGGATCCTCGTCCTAGTTTCAATGGAAACATTATTTTAGGACAAGACTTTATAAGTAAATATCATCCTTATACTCAGTATAATGATAAGATATTAATTAGTGATAAAGAGGAATTTAATATTAAAGCCCTTCTAATAGATCACAAGACTGCCTTTGACCTTATGTAGGTCAAACCTAATTATAGACCCATAAAACATCAGAGTTCTTCAGTTGAGCATGGTGGACCTAGACCTACAACCCAACAAGAAGCCTTAGAAATTACTAAGCCCTTACAAAAAGAATGTAAGTATCCAGACCAAAAGTGTTATAAGCAAATAACACTTATACAACAAGATATTTTAGATCAAGCCTAACATACCTTATTATAGGTTCAAGCTATATCCAAACCAAACAGAAGAAAATAAATATAGAAGTAGAAAAAGAAAAGATTAGGCAACTACCAGAGCTGACTTTAGGAGAAAACCTCATCGCTAAGTGGGAAAAAGACCAAAGTTATTGTGAAATCATCCCAATTAATCCAGACGCCACTATTAATGGTGGAACCTATAAGAAAGGATATTCACAAGAAGACAGAGAAGAATTCAAGAAAGACATAGATGAAGTGCTTGAATTAGTCATTATTAGACAAAGTAAAAGTAGACATAATAGCCTTGCCTTCTATGTTCAAAATGAATCTGAACGTAAAAGATGAAAAAGATGCATAGTTATAGATTATAGACAATTAAATAAGAATTATGAATTTGAATCTTATAAGATACCAGACAAGAATAATTTGATTAATTTAATTGAAGATAGAATTATATTCAGTAAGTTTGATTGCAAATCAGGCTTCTGGCAAATTAAGATGTATCCAGATAGTATTACTTGGACAGCCTTTAGTGTGCCGCAAGGAAAATACGAATGGCTAGTAATGCCATTTGGATACTTGAACGCTCCTCAAGTATTCCAAAGAAGAATGGATAATATATTTAGACCTTATTCAAAATTTTGTCTTGTTTATATAAATGATATTCTTGTAGCTAGTAAGACTGCGATAGAGCATGTAGACAATCTTAAAAAGATTATTTTAGAATTAGATAAACATGGTATTGTTATTTTCGAAACAAAAATGAAATTATTTCAGACTGAGATAGACTTTGTGGGAATGCATATTAATAAAGGAAAATTATCCTTGGCAGAACACATAACTAAGAAGATTCTTGAGTTTTCAGATCAACTCAAAGATAGAAAACAATTACAATCATTTTTAGGATTGCCCAATTGTGCTGCAGACTTTATTAAAGACCTTTCTTCAAAAAGACAAAGCCTAACATCCATATTATAAGGGACAAACAAGACTAATCCTTTTTATTGGACCAAAGATGATTTTTTAGTCATAAGACAAATTAAAGATGCATTCAAGAATATTCCTTTACTTGAACTGCCTAATGCAGAAGACCAGTTTATAGTAGAAACATATGCCTCTGATAAACAATGGGGAGCAGTATACTTTGTCGTTGATCATCAGACAAAAAAGAAGAAGCTTTGTAGACATAGTTCTGAAACTTTTACAGACCCAAAAATAAGATACACTGCCCATGAAAAAGAAGTTTTAGTTATAGTAAAGGCAATAGAAAAATATATGCTTTTTCTTAGACCTAAATATTTTACTGTTTATACTGACTCTTCTTATGCAGTAAAATTCAGAGACTTAGACTTGTCCAAATCAAGGACTAATAAACTTATTAGATGGCAACAATTGCTTCATGGTTATGACTTCTTTGTTATACATATTAAGGAAAGTAAAAATACCATTCCAGACATCATATCAAGAAAACCAATGTTTGCTAACACTAATATAATTTCATGTTTTATGTTGCAAACAAAAGACCTAGACAACATGAGTTCCTCTGGAACGAATAGAAGGAACAGAGAAGACGTTGCAGACTATCTTAGACGCATAAGACCAAATGTTGGTACAACGCGAAGACAGACTCATATTCAAGACTCCCAAAAAAGACCAATCCTAAAGAACTTTGATGATATCTTGGTTCCTCCAGGAAAATATAGAAAATAGATTATTGCTCAAAATAGCCTCATTGGGAAGATGTATTTTTCCCAATATAGACCCGATCAAAGATACCCAGACTTGATCAAATTTAGACGAGAATTTTCAGATGACAAAAATACTCTTATAGACGCCATATGGTGGAATGTGAAGGATAGACTAAGGATAGATTTTAAAAAAAAATTGGTAGCCATTACCAGATTTATGAGGACTCAAAGACTTGCAGTTATCCAACTCAGTAGTATTGCTATACCTAGATCACAGACTCAAACCTATGCTCAGACTCTTGGAGAATCCTCCAAAGCTAAACCCACTGATAATTTTTGTTATCAGAAAAAGACTTTTAAGACTAAGATTGTTATACCGTTTGGTCATAATAATCTTCCATTAACAGAAGACTATAAGAAAGAATCTAATAGCATTATTGAATATTTCAATATGTTATTATCTGAGACTAATGGATATGCCTTAATAATAAAAGGTTTCTTCAAAGACGTTCCAAAGATTTATCTTGCTGGGAAAGCAGAGATTGCCCAGATAACCTTAGCAGACTATGGGTTCATTGGACTCATCCAAATTGAGACTATAGAAGACTCTGTTGCTCTTAGAAAAATAGTCAATGACTATGTTAAGAAGGTAAAAGATTACCTTCCTTTATTTGCTAGAATCTATCAAATTGCTCCAAGTTCATGCAGAGGAATGAGAGTTGAAGATTTTAGACTTACTAGATTTTCCAATTGCATATTTGAAGATGTTGAGATTTTATCAGAAGATGAAACTAAAGATTTATTTATTGATAAGTCCAAGCTCCAGATTTCTCAAGCCATTGAGACAATTAAAATCATGGAGTTATTGACAGGAGAAGACAGGTGGTACACTGCCTACTAAAAAGAAGACCTAATAATTCAAGCCGATGAGACATTCAATGAAAGGCTCAAGAACAAAGCCAATGAATTGGTAGAGATAACTTTGTCAGCTAGCCTTTGAATCGTGGGCCTCATTAATGAATTCTTCAATAATGCCCTCCCAGGCCAAGACAAGGTATAAGAAGACACAGATACAACAAAGGGCCCCTCAGTAGTGGAAGAATTATTAAAGATGGAAGACTTATTTGCTTAGACTCTACTTTCCATAAAGATGCTTGCCCCACATGGGCCACCAAACTGATAAAAAGAGGAAGACTTTGGTTGTCTTGATGCTCTTGCATTATTACAAAGAAGACAAGACTCATAATGAAGACTTAGCATGCCCCATCAGATGGACTTTCTTTTTAAAAAGAAAAAGGGTCCTCAATTATCAAAAGACGTAAAAAGCCTGAAGACCCAGCTGATAAGATTCTGAATACAAAGTTGCTTTAATAATTTATATCTTTCTACCAGATTACTTTTGGCATCCGGTTACCAGTCATTTGTAGTGCCCTTGAGCTATAAAAGGGAGCGTCCAGTTGAGTTTTAAGACATCAGTTGTTAGAGAGTGATTAGTTGTTAGACTTCCTGTGTTTTTAGAGAGTATGCTTGTAGTGAGTAATATGTACATGAGTGAGTAAACCTCGCATAGTTAGGGGAGAGTTGTATTTACCTATGAAATGCAATAACAATATTTTTTTCCAGAAATCTCTTATGCTAAGTTATTATTATTTTCCAAATTGTCTCCAACTTTCTGTTCATAGAGGATTATTGTGTGGAACCTCTGGTGTAGCACACAAGGTGTTATACTGGTGAATCGTCGTCAGGTGCCGATTTGCCATGAGCTATTAGCCAGGTGGGCGTTAGGCGTGAAGGCGTACAGGTAGGAAACGGGTTCAACGCCAAAATAGTGGATCGAGGTGCGACACATAAAGAGAGAGTTGTAGGAGGCCGAGACCAGAGAAGAATAGTAACAAGGTTGAAGAGAAGAAGGAAGGAAGATAAAGATATTGCAGATCAGAAGGAAGGTGTAAATCGATCCAAACCCTTAACTATTTTTACATATTATTGCTTTAAAAAAGAATCTTGTATGAGCCTACAAATCACTAAAGACTTTTTAGAATTTGTTAATCAAATAAATTTAGACTTAACTAGAGAAATCCAAGATTGGACTCTTACAGACCCTAAAGATAAAGAACTTATAGAAACTGCTTTAACATACGCAGGTGGTACTTTCAAATATATAGACCAGGTTCTTGAGTGGTTAGCACGAGAAGTACTTAGAATAAAAATAATTAGAACTGGGATCCGAGATCTCTTTAGACAAATATTAAGAACTGCAGATTTTGTAGAAGAACTGTCAAGACCTGAAAAATATCAAGAATATACTAGGATACTTGAAGATAACATAGACATATTAAAATTTATTAGATGAAAAAGATTAGCTGAAACAAAAGCTATTTTAATTAGAGCCTGAGGAATCCGCCCTCTCATTAAAAACGTAGAAACAGCTGCACCTAGAACATACGGTAGATTTTTGTCATCCTATGGTGATAATAATTTAGACGAATTTATAGATAACGATATAATTGATATTATTACTCAAATATATAAAGAAACTAAACTGATAAACCCACGATATCGTATAAGGCATTTAAGACTAGAATATTTTCCATCAAAACCTCTTCCAATTTCTAGACTCCCTGAAGAAACTATTTATATAGATAATCTTCGCTATTTAGAACTCCAGTACGAAAGTGACGGAAGAAGATTAAGAAGTAGCAGTAGCCCTGAAACTTCTACACTTAGACTTCCAGATTAATTAGGCTTTAAAATAAGCTTAAAAGACCTTAAAAATCATTGGGGTAGAAATTAATATTCCAGAAACCTTAGAAAGAGAAGGTGGTCCCTAAGCGGTCCATAAAAGACAAAAGAGGTCCTAAGACTTATTTGGACGTTAGCTAATCCGCATACTAATCCACATAGAATGATTCGCATGAGAGCCGGACTCTCTCTCCTGTGACACCCTGCCCAATTAAATATAGGGTGATCAGTCCTCTACCAATTTAAAACAGGATATTCAGTTGGTTCATTCTCAGCATCACTGTTGAAAAACTTTTTAACATATTAATCACCTAATATAAAATTAAGCTAGGTGTCAAAACATTTCCAATTTAATAAAACCAAGTAAATCCATTTCTTTCCATTTTAAAATATAAAGCATTCACCACACATAGGAATGTAAATAAATACTGAACATGAATCAAGCACTGAAATAAATAAGACTCGATAAAACCTCCCAGTTCAAAACTCCAAACCACATAATAAACAGAATACAATATCTCTGATGAAAGAACTAGAAGTGGGCGACATATGCCCTAAACAAGAAGTCTAGATGAAACTAAATGGAAAGGATAGATGCTTCTACTGGAAGGACCAACAGCTTTCACAATAGCTGCAGCACGTCAACCAATCCAAATCTCTAAATTTGATACTCCTGTGGCTGAGCACCTGATATAATACATATATATAGCAAAAGAGAGAAGAGATACAAGAAACGGGTCAGAGCCCGATGTGTAAAAATATTTTAGCAAGTATTTAAAACTAGTTCTTAAAACAAGTCTTATACGCATGTTAGTTATCGAACTCTCACATGAGTTTCTCACCTCTCATCTATTGTGCACGCCTAACGAACATCTAATCTCCCCCTAGTTATACCTCCCAGTCTAACTAGTCCGAAACCATACTAATACTAACTATGCTCACTAGTAGTATTTCCCTATCGCCCATACAATACGATATTCAAATAGTTTATCTCACATACTAAATTTCATTATTCACCGTTTAAATGGTTAAATCTTTTATTCACTAAGATTATTTTACTTCTCATTTTCATTTTATCTACTAGTCTCACAAAGTAGAAAATTACTCAATTACACTGATACATATATATAGTCTCATCATCCCTATATATATACACTAATCATGCACTCTTAGGTTAAGACCACTTAGTGCAACGTAATGATTATTATTATTACCAAGTCTACTAATTTCACACAGTAGCAATATTCACAAGTCCATATATATATATAGAATCACATCATCCCTATACATATACATATACTAATCCTGCACTCCCGGCTAAGACCCATTAGTGCACATATTCCGGAAATCATGCATCCCCGGGTTAGCACCCATTAATGCACCTATCAATAATAATTCAGCACCCCCGGGTTATCACCCATTAGTGCGCCTAACAATAGAATATTGCATCCCCGGGTTAGCACCCATTAATGCACCTATCAATATTAATCCAGCACCCCCGGGTTATCACCCATTAGTTCGCCTAACAATAAAATATTGCATCCCCGGGTTAGCACCCATTAATGCACCTATCAATATTAATCCAGCACCCTCGGGTTATCACCCATTAGTGCGCCTAATAATAAAATATTGCATCCCCGGGTTAGCACCCATTAATGCACCTATCAATATTAATCCAGCACCCCCGGGTTATCACCCATTAGTGCGCCTAACAATAATCATCTTTGTACCCCCGGGTTATCACCCATTAGTACACATATCAATAGAGTTTCTGCACCCCTGAGTTATCACTCATTAGTGCTCTTACAATAATATTACATAATAGGCATACACACATCCTATTATAAATTATAGGTATTTCTCCAACCTACATATATACTCTTCATACGTATTTTAACCTCATTACTACGTATAGTATAAATAATTAGATTACTATTCTCTCTCGTAATCTCCAAGGTACATTCTCTCTATACCAAAATAATTAAAGTATTAATTCTCACATACTTTCTCAAAATTCCATCTTATTTAAATTTACTATTTGGCAGTTTCTCTCGCTCCAATAACCCGACAAACTCGAAACTAGACTTTGAGAAAAATTCCCTCTGTCGCTCGAACCAGAAGGGTTGTCGTTTGAACGACTTCCACGTGTCGTTCGAGCGGCTTCGCGCGAGATGCCATCTCGCTCGAAAGACTTCGCGCGAGGTTCCCATCTCGTTTGAACCACTTCGCGCGAGATTGCACTGTTCGTCTTCTTCACCAAACTTCAACGTTTTTCACCATTTTTTAACCTAAAAACCTCTAAGATTCAATTCCCAACAACTCATCATCAATACCCATCAACCCCTAACAGGTTATAGATCATTTCTATCATCCTAGGATCTTTAATTCGTCATTAATCATCATAATTACATAAATCCCCCAAATTAATTCACATGAACCCTTGTTTTCAAAATTCCAATTCAAGAACCTAATCAACCCAGATTCGTTCATCAATATATAATCAAATTCCGTGATTAATCCTCTACATACATGAAGGAATTCCAGCCACTAATTAAACCAATCCTTAATCATAATTTAAATCTCCAATTTTCACCCAATTAACATATAAATCATGATTAATTCCACCTATACTAACATGAGCATGATTATTGCTAAAAGAAAGTAAGTAATAAACACTTGCCTCGAATATAACGGTCTGATCCGTTGGTGATGTTGGTACATACGCGTTTCTCTCTTCGCGATCTACGCGTTGGTGGTCACGGTTATGAAATGTAATGCCAAATGAGTCTTCTCTCTTGAAATTTGGTTCTCCCTCACACCCTCCATGTCCGTTCTTGATTTGTGTAACCTGTTAACCCTAATGGACTTTCCTAGGCTGATATAATTACTCTTAATTTTCGTCCATTAATTTAGCCCAAAAATCCAAATTACAAAACTACCCCTACGGGGTGCCGGTTTGGCCTAAAATCTCCCGGAGTCCAAATAAAATACCCGGGTAGTGTTTTCTTACTATCTCAACCCTCCCGGACTCAACAGCGCACTCGAAATGACCATACGAGTTAATAAAAATAATTTCTCTTTTTATTCCATTCAATTAGTCCCGACACGACTCACACACGTGACAGACTTAAATTACCAAACTGCCGTATTTCTCACTTCCGATAATTTATCAGATATCATAATTCCATATTACATATCGCACAATAATATTTAATAGTTCTCAACAATAAGTATTAACCCTTGGCACGCTAGTTAATAATTATTTTAATCCAGATTAATAACAAATTAATTTCTCACATTTTAATTTAATTAATCAAACCACGATAAATAAATCGCATATTTATTCCCACAATAATAATTAATCACATAATTATTTAAATCGTCAAAAATACGGGGTATTACATCTATCTCTCTCTCTCTTTATATATATATATATATATATATATATATATAATACACACACATACACATATTGGGAGTGAGACAAGGAGAGAACGGTCTGAGACGGGGTTTATCGAGTATTTGATGTCTCGAGTCACACGAGATTTCACTTGAAGTTTTTGAGCAGTTTTTTGCCGAAATTACCTTGAATTGAGCCTTTTAAAACCGCAAATGCATATTGACCTACAAGATAAATAATCACACATATACGACTAATTTTAATAAAATTAACAATTAAAATGAGTTTATTTTGGGCATAAATAACACAGTTTTGGGTGATTATCAACCCACATAGGATCGCTCATACCTAACACATAAATAGCTAGAGTATATACTTACACATACCAACTAATATCTCATAACACATATTTTAGGCTCGTATAGTCCTATTAATATCTTTCGACATTATATGATCATCTACACTTAATAATACCATGTAACACATTGTAAGAGCATTCACATACTCATTTGTCCCTCATAGGTATTTATCTTTTTTCAATTTTTCAAAACACTTTGGGTTTTTAATTTTACCTCTACGGAAAGCTTCAGCAACGTTCAATCGATTTTTGTCATCCACACGATTCATTGATCACACTTTGGATGAAAGGTATATTGGAGTATCCCTACACTCGCGTCACATGTTTATACAAAACTCCCACATCTTGGTAAAAACTTTTTTGTGTGTAAAACTTGAATCTCTTCGACATCCTTTCCATTGATGTCCTTTCCAATCTTAACAAAGACACCCATGGGGGTATGTTTAGGCTTTGAAGAGTTAAGGTCATACTTCTTCACAAGGTCCTTTGCATATTTAGATTGTGAAATAAAAATTGCACCACCCATTTGATGCACTCGAAGACTAAGAAAGAAAGTGAGTCCCCCTACTATGGTCATATCTAATTGCACTTTACACATCACTACACACGAAATTGATGTCACTTTATGGGTGATGTCAAAGTTGTACGATCTTTTACAGACAGTTCAAACGTTTGAATATTTGTGAGAGAGAGTCCATTATCGTAAGAATGAGTATGTGTGAGATTTGTTCATGATTTTAAGGAGTTGAAAAAGTTAGATGCTAAATCAAAATCACGAGAGATGATATGTTTAGGGATATAATTTTGATTATATGATGCTATATTTGAAAATTGGATATTATATCCCATCTTTGTAACGATTGAGTGAAAGCCGACACAGGAAAAAATAATTTTTAACAAAGAGATGTTTCAAAGATTTATATCCATCCAAAATTGAGTAACATCATATGTGAAAACAAAGGTTTTAACTAAATCGTCCATTGAGGAAGAAACAAATGTTAGTTGAAAATATCTTAAATGGTGTTGAAAATTTTCACCAAGCTTTGAGTAATTTGTTATATGAATCGTTATTCTTCATTGAACTTGAGCTTGGTTTTAAATTTTTCAATGGTGTTCTTTGTTTTTATTTTTCACATAAAAGGTATGACCTTGTCAATCTTAGTTGATTAATATCATTATGTTATTAGCCTTTGAGATAATATTTTCTTGATTATGAACGCTTATCATATATCTCACAACATTTGGTAAGTTAGAAATCTTGATCTATATTTGTTTCTTATCCAAATTAAGGTTTGTGAGTTTGTTCACTATGTATTGCATATATATGTGTTTATAAAAAAATCTTTTTATAATGTATGCTACCTTAACACTATTTCATTGACTTTATGTGCTCTGTGAATTCTCATTCTTTCGTTACTTATATTTTTTTATGTGTCTACTTCCTTCAGAGAAAGGGGGAGAAGTTATTTAGAGGAGTTCTTATAGAAAGGGGGAGTTTTCTTTCCTTACGGTATCACATTTAGGGGGAGACTTGGATGTTGTTCCATATGCTAGTTAGAAGAGAAATTTGATCAATGAATTTCCATATCTCTTAGTGTTATATCTAATTATTTCATGTTGTGGATTTCTTCACACATTGGTATTTTAATGAGTTTGCTAGTGTTTTTCAAGAAATGATGCTCCGAGTAATTCGTACAAAGACTTTGAATAAGTATATTATTGTTTCTAAGTTGTAAGCATTTGTATCTTCTATCTTATTATGCCTTTAGTTTGTGCTTATGTCAAAGTTGATAGAAGCTCCATTTTGATTGCTTATAACCTTCGGCTGTTTTTTTTAATGTAATATACAAATGAGAAGATTCTAAGAGTATCCACATAATCATTTGAGCCCTTATAGGTAGTTTTCTTATTCTGTATTTCCAAAACACTTTGGGGCTTGATTTTACCTCTCCTGAAAGCTTCATTAATGTTCATGATTTTTTAATTATATTATCATCATCCACATGACTTAGTGATCATACTTTGGATGAAATGTATATTGGAGAATCCCTACACTCACGTCACATGTTTTGATAAGACTTTCACATCTTGGTAAAAAGGTTTGTGTGCGTAAAACTTGTGTTTTTTCACCTTTGACTTTGATTATTTCTACAAACTTTTAAAAACCGAAAAATAAGAAATTTTGGGTGAATATTGGTAGCTTTGCAGCAACGAAGGTTTTCCTTCACTAATAACGAGCTAAAGATGTTCTTTTTGCAGAAAAAATAGGAAGAAATCGCTGGCAGCTTCGCGGAAGCTTTGCCACAGTGAAGGGCTTCGCCGCAACAATGCTTCTTTTTCTTTGGTTGATTGTTCCCTTGTAGGTCCTTTAAAAATATCAAGACGTTGAAGTGACTGGATTCACTGCAAGATCACTCCGATGAACCTATCAATGACATGTATAAAGGCGTGGATCTGTTTTTTATATATTTGAGGATCTTCTTAATTTGTGTGTATAAAATCACTTTATGGTTGTTTATTGGACATTGGAACCCCCCAATAAATCTCTCACACGTGTGTTATATAAGAGATGTAACTTGTAGCTTGTCTTGGAAATGGGTAAACCCATTGGAGTGGTTTTTCTTATCTAAGCCATTATCGCTCTTCATTTTAAAAATATCTCTCAAAAATTTTCAACAGTAAAATACCAAGAGAGCTTTTGTGTCACCTTCATCTTATTCTTTTCTAAGAAGATAAGATCACACTTTTGAAAAAGAGAGAATCCATTTTCAAGATCTAGTTTATTTTTTTCGTTCTTATCTTTTTTGTATTTAATCACCTCTCTTTCTCGAGGTTGATCAGTACTGGAAAAGACTAATAGTAAATTTTCAAAAATCACATTTTTCATATACTTAAGGGTCTTTCTCCCAACAAGAGTATTGTGATCTTTGAGGTTCTTTTTCCAGTTCAAATCATTTGTGAACTCCAACTTTGAAGACGAAAGCTTGCCCAACATTGTTGACGTGCGTCATGACATAAGGGATGTTGATAACTTCAATCGGTGTATAGAGATATTCGAATTTCTACAAATTAGTGAAAAAAGTGTGAGGTGTGATTTAACGTGAAATGAATGTTAGTCGTTAGTCCCCTCCATAAGTATTTAAGTCACAAACTAGAATGGATTTTTAAAATTGAAGAAAAAAATTGATGTTCTAGGAAGTTTTTAAGTCACAAAAACTATCTTTGAAAACTTTTAGGGTAGTTTTAACAAATCGTGTGCTGGAATTTTACACACATAAAAATAGTAAAAATGTAAAATTTTAAGTAAGATTTACGATAAAAAAATCGTGAGTCATCATGACATCTTAGTCAAAAATTATTCTCAAAACAACGAACCTCGTACAAAGTTGGTAAAGATATTTTCTATTATACTAGAGCTTGTAGGAAGCTCACGTTGACACCATGCCTAATTAAATATCCGGTGATAAGTTCTTTATTAAATTGAATCAGAATATATAGTTGGTTTATTCTCAGCATCACTGTCGAAAAATAATTTCTTTATTAAATCACCTAATAATTAATTAAGCTAGTGTAAAAAAAATTCCATTTTTAATTTCATTAAAAACCATTCCACAATACAGAAAACTAATAAGTAACATCACATCACAACTGAACTGAACTAAATATAACAAGAATAAATGTGACTGGAACAACTCTTCAGCTAAAATATATCATTACTACTAAACAAATGATATCCAGAGTACTGACAAAAGTAAATACAACCTCTATAATAGAATGAAATAACTAGAATCTTGGGCGACATGCCCTAAATGAAAGTAGAAACTACAGATGTGTTAATCAACAGAATGGAAGCGTCTAAACAAAAATCTGCATCTCCCGTAGCAGCTATAACCCGTCGAGACATTCATAATCTACGTCGGGGTTCCCTAATGTTGGACACTTGATATAAAAGATACAATAGAGAAGAGAATATGTAAGAAAACGGGTCACAGCCCGATTGTAAAAGATTTTTAAAAATAATAAGTACTTAACAAGTGCAATTAAGCGATTATTATGTACGTGTTAGCTTCTCGGGCTCTCAATTGAGAATCTCACCTTTCATCTAGTGTGCACGACTAACGTACCTTATTATCTCCCTAATTAAGGTTCTCAAATATGATTATACCCCATATCATTTCCCCCTATTTTTCACACCATACGCATGATAATTAAACATGTTCATTTCTCTTTAACATGAACTAGGCTTTCACAGCTTTAAGGTTAAGTATTTACTTTTTTAATTCAATCAGATTTCATTATTCATTTTTATCTACAATCTCACACAGTAGATTACATCACAGTATATATATATATATATATATATATATATATATATATATATATACATTTTCACACAATAGATTACATCACAACATATATATTCATCATATTATTATATATACTAATATGGCACTACCCAGACACAAATGAGGTGCATGCATACTCTGCTATCATGCCTTGATACATATCTCACTATATAAAGGACTATTTGTTCGGTGTCTCTAACGAACCACAATTAAAATAACACATATATTGAAGGCGAGCATAATCTCCAGCCAAATGGGTCACGAACATACCTACGATCCCATTCAACCATCGAAACTATCATTCACACCGATAGCACGTGTCCAAGGTCCTATGCTCAGGGTACGAATCTAAAATCCCCCTAAATTGTCTCATCAGGATAAGATCGTCCACAACGCGAAACCTCAACCCCCATAGCAAGCAACGTAGGTATGTCATACACACAATAAATAATAATGTAGGTATTCACCCCACCTATATATAATAACAATCGGGCCCATGCACAACCCATATAATAATTTCCATACGTAGTATATTTATCTCTAATATCCTACGTACTTACAGATTATGACTTTACTTCTCAAATTATATTCCTAAGATTCTCTCATCACTTGAAGGTAATAATTTATTCCTCATGTAAATTCAGTTGGTAACATCTACGCCCTACTCGTCCATGTCATCACAACTCTCGAATTTCTACGAATCAAAATTATCGTCAATTTAGGTTTAATTCTCGATAATCCCTAATTCAATATTAACCCTTTATTTCATCTCCTAGGGTTAATCCCATATATGACCCTTTTACTAATGGTACTAATCTTAAGCCATCATTTATCCGATTTAAACCCCAATTTATATAATTCTCCACCATGAGTCATTCAATTAACACTCGTTAATTTCCCCCATTCGATTCCACACATAATAATATTTTTTGGGTCTTAAGTATATCCTACTGCCCTTACCTAGGTGATTTAATCAAAAATTAAAAAGGAACCAAATCACATTTCCAGGGGGAGTTGATCGATCGACGATTTTGGTCAATCGAACAACATTCTTGGGTCGATCGATCAGATATTTTCCCAGATTTCTTCATAAGTTTACCTACGGGTTTTTACATTTTTTTATCATCAAAACCACTATCAAATAATCCCAAACACCTCATAATTCATCCCAAAATATATATCACTATATATAAATGATTTCTAACCTCTAAGCAATATGAAATCATCATGAAGTTTCAATTAAATCAAATTGTCTCCCTTAAAATTTAGAAACTTCTTAGTTTGTCATTCATACGAGAATGATTATCAATCCCAGGTTTTCTTCACCAAATGATTCTTAAATTTCATGCATTTAATTCTATATTCGGCAAGATATCAATCCTACATAATTCTCATTTCAAATATTCATTTAAAAATCATCATAATTCATCTTTGGTTCATGGACCTTTTCGGCATGTACAACTATTCTAACATGGACAATATACATGCTAAATTTGGAATAGTTAACCACTTGCCTCTAATTCGTAAGTTTGAACCATTGGGGATGAAAACTCTACTAGTGTTCCTTCATTTTCTGGCCAACTTTCGACGGTGGTGGTGGTGGAGAATGACTCTTGACTTTTGGTTTCCTAGAGAAGTCTTTTCATTTCCTAGAGAAGTCTCTCACTCTCCCCTAAGTCTTTCTCTTTGATTTTTGGTGAATGAATATAAATCCTACCACCTTTACACTTATATAATATTACTCAAATTTCATGGGTACTATTCACCCATCTTGAAAAATGACCAAAATATCCCTCAGGGGAGTCTATTTCGTTCTAAATTGCCCCAAGACCCAAAATAATCCCCCAGGTAGGTTTTTTCGACTATTTAAACCCTTCTTAACACTTTGGCATAGTCAAAACGACCATTTGGATGACATAAAAATAATTCACTTTTCATTGCCTTTAATTATAGTCCTGACATGACTCACACGAACGTCCAACCTTAATTCCCATAATTGTCGTATTCATAACCCACGACAATTTATAAAATCATAATCATATGTAAAGTCATAATCATATATATTACTTTTAATCACCAAGTAATATTCAACATAAATCACATATTACTTTATTCTCAAGTAATATTTAAATTCGAATTAATTTTTAATTATCCCATAATTAATTCTAATTAAAAGTCATTAAAAATACGTGGTGTTACATATTTCCCCCCTTACAACAGAATTTCTTCCCGAAATTTGGAAAAAGTATACCAGATAAGAACAACTCTGGTTATATGTTGCATTTCGCATCCTCGCGCTCACAAGCAAAATATTTTGTACCGCCCGTACACTACGCTATCAAATACCCTTAATAATGAACACCTCACGTATGTTCTTTTTTAAACTCCGGGTTACCCTGTCACGTAGGTTCTTATCCAAGCCTTACCGTTTAAGTTTCACTACTTAAACTTTATTTTAGATATTCACTATCTAGCCTTCTACTATTCGCACTTTAGTAGATTAATCGTTCTCTAAATACATACTAGCTCGTATCGCGACGATCGCACACAAGTAGGATATTTGTGTTGTATATATTTTAGACACATTATATACTATAAGTATCAATTCATCTCTGATCTTTGCAATAGTACCTGGTCCCCCACGTTTAACTAACAAGCAGGAGAACAACAAGGCTTACCGTGCCATACCTCAACTGGAACCATGCCCAAAAGTGAACTTATATGAGTTATTCTACACAAACTCCATTAGTGGAAGGGACTGCTCTCGTCTTCCCCTAAGATCCACGAATTCAAGGGTACACATATAATTTATCTTCCAACATCTGATTAGTTCACTTGGTCTGCCATTTGTCTGCGGATGCTAGGTCGTACCTATTCATAACTCGATCCCCATGTCCTCGTGAAAACTCTCCCAAAATTGGGAGACAATATCTTGTCCCGATCGGACACAATATTCAGCGGTACCGCATGTAACCTTACTATCTTGGCTATAAAGATCTGTGCATACTGTCCCGTAAGATGATCAACCCTAATTGGCATAACGTGAGCTACTTCGGTCAACCAATACACTATCAACCATATAGGATCGTAACCCCTCTAGGAAGTAGTTACCTTCATGAGAAAATCCTTAGGAAAGCTCTTCCATTACTACTGGTTCAAGAAACCCCTGCTGGTTTCGGATGGTCCACCCCTTTTACCAACACACAGGTGGCACTACAAAACGAATTTAGTAATATTCCTCTTCATTAAATCCCATCACCACTAACATTTATAACCCGATACATTTGATGTTCTCCTCAATATATCTCTAACCGTGATCCATGTGAATTTTCCACAATAAATGTCGCAAGTCCTTCCCCGCTTAAAAAAATCAGTTTCTTATGAAACAGAGGCCTTCGCTAGATCTTACGGAATAAGCTTCGACTTACCCGGATAAATGTTGTTGAATTCACATGACAATTATAATCTACTGCCTGATACAATACTTTCAATTACCAAGGGTTCCCATACACCCTATATCTCGTGCATTATTTCACGAATGAAATATACTCCGCTTAAATCAATTCTCGCACACTCGGCATGTTGGTCTATTCATAAGTCATAGTGGTATTGTCAACTCTCAGTTATATTCTCGTATATGTATAATGACTGAAGTACGAAACTCATGTACTATCGACCAAACTTATCTCCAACTCCCGATGTTTGCTAGTTAATGCATGTGATGTCTCGCAAAGCAAAATCCAAACAAGGAACCCCCCAATACACTACTACCTAACATAGTTGATTATCGAGATCTGTAAGGCCCTTAGTCCATAATATATACCTCCATATAATCTTCATATGTTGACGTAAAAGTCTATTCATCCACTCTTACGTCCCTTAAAATAACACGAAACAATGCGCTCTCACTATCCCAGTTCTCGACGCTATATTGTTAATGAGTTAGATCTCTCTGCTCGATAAAGAATACAATGTATCTTGAGTCACCTCGGTAAATAAATCCCTACGCGCCGTAATCACGTATATCTAGAAAATATACTCACCAAAGTCTACGATACCATGAATTTTTTATATACATATAAATATATAAATATAGGCCCAACCCTATTTCAGTTGGCACCTCACAAAAATTAATATAACTCCCCCCGAAGTAACTAGCACGATAGTCTTTTCACTCAATCTACTATCGTTCAAACATTCAGTAATTATCACAACACATTACCATAATAATCCCTACTTTGCTAACTCAATGCAGTAGTAAATTATAACAATAAAATATACTCTTAGGGCCCACCCGATTCACTCACGAGCGACATCAGAAAGTCCCGTTACCCATAATAAATACGTTTATAACTAGATTGTTAAAACTAACGTACCCACTAAACTCGACTCGCTCGTGAATTTTAGTGTTAAAAATTCATATATAAGTTGTGACCCACCCATATCACTTGAATTAATCCTTTACTCATAAGGATGGAACAAAACTTCATTAGTCTCGCCTGTTCATAGGGTCCTTGCATGCACTTCTTGCGGACAAAACAACCCATGATCTCTTACGCTCGTTATTTATCTAAGATTTCATCCAATAGTTGTCCCTCACGTAGTGAAAAAATTATTCATTTATGTGGCTTACACGCCCATTATTGAAACTTTGGCCCTAATCTCTAGGCCTCAATTATGGCCTTACTGGCCTCCCTTTTACTTCATGGGCCCCGTCAACCCTGAAATACGGTATGCTGCTGTTATCGAGGACTCCAGTGGTCTTGCCTAAACCCTCTACTCTCGGGTTGTAAATTCCTGGCCCAATTCACTTGACCCAACTCCTTCGCTGGAATTCTCACTCCTCCAGTTTTTATGCCCAACTAGCACAGCTTACCATTCCCAAATATTATCGGTATCACTTCTCAACAAGTACACATTCAACACTAGTAGTCCCACTCTCCACATGTAGGACAATTACCCATCACTGGTCCCACTGACCATTGTCGAATGTCCTTCTCTAGGGACCTGGCAGTCTTAGCTCCCAATTGTTATCTCCATTGTTCCTTTGGCTCTATTGGGCCTAAGGAACACATTGTCGACCTCGCTGGTCTTGGCTGAATTTATCGCCACTTAGTAGAGATTTGATCATAATATTTTAAATAGGTCCCCTACTTGATATACCTTCCCTTTATGTTCCACTAACACTTTTGAATTCACTTTTACCCTTCAGCTAGGTTTTCCTAACCCTCCTAGCCCCACTTCTTCTGGAAGCGGTTATAAATTTCTTGGTGACATCAATCCTAGTCGTCTTCGTCAGATTTCCCATCTGTACTTGAGTATTTACTCATGAGTTATTTCACACAATGAACTCTTCTTACTTTCGATGTACCCCATTCTTCGTTGGGTAATGAATTCGTTAAGCAAATTAACTTCTTTCTTTCTTGCCCATATGAGATAAGTTTTTATATTCCATTCATATCCTGATTAAAACAACAAATGGACGATTTTATGGTCGAATCATACCCAAATTTCTCATTTTAGCTTCACACATGCTTCTTTATATGTGATGTCTAACTCTCATAACTTTAAATTGCTCAACTGAGCAAAAAATTTATCCTAAATTTTCAAGTCCCAGGTGTTACTACACTTCACCCTACATAATTACCTTTGGATCTATTCTTTCACAAGGGCCCTTCTGACTTCCTCACCCTTCACTGTCAGTGTTAGGTGAGTTTGGAATGTACAAACCTCATCTCCGATGGTGCTTGGGAAATTACAGCTCCCGAGTGACTTCTTTATTATCTTCTGCCTGAACAACACTTGTGGTAGGTTCTATCTCGATCACTATTTACAAAATGCTCTATGTCTTCGACTGAGACCTCCTCATGTTGTCCTTCTAACGATCCTCGCTATCCGTCCTACAATGTTAGGTGAACGATGCCCGACTAAACTCATATCAAGATTGCATCACTTATATTTCCTAGCAAGAGCATGTAAGTTGTAATACGCAGAGGAATGCAACATCCTAATAATAGGGATCTACATCAAAGAACTCTATGCTGAAATGTAGAAAGTTGTACAGATCCCAAGGACACTAGAAACTGATGCTCTGATACCACTTGTGACACCCCGCCTAATTAAACATCGGGTGATGAGTCCTTTATTAAATTAAATCAGAATTAACTGTTGGTTCATTCTCAACATCACTGTCGAAAAATTATTTCTTTATTAAATCACCTAATAATTAAATAAGCTAGTGTCAAAAGATTTCCATTTTTAATTTCATAAAAAACCATTCCACAAAACGGAATAACAATAAGCAACATCACATCACAACTGAACTAAATATAAAAAGTATAACTGTAACTATAATAACTCTCCAGTTAAAATATATCATTACCATCGAACAACTGATATCCACAGTACTGACATAAATAATTACAACTTCTAGAATATAATGAAATAACTAGAATCATGGGCGACATGCCCTAAGTGAAAGTACACACTACAGATGTTTGAATCAACAGAATGGAAGCGTCTAAAAAAATCTGCATCTCCCGTAGCAGCTATAACCCGTCGAGACATTCATATTCTATATCAGGCATCCCTGATGCTGAACACCTGATATAAAAGACACAATGGAGAAAAGAATATGCAAGGAGACGGGTCAGAGCCTGATATAAAATATTTTTAAAAATATCAAGTGCTTAACTAGTGCAATTAAGCAATTATTATGTATATGTTAGCTTCTCAGGCTCTCACTTGAAAATATCACCTCTCATCTAGTGTGCACGCCTAACGTACCTTATTATCTCCCTAATTAAGGTTCTCAAATACGATTCTACCCCATATCATTTCCCTGTATTTTCCATACCATACGTATGATAATTAAACATGTTCATTTCCCTTTAATATGAACTAGGCTTTCACAGCTTTAAGGTTAAGTAGTCACTTACTTAATTCAATCCGATCTCATTATTCATTTTTATATACAATTTCACACACTAGATTACATCAAAATATATATTTTTTATTCTATAATTTCACATAGTAGATTACATCATAGTACATATATTCATCACATTATTATATGTACTAATATGGCACCTCCCAGGCACAACTGCGGTGCATGCATACTTTGTTATCATATCCTGATACATCTCTCGTTGTATGAAGGACTATTGGTTCGAAGTCTCTCACGAACCACGATTAACATAACATATATATTGGAGGTGAGCATACTCCCCAGCCAAATGGGTCACGCGCGTACCTACGTTCTCATTCAACCGTCGAAACTATCATTCACACCGATAGCACGTGTCCAAGGTCCTATGCTCAGGGAACGAATCTAAAATCCCTCCAAATGGGCTCATCAGGATAAGATTGTCCACAATGCGAAACCTCCACCCCATTGTCATACACACAATTAATAGTAATATAGGTATTCACCCCACCTAATAATAATAATAATAATAATAATAATAATAATAATAATAATAATAATAATAATAATAATAATAATAATAATAATAATAATAATAATAATAATAATAATAGGGCACACACACGACCCATATAATAATTTCCATACGTAATATATTTATCTCTAATATCCTACGTATTTACAGATTATGACTTTACTTCTCAAATTATATTCTTGAGCTTCTCTCATCACTCGAAGGGTAATCATTTATTCCTCATGTAAATTCAGTAGGTAACATCTACGCCCTACTGGTCCATGTCATCATAACCCCCGAATTTCTAGGAATCAAAGTTATCGTCAATTTAGGTTTGATTCTCGATATTCCCTAATTCAATATTAACCCTTTATTTCATCCCCTGGGGTTAATCCCATATATGACCCTTTTACTACTGGTACTAATCTTAAGTCATCATTTATGAGATTTAAATCCCAATTTATATAATTCTCCACCATAAGTCATTCAATTAACACTCGTAAATGTCCCCCATTCAATTCCACACATAATAATATTTTCTGGGACTTAAGTATATCCTATTGTCCATCCCTATGAGTGCATTATTTTGTATTATTTACACCCAAATCATGGACTAATTAGTCCCCTTACATCATAAATAAAGAACTTTTAAAGTTATTTTTATTATTTAAAAGAAAATTTCAAATTTTATAATAAATGGGGTTAATAATGCAATTTTTGAGTACTTGACGCTCACATCTTATATTGCTAATCTCTTGTGCAAGTTATTTTTTAGTATTGACAGATTTAAAAAGAAAGCGGTAAAGTTCAGACGCAAATTGAGCATGAAAATGTCACTTTCGCACCATCAGGGGCAAAATTGTAAATTCAAATGACTGATTTCGAACTCGGACCAAACTCGGAAATTTAAGTCCTTGAATCAAGGGACACCTGGATTCAAACGGCGTGTCAATCGGAGTTGAAACGAAGATTGTATGGCCATGCAAAGTTCGGATTAAAAAGAAAGTCAAAGTCAAAGCCCCTGGTCAATGCTCGAAGTCAATCCCGAGACCCGAGCACTATTGAAATATTTTTGGTCCCGAATTGAGGGTCATGTCGATTTTTACGGTTCGTACTTTGGAGATCGTATGAAGAAGATATGAAGATTTGGGTATTTGTGTAATTAAGGAAAAACAGGAACTTTATTTGGGTTATCATTTAATGTGTGCAATACTCTTAATGAGTTGCTAGTTAACTCAGCTGGTTATGAGCGAGTTTTTCAATTCGGAAGGTCCTGTGTTCGATTCACGCTGGCAAGGGATTCTCCCAATAGTATTGATATTTAATCTTTGGTGCCACGTATCGCCATCCCAGCGGCGCACATGGTCGCCCAAGATCCGTCGGATCAGGGTAAGTCCATCTTCTTACCACGCGCTCACGCACACGACATATTTTCCCAATATTCCCTTCAGCCGTTGCAGTTTTGTTTTCTTTATTTCCTACCTCATGCTTCTTCTTTCTTTAATAACTTCTTCATTTTAAAACCTATTAAGCCCATTCTTTTTTAATATTTTTCTAAAAAGGAAACCTATTATATTTAACAGCTCATGCCACTTTTCATCAGCATCCCCATGCCTAATTTTCCATAATTATTTTATTTAGAAAATTACCAAAGTAGCCCAAACCCCTAATTTTTCAACTATAAAAGGGGCACTTGATAGAGGAGAGAAAAAGGAATTAATTGGGAGAGATAAATTTGTGCATAGGGCATTGTTTAGACAAAATTAATTTTGTTAACATCCAAAAAAATATTGCACCTTGTGTGTGTTTTGGGGGTATTTGGAAGATCTTTTTCTTCAACTTGGGAGCATATTGTGTATTGGAGCTCAAAGTCTTACACCGAAATTTGTAAGTTGATTATTATTATTAATTAAATTATTATTTCATCTTGCAATATTTATGCTCCATGTATGATGTGTGAGTAATTTTATTTCTAGGACTAGGTGAAGTTTATCATGATTAATTAATTTATGCATTTCAATTTAATCTACTATTTATTCCCGACATGTATTAATTGAAAATAAAAATTCGGTATTCATTTAAAATTACACGAGAATGTGTTTTAAGCCTCTGAAATTATTTGACAAATCAATTCTGAGAGTTTAAAGTTGAAATTTTTGATGGGTTATGCTTATATTAAATTGTTTGGATATCTCATGGTTAAATACACATTAAAAAGTGAAAAGTGATATTTTTTAGGGAATAGGGATTTAAGATGTCTAATTTAAGAGACAAAAATATTTTGAGAATGTGTAATGTTTTATTTTCCGAAATATGCGCCACGAGAGTCGGTATATTTTGAGTTATAAAGTCGAAAAAATATAGAATTAAATTGACATGCGACTTTAATTAAAATTGATAAATGGATCTGACGTCCTAGTTTTCTCCCATACTTGATATTATCATTTGTTCACTTGTAGTTATTTAATTTGCTCTTATTTAGTTTAAAAACTCAAAAAATATTTCTACACTCATTTGTCTAGTTGGAAAATCGGTACCTTATAAGTAGACCATAATCTCTGTGGGTTCGACTCGTACTTACACCCGTTATATTTTAATAGCTCGCGCACTTACGGTAATTTTATCAAATAAAATTTGACAACAATCCTACTGCCCTTCCCTAGGTCCCATTATGTCCAATTTATCAACACCAAAGAATTCTAAAGTTGGGATTTAATCAAAAATTAAAAAGGAACCAAATCACATTTCCTGGGGGAGTCGATCGATCAATTAGTCGATCGTTCGATCGATCAAATATTTGCCCAGATATTTGCATAAGTTTACCTACGGGTTTTACATTCATTTATCGTCAAAACCACTATCAAATAATCCCAAACTCCTCATAATGCATCCCAAAATATATATCACGGTATATAAATGATTTTCAACCTCTAAACAATATGAAATCATCATGAAGGTTGAATTAAATCAAGTTGTCTCCCTTAAAATTTAGAAACTTCTTAGTTTGTCATTCATAAAAGAGTGATTATAAATCCCAGGTTTTCTTCCCCAAATGATTTCCAAATTTCGTGGATTTATTTCTATATTCAGGAAGATATCAATCCTACATAATTCTCATTTCAAAGATTCATTCAACAATCATCATAATTCATCTTAGGTCATGCAACTTTTGAGAATTTACTACTATTCTAATATGGACATTATACATGTTAAATTTGCAATAGTTAATCACTTACCTCTAACTTGTAGGTCTGAACCATTGGGGGTGATAACTCTACTGGTGTTCCTTCATTTTATGGCCAACTTCTGGCGGTGGTGGCGGTGCAAAATGGCTCTTGACTTTTGGTTTCCTAGAGAACTTTTCATTTCCGAGAGAAGTCTCTAACTCTCCCCTAAGTTTTTCCCTTTGATTTTTGGTGAATGAATATAAATCCTACCACCTGTACACTTATATAATATTACTCAAATTTCATGGGTACTATTCATCCATTTTGGAAAATGACCAAAATACCCCTCTGGGGGGTTTATTTGGTTCCAAATTACCCCGAGACCCAAATTAATCCCCCGGGTAGAATTTTTCCACTATTTAAACCCTTCCGGACACTTTGGCGCAGTTAAAACGACCATTCGAATGACATAAAAATAATTTACTTTTCATTTCATTTAATTATACTCCCGACACGACTCACACGCGCGTTCCAACTTAATTACCATAATTGTCGTATTCATAACTCGCTACAATTTATAAACTCATAATCATTTGTAAAGTCATAATCATAAATATTACTTTTGATCACCATGTAATATTCAACATAAATCACATCTTACTTTATTCTCAAGTAATATTTAAATTTAGATTAATTTTTAATTATCCCACAATTAATTCTAATTAAAAGTCATTAAAAATACAGGGTGTTACACTCACATTAATTGTTGTTTCATACAATATTTTAACAAACGAGGTAGCAAGCTTGATATAAAGTGTGATTCTTATGAGATTGGTTCAGGCTCGAATGAGATCATTCTAATGAGATTAACCAGGTTTTAATGAGTAGTTGCGTTTTTTAACAAATGTTTTTTCCAACCTAGTTTCACTAAGATACTATAAATAAGATTCTAGTTTTGACTTAGAACAACCTCTCCAATTGATGCAACTTTTCAAATAATTAGAGAGTGTTTTAAGTTTTTCTTTGAAAACTAACCAAAGATCCTGCCACAAAATTATCATACGAACACACAATAGAAAATCAAAATAATATACACCTAATTTGATTATGGTTTGAGGCTTTATTGGATTCCATGCCCGAGTTGTTAAAGATTGGTGCTCTAGGGAGTCGAATTTATTGTTCATATTTAGATAGACAATCTTAACTTTAATGATTTGCATAAGGATTATGTTGGGAAGACCCTGTTTTAGTCGAGATCGGTTGATACTGAAACCTGTGAATGGTGCGAATTAGTGGGCGATGGAGACTGATTGCTAAAATGGGTAAAGACATCGTATGAAAACAATTAAATAGATGGACAATCCTAAAATTCCAACCTAAATCAGTACACCAAACAAACTGGTATAATTTTCGAAGCAAAATGGCCATAAAACTATAAAACAAACAATAAGTTTGGATAATAATGAGATGCTTCAATATAATTATCATATAGTCTAAAAGATCATATGAAGGAAAAAAAATTATAAATTTATTGAGATGGGTTTAATACAAATTGCTTTTAAACCTTTAACCCTCTTAGACATGAATGTTTGCTTCTAAGCTACACTTAAAGATGCTAGGTGTGACTTTAGTCCATCCTTAATGGGAGCTATTGAAACTAGTCTATGTAATGGACCAGTTTATTTTGATGTTTACCCTAATATTACTCTTCCTTTAGTCTATCCTTTATTTTGTCTAAACCAAATGGCATAATTTCCTATCCGAATATGAAAATATTGGGATAATTTATAAAATTTATTATAAAGTCATGAATACCGTGGCACCCAATATCAAACAATTAAGTCCTTATGGAAAAACATTGTTAATTGACACTCATATTTTATCATCCAATGTTAAGACGCCTAGAACAATTTCTTGATAAGAAATAAACTTTCCAAAACGATGGGCAGTAAAAAATGCAGTTCTTCCTCAACCAATTCTTAATGAGGATATTTATAACATAATTGAAACAAATGATGGAGAAGTCTTCTTATATTTTAAAAAACCACAACCATGGTACACTAGGAGTCAATCATTCAGAATTTTTTCTACTCTTTATCACGTGTCTTTTCCACCTTTTACTTTAAGAAATTTATATTTTAAAGTAAATCTTCGTGATAATAATCAGAATAGAGATGATACATTTATGTAAGGTATTTATACCTCTGTTAATAAAATATCTCATGGAATTTATGAGAAAAATAAAAGTAAGGAATCTCCTACAGTATCTGAAATAAATTTTCCTGCTTATATGAATTTTACAATTAAAAAAAAAAGAAATTAAACAAGAATTCCAAAGACCATGCTCCAATAACTTACGTACCCGGTATTTTCCTAAGATCAATAACGAACAATTAAACAATTTTAGAAAGGAATTTTAATGAATGGATAGAAGAAAATAAAATGGTTATTCTTTTTGTATCTTGGATAAATGTCCTCAGGAATAAAAATGATAGTTTTAATCTTAAAGAACAATATGCGTCTTAGGAAACTAAGGAAGGTAAAATTACATCTTATGTTCATCCTCCGAGTGAATCTTTAAGTCTAGAATTTAAAAATTCCAGCTAAACTAAAAACTCTAAATTGGAAGCAAATGTTTTTATAAGAATTGATAAAGAAGATGATAAATCATTGCTTAGATCATTTGATTTCCACCCCTATATTAACAAGCTTATTACATCAATATCATCCTAAATACAATAGTAAAACAACTTAATCGAATAGAGACTCACACTGATAATATAATCAGTACAATAAAAGAAAAAAACATCTTCTCAACCTTCCTCCAATCAAAAAATAATTCTTGAAAAAAATTAAGAAAATCCCCAACCGAGGTTAAAGGATTTGAAATGAGTAATAATAATGAAGAATTCTCAACTCAATTAAAACAATTACAAGATAATCTCAAGTGATTAAAAGTTAACATCATATCTTATCACGATTTTAAATCAAAATCTGAATCTAAGGTCTCACCAAAAGAGATTCATAATTTTGAATCCTCTTTTAAAAATGTCTAACTCAATAAATTAACCTTTTACAAAAAAAAAACACTACAACTGCTTTTACAGGGCCAATGAGTAATTATTACCCTCAACTAATTCCTCATGATACTATTTTTTAGGAAAATGCTTGGTATGGTCAATGTACTTATAATGGTAAATCCATTTATCAAAGGAATATATATATATAGTTATCAAATTTATAGAATTTTACATAAAATTATTATGTATTGTAATGTTTGTAAACAAAACAACAATACTTATCAAGGTATTTCTAGATTTACTACCTTTGGATTATAGGTACTCTTAAAGAATGGTGGGAGAATATTCTCACTCCCAATCAAAGATTATAAATATTTAATACTATAAAAATGATTAAGGAAGAAAATTCTCCAATCGAGACGGTGGCATATACTATATTCGTTACCATTTTAAAATATGTTGTTGGATCTACTCATTCATATCATGAAAGGAGTAGAGAATTACTCCAAAATCTTGGATGTCCAACCTTAAGCCACTTAGGTAGTATAATGATGTCTTTTTATCTCATGTAACACAACGACATGGTGCTAATTTTGAGCATTGAAAAGCCAAATTTAATGATGACCTCCTACTTTTTTTGCTGAAAGAGTTAGAAATAAACTCAGAGATAATAACAAATAGTCTTACTCCTTACCCTAATTATACATATGGGAATTTAATTAGTGTTGTAATTTAAAAAGGTTTAGCTCTTTGCAATTATCTTAAACCACAACACCAACTTAAAAAATAGAAATTATCTGAAAAACATTAATTGGGAGAATTTTGTAACCAATTTGCTTACTCTCCTTTACCCTTTCCCAAATCCAAGAAAACTAAGGATAAATCTGAATCAAAGAGAAAATACTATCACAAAATAGGAAACAAATAGAGGACCTTTAAACCAGAATTTTTTTTAAAAAAATTATCATTCTAGAAATAATTTTTTTTCCTAAATACTACAAATGTGGTAGATTTGTCCATTATGCAAATGAATTTAAAATTGAATAACCTTCAAATTGATGAATATTTAAAAATTAAATTAAGTAAAATATTACTTAATTCCTGTTCTTCTCATTCTGAAAATAATTTTTCAGGAAAAAAAATGAAATTTATTATCTTCGAAGTTCGAGTGAGTGATTCTTCAAATTCAACTAATCAAAATTTCCAATGCAATCAATTTCAAAATAAATGTGATACTCTGCAAGTAATCTTACAAATTCATGGTTTAAGCATTAATCTGCTACCAGCCAATAATAGTCCTTGTTAGATCTCATAAATCAAGTTGAAGATCCAAACATTATAATAAAGTTAAGAGAAACTTGTTATAATTTCTTAAAAAAGAAAACCAGGAAATTCTTGACATTTCAAAAAAATTAAAGTATTAAAAAAGTAATAAACGCATTGGAGAAAAAACAAAATTACTCCAAATCTTCTAATATATTTGATCTTAAACATGAGGTTAATAACCTTAAAGTTGAATTACAACAATTAAAACTGTAAGAAAAAGTAATGCGGGTTGAAATAGAAGATATTCATAATGCATTTTATCCTCAAAACCTGAAACTTCAAATAAAGAAGAATCAGAAGAATACCTACAATTAGGATTAATTAGCCAGGTTACCTCTAAAAATGGTATTTTACGTACCCTTGGTTGTTAATAATGAATACACATTATCAAACATTATTACTTTGGATGACAGTGGTGCTCATATGAATTGCATACAGGAAGGACTTATTCCAACTCAATATTTTAAAAAAACTACGCAAAAGCTCACAAATGCAAGTGGCATAGATATGCATATCAAATACAAACTCAATAACGTTTCTATTTACAACGAAGGAATATGTTTACCCAATACCTTTTTGTTAATTAACAAAATGTCCCAAAAGGTCATCCTAAGTACTCCTTTTTTATTCTTAATAATGTCAATGGATAAAATTGATTCCAATGGAATTTATGTTACTTTTAAAGGACAACAAATTATTTTTGAGTTTATAACTCAAGCCTCTATAAAGAACAAAAAATATTCATAGGAAATAATTTCCTTACAAGAAAACAATTTGAATTGTCTTACAAAAGATATTTCATATCCAACAATATTTCAAAAGTTAGATTAACTAATGATTAAAAAAATATCATAAAAAATCAATTAATAACTAAAGTTTTTAATGATATTCCAAATGCTTTTGGGGAGAGATAAAACATATTGTTTCTCTTTCTTATGATTTTTTTAGTGAAAAATCTATTCGTATAAAAGCTACGCCCAGTCAAATGAAGACTCGTTATCTTGAACTCTATACAAAAGAATTTCAAAACCTTTTGGATAAAAAAATAATCTAAAACTTAATCCCCTCGAAGTTGCACTGTTTTTTATGTAAATAAAACTACTGAAAAGGAACGTAATGTTCCTAGGCTTGTAATAAATTACAAACTCTTAACTAATGCTCTTTAATGAATAAGATATCCACTTCCTTATAAAAAGGATTTAATTAACGGACTAGATTCAACCATTATATTTTCAAATTTTGATTTAAAGTGAGAATATTGGCAAATATAAATTACACCACAAGATAAGTATAAAACTTCTTTTGTGGTCCCTTTTTGCCATTATCAATTGAATGTTATACCATTCGTTATAAAAAAGCACCTTCAAAATTTGAAAATATAATGAATGAAATCTTTAATACTTACACATAATTCTCAATTGTGTATATAGATGATATCCTCATCTTTTTTCAATCAATTGAACAACAATTTAAACATCTTAAATTTTTAAAAGATGTAATCAACCATAATGGTTTGGTAGTATCTCCTCTTAAAATGAAACTTTTCCCCATTGATAGAAGCATTAAATTTCCTTTCAAATTTCCTCATGAATTAAAAGAAAAATCTCAATTATAGATATTTTTTGGCAGCCTCAATTATATTGGAGTCTACTATAAAAATCTTGCAACAAAATTTTGCAAATTTATACAACCTATTAACAAAAAGTCCTTATGCCTCGACAGATGAACACACTAAAGTTGTCCAAGAAAAATTAAAGGTTATGCAACTATCTTGTTTTTCTCTTGCAAATCCAAATTAATTTGAAATTGTTGAAACGGATGCTAGGATATTGAGGTACCCCAGCACAAGTTAATTATCAGAATAAAAAGTAAGAATTAATTCGTTTTACTTCTGGCACCAGGAAAGATGCTCAGAAAAACTATTATACAATTAAGAAATAAATTATTTCAATTGTAAAATGTAATTCTAAATTCCAATATGATTTGGTAAACCAATTTTTTTTACTCAGAATTGATTGTAGTGGTGCAAACAAGTTTTAAAAAAAGATGCTAAATGTATTTTTTCTAAACAAAATTTTGCTAGATGGAAAGTTAATTTGTCTTCATTCGTATTTTAAAGGTGAAAATAATTCACTTCCTGGTTTGGGATTTTTTGCAGAATCAACGAGTGGCCTTACTATGGTTCATGGTCGTGGTAATTCTCAACAACCCAAAAAAGCAATCATGGCGGATGAAGATTAGTATCCTCCTTTTTAAGATTTGCAGGAATTTCTCATAATACAAGCTGAGAAATATAAAGGGAAAATTAGTTCCCAGGCGACTCAAAATTTCAAAACCACCAAAAACATATTACAAAAACATGCTCCAAAATTTATTCATAATACAACGAATATTGAGACAATTTTATTTCTTAATAAAGAAGATGAACAATGGATGCCTAATCCGTGAGAAATTAAGTCCCACTATTATGATACGCAAAAATTATGCGGCATGCGCTGGTAAACATCGGTACATCTATGAAGCTATGCTTATTGAGAGCAATTTTGCAATGATTTTTCACATATATACACAAAAGGAGCAAGACTATAATAAATAAATTTATCTATGCCAGAGAATGGGGAATTACCCCAAATAAATCTTGGCATCTTACCTCAATAAATGGGGTATCTAATAATTATTGGGATTATATAAATGCTAGGACTTATGCATTCTACTATGAAAATCCTTAACAAAAGCATACTTGGTTCGTTAAATTATGTCCTCGGTCAATTAGAACTAATTACCATGGATGGGTGTTCCAATGTTGGGATAAAATTCGTCCTAATAATGATATTTTTCCACCAGAAGACATTTCCAAGGAAAATTTATTCCTTACATGGATGCAATTCATCCAAATGTAAGAGGCGAAAATAATCTTCCCATAGGGTTTTTCACCATTTTATATTTCTCTGAAGTTTGAGTACCATAAATTTGGAAATTGGATCTGCAATATAGACACAACCAATTAAAACTTTCAATTCTTGAGAGAATTCTCCTATATTGGTGGTGAACTAGCATGTCTAATTCTAAGACAATCTCCTTAATTAAGGAGAAAGTAAAATTTTACTCTAATCAGATTCCAAAAATTGCTCCTCCTCCAAAACAGATAAGTTCAAACCCAATTGAAGTCCTTAAACAAAAGATAAGTTAATCTTTTTCGAAATTATCTCAACAACAAACTATGGTCCAAGACACTGAAAATATGAAGACTCAATTTATGTCTGCCTTTTCTCGACCAGAACCTACAACTAAATCACTTGATGATATCTGCATGGCATCTGGAACTAATCAACTCGAATATCTTGCGGGGGAATCTCAATATCCAAATGTGGATATGAAAGATTTAGGCTTAGAGGATAATATCCCTTCCATGGCAGACTATTGGGATGCCATGATTTCTCGGGCCCAATGAAGTAGAATGATTAAATAATTGGCCTAATTATAAATTAAATTGGCATAATTATCTTTATTACTTTAATAAAAGTAACAATCGACTTCAATTATTAATGGTGTACCCCACAAGTCTCAATCGGAATCTACTTTGACAAAGTAAAGTGTTTACTTTCAAATCACTCATCAATCAGTCTTGCAAAAGGACAAGTCATGTGCCCGACAAATGGGACCCACAATCTGTCAGCCAATGCAAGATGACAAGGCAAGAGGCTCAGCACCTAATAATGGTAAGCCCCAAATGGGAACGATAGGAATAAATTATTCATTTTCTTTGTATATTTAATGGAGCTCAGACCCTTTGTTTGAACATAACATCTCTTCCCCTCTCTCTAAACTCTCATTTTTTCTCTCTCCTTTCTAGATTTCAAACAGGTCTCCGACTGCTATTTCGACACCTTCTTTTGTAAATTTTAATTTTTGTTTTTAATATTATTGTAATATAATCATGAAAATGGGATATTTTTAAAATAGAACTTATACCATAATGTTGAAGACCAGATGGACTTAATAAGTGATAGGAAGTCAATGGACCTTACTTCATCTTTGACAATTAAATGAGACTCCTATGCTGCAACCCCAAATGCAGAGAAAATTATTATTTTATCTTAAAAATATTACAAGAATTCAAATAAGAGGTATTTTCAGTCAAAACTATGAAAGATTTGATGGAAATCATTGCCTCATATTAGTGGGCATAATTTTTTTAACTTATGAGGAACATGAGAGTGCAATGTGATGCTAGATACTAGATGTTGCAAGCGTGAGGAAATAATGCATGTTATAAATATTGTATTTATCCTATTTAAGTGGATGTCTACTCCTATTAGTGTTGGAATGGTCAATGAATACATTAAACGTGCAACCACCTAAGCTACTATAGGTGGTTGATGGGATGCATTTAATGTACTTTGATCTCTACCATCCATCTCATTGTTGATCCAATGGATATGGTGAAAGCGAAAAAACTATAAATAGGACCCTCTTGTGAAAGATTAAACACGCTAATTAATGAGAGCTCTTCCTCTCTCAAAAATTCTTTATGTGCCATATTTATCTTAACACGTTATCAGCACGAGTGCTCAATCAAGAACAAAAACTCAAGGGAACACGTTACCAGGTTAGAGAAAAAAGTATTGGTTTGAATTAATACCCATCTTGATAATTACACCGTTCATTTTTTTTCACAAAACTCTTAACATACTTTGCTTAATTTTTTTTTTATTAGAAACATATATGGTTAGTAATGTTTCATGGCACTAACTTTATGGATTTATTTTAGCAATATCATATTAAGTCATAATTTTTGTATAGTCATGATAATAATCTCGGTTCACTATATATATCCACAATAAATATTAAATTATTCTATGATATTACAATAGTGTTAATCTCCTATTTTATTCAACTTTATTACATTAATTTGTTAAAAAAATTGGGGGGACACGATAATAACATCTACCATAAAATCAAACCTGAAGTTTTGATTTTTGGGACCGAAAGTTCCCAGTAATTAAGACTTGAAGTTCCTACGTGATATTCAATTTTGAACCCGAAGTTTCAATAATTTTGTGGCCTGAAATTCCCAATCCTTTTTTAAATTTTTGCGGCCTGAAGTTCGCAATTGATCTTCAATTTTTGAACATGATAAAATGTGGCGTAAAATCAAACTCGAAGTTTTGATAATTTCTATAATAGGTCAAGGAATACTAAAAATACCTTAACAATTATTTACATTTTGGACCCGAAGTTCCAACAAATTTTTCTTTAATCAAACCTGAAGTTTTGATTTTCGGACCCTGAAGTTCTCAATAATTGGGGCCTGAAGTTCCAAATCCTTATTTAAATTTTTGCAGCCTGAAGTTCACAATAGATGTTCAATTTTTTAACATGATAAAATGTGTCGTAAAATCAAACTAGAAGTTTTGATTATTTCTATAATAGGTCAAGGAATACAAAAAATACCCTAACAATTAATTACATTTGGGACCCAAAGTTCCAACAAATTTTTCTTTAATCAAACCTAAAGTTTTGATTTGGGGAACCTGAAGTTCTCAATAATTGGGATCTGGAGTTCTCAATTAACTTTAAATTTGGGACTTGAATCGTTATCTAAATTTTTGGACCTAAAGTTCCAAATAAAATATGCCATGAAGAAAAATATGAAGTTGTAGAGGGGGCCTGAAGGTAATCCTGGGATTAGAGATAATCCACCAATTAGCAACAGTGTTCTGAGGATGAGCTCAGCGTGGCAACTCAAGCGTGGCAGCTTGGCAGCTTGGGGAGGCAGATCAGCGTGGCAACTCAAGCGTGGCATCTTTGTGAGGCAGCATGGCGTGGCAACTCGTACTTTAGCTTATTGTTACTTTGCCATATTATAGCTTTGTTTATATTTACTACGAGTTGTAATGACTGTAATGTTGTAACGAGAATAATGAATGGGCGTGAGGTCAAACGGTACTCGCGAGAGACCAGGCTTGGCAGGGCCTGGGAGAGCTTTCATGATCTATCGAACAACCTCACCGTGGGAACTTTAGAGGGATTTGGTTTGGAGGATTGAGAAGTGGGGCACCGTTGGGGCTTGTCCTGACCATCTTAGATACACCTGGTAAAACACCGAAGGACCCTGACCGTGGAACCTCAAGCGGAGCAGCTTGGAGTTCCATCGGGCATTAAGTTATGAACCAAACAAACCCTCTACTTAAAAGTCACATCTACTGTGGGTGATGTCACTAGCCTTCTAAACAATGTCAGACATGCACTTGAGTAAACCACCGTGGTATTTGGGGCTGTCAGATAGTTGGTGAGCCACCTCTGCAACAACAACCCCCTGACATACAGTGGTTAGGCAAAAGGCATGTCTTGGCATTTAATGTTTATGACGTAGGAGACAACTAGTGCATCAGGCATTTAATGTTGTGACATAAAGTATGAGGGATGTCTTTCATAGTCTTTAATGACTGAGTTGCCTCGGGGGTGGTGTGGGGGGCTATTTAAGGACCCCAACCACCTTTGAGGAGGGGATTATCCTTTGAGAGTTCAAAAAAAGTTATTACTAGAGATACATCAGAGAGAGAATTATTGCAAACTAGAGGGCTTATCCACTCACCATTGTCATTTATTGCGAAGCTTTTAATACATAACAGAGACCCTTGAGAGTTGTTTTAGTATGTTTGCCTGCCTACCAAGGTGTATCTAGGGTGCTTACTTCTCTCTCCCTCTAGCCAAGTTATTTCTGAAGTTCTTTATTATATTGAGAGTTATACGCGAGATTTGTGAGTATAAGATGGGTTCCATACCTTCCAAACTGTTTTTTTGTGTCTTGTGGCTAAATCACTAGTGTTTCTCTAACTAACCTTGTCATTACCATACTCAAAAGGGGTTACGACTCCATCTTATCTAAACTACCCTCTTACATTTGGCGACTCTGCTGGGGAGGCATTCTTCTAAGGAAGGAGTATGGCGCAAGATAACGTTAATCGAAGGCTCAACTTTGATGATATCCAACACAGTGAAGAGCAAGCAGCAGTAGAATTGGAGGCTTTAAGGAGCGGAGCTCCTCGAATAGAAGTGCCCCTGGTTCAGACAACAACGGGCGCTCAAGGAGTGACGCAGGCTTCCACGAGCGCTGGGCTGGGACCTGCCCAGATGACCCTCCTCATGAGCAAGTTCTATGAGTTTTTGCAAACTCCTGCAGCTTCAACGGTGCTGGGAGGAATTGAGGCCAATTCCTTCGTAACACCAGGGGCAGCTCCAACGGTTCCACCGGGCGCAGGTACAACGGGAGCGGCCTCGACAAGTATACCCTCCGTCCTGAATCCGATAATGGGAATCTCCGGAGTATCAATGGCGCCAGCCGTAACGATGGCTCCAACTGTTACGGTCATTCAGCCAACACCCCCATTGGTTGTTGCTCCATCGCCCATGGAGGAAATGAGGAGAGAAATGCAAAAGGAGATGTTAAAGTTTGTGCAAGCTTCCTCACAGTCTATAGGCGAGGTAGCTTCAGTCTATGATGACTTTAGGACACCTTATCCTCAGGAATACAACGATGAGCCTTACCCGAGGGATTATATTCCCCCCATCTTTGAAAAATACACAGGGAAGGGTGGGAATCCGAAAGAGCACATTAAACGTTTTATTGAGCACCTAGGGGCGCATTGCAACAACAAGAAACTCAGGTTGAGGGAGTTTTCCAAATCCCTAACCGATAAAGCATACGCGTGGTATTCTCATTTGGCCCCTAAAAGTGTTTCCACGTGGGAAGAGATGCATGTGCTGTTTGTCCAAAAGTTCTTTCTAGCAGAGGATGAATTCACTCTGACCCAACTAGGGAGAGAGAAGCAACGACCGGGAGAAGACGTGGTGACGTACGTTCGAAGGTTCAGGTAAAGGTCTCTGGACGTAAGAGAGGAGGCCAAGGAATCCAAACTATTACAAATCTGTGCCGAAGGCCTACTCCCGGAGTACATCTGCCATCTTATCAATGAGACGCGCGAGGGAACTTTTTCGGCGTTCTTAAAATCTGTAAGGAACATCTCGTTGGTCGTGCGACCGAACCCGGTGGTGGTGCCTATGATATTCAGATAGCCGATACAACCTGGGGGAGGAAGGCCTCAACCCCCACGGGTGGGATACACCGAAGAAACAGATGGGGGTAAGGCGGCGAAGAAGGATAACAAAAGGAAGTTTGGAAGGGATAGAGAAGACCCACCACCGTTACCATGCACGATAGAAAAGGCGGTGAGTTGTTATAACGCCATGGTCCAGGGTGGAATGGTCTACCTGCCAAAAGGCGTTCCTTCGGAGGAACCCGATGACGCAACGAAGGCGGATCCTAGGTATTGTCAGGTTCATCGAAAGATCCAGCACCCGACAGAGAGCTGCTTCACACTAAGAAGAATCATTGACAAGTACATGAAGGCGGGGACGCAGCAGATCCCCCCACAGAACGTTAACAACAACCCGCTTCCAGCGCATGGGGCCAACTTGGTGACGGCCTACGACGATGAGGCGGAAAGAGGAGAAGGAAGGTCAACAATGAGGCAAAGAGAATTTGAAGAAACTCTGGAATATTGCACCACGGGAATGGCTAACGTAGTTTTAGACTACGATGAAGCAAGCGCTAAAGACGTGGAAGACGTATACAGCGTTGAAGGCGAGGAAATGGAGGCAGCCGTTGAGTACAGCGCAGTTTCAAAATCCCCAAAATTCGTTTGGTTCTTCGATCAAGTGGGGATACCAAAGGAGAGCAGACTGGAAATAACTCAGGCGATCCTAGACATCGCGAGAAAGGACGCGGTTCCCTCGTTGAAATGGAGGGGACCCATGGCGAGGCTGGTGAAAAAGTTCCTATCAGAGGTGACCTTCAGCGATGCAGATAGAGCTGTAAGGTTCCCTCATAACAGGCCCTTGTATGTGACGGCCAGTATCAATGGGGTTAGTTTTGCAAGAACGCTTATGGATGGGGGCGCTTCCATCAACATTATGCCGATCAACTCCTTCCACGCAGCTGACATCCCAGAAGAAAGGTTGGTCCCCATGCCTTTGGTAATTTCAGGGTATGACAACCAATCTTCCAAATCCATTGGGTATGTGAATGTGGGAATTGTAATGGGAAATCTGAGTTCCCACATCAAGTTCCATGTAATAGAAAGTACAACTTCCTATCATTTATTAATAGGAAGAGTGTGGATGCACAATCAAGGTTTGGTTCCTTCAACATATCATCAATACGCCAAGGCGAATGTCAGAGGAACAGAAGTGACCATTAGGGCTACTAAAAGGCCTTTTGCTATCGAGGAAGCTCACTTTGTAGATGCGGCCTTCTATACGGAGTTGGAAGAGGATGATCGAGTCCTAACAAGAAGAATGGAGGGGGCATGGGTTCCCTCGATCAAAGATAGAATGGGGCCTCTGAACGAGCAAAGTAAAGAAGCCACGGATAACGAAGGGGTAAGGACCGAAGAAACCCATCAGGTGATCCCTCGACCTCAAAGTACCACAAGACAGCTGATCGAATGCGAAAAGTAGCGCGTGTAAAGACGCTAATCGTTGTTTTCGTTTCGCCAACTCAATACAAAAACCTAAGTTACTACTACACTTGCGAGGCAAGCACAACGGTAAGTCGGGTATCGAGAATCCACAGGGACAAGTTGCTAGAATTTAAGTGATTTAATACTCCGAAATAAAAGTGTAAAAGATGATTATAAACTAAAAGGAAAAGTTAATCTAGGAAATGTGTTGAAACTAGATTATGAAAGCGAGTAAAACTATAGGTTGCATCGAATATCCCTCACCCGAGTTAATTAGTATAAAATGGTCACATGGGTCGACGAGTTATTACAAATGCGTCTCGTTTCGACAGTTAATTAAATCAAGGGTTGTTACGCCCTAAATCGTCATAAAAGCCTAATAAGATTTTGGCGTCAACAAATATCCCGGAAATTACGCGCGAAAGGTCGTAAGCACGGGACATACATGATATGCCCCTTCAAATCTCCTAGGCGTAATAACTAGGACAACGCACCCGAAATAGACCCGTAAACACCATCACCAAAGCAAAGCAACGCGTCAACTCGAGTGAGTTCAATTCAAACACAACCTAATTTAAATTACCTAGAAAGCATGTTAAAAACGCGATAAATGGAAAGCGGTAAATAAACGCGGTAAAATTACACTACAAAGCAAGTAATCAAAGCATGTAAACCTAAATTAGAAAGCTTGTAAATTATCTAAAAAGCAAGAATAAATGGAAAGCAAGCTATATTAAATGGTAGGGATGATGAATAGTGTAACTTACAACCCAATTGGGTGTCAAACCGAGAAGAATCAAAGCCAAACTCTTCAAAAACCCCAAACCCTAACTACCACTCTCTATATTCTATTCTAACTAAGTGTCTCTGAATTAAAACCAAAAATGGGTTTATATAGTAAGTGGGAAAAAGTAAGGGAAAAAGGAAAGAAAGAGGAAAGACCCCAAAATATCTGGCACTACCGGTCGACCGGTCGCAGGGGCGCGGTCGACCGGTTCCTTAAGCCAAAGCATACTGTCTCCTTCCCACGGAAAAAGTTGAAACCGCGGTCGACCGGTCCCAGGGACGCGGTCGACCGGTACTCTGTTTTCAGGCTGCATTTGGTCCATGATGAGGGGGAAAAGGTCCATTACGGAAACGAGCCTAGCTTCTTCGTCCGAACTCCAAACGACGCACCGTTTGCGGCCACGCGATGCTAACTCAATGAACTACGCATCCGTGGAATTTCCAAGAGCCGAATAAGAAATGTGAATTGACTAAAAAGCCCTTGAAGTAGCATCCAGCGACGAAACTTCTCCGAAATGCAACGGATCCTCACTTTTAGCGTTCCAATACCTACAAAAGCACAAATAACCCCTGCAAAGCATGTATATATCCAAATCCAAGGTTGTCTGGTTAATGAGCATAATTATAGGCATTTAGGACCGTAAAAGTGCTAGAATGCATAAAGATAAAGGGCAGAAATATGCAATATTCGATACGAATCACACCCCCTAACTTACACATTGCTAGTCCCTAGTAATGAAACAAAGAAAACTAGACCACAGAGGGCGGTACAAAATGTATATATGCATCGAAATATAATTGCCACTTTCGTAGGGAACACGATTGCATTCAGCATATGCAATAAGCCGTTAAACCCCTAGGTTACCCTAGTGGACGAGTGTCGTCTCGTGAGGGTTTTCAGGGATGATACCCACAAACATCATATGGTTTCCTCAAAATATGCCCAAACCAACATGCGACAAGCCACACAAAAGCGAAAAAGATTTCATATGCATTATTAGCAAAGTGAATGAATTCACGAAAAAGTCCGAATCATTAACATTATAGAATGCACCTCATAGAATTGAAACCTTAAAATGTGGGAGGGGAGCGAGCACATGCAAAGTGTGATTTGGCAAAAACTTAAATAAATCGGATACTAAATTAACGCAAGCATATATATTCAATCCTCACGGGCATTACACTCATCAAGCGAAATCACTCGAAACAGGGAGGTAACACACGGAACATGCGGGCTAAAGAGTAAGTGTAAATGGACACTAGGCCACACACATGTCACGAATGAAGAACGCTATGTATAAACTTAAAAACTGTAATCTCAATGAAAGGATACCACTCACTAAAAGAGGCGAAATGCACTTTCATAGATTATCAAATCTATTATGACTTTTAAATTAAATGCACCCTAAGATCACATAGGACTTTATAGGGTTGTAATGTAGGTTTGGGGTTAAGGTACGAAATGAAGGAATATATGTACGAATTCAAAGTGTTCGGAATGAAAACTAGGGATAAAAGGACGACGTGGGCAATATCAAAATCGGAAAACAAGTTCCAAAAAGGCATTAGATATATCATCGGGGAGAGTAATCAAAGCTTATTGAACTATATACAACATCTACAACTTTCTTTTTCTTTTTCTTTTCTTCTTTTTCTCATGTTTCTCTTTTTTTGTTTTCTTTTGCTTTTCACTTTCTCTTTTTCACTTTTTTCACTACTTTCTTTTCTTTACTTATCAAACTCTCATATGCCTAAATTGCAACCGACATCACAACCACATAATTCAATCCCAAGTAACATTCCAAATAAAGGTATGGAAAGTGTATGTATGGTTTAAAACTCAAATGTAGAGTTGGTTATGGGAATGGGGTTATGAAACGAAAGGCTATATTTAGGCTCAAAGGGGTTAACGAGGGTAAACATATAAGGGTGAGGTCAAGGCTAATATGGGTGATATAACAAAGATGGCCTATGATCATTTCCTAAAGTTTACGCAATTCTCGAATCAAAACAATATATGAAAATCATGATCAAGTAACACATTTCAAGTATGAACTCAATTAATGAACGGTGAAATGAAAGAATAGAGAGATTACCAACGAATTCAACGTTTTCAATGAGAAAAGAATAGTGTATACACTCACAAACGACGAAAGGTACAAAGCTTACTCGGTGTAAGTATATACAATGCAACAAAAGATTACCGAGTTATAAAAATCTTAAACCAAATCAATATAACCATAAAAGTGCATGTGCTCATGGGATTAAAGTTTAATTCATGAAGTTATTCATAATATCAATAATTGAGACTAAAGTCTAATAACTTCTAAAATCGAGAACATGCATCATTGGGCTGTCTATTGGATCGGGCAATTATTAAAATTTATCATCGGAAACAAAGGCAAAATGCCCAAAAAAGGAGAAAAAATAAAGAAAATCTTTTTGGAATTTTTAATTTTTCTAAGAAAAGCATACTAAGTAACTAACATGTGAGCAAAAACATGGACTAAATGAAGAAATGGATAGAATATCCCACACCCCCTAACTTAAAACTTGACATTGTCCTCAATGTAAATTAAGAACCAAGTTAAAGAGAGGAAAAGAGCGATATTACCCAAAAATGGAGCAATCCCCATAAGAACAAGTCCAAAGAATCTACAAAACAAGTTAGTACCGAGCATAGCAAAAACAAATAATAAAAAGTTAACTAATTACATTAAACTAAATTAAAAAGGAAAGAAAAAATAAAAAAAACTAACTATATACAACCTACTATTTAGACTTCACACTAACTGTACACTAGAAGTCTAAATAGCTGAGGGTCCACCATAAGAACGATTTGACTTTGGAGGATAACCGGTGTACCCTCACATGCAAGCATGCCTTCCGAAAAATATGAATTCCGTTTTAACAACGGAAGGCATGTGTAAGGCGGAAGAAATGAACCATCGCCAATTAAAAGTTTTGGTGGGACGATGGGGGGTTTGGATTGAACGGGTGACAAAAACAAGTGGGGACCGAGAAAAGCTGAAAATCCTCCCAATGATTTTGAAGTTGGAATGGGAGGCGGCGTACACAAAGGCAAAGATGCGATTGTGGAGGGCGACTCGAGCAAGTACTCCTCATCGGCGATAGGGTTTAAAACATAAAAGTTTGAAACCGAATCATAGGGTACTTGTTCCGGTGGGGTAATAGAGAATGAAAATGGGGATGAAAGAAATTCAAAATCATGAGATGAATCATCATCGCATGAAGTTGGAATTTCAAAGGAAATAATATCATTTTCAATGAAATGTTCTTCTTTGGGGGCCAAAGAAGAAATCATTTCATTGCAAATAGATATTACGTCATTTTAATCCTCACTTTCAATATCTATTACGAGATGGGCAAAGTCTAGAATGGATTGTTCCAAAGTAGGTACAAGTACCTCATTTGGTTCAAAACATTCCTCGACTTCAAAAGTCTCGGAAGCAAAATCGTCGTCGGACTCAAATAATAAATCCAACTCATGTTCCCACGAACGATTTTCTTCCCGATAGCGATTTTCAATTTTCTCATTTTCATACATACGCAAGCCCTCACCGAATGTCATAGGTCGAGGTGCGGATGCATGAAAATGGGAACTTTGAAAATTACCATCAGACTTAAACGAAAACTCATTATTATAGGAATTTTGAAAACTATTGCAATTCGTTTCAAAATTCCTATTATAAGGAGGTAAAGGCCCAAAATCATTATCATCATCATCAAAATTCCAATAACCTAAATTTTGACTTTCGTTATACTCGCCCAAAGTCATATTTGAATTTGTTTTACTTTGGGATTCTAAGTATTCACCGAAAGTCATAGGTTTGCGAGAATTTTGAGAATTATAACAAGGATTACCGAAAGAATTGGAATAAGACATGCTTACCCCAAAAATGGCTCAAGTGGCAAATTCCACAAAGTAGGTGCGCGCGGAAAGAATTCGAACGTTTCTAAGTGCTCAAATGTGGAAGTCCTGCAAAATATTAGCAAATAATACAAATAGAAAGAAAATACTATGAAATATTAAATCAAATAAAGTCTAAAACAAACTAGTCCCCGGCAACGGCGCCATTTTGATCGAATGCGAAAAGTCGCGCGTGTAAAGACGCTAATCGTTGTTTTCGTTTCGCCAACTCAATACAAAAACCTAAGTTACTACTACACTTGCGAGGCAAGCACAGCGGTAAGTCGGGTATCGAGAATCCACAGGGACAAGTTACTAGAATTTAAGTGATTTAATACTCCGAAATAAAAGTGTAAAAGATGATTATAAACTAAAAGGAAAAGTTAATCTAGGAAATGTGTTGAAACTAGATTATGAAAGCGAGTAAAACTATAGGTTGCATCGAATATCCCTCACCCGAGTTAATTAGTATAAAATGGTCACATGGGTCGACGAGTTATTACAAATGCGTCTCGTTTCGACAGTTAATTAAATCAAGGGTTGTTACGCCCTAAATCGTCATAAAAGCCTAATAAGATTTTGGCGTCAACAAATATCCCGGAAATTACGCGCGAAAGGTCGTAAGCACGGGACATACATGATATGCCCCGTCAAATCTCCTAGGCGTAATAACTAGGACAACGCACCCGAAATAGACCCGTAAACACCATCACCAAAGCAAAGCAACGCGTCAACTCGAGTGAGTTCAATTCAAACACAACCTAATTTAAATTACCTAGAAAGCATGTTAAAAACGCGATAAATGGAAAGCGGTAAATAAACGCGGTAAAATTACACTACAAAGCAAGTAATCAAAGCATGTAAACCTAAATTAGAAAGCTTGTAAATTATCTAAAAAGCAAGAATAAATGGAAAGCAAGCTATATTAAATGGTAGGGACGATGAATAGTGTAACTTACAACCCAATCGGGTGTCAAACCGAGAAGAATCAAAGCCAAACTCTTCAAAAACCCCAAACCCTAACTACCACTCTCTATATTCTATTCTAACTAAGTGTCTCTGAATTAAAACCAAAAATGGGTTTATATAGTAAGTGGGAAAAAGTAAGGGAAAAAGGAAAGAAAGAGGAAAGACCCCAAAATATCTGGCACTACCGGTCGACCGGTCGCAGGGGCGCGGTCGACCGGTCCCTTAAGCCAAAGCATACTGTCTCCTTCCCACGACAAAAGTTGAAACCGCGGTCGACCGGTCCCAGGGACGCGGTCGACCGGTACTCTGTTTTCAGGCTGCATTTGGTCCATGATGAGGGGGAAAAGGTCCATTACGGAAACGAGCCTAGCTTCTTCGTCCGAACTCCAAACGACGCACCGTTTGCGGCCACGCGATGCTAACTCAATGAACTACGCATCCGTGGAATTTCCAAGAGCCGAACAAGAAATGTGAATTGACTAAAAAGCCCTTGAAGTAACGTCCAGCGACGAAACTTCTCCGAAATGCAACGGATCCTCACTTTTAGCGTTCCAATACCTACAAAAGCACAAATAACCCCTGCAAAGCATGTATATATCCAAATCCAAGGTTGTCTGATTAATGAGCATAATTATAGGCATTTAGGACCGTAAAAGTGCTAGAATGCATAAAGATAAAGGGCAGAAATATGCAATATTCGATACGAATCAACAGCTCAAAAACAAAGTAAGGCTTGGAGTGGATCCTATGGAGCATGAGGCCCAACGGCAAAGCGTGCTGAGTCGCTTTTCAGGGGGAAGGATCGCTGAGGCTTCGAGAGAAAGGAAGAGGAAGGCCGTGGCAATAGCTACCAACAGGCAATGCAAGAAGGTGGTCACTGAAGAGGGGAAGGTGGTATACCATTTATAACGATGTGAGCGGGCGGCCGAAGAGACCGAGGATGGGGCTGACCCGTTATATGAGTGTTTCTTGGTGGATCAGCAGGGACAGTGTATGGTGATAGATAACTCCAACATACAGGAATTCGTGGAGGAGGTCGCCGAAGAACCAGACTACATGGCAAATCAACCAAGGCCCCAGGCACAAGAGTTGGAGCAGTTGAACTTAGCAGGAGAAGGGGAAGACCCAAGGCCCATCTTCATCGCGAAGGATCTCGGTAAGGCGAAGCGAGAAGCCCTGGTTGGGCTAATCCGGGAGTTCATAGATGTCTTTGCATGGAAGTATACCGAAATGGAAGGTCAAGATGAGGAAGTGAGCTGCCACAAGCTAAACGTGACACCTTCAGCCATCCCAATAAAACAGGCAACAAGGACTTATAAACCTGAGTTGGACTTGAAGATCAAGGAAGAGGTTCAGCGTTTATTGGCAGCAGGATTCATCGAACCAATACAGCATCCCCTATGGCTATCTAGCATTGTGCCAGTAGGGAAGAAGGACAAGAGCCAAATAAGGATCTGTGTGGATTTTAGAGATCTGAATAGGGCTTACCCCAAGGATGAGTTCCCTCTACCCTCCATTGATATCCTGATAGATGCCACGGCTGGGCATGAGATGTATAGCTTCATGGATGGGTACGTAGGGTACAACCAAATCAAAATGGACCCCGCGGACGCAGAGAAAACGGCATTCAGAACCCCGTTGGGTAATTTCATGTACAAAGTGATGCCGTTTGGACTTAAGAACGCGGGAGCTACTTATCAAAGAATAATGATGGCCATTTTTCACGATTTCTTCCACATATTTGTAGAATTCTATGTGGACGATTTGGTCATCAAATCGAAGAAGGAGGAGTCCCACCTAAACGACTTAAAGAAGGTGTTTACTCGATGTAGGAAGTATAAATTAAGGATGAACCCATTGAAGTGCGTTTTTGGAGTAACATGCGGGAAGTTTCTAGGCTTTGTGGTTGATCGACAAGGGGTGCAGATGGACCAAGATAAACAACGCGCGATCTTAGAAATGCCGTGCCCAAGAACGGCGAAGGAGCTAAAAAGCTTCCTCGGAAAAGTCTCCTACCTCAGAAGATTTGTACTAGGATTGGCCGAGGTAACACACCCGTTGATGCAACTGCTGCGAAAGAACACAAAGTTCAGATGGGAAAAGGACCACCAGGAGTCTCTCGATGAGTTGAAGAAACTGCTCGTTTCACCACAAATCATGGTTCCTCCGCAGGCAGGAGTACCGTTGCAGCTGTACCTCACCTCAACCACAAGGTCCGTTGGAGCCTTACTGGCACAAGAGATTGACGGGCAAGAACGGCCGGTGTATTACCTCAGCAGGATCATACATGGGCCAGAGATTAGATATAGCAGCCTAGAAAGGCATTGTTTGGCCTTAGTCTTTGTAGCACAAAAGCTTAGACATTATATGTTGTCTTTTACAATTCATATTCTAACTAGATGTGATCCTATTAAGTATTTGTTGGCTAGAACTATATTGATTGGCAGGACAGATAGGTGGTTCCTTATTCTCTCTGAATATGATTTAAAGTGTGTGATCCCTCGTGCCATCAAGAGCCAGGCGTATGCTGATCTGTTGGCAATCTTTCCATCAGGAACGTTTGAACCACCTAAAGAAGACATTCCGGGAGACGACTTGCAAGCCAACTATCTGGATGCAACCGATGAGGAATGGACGATGCAGTTTGATGGGTCTTCGGCAGAGAAAAAAGGAGGGGCAGGGGTCATCCTTTCAAAAGGAACGGAGGAGATTTGCCTTTCCTACAAACTAGATTTCCCTTGCTCCAATAGCGAAGCAGAATACGAAGCGTTGGTGCTAGGGTTGCTGGAGGCTCTTCGAAGGGGAATTCGTTCTCTCTGCGTCAAGGGTGACTCGAACTTGGTAATTCAGCAAGTTAACGGGGAATATGCGTTGAAGCACATGAGTTTGGCACCGTACAGAACGATCATTCAAAGGCTCCTCAGCCAGTTCCACGGGACAAAAATCAGAAGACATCCCAGAACGATGAACCGTCATCCAGACGCTTATGCCACTATTGCTCAAAAGATGGTCATGAGGAGCGATACGACTATCGTTACAATCCAACGAAGGACAGCTCCTTCGGTGGTACAGTCAATACTACCGATGGAGGGAGACGCGGATTGGAGAGGAGAGATCAGGAAGCAACTGGAATCCGGGGAAGGAGTTATGGGACTAAGAGAGTTAGCCTAATACTTTACAAACCAGGGAAATATTTACTACAGAAATGCAGGGGGATGGTTATCAAGATGCATTGGGCCAGAGGAAGCAGAGCGGAGGTTGAAGAGAACACATGAGGAGCATTGCGAAACAACTGAGATACCTCTCTATAGAAGAATTCAAAGAGGGGGATATTTTTGGCCTAGAATGAAACAGGATGCGGCAGAACTACAACGGAATTGTGGTAAGTGTCAGCTATTTTTCGAATCAGCTGAGTGCCATTTCATAGAAGCCCAAACAGACTGGAGGCAGCCCTATATCGACTTCATTCAAGTTGGAACTGTCCCAACGGAGAAAGTGGACGCGATGGGACTGAAGCGAAGGGCCCAAGGTTCTATATCCAAGAAGGGCAGCTTTATCGAAGGGGGTACTTCAACAATCCATTGCGTTACATCACGAAAGAAGAGGCAACTGAGGTCCTCAAACAAGCCCATGACCCAGCTCACATAGGAGGGGCCAAGTTATATGATCAGCTGATGACGTTGGGATATTATTGGCCAACGATGGAGAAAGACTCTGCCGAATTTGTTCGAAAATGCAAGGCTTGCCAACTTCATGGAAATATGATCCATGCCCCATCGGTGGACTTGCATTCTCTGGCAACGCCTTATCCTTTTCACACTTGGGCGTTCGACCTCGTGGGGGCGATACACCCTTCGTCGAGGGGCAAGATATGGATACTGGTAGCAACGGAGTGCTTTACAAAATGGGCTGAAGCAATACCACTTAGAAGGGCAACGGCTGGGGTAGTGAGTAACTTCATCAGAGAGTATATCATTTGCCGTTTTGGGATCCCAAAGGTTATTCTCTCAGATAATGGGACTCCCTTTGTCAACTCAGAAGTAACGATGCTTACAGACAAGTATTACATCGTTCATCACACTTCAACGGTGGCATACCCGAAGGGGAACGGTCAGGCCGAGGCAACTAACAAAACTCTGGTTAATATCCTGGCTAAAACAATGGAGGACTTTCCAGGATCGTGGGATGACAAGATACCAGCAGCATTATGGGCCTATCGAAAGACAAAGAGGAAGCCCACAGGGTACACTCCGTTCTCCCTTGTCTACGGGGCTGAGGCAATCCTTCCAGTGGAGTTGGAGGTCCCCTCTGCTCGATACGCCTTGCGAAGTGGCATGCTCCCTCAGAACAGGCATGTGCAGCTGGAGGCATTGGATGAACACAGAGACAACGCAATGCAACATTTTCAAATGTATACAAGGCAGCTCTCTAGGGCATATGACAACCTGGTAAGACCAAGGAGGTTCGTAGAGGGGGATCTCGTTTTGAAAGCAGCGGTGAAACACATTAGGGGACTTCCTCTGCCAAAATTCGCAGCCAATTGGGAGGGACCTTTCGTCATGAAGGAAGCTCATGATTCAGGTTATTGCCTAATTTCTAAGTTGGAGGAAGACAAGCCATTCAAGATTAATAATAAATGGTTGAAAGTCTATCATGTGTAAACAATTAAGTTTGTACCATCGATGTATCTAGTCTTTGATTATGAATATACAAGTTTTATTGATGACGTGAAGTATAGACACCGATATGAAAGCAGACCCAACTCAAAGATAAAACGGGAAAATATACATTCTTTCATTCAATAAACAAGAGAGCATTACAAAAAAAATTGGGAACTATTGCCCAAGAATTACATAAATGGACGAAGAAGGAAAATATATACAAGAGCTTGGTACCCTAAAAGGAACCATAGGTCCGGGGAAGAGAAAAAATCCCCAGGAAGGCCCGAAGAAGCTGACGCAAAGGAGCTTTGAGCGTTGACAGCAACCTTTAGCCTGATTTGCACCTGTGCGCGTTTAATGAGAAGTCTCTCCCGTTTCAGCTTGGCCAAACGCAGAGCCTCTTCGGCATTCTTTATTTCTTCATTCGCTGATTCCAAAAGAGGTGCCAGCTCAGCTAGCTTAACTTCCTCAGCCCGTTGGTCCTCCTGGTGCTTCCTCAACAGTTCCCTCTGGCCGATCAGCTGCTGACTCTTCAAAGTTTTCAAATACGCTATAAGCCAGTCGAAACGGAAACCGTCACGACCCAATTCCTTCAGAAAACCTAGAAACTGATTAATGAGGGCTCGGGTAACACTGGAAGTGGGAGTATTGACAATCTCAGCAACAACGATCGCCATGCCTTGCAGTCGATGACTCATCACGGGAATATTGGACCGTAGGCAGTCCACGGTGAAGGTCTCGGGGTGATGGTTCACTAACTGCTCAATCACCAAGCGATGGCTCGCAGGCATTTGGGGAGAATTGTGAAGCACCATTAGGCAAAAGGCAGGAGGAGTTAAGTCAGGGAGAGGCAATTCGCACCCAGATTCACTTTCTGCCTCAACACCAGTCGTGGAACCTTGGTCAGCATGGCCAGATTCTTCCGAAACAGCAGGTGCCTGACGTAGTGTGCCCATAGGTGAAAGAGCTGGTGAGGAATCCTCCTGAGCAACCTGAGAAGAGATATAAGAAACAGTGAGATTATAGTGTTTTCATTAATAAGTCACCGTTATAAGGTGGAGATTATATAAAAAATCTTAACAAGTGTTTTCGTTGTTAAGTCACCGTTATAAGGTGGAGATTATCTAAAAATCTTAACAAGTGTTTTCATTGTTAAGTCACCGTTATAAGGAAGAGATTATCTAAAAATCTTAACAAGTGTTTTCATTGTTAAGTCATCGTTATAAGGTGGAGATTATCTAAAAATCTTAACAAGTGTTTTCATTGTTAAGTCACCGTTATAAGGTGGAGATTATATAAAAATCTTAACAAGTGTTTTTCATTGTTAAGTCACCGTTATAAGGTGGAGATTATCTAAAAATCTTAACAAGTGTTTTCATTGTTAAGTCACCGTTATAAGGTGGAGATTATATAAAAATCTTAACAAGCGTTTTCGTTGTTAAGTCACCGTTATAAGGTGGAGATTATATAAAAATCTTAACAAAGGTTTTCATTGTTAAGTCACTATTATAAGAAGGAGTTTATGCAGAGAATTAAGAAAGTACCTGAATCACAACAGGGGCAGGAGTTGGAGTCATCACAGAGGTTAAAATGGCAGGAACCGTTGGGAGGGGACTTGTTACCTCATCAGCCTCAACGGGGTCTCTGGCCCCAGAAACCTCAACCATCGGCATAATTCCCTCGCCCACATAAGGTACCAAAGCAAGAGCAAGGGGTTCATCGGGAATAGATGAGGGTGGTGATAGATCAGGAGAAAGCTGCAATATAAAAGCCAATGTTAGTAAAGAGGAACAAATACAGAAAAAAGGGCGAAATGTATCTAAGAATAACTTACCTCAGTCAGAACGTTGAAAAGGGGCACTGTGGTCGGAGGTCTCGCCAGCACCGTTGGACGAAGAATGTTTGCTAGCAGCGAGGATACTTCGACCTAGGGCAACCAACATCTTAAATTCAGCACACAGAACGGGGTGAAGGAGAAGGAATGCCAGATCAGACAAATTTAAATATGAAATAATTACCTCAGGATCACCTGCAGCAACCAGGACGATGGGGAGAACAGCCTCAGAAGAAGCCAGTGAGCCAGAGGGGACTGGAGTAGGCATCTCAGATTGTGTGGTCTCGGGTGGCGAAGAGACATCCATGGGCTCTATGACCTCACCCTCCACAACTGCCTCCCTCGCCCGTCGGGAGATTGAACGACGGGCGTAAGTAAGCCCGGTCATTGGCGAACGGGGCGGGGTCGTATCGGATGAGATGGCCCCACAGCGACCGCCCACGAAACGGCTAATGGGGGGACTTGGGGGGCTAGGAGAACGAGGCCCCATTTTTTTAAGTCCCTGCACCAAAGTAGTTAAGAACAATATATATAAGCAAATCCGGCTTGCTCTAACCAAAGAGGAAAAGAGAACAAGATAAGTGTACATACCTCAGATTGGGAAGAAGAATGAGAAGCTTGCACCGTGGGAGCTTGCTTCCGCTGGGACTTGGTGCCTAAAGTCTTCCTCCTTAGCCTTGTCACGTCACTGCCAGTGGCTTGAGGAACCTTCGAACTTTTCCTCCTCCTTGCAGCTGGCTCAGTGGGATCGACGACGATCGTGGGGAAGGCAACCGAGGGAGGAACGACGACAGCGCGCCGTTGAAACTCTGCATTCACCCGATCTACCTCAGCCTGCGCCTCCCTCCTTAACCTCTCGGCCCTTTCAGGAGACATGGGAGGAGGAACGGAGGCTATGGGAAGGGCTGCCACAGGAGTCTGGGATTTGGACTTTGTTTTTTTCGTGGAAGCCACCCCACTCTTGGCCTTCTTGGTCGACGGCTGCGAGGACCCTTCATCAGCAGTAGCTCCACTCGAAGGAGCAGTCTTCCTGGATACCCCAGCACTTTTCGCTTTGGGTATGGCAGTAGGAGTCATGGGGCATAACGAAGGAAGCTCTGCGGAAGGCCTCTTAGGGGTTTTGCTTAGAGGGAACTCAATCCCCAGAACGGAGTTGCCTTTGAGTCCCAGCTCCAACGCAGAAAATGAAAGAACTGGAGGGTACACAGGCTCGCCATCTATGAATTCAGCAATGTTAGCCAGTTGTTTCGGCCAGAACTTCGTGGCAAATATACTGTTCACATTCCCTTGCCTCTTGTTGGAGGGAATGGTGACTCTCCCAGCCATTGCTTCACTTATCCCCCACGCAGCAGTGGAGGAAAATAAGGAACATGCCTCGCTAAAGCTAACCTTTGGATTTGAGGATTGGAAAACTGAGCGAGGAGCCCCCTGATCAAACCCAAATTGACGACTACACCGATTGGGGTTATAATGTTCGCTGGAATATCCCCACTCGGTGTAGGAAGGCAGATACCCCGGAGAAAGGAGAAGCACCACGGCTAACTGAGGATCTTCAATGTCTACCCCCACCTGAACCACCCTGGATTCGTGCTGAAAGAAATCACAAGTATGAACAAAGGCGTCCTCTTCGTAAGGCCTCATAACAAAGTCCTCAAAACGATCAATTGAGGCGATCATCTCTTTTCGGCTCTGCCTCTTGTGATAAATATAAGAGCGTGGGGGCAGAATGGTTTCCCCAGAAGGAGGACGGTTGGCCTTGGCCGCCACAACAGGAAAGCGCACGTAAAGAAAGCTGGTTAGAAGGACGCTGTTAGCAAAATTGGCCAGGTTATAACGGCCAAGTGATCGTTCCATGTCGAACAACGATCTGTCAAGCCAGGTGTAGAGGGACCCTAGGGCAATTGCAGCCAAAGGAAGTTTGATGCCCCTGGCCAAACGAAGGGATATGTTGATAAGGTCCCTTTGGGGCTGATCGTTTGGTTTTCCCGTCAAAAGAAAACGGGAAAGAATCACAAGGATGTAAGCACGGAGCTCTAACGAAGTACCTTGGCCAGGGGCATCCGTTGAAATTGAAGAACTACCTTCACTAGAACCCTTGAAGAAATAGTTAATCAGCGGAGTGAAGGTAGCTTTATTTGAAGAACCGATGCAACTTCGGCATATTCGGTCCAACGCCAAACGGTCAGCAGTCTCTTCGGCGTCGAGAGGCTCATCGATATAAGGCTCATGACCTGTTGCTTCGAGCCCCAGAAGCTCGCAGACATCTTCTAGGGTTATCGTGAACTCGCCCCACGCAGCAATAAATGTGTGAGTCGTCACGTTCCAACGAGAAACAAGAATGGGGAGAGCAGCATTATTTTTGGAGAGAGTAAACTCACCAAACCATTTGGCCCGTTGAAGGCCAATCTTACTCAAAATATCACCATAGGAACTCACCATGTGAGAGTTCCAAGCAGCAAAATGGGCAGGAGAACCACCTGGTGCTTCGAAGTCAATTTGGGACCATTGGAAGTCCCCTCGCTCCAGACAAAACCGGAGAGTCCCCTCTGGAGGAAGAAAGCCCCACTTCGAGGGTTCTTCGTCCTCGTCACCCAGCACTAAGGTCTCAAACTTGCATTCAAAATTGACAGTCTTGCAAGCAGCAGCAAAGCAATCACCTTCGCCAAAAATGGGAGAGCGACGATAAAACCTTAACTGTTCACGCCGGACAGCGTCCAAGGCAAAGGCACCAGTAGTGGTGGCAACAGCAGTAGCAGGCGGCGCACTGGTTGAAGAGATGGTGGGGTAACTTTGAGACTCCATGACAGAGTGTTAGAGCAAACAAAAAACAACCTTGAGTCAGAGGAGCCTGAGCACGACAATGGCGGAAGAACAACCACAGGAGGTAGCGTAGAAGATGAGAGCAAGAACAGGACGGCACAAGTTTGAACAACAATGGAGGTTTCAGACGCTCAACAATGGAAGCTCTCTCTCTCTCTCTCTAAAAGCGAAGGAAATTTGAAGAAGGTAGTGGCAAAGTAAGAAAAAGAAAGGTTTTAAGTGTTTGGGAGATTTGGCCGTTTAATTTTTTAAAGTTCGTCGTTTAAGTTTCCCACCATTGCACGTGTGTGGCCGCCTGCAATCATTTCAAATGTACACGTGGCACTTCGGGAAGTGTTCTGACATGGAAAAGACAACGCTACGTCATTTAATGAAGTGACACCTGGGGAACTGCCATCAATTAATGAAGCAACACCTAGGGAACATCCACCGTTACCTTCCTAAGCAAGATTGAGTTTTGGGCTCCAAAATTTTCTCTGACATATCCAATAAACCCCCCAACAAAGAAGGTGTCCCAACGGTTCAAAAAAAAAAGAGCCACGATGTTCCCTCGACAGAAGCTCAAACGTTGTTTAGTTATGACTCAGTTACATCGGGGAGAATTTTTCGCTTTTTCGAACATTACTGGGAGAATATTAGCAGGTCCTTCGGGAGAATTTCAGATATTCAAGCTAGAACGGTTGAGGCTCAGCATTAGGAAAAGCAGCAGGCCAGACAGAGAAGGTTCATCGAATTAAGATTTTTTCGTGGAGGCACTTCTTGTTCCCACAACAAATCCCTCCACGAAGGGGCAAATGTAGAGGGGGCCTGAAGGTAATCCTGGGATTAGGGATAATCCACCAATTAGCAACAGTGTTCTGAGGATGAGCTCAGCGTGGCAACTCAAGCGTGGCAGCTTGGGGAGGCAGATCAGCGTGGCAACTCAAGCGTGGCATCTTGGTGAGGCAGCTTGGCGTGGCAACTCGTACTTTAGCTTATTGTTACTTTGCCATATTATAGCTTTGTTTATATTTACTACGAGTTGTAATGACTGTAATGTTGTAACGAGAATAATGAATGGGCGTGAGGTCAAACGGTACTCGCGAGAGACCAGGCTTGGCAGGGCCTGGGAGAGCTTTCATGCTCTATCGAACAACCTCACCGTGGGAACTTTAGAGGGATTTGGTTTGGAGGATTGAGAAGTGGGGCACCGTTGGGGCTTGTCCTGACCATCTTAGATACACCTGGTAAAACACCGAAGGACCCTGACCGTGGAACCTCAAGCGGAGCAGCTTGGAGTTCCATCGGGCATTAAGTTATGAACCAAACAAACCCTCTACTTAAAAGTCACATCTACTGTGGGTGATGTCACTAGCCTTCTAAACAATATCAGACATGCACTTGAGTAAACCACCGTGGTATTTGGGGCTGTCAGATAGTTGGTGAGCCACCTCTGCAACAACAACCCCCTGACATACAGTGGTTAGGCAAAAGGCATGTCTTGGCATTTAATGTTTATGACGTAGGAGACAACTAGTGCATCAGGCATTTAATGTTGTGACATAAAGTATGAGGGATGTCTTTCATAGTCTTTAATGACTGAGTTGCCTCGGGGGTGGTGTGGGGGGCTATTTAAGGACCCCAACCACCTTTGAGGAGGGGATGATCCTTTGAGAGTTCAAAAAAAGTTATTACTAGAGATACATCAGAGAGAGAATTATTGCAAACTAGAGGGCTTATCCACTCACCATTGTCATTTATTGCGAAGCTTTTAATACATAACAAAGACCCTTGAGAGTTGTTTTAGTATGTTTGCCTGCCTATCAAGGTGTATCTAGGGTGCTTACTTCTCTCTCCCTCTAGCCAAGTTATTTCTGAAGTTCTTTATTATATTGAGAGTTATACACGAGATTTGTGAGTATAAGATGGGTTCCATACCTTCCAAACTGTTTTTTTGTGTCTTGTGGCTAAATCACTAGTGTTTCTCTAACTAACCTTGTCATTACCATACTCAAAAGGGGTTACGCCTCCATCTTATCTAAACTACCCTCTTACAGAAGTTTTGATTATTTTTATAGTTAGGGAGGGGCATTAAATGTCCATAAATATTTTATAATTTGGGCCTGAAGTTCCAAATCATAAATTAAAGTTTTTTTTATTATTATTTTGGGGACATTAAACGTACTCAAATAATTTAATTTAGACTTGAAGCTCCAAATATATATTTGTTATCAAACTTGAAGTTTTGACACAATGGGTTGGGGATTTTCAAATCCCAAGATATTAATAAAATTGAACCCGAAGTTCAATAATTTTATGTGTAGAACCTGAAGTTCTCACAAATAAATAGCGATGACCTGAAGTTCAAATTATTAAATTAAGAATTAAACTTCCCATTAAAAATATTTTGTAATCAAAACTCGAAGTTTTGATTATTTAAATATTCGAGTTAATGTCCCCAAATAATTTATAATTTGGCCCTGAAATTCCAAATATTTTTTTTTTAAATCTGATCAAACCTGAAGTTTTGACACATTAGGAAAGATAAATTCATTATACCTAATAAAATTTGAGACCCGAAGTTCTTAAAAATTTGGGACCTGAAGCTCCCATGTGTATATTCTCAAAATCAAAAGAGAATTTTTTTTATTATTTAGGGAAAGGTAACATCCCTTGAATGTCAATGTTGAGCCTTTGTAAATCAAATTGAACTAAAAGTTTTATGTATTGAATGAGAAGATTTATTATGAACCCAAAGATTCATACTTAATCTAAAATAGAACTTGGAGTTTAAAATATTAAGATTAACATTTAGTATTGTGACATGAATAGTTTAAGCATTATATTTATATATATTTTTATTACGAATATATATTAGTTAATAGATTGATTTACATTATTTTTACAATGCTTATATGATTAGTGGATTAAATTTCAATTTCATTATGTTAAAGGTATGGATCCAAAAGTAAACGCAAGCGATGATACTTGTCTGATAGATAGTGGGACAACCCACACCATTTTGAAAAACCAGAAGATTTTCTAAGACTTGGTATACAATAAAGCGAATGTCTCCACTATAGCTGGTCCTTCTAAGATTATTGAAGGCTCCGGAAGAGCCCACGTGGTGTTACCTAATGGTAACCACTTATTCATAAATAATTCTATATACTCAAGAAATTCCAGAAGAAATTTATTGAGTTTTAAGGATACAAGAGTGAACGGGTATCATACTGAAACATGCAATGAAGCTAATAAAGAGTTCCTTTGCATTACTTCTAGTGTTGGAAGCCAGAAGCTCATACTAGAGAAATTGTTTGCTTTATCCATGGGGTTACACCATAAAATAATTAATGTTGTAGAATCACATACTGTCATGAACCGGAAGCTCAATGATCCTTATAATTTAATATTGCGGCATGACCGATTGGGTCACCCTGGATCAAACATGTTGTGTCGAATCATAAATAACTCATATGGACATTCGCTAACAAACAAACAACTTACCTTACCCGATGATCATTTTTGCACCCCTTATTCTTAAGGTAAATTAATCACTACGCCATATTTTCTCAAAACTGCTTCCGAGTCACCATCATTTTTACAAAGAATTCAAGGGGATATTTGTGGAGCCATCCACCCTTTTAGTGGATCTTTTAAATATTTTATGGTTTTAATTGATACATCCACTCTTTGGTCATATGTTTGCTTGTTATCTACTCGTAATTTGGCTTTTGCAAAATTACTTGCTCAAATCATAAAACTTAGAGCACATTTTCTTGATCAACACACTAAATCTATTCGTTTAGATAATGGGGGAGAATTTACTTCTCAAGTTTTTTATGAATATTGTTTATCACAAAGTATTGATCTTGAGCACCCAGTCCCCCATGTACACACTCAAAATGATTTAGTCGAATCTTTAATAAAACGTTTGCAACTTATTGCGCGACCTTTGCTTATGCAATCCAAACTCTCATTCTCTGCTTGGGGACATGCTATCCTTTATGCTTCCAAGTTAATTAAGCTTAGACCCACTACTTATCACCCATTTTTACCATTTCAACTCGTGTTTGGATGTCAACCAAATATACCCCACTTGCATAAATTTGGTTGTGCAGTGCATGTACCCATCCCCCCACCCCAGCGTACCAAAATGGGTCCCCAACGTCGTTTGGGAATATATGTTGGTTATGATTCGCCATCAATTATTCGTTATATTGAGCCACTGACAGGTGATACATTTACCGCAAGATTTGCAAATTGTCATTTTGATGAGATACTCTTCCCACCGTTAGGGGGAGGAAAGAATGTACCAGAAGTACGGTCCGTTCCTGAAGAACGGAGAGAATTAACATGGAACACTTACACTTTGTCTCATCTAGACCCCCGTACTGCTCAATGTGAGCATGAAGTGAAAAGGATATTGCATCTTCAGGAAATTGCAAATAAATTACCCGATGCATTCAATGATGCTGTAAAAGTAACCAAGTCACATGTACCCGCTGCAAATGTGCCTGCAAGAATTGATGTACCAGTGGGACAAACATTGACATCAGCAGCAAATGAATTTGTTGCACGCCAGAAGCATGGAAGACCTATAGGTTCCAAAGACTCTGCACCCCGGAAGCGGAGATCAAATGAAAAAGCATTCCCTAATCATCCTCCCAAAGAGGTTATGAATAAAAGCTCCACTTTCTCTGAAACCCTTGAAGAGGTTACTGTTTTTGGAAACACACAAGTCACTGAAGTGACTATACAAGCCCCTGAAGAGGCAAAGGTACCTGATAACAATAACGAGATCTTTATGTTTTATACATATTCGGGAGAAATGTGGGATCGAAAAGAAATTGTCATTGATGACCTTTTTTCATATGCAGTAGCTACACGAATTTCAAAGGGCAGTGATAATGATAATGAACCACATACTCTAAATGAATGTCGACAAAGAGTAGATTGGCCAAAATGGGAAATTGCCGTTAAGGCAGAACTCGAGTCTCTAAATAAACGTGGTGTATTTGGACCTATAGTACAAACCCCAAAAGGTTCTAACCCGGTAGGTTATCAGTGGGTTTTTATAAGAAAAAGAAATGAGAAGAATGAAATCACTCGATATAAGGCACGACTTGTGGCACAAGGTTTTTCGCAGAAATCTGGGATTGATTTTGAGGAAACAAACTCCCATGTTATGGATAGTATAACTTTCAGATATCTGATTAGCTTAGCGGTTTCTGAAAATCTTGATATGAGACTAAGAGATGTTATGACCGCTTATTTATACGGGGATTAGACAAAAACTATACATGAAAATCCCTGAAGGATTTCCTTTGCCTGATGCAAAGCCGAGGAGTACGTACTCGATCCGACTGAGACGTTCATTGTACGGTTTAAAGCAATCCGGAAGAATGTGGTACAATTGTCATAGTTAGTACTTGTCTAAGGAAGGGTATGAAAACAATCCAATTTGCCCTTGTGTATTTATAAAGAAATCCTTAAAAGGATATGCAATAGTAGCAGTCTATGTGGATGACATAAATTTAATCGGGACTCCAGAAGAGCTCGAAACGACTGCTAATTATTTGAAAAAGGAATTTGAGATGAAAGACCTTGGGAAAACTAAATTTTTTCTCAGCCTGCAGATCGAGAAAAATTCTAGTGGGATTTTAGTTCATCAGTCTAATTATACTGAAAATGTATTAAAACGTTTCAATATGGATAAAGAGCACCCACTAAGTACCCCCATGGTTGTCCGGTCTTTGGACATAAAGAAAGATCCATATCATCCTAAAGAAAAGGATGAGGAAATATTGGGTCCAGAAGTACCCTATTTAAGTGCAATTGGTGCATTATTATACTTGGCGCAATACACTAAGCCGGATATTTCATTCTCTGTTAATCTACTTGCTAGATATAGTTTTGAACCAATCAAAAGGCATTGGGTTGGTATCAAGCATATCTTAAGATATCTACTTGGAACCACTGACATGGGTTTATTTTATTCCTATAACTCTAATAGTTCCAAATTAGCTGGTTATACAGATTTTGAATGTCTCTCTGATCCTCATAAGGGACGATCTAAGACAGGTTATGTATTTCTTTATGGTAAGGCTGTTATTTCCTGGCGTTCTACTAAACAAACTTTAGTAGCTACTTCTTCTAACCACTCTGAAATTTTGTCTCTTCATGAAGCTAGTCGTGAATGTGTATGGCTGAGATATTTAATTCAGCGTATTCGTAGTTCTTGTCAATTACCTTCTATTACAGATATTCCAAGTACTATCTATGAAGATAATGCAGCATGCATAGCACAAATTAAAGAAGGATTCATCAAAGAAGACAGAACCAAGCACATTTCACCAAAAAATATCTCCACTCATGATCTTCAGAAGAAAAATGAGATTGAAGTCATGCAAGTTCGTTCAAGTGATAACCTAGCTGATATCTTCACAAAGTCACTGCCAAAGGCGACATTTCAAAAGTTTGTGTACGAGATTGGAATGCATCGACTCCACCAACAGTAAAATTGAACATATCAATCAGGGGGAGCATCTTATCAGGGGGAGGATACAAGAACATGTAATATGGGACATTTGTTCGTCGTACTCTTTTTTCTTTAATTAGGTTTTACCCCACTGAATTTTTCTAGTAAAGATTTTAACGAGGCAGCATTAAGCACATCCAACACCGACTCGATGATCACAATAAATTGTACTCTTTTTCCTTCACTGTGATTTTTTCCCAATGGGTTTTCCTTAGTAAGGTTTTAATGAGACAATAATCATTGAATGATGGATATGGTGTACATCCAAGGGGGAGTGTTATAAATATTGTATTTATCATATTTAAGTGGATGTCCACTCCTATTAGTGTTGGAATGGTGAATGAATACATTAAATGTACAACCATCTAAGACCTAAGCTACTATAGGTGGTTGATGGAATGCATTTAATGAACTTTGATATCTACCATCCATCTCATTATTGATCTAATGGATGTGGCGAAAGCAAAGAAGCTATAAATAGGACCCTCTTGTGAAGAATTAAATTAAACACACCAATTAATGAGAATTCTTTCTTTCTCTAAAATTCTTTCTGTGCCCTATTTATCTTAACACATTCACTATTTTTTAAGGTAAATGGGAGAACGGTTCAACCTGTATGGAGAATTGAATGCCACAATAATGCATCCCTCTTTTGTGTGCTCAACTGATATGTGACACGAACAAGCATGGAAACCAACAAATGGCATGTTTTCATGTATAGACTATAGTGGACGGGGAGAATGATAAGTCATGTCTTACTTTCATGGCATTTTTCTTTTACTATTTTGTTATTTCTCCATCTGCGTTGGAAGAGTTTAAGAATCCTCTAGAGTCACTCTACCGTAGAATGTGAAATATTTTTTCAATCGTTGATCTAACATTGTGAGTATAAATTGTAGATTCAAATCCCAACATGAGATGAATAATTGGAAAAATCACTTTATGGTACAATACACCACCAATGACAGCCCATCTCTTGCATGTCACAACTAGTAGTGACAAAATGTAACCCAAATAATAAAACAATTCATATTAGTCCAGTCATTTAAATATGGGGTCCATATTTAAAAGTTGAGTTAAATATGAAGCTCATATTTAAAAACTATGAGTCAAATATAGATCCCATATTTGAAAGGTAGAAACCAAATATCGAACCCAATTTTAAAAAATACAAATCAAATATAATGCTCACTTTTAAAAGTTGTGGGTAAAATATGAATTTTTTTACATATACTTCGAATTGTAATATTTACCTTAGTAGAAAAATAATGAGTTGACCCAACCCATATTTGGTCCGCCCATATTTGGCCCAATTCACATTTAGCCAACCCATATTTGGCCCAACCCAGATTTAGCCCAACCCATATTTGACCTGCCCAAATTAGGCCTAACCAATAATTTTGACAGTGCTAGTCACAACCATATACAAAATCATTTTTTTTTTATCTCCAAGGATGTCAGTTGCGGTGCATGGGGTTAATCTCAAGTTGATTAACGCATTGTATTTTGCCACTTCACGTAATATCATGCATTACAAATATGTGAAAATTTACGCAAAGCAAAATGCATCTTTACGTATTCTGCACCAATGTCTAGAGACGGTCCACTTCTAGTGACACAAAAAGTAATATACCCTAAAATCATGCTGTAAAGCTATTGATAAAGCGAACCACATTTACCTTTCAACAATAACCCAAGAATCACAAGAATTGTTACAAACATCTCTCCTCACAGGGCCAGATCAACACACAGCCAGTATTAACTTCTTAAGTAGGCAAGTGAGAAAACCCTTCTCATCATGACCGATATCCAGAAGTTGTCGTCGATGAAGTTTTTTCATCACTTCTCGGCCTTCACCCTTGAACTCAGTGACGGTGGACAATTATTGGGAGCAGATTTTCCTAGGACATTCAACGTCTTCATTCTTTGCATCTCCCTCCCTGTAATAAAAATGAAAGCTTCAAATTTCCGTGAGATTGGAAAATTATTCATATATGAAGTTTTTTGCATTGTATAAAAAGGATGTGAAATTTTTTGTGGTTTAATCTCTCTCGAGTGACAATGCATGTCAAATAAATGGTAGAAGAATATGTGCTGATATGCATGACAATTAGCTCTTAAGAAATCTATAATATCTGAGACCAAACAAGCAACTAAAAGGATAAAGCAGCGTCAACCAACAGTAGGGTATATTTTTAATTGGAGATGCAGATGCCTTGAACTTAAAATTTATCACATAAAAAGGAAATTAATATTTTTTGGTTTACCTTCCTCTAGCGAAAGATGGATGGCGCGCTTCTCCAGTTCAACTGCATGTCTACTACGCTCTTCCGAGGTAAACGATTTGATCACTATCAAAAGTAAACACCAAAAAGATCAATCTTGTTGGGATAAGTAGAAGGGGGAAGTGCAAAAAACTTTCATAATTAATGCATTTTTTTTTTTGGGGGGGGGGGAGGGGGGCGCGGCAAAAACACCCATGAAATTTCTTCTTTTTTTAGTATATTTGGTATCCAGACTCTTTTTTAGCACCTCACACCCTAGGAGGGCACATTTAGACCCTCCAATCTGCACGCACTAGGACACACTATGAGAGGTGGCCCCAAGAGGATTCAAACTCTTGACCTCTAACCAAACGGTGAAATAAGAGAAGAGCCCATGCCATTAGGCTGCCCCTTTGGTTTACTGTACTATTTTCTTGCACATTTTGTAGCAAAGATCCCTATTTGAGAACCTTTTAGCTACAAAAGGGATGGTTTTTAGTGATGCATAAGGGATATTTAGAACAAAATACTCAGTGGGGCCTTGTGCCCATAAATTACCTCAACAAGGTTTCTTCCAAAAAAAAAAAAGGCCCTTTTGACTTCCACCCCTATTTTTTGAAAATTTGAGATGCACCCTCAAAGTGTCTCTTAACTTTCACAAAGTTTCACTTCCGCGATGCCCCTCGAAGTGTCTCTAACTTTCACAAATTTTCACTTCCGCTGTGTGTGTGGCCGCGGGGGGGGGGGGGGGGGGGGGGGGGATGCTTTAAGGGGTGTATTTAAAAATTTTAATTAATGAAGGTATGACATGAAACTTGAAAAAAAATGGTTTAAAAGTCTTGTCCCGAATTTAGAGTCTTTTTTAAAATTCAAACATTTTTAAGGAAATATTTGTTTTTGCCATTTATATCTTTTGCAGTATACCCTAAATAAATAAAATTACCAATGCAAGCTCCAGTAACAGTCCTTACTTTAAGGGTAGTTTATGAGATTATTTTTTAAATATAGTAAAAAAATAATTTTTAGTAGATTTTTTTAATATGTTTAAACATTTCAGGGACCCCCCCCCCCCCCCCAAAAAAAAAAAAAAAATAGCACGAAATAGATTTGTTTGCTATTTTAACAAAAATGGATGAATATATATGTCCGTTTTAAACCGACATAGTTTGACTGATTTTTTTAAAATATAAAAAAAAAATTGTTTTGAGCTGAAATTTTTTTGGGGAGTTTCCTCAAATGTTTAAACACCATATTAAAAAAATCAACTCAAAAAAATAATTTTTGAGCTTAGGTCCGTAAATTTCCCTCAAGAAGTGCATCTCTCTCTCTCTCTCTCTCTCTCTCTCTCTCTCTCTATATATATATATATATATATATATATATATATATATTCTATATATATAGATATATAGAGACAGAGAGGTTCTCATGCATACCCCAGTTTGCATATCACTGGCACGGACCATTTTTGATAAAATAGTAAAAAAAGATATTTTTGAGCTAATTTTTTTTATGGTTTTTAAACATCAGTAGGACCATGAAAAAAAATCAGCTCAAAATGAATTGTTTTGCTATTTTAAAAAAATCGGTCTAACTTTGTTAGTTTTTAAACTGACAAAGTTATACCGGTTTTTTTAAAATAGCAAAACAATTCATTTTGAGCTGATTTTTTTTCATGGTCCTACTGAAATGTTTAAAAACCATAAATAAATAAAAAATCAGCCCAAAATTATTTTTTATACTATTTTAAAAAAATGATCCGCACATAGGGTATGCAAACTGGGTATGCATGAGATCCTTTCTGTATATATATATACAGTCAGCTAGGAAGCACGGACACTTCTCAGAAGGCAACGTGTCATGTCGGACACTATGAAACACGGACACTCTCCCGGAAGCCACGAGTCAACTTTAACTCAAGTCGGACATGCGACACGCTCCGACATGATGGTGATTCTACTTTATTTATGATTTTTAATGTCAAAGTGTGATTAAATTTTGTTTTGTATGGTCTATTTTCTTAATTTCATATTAAGAATGCTCTAATAATGTATTTTATAGAAAAAATCTATTTTATTTCATTACTATATATATTTAAATATATATTGTATATTACGTATCATAGCTTGTCGTATCCTAGTTTTTGGACCAATCACGCGTCGCGTATCTCGTGTCGAAACACGTATTACTTGTCCGTACTTCATAAACAGTCAGGCCCTCTAACATACTTATAAACATACCCATTTAAAAAAAAAAGGTAAAAAATATATTTTTCTACCAAATTTAGTATACATGATCTACATAGTAAGGAGATCATCTACAAAAAAAAAAAAAAATCAAAATTCAATCCAGAAGTGGGTGAAATGATGGAAAAAATTTGAACGGTCGAAAATGCACATATATACCCACTTTTCATTTCAACCACTTCCAAGTTGAATTTTTTGATCATTTTTTTTTAGATGATCTCCTTACTATGTATGTAGATCATGTATACCAAATTTGGTTGAAAAATACATTTTTTTTATAATTTTTTTAAAATGAGTATGTTCATAGGTATGCTAAGTGAGGTATGTTAGAGAGCCTCTCTCTCTATATATATATACATCATGGGAAGGTAAAGTAGAAGTCCAGAACTTACTCTGGACATAAGCCTCTTGGTTTGAGTTATCAAAACACTTCAGAAAATTCTGTAACTGAATGAACCTGTCCCTCCAATGTTGGTCCCTCACCACCTGTAAGTCATGGTGGTCCTGCTTCGGAGTGGAATTGGGCAATAGAGCCCCACGTGAATTCGCTGTAGAATTTGCTGGAATATGCCCAACTGCTGATACACCATCAGTCTTGGGATCCTTGGTTTCATCGCCCTTCTCGCTAAATTGTTCTGAATGTTTATGATCAGAACCATGATTTTTGTCAGAAACGCGGGATTTAATTGGATCTGCATCAGATTTTCTACGGGCATAAACCAGATTACTACTGCCAGGGGACTGAGGACGAGGAGGGCTCAGCAGTCGATCATGCGTGGGAACCTTAGCACCCAATACTTGAGTGGAATCCTTGGGAGGTTCTGTTTCCCTTGGTGAAGGAAAGTTTCCGGAAGGTTTGGAAAATACAGTTTTGTTATCATTCTGCAGATCTCGCAATCCTGTCTTCTTAATAGCAACCAGCGGCTGCTTATCCAAGAAACTTCCACATTTTCCCACCCCATACTTGCTGAGTTTAGGGTTAACCATTTGTTCAACCATTGGATACGACTTTGATCCCACCTATACAAGGAAAGGGGATAAAAAAAAGTCAAAATATTCAGATAAAGAGCACAAATTGCTGCCCTCTTGTTATTTTTATTCATCTTTTACTAATCTATCTGGGAAGGAAGCTTTAATAATAAAAAATTCTCCTGCTAAGATTTTCAGACATAATGTGTCAAGACTTGACTTACTAAATCTGATTCGGAAAAAAAGAATTAAACTAAAATTAAAATAAAATAAAATAAAATAAAAACTTGACTGCATTGTGTAATAGAACCATATCAAATCAAGAAAAAAGCAATTCACATAGAGCTTATAATTGTAAGGACAAATTTCCAATTGAGTCAATTTGTATGTAATTGACATTATTCCGGACAATACATTTGATTCATAGGTTAAACTTTGTGTTGTTGATCCCATTAGCCTATGACCTTTTTGATGATAACGTAGCGGCCAAGCTTCAAAGATTGGATACATCGTGCCGTGTTTAGTGCCAAGTTTATCTTCAGGTTTACCGAGGATCTCGTAGGTATGAATGCATATTGAATATGGGTCCTTGAATATTTCTAAGGGTGTTTGTTTTTGTACTTAAAACGTTTGGAATTTATTTTAAATGTTTTTTAAGAAAAATATTTTTTGATTTTAATCTCGTTAGAACGAAATTCAATCTCGTTAGAACGAAAAATAGCATTTTCGTTAAAACGATATTAAGATCTTGTTGGAATGACCATCGAATGAGAATTCTCTCCCAAGGATGGTACATCTCGTTAGAAGCTCGTTGGAAGGACGTTTGAACAAGAAAGTTGTTTCGTTTGAACGAAGTGTTTTCGTTAGAATGAAAAGTTAATCTCGTTCGAGCGAGTTCGCCACCTCGAAATTCGTGTTGGACTCAAATTTTTTAAGAACTTTTGGCGAAAAATGTTTTCCTACCAGTTTACCAAAGTTCTAAACCCTTGTTTCATCATTTACGTTTAAAGATCCAAGATTCAAATTTCTTATGCTTTGAGATCTTAAGTTTGGGCACCGAAGTTTGTATCTCTATATCTTGAGATAACTTGTGTTATGAGGTGGACTCTGTGCGCGTTGTTTGCGGTGTAGACGGTTGCTAAGCCTCATCGGTGGATACCGAGACGTACGTGGACTCGTGCATCGTGGCAACTCGCTTGGGTGGATTTTTGCATTGCACTATGGAGGAGCGGTCGAAGATTGAAGAGCATCAAGACTCGTGGGGATCGAGTCGTTGAGTAAGTCTACTGTCAACTTTGGTAATTCCGCATCATAGTGAACTGTTTGACTGGACCATCCGAGGTTTTTTCCTTTGTGATTTTCTTCGTACATCCGCGTCTTGTGGATGATTTATTTATTTTATCTACTGATCACCTAGATGCATGTTTTAGGTTAAAAAGATAAAATTGGGTAAATCGGTTTTCCACAACTAAGGTTTAAAATCGGCGCCAAGTTTTCACATGGTTAATTTCGTTTAAAGTTTCAATCTTTAAATACGAAAAAATAAAAATTGGACTTTTGATTGTTCAGACCATCTTTGCCTAAGCACACATTGTTAAGGGGCTGCATTCTCAAATTGGTATCAAAGCCAGAACACTTAGTTATTGTGTTTTGATCCCGTGTCTTTAGGCATAAATTTTGGAGAATTTAATAGTATTAGAACCCCGATGCTTGATGGGTCAAACTACGCATACTGAAAGCATATGAAATCGGCACTTAATGCTATAGATGAGCAGGTGTGGTTAGTTGTGGTTAAAAGGTGGTCTCCACCTGTCACTAGAGATGGAGAAGCAGTTAATTTAAAACTCATGGAATCATGGAGTGAGGCTAAGCATAGGTTAGCAAATTTTTAATTCACGAAGTTTAAATGCTCTGTTTTGTTCTGTCACCTCGGAGGAGTTCCGTCGAATTATGATTTGTGAAACATCTAAAGAGGCTTGGGACATACTCCAACTCACCCATAAAGGAACTAGTGTTGTTAATGCTTCTAAACTCCAAAACCTCACCACTCAATTTGAAACGATTAAATTATTGGAGAGTGAGACCTTTGATGAGTTTTACGCTAGACTGTCCGACAAAGTTAACTCGTCTTTTAATTTGAGAGAGAAGATATCCAACAACCGTGTGACAAAGAAAATCTCAAGGTCATTGTCTAGAAAATTTAACCCAAAAGTGACTGTTTTGAATTCTTTGGGTATTTTAGACTCTACAAAACTTGAAGAGCTTATAGGTGACTCACAAACTTATGAGCTTGACATGTTTACCTCCAAGAGTGGCGAAGAAAGAAAGGGGCATTATTTTGAAAGCCCGGAAGGCAGAAACATTTGTTTCGAATGATGTCCGAAGATTTGGCTATATCGGCAAAGGTCAAGAAATTTCTCAAATTCCAAAAGCAATCGAAAGATACAAAAAGGTTTAAGAAAAACAAGCAGCACAAGGTCGGTCACCTCCCTAAGAATAGGAATGATAATTTTAGGCGGGATGAGTCGGAGAGATGTTATGATTGTGAGGGTTATGACCATAGGGTAGTTGAGTGTCCCACTAAATTAAGGAAGGAGGGTAAGAGATCAATATCATTTAATGTCACTTTTAGTGATAGTGATCCGGAAGAGGGAACCAATTCCCCCATTGAGCGTAACTTTACCGCGTTCATGGCTAGTCATGTGGGTTTTGCTAAGAAATCTTCCCATGAAGAGATCCCTAAGGCCATAGCTTGTGGATCCCAAGCGATTGATGGTCGAGCGAGTGGGGATTAGAGTGAGGATGAAGAAGAGGAGAGTGAACTCCAAGTTGTCTTCCGTGAATTGTATGCGGAAGCTTTGAAGGTAAAGAAGGCTAACTTGAAGTTGGAAGCTAAGTCAAAAGAACGTGTCCCGGTGAATGATGATGGTGTTTTGATCGAGGATCTTAGTGCACGTGAGAAGACTCTTCGAGAGAAGCTAGAGTATACTGAGGGCGAGAGAGAAAGTATTCGAGGTTTGATGGAGGCTAAAAGAAAGAGTTTCTTGAGTTTGAGGAGTCTAGGCGTTTATTCGAGTCGAGGATAGTCGAGCTTGAGGAGAGATTGAGAGATTGAGAGATTCGAGTCGTGTCAAATTTGATTTGGAGTCTAGGTCAAAAAAGTTGGATAAAATGTTACGCACCGTCCAAATCAAATATGAAACGTGTGGAATCGGCTTCCATGATCATAATGTTTCCGCTACTAAAGCCAAGACCATAAGTTTGAGAGAGTCCACTAGGAACGTTAGAAAAGGTAAACCCTTAGGTATAATCCCTCACCCTGTTTACACTTACACTCGTTGCGGTAAAAAATGTCACCTTAGGCGTTTTTGTTATGATCTTAAGAACGTTCCTAAGAAGTCTAAGAATAAAGTCAACGTGGTACCCAAAGCCCCTAAGCGTCATGTTACACCTACTTGGGTTAGGAAATCGAATGTGGAGGCTTTACACATTAGACTTGTTGATTCTTGTTTGCTTGCTCATGATACTTCTCATACTATATCTAATGGTTGATTGTGCTAAGCTTGTTTGTCATACTTTAATTGTGCTTCATGATATATATTTGCTAGTGTTATGACGTGTATCTTTTGTATTTTGATTTTTCATTTTTTTGAGTCATATTGAAAAATACAAAAAGATTTTGTTTGTCTTTTCAGTTAGTTTGTTTTCAAAAATTGAAAAATTAGTAATTTATTTCGAAATATTTTAGAAAAACTCAAAAAGAATTTCGATTTTTGTGTATTTTAGTTGTACACATTTGGTGTGGCATATTAGCGTATTTGAATCCAATTCATTCCGTACTTTCATGTGGCTATGACATTTGGTTACGATTGTTGATACTTAGGTTGTTCTTAATCATGCTTGCATAGAGTTGTTTCGAACTTGATTTGCTTAATAGGTTCGACTATGTATATGCCTCCACACACACACGCACGAGCTTTTTGAACGTTAACTTCACATGTATATTTAAGCTTTGTGAGATGATGTCCCATAAATCTTATCATCTACATGTTTTGTGACTATGGGGGATTTGTGCATGTAAGAACCGTTGTCCATGAGTTTGTTTAGTACTGAAAAATATCAAGGTTCTAAAAGGCGCGAGGCGTGGTCGAGGCGTGGTCGAGGCGTAGAGGTCAAGCCTCAAGCCTTAGGCGTTTTTCCTTTTTTTATTATTTTAATTATTCTAAGGCTAGTAATATAATAAAATAATACATACCTTGAATTTTGAAAATATATTCATATGTTTGGTAGCCATCTTTCTCATATTCATGCTCCATAACCAATATTTGTTAACTAATCCTTCGTTTTTTTTTTAAAAAGTGTGCCTTAAGCCTTTTACCAAGAATAAGGCGTAATAAGGCGTGGGCGATGCGTTTCTCCCAAGCCTCAAGCCTAGGCGGGCCTAGGCGGAGCCTAGGCGGGCCTTTTAGAACACTGAAAAATATATAAGGGTGCACAAGAAAGGGCTAGGAAAGAGCAAATCTTCTTTGCGGAAAAACCACCGTTGGCAAGAGCCTGATGAAAAAAATTAATAGCAATAAATAAAAACAGAAAAATTGCCAAAGGGCAACATAGTTTGTTTGTTTGATCTTTCAAAAGCAATAGCTTCAAAAGAATTAAGAAAAGAGCAGAAAATATAATATATGTTTATCTTTTGAAGGTGTTTAGTTGAAGATCAACGGGTTTGCACAATGAATCCTACTTTTGCTTATTTAGTCATAACGCTATTGGTTTGTGGAATCATCAATATTCTGAGCTTTTGTGCATTGTGCTTGTTTGTTCATAGAGTTCACTTTATCTTGTCACTTGAGGCTAAATCTTAGTTTGATAAAGTTTGGGGGTCAATTAGAGCTTCTTGAACATATTTGAGTGTCTGGGTCATAATTCATTTGTGTCTAGTTCACGCTCATTCATTCCATCCCACATGTTTAGACACGTCGATACTATGCTAGTGTATAAAGGTTATGTGGTTTGTGTCGAGTTTTTGTGGTCGTTTATACCATATAAATACATATGCCGAGTAATTTTTAATATATATTTTCTGTATTGATATATATCATATCGTGTTTTAGGTCTTTCCGGTTTGCATTTAATCCATGTTTGCCATATGCTTTATCAGTGAATTTTATTTGGCATGCTTTATGATCATATTGATGACTCTCATTTTGTGCATTGAAATTCCTTTTCTCAAATTGGTAATTTCAAAATTGGTATTATACACCATTGTTTATTCATATTGGTACCTTTCTGCATTGATATTGAAATTTATTGATCATAGTTTGGACAATTTGTGCTTGAGTTGCCATGTTGTGCGTTTGTTACACTTTACGCCATTGCATGTTTTATTCCCTTCTCCCTATGTTTAAAATTAGTTTCTTATGATCACATATTTAGGAGGAGATTTTATTTTCAAGAGGCGTAATTGTGTTATGCTATCTTACTTTTTCTATTCCTGAATAAAGGGGGAGAAATAATATATTTCTTTTGCATGATTAGGATATATTTATCTTAGGGGGAGACGTCATACCTAGGTTGAGGTTGTTTTAGACAATGTTAGATGCTAATTCAATTGCGAATTTATACTTATTATATTCTCTTTACATTTGAATGTGTGTTTAAGTGTGCAGGACTACAGGTTTACATCTATGCGGCAAAGTTTTCAAGCAAAGCAAAGATACTCAAGTTTGTGTCTGTCGAGCGTCTGTACTCTTTTTCCCTTTTGGGGTTAGTGAATGAGCTTTTTAGAGAGCTAGGCAGAGGCAGTCCATAGGATTTTTGTTTTGCTTTTGTCTTGGAATGGCAAAAGGGGGAGATTTGTAAAGACAAACTTCCATTCGAGTCCATTTGTATGTAATTGGCATTATTCCGAACAAAACATTTGAGTCATATGTTAAGACTTTGTGTTGTTGATCTCATAAGCCTATGGCGTGGTTGATGAAGAAGTAGAGGCCAAGCTTTAAAGATGAGATACATCGTGTCGTGTTTAGTGCCAAGTTTGTCTTCACGTTTACCAAGGATCTCACGTGTATGAATGCATATCGAATATGGGTCCTTGGATATTTTTAAGGGTGTTTGTTTTTGTACTTGAAATGTTTGGAACTGTTTTCAAATGTTTTTTAAGAAAAATATTTTTTTTTATTTTAATCTCGTTAGAACGAAATTCAATCTCGTTAGAACGAAAATAGCATTTTTGTTGGAACGGCTTTGGTCTTGTACAAACGACATTGAGATCTCGTTGAAATGACCATCGAACGAGAATTCTCTGAAAGGATTGCATATCTCGTTAGAAGCTCGTTGGAAGGCCGTTTGAACGAGAAAGTTGTTTCGTTAGAACGAAAAGCTAATCTCGTTCAAACGACCTGCTGTTATCGTTTGAACGAGTTTGTCGCCTCGAAATTCGTGTTTTCAATACTTAAGGCATGTTGGACTCAAATTTTTCAAGAACTTTTGGGGAAAAACGTTTCCCACTTGTTTACCAAATTTCCAAAACCCTTGTTTCACCCTCTTTTATGTTTAAAGATCCAAGATTCATATTTTTTATGCATTGAGATCTTGAGTTTGGGCACATAAGTTTGTTCCTTTACATCTTGAGAGAACTTGTTTCGTGCGGTGAACTCTGTCCATGTTTTTTGTGGTGTAAACGGTTGTTGAGCCTCATCAGTGGATACCGAGACGTGCGTGGAATCGTGCAATGTGACAGCTTGCGTGATTGAACTCATGCGTTGCACTGTGGAGGAGCGATCAAATATTGAAAAGGGTCAAAGCTTGTGGGGATCGAGTCGTTGAGTAAGTCTACTGTCAACTTTTGTAATTCCGCATCATAAGGAACTATTTAGTTGGGTCATCCGAAGTTTTTCCCTTTGTGGCCTTCCTAGTACATCAGCGTCTTGTGGATGATTTATTTATTTTATCTGCTTATCACCTAGATGCATGTTTTAGGTTAAAAGATAAAATTGGGTAAATCGATTTTCCACAACTAAGGTTTAAAATCGGTGCTAAGTTTTTACAGGGTTAATTTAGTTTAAAGTTTTAATCTTTACAAATTTGAAAAATATAAAAATTGGACTTTTGTTCCTTCGGATCATTTTTGCCTAAGCGTTGCGTTCTCAACTATGTTCATTTAGCTAAATCGCGGGTGGATCATGGCTTAATTGCAATTTTTACTTACTTACCAGATCGTAACTCATAAGCAAAGTTAGGTAGCTAACTAATTGTGACTCAAGTCAACTAACAATTTAGTACGGAAAATCAATTGCTCAAAATATTATTTAGGGTTGATGTTAAAACAATCCTTTATAACATATTTATACCGAAATCACCTCTAAAACGATTTCCAAATTGCTCCACATATTAGATCGGTGTGGAAAATCTTACACAAGAACCTTCAAATGCATCTAGCAAGGACCATTTTTAAGATAAATCTTTTCGAGAAATATTTTTGGAGGTGGGCTTTTTTTAGAACAAATTCGTAGAAGCGGATCTTTTAACATTTTTTATATTATTTTTAATATATGCAACCAAAGAACGATAACTCCGTCATTATCTTGAATGCACTTAATTTACTACGTAAAGAGCCACTAGTTTTAGATACTGCAAAATCCTAATCAGTATCAATTTCCTATCCTAAGTTTCAGTAAATTTATAAATGACGTAAAAACAGGAGCAAGTATTACAAAAACTTGATGTGTCAATTTTCCCTCATGGAGCTTCCAAAAGTTTTTCTTGCACGAGAATACCCTTATAGCATCTCCAAGGCATTAGAGCATTTTTGCTCTAAAAAAATAATCCAATGTATTTTGCTCCACCAAAAGAGGAAACCAGCTCCAAGGCTTTGGACATACTACAGTTCCCCACAACATTTGGAACGAAACGACGGAAACCTTAGATCAGCTGCGGGAGTTTAAAAGTATCATCTGATGCGGCCCAAACCTCTCTCTAGCCTATTTGCCTTATTTCTTCACTCGTCGCCCCTATTCAACCCATACTTTTCCATAGAACGAATGAAAAGGTTTGTTGGCAGACAACGCACCGATTTTCATGGTGCGTCGTTCTCATGATGGCTCACCGTGCGATTGAGGAATTTGGATTTTCGGACGGAGACGACATTATGCAGGCGTCCTCCTTACACCCTTACACCGTCGGCGAAGACACGTTGATCGTCAAGGGCATGGATGAACATGGTACGCACGTCATATAATTTGATTTTTTTTATGTTCAATATTTGACTTTAAAGGTAAGTTGTATTAACAATTTAGTAATTTAGTAGTTTGTTTTTACATTTATAAAGTTGTTTCTAATTAGGTAATCAAGGGCGTCAAAATTTGTTGTGCGGCGAGATCTATCCATAAGTGCTGAAAGGATATGTCCCGTGCACGAGTAAGTTGGGCTAGGGTTGCTAAGGATATTGAGGGTTGTATTTTCAGGAATATCATTTATATGCCTTACACGCGGACTGATCAGGGCATCACTCTTGCAGTGCGTGGGACACGATCCACGCATTTCACTTCCTGTGCAAGGAAATAAGGTTCACCCTCTAGACTTCACCACCTATAAGAGCTGTGAGAACACGCCAACACTATCTCCATAGTCTTGATCAAATGCATATTACCTTTAGCTCAGTACATACGCCATATTTTATCAAACAAAAGCTTACGGTTTAGGAGAACAAGTACTTGATTAAGATATGTGAGCTTTTTTGTATTATGCCTTGGGCCAGTTGTGAAGAACAACTAACAAAAGTTATATCAGGTTGGGTTGGATTGCCCCACTAATAAAATTTGAGTGGATGGATCGATATGATTGAGACCGCGCCATCATGGACCATTTGTATACCAGTTTGGATGTGGTGTGTCGACAAGCTATGAAGCAGGGATTCGACACGTAATACGTGTTTCAACATGACACGCGACACGTGATTTTTTTCAAAAACTAGGATACGACACGCTAGGATACGTATAATATATAATATATCTTAAAATATATAATATATATTTAAATATATACATTAATGAAATAAAACATATTTTTTTCCATAAAATACATTATTAGAGCATTCTTAACATGAAATTAAGAAAATGGACCATATAAAACAAAATTCAAATACAATTTAACATTAAAAATCATAAATAAGGCAGAATCATAATCACAAAAGGAAAAAAAAAAGTAAAAAAAAAATGTCCTTTTTACGTGTCCCAGCGTGTCGGCAACGTGTCCCAGCATGTCGCATGTCGGACTCGTGTCAAAGCCGACTCGTGGCTTTCGGGAGAGTGTCGGTGCTTCATAGTCGACAGGGCAAGTTACGTGGAGTTATACATTGGTCGCCGCAGGTTAATGGATTCACTTGGATTCGATAGGTATACTAGATTATATTTTATCATTTACATTTTCTCACACTAAAGTTGAATTCATTCATCCTTACTAACAGTGGTTCAAGTACGTATGTTGCATGCACCCGCCGTTGATGGGTCAGGGGCATGTGAATGTTGATGCATAACCCCGCATTCTAGCATCGGGGCAGAATCATAGGCAGCTCTCTATGGGGAAAGTTCATAACAACCTATTCATGGTCCACAATCAACTGAAGATGAGGACAGTCGTGGCAACTAGTGATGGGGAGTCAACAGTTAAATAAGTAGAAGGTGAAGGTGGCGAAGTTCCAGATCATTATTGGGTAGAGGGTTATTTTATTATCGAAGGATCGGTGTCGACGTCAGCAAGTTGCATTTTCCATAGTGCCATATCCCCCACTGATGGACAGGGCATGTGAACACGTGTAACCAAAAATCACACACCACCGAGACTTTAACCGATGTCATCGGTTATGTAAATATGCACCCGAACTACAATACGTGGTTGGGGGCAAAGGAACATGGGTCATTTTACCAAATATTTACAAAGAGACTAATATCGATGATATGCGCATCCACTCCATATGCTCAGAGCAACAGATCCTGCACTTCATACAACCTCATTGTTTTGGGGGGCGTATTTGCAAGGGCACCCCCCGCATGTTGCGACCGAGGATGACTGGAGGGCACGGAACTTGTTGCTTTCGTGGGATAAATTACTCGTTTTCAATATAGAATTGGATAATCCATAACTTCCTTTGCCTCTATCTCTACTTCTTCTGGAGAGGGCTCAGCAAGCAGGGGTTGGAGGATTACATCCGCATGGTGCCCATTGCCAAGGAAGTTGCTCTGGTATTATGCCATATCTTAACCCATCTTTACCAGACATCACAGGCAATATTTTTTAGATTTGGTTGAGGACATTAAGTTTTGAGTTTATTACTATTATTAAATTTATTAATTTATGTCATTAATGTAGGAGGAGGCCCAAAGGTGATTGACTTAGTGTCTCCGTAACGCGCAGCACATCACAACTCCCCTCTTCTCTTTTCTTTTTTTTCTTTATTTCAGCAAGTTATTTTAATTATTAGTATTTGTCTTTTATTTAGTTATCTATTTTAACTAGGTTATTTAGTTATCTACTTTAGTTAAGACTTCCCCAAGCTATTATTGGGCTATTAATAAAAGCGTAGGCTCTCATTTGTAATTAGTTTTCATTTTATGAGTTGATAAGAAAATAGTGTAGTTTAAGCAATATTGAGATTGCTTGTTTATGATCGTGTGATTTATTTACTCTTTCGCATCCTAATTCAAATCAAAGTGGTATCAGAGTGCTCTTGGAATATACAGCTAGTGATAATAGTGGATACGCGAAACAAGAAGATGAACAAGCGTGTTGAATGCTTGGAAGGACTTGGAGAGATCAAAGGGATGCTCCAAACCCTCTTCGTCGGATCTGCGCCCGTGATAGCTAACGACGACAATGTTGCATCAACTTCGCAACGTACCATAGCCTCGCAACAATCCAACAGCCAAACCCTAACCGCCAAAATCTCAAACACAACCACCACCCAAACAAATATGCATTCACACCACCCAAACCCTAGTTGTTCGACTACAAACCCGTAGCCCAAGCCACCCTGCAACCAACCCACCACCCCCGGTTCTCGCAGACCACCGATGACCCTCTCCACGGTTGCGAGATGTCAGCCATAGCTCCGACCCACCAAAAAACCCACAGCTCCAACCAAACCCTTTCGCGAAACCCTAGCTTCTCAAACCCTCTTGCTCGATTCCTCCACACACACACACACCCCAGGTTGCGTCGATCCTCGGTGACTCTTCGACGCCACCAGTCCTTCGTCAAAGCTCCGGCGAGGAGAGGGCAACCCTTCAGCGGTTCCAGACTTGCTCTTTTCAAACCCCAACCTAACTTTAACCCAACACACCCGAACACCACTTGAGCACCCCAAATATACCCCTAAGCCGCTCCCGCGACGCAAGGATGGAGCGGGCAGCCGGTAAAGGCACGTTAATGAGCCATATGCGTCCCGACCTATTTCACCCATCTTGGATCGAGTTTTGTTAGAGACAGTTGGTAATCAAATGGTGGATTCACTACCGTTTGATCAATGTTCAACCGTATTCACGCCTGGTTACACAAAATGGGTAAGAGATGATGGTAAATTATGTACTCGTGAGTGGCTATTGGACTGCATGCCCGATGATTCGATATACGACGAATTTTAAGGCTTTGAGCTAGACAAAGAAGTTAACCACGATGTTGGTCTTTCATCCGCCTATTCAGAACCCAGTACAAGTTCATACAACCGGTGGCGAATGATTCACTTGTGAACAACTAGGACTTATTGCGCATGACTGCCCATACCGACATCGGGAACGGAGGGAAGTATCGGTTCCTCCACTGCACCCCCATCGAGCCATTGACCAACCGCATTACACGGCTGCTCAAGTTGTCCCGAGGTAGTGGGGCAGGATTATGATGATGACTCGTCGAAGCAGGAATCGGATGATCCGTTTCCAAAAGTCGACACTCATTCCAATGACGTATCCCGTCTCATTCGCATTTTGGAGAAGATTATGCACGGGAACATGCTCTTGAAAGTACGTGTCTTTGAGGATAAGCTTGACCCTGATGCCTTTGTTAACTATCTTGACACCGTCGAGAGCGTTTTTGAATGCAAAGGGTGTTGGGGGATTAAATGCGCCCGATTGGTAGCAAAAAATTGTCTACACATGCCAAAGTTTGGTGGAATGTGTGGTGTCAAAGGCGTAGGGAGAGAGGAAAAGTCATTGTGACGTGGGGCAAAAACAAGAAGTATCTTCGAGCAACTTGTATTCCTCGTACTTACGAGCGCGATTTATTCACTAGCGTATAGGCACTTCGATAAAATTTGATGACAATTACCGATTACACCGAGCAGTTTCACAGTCTCTACACGCGGAGCTATCCTTAATGAGTCGAAAGAGCAGAAAATTAGTCGGTATATCAGTGGCTTGCAGTGGCATATCAAGTCTGAACTGCATTTGAAGGACATTGTGACACTTGCAAAGGCTGTGGAATATGCGAGAAAAGTGGAAGAGTACTTGTCATTCTCTATAAGCACTTCAGCTGCTAATAAGGGTGTAGAGACTGCATCCACCATGGCAAAGCCTACTCCAAGCCTGGCAACAAACTTCAAGTGTTATGAGTGTGGCACCTTCGGCCACACAGAGCATCAGAATATCCGAAGAAGAAGAAGATACCTATCATTGTGACTGAGGGAGAGGTGGTCGAAGAGGAGAACAATGAGCCAAATGAGGAAAAAATTTTGATCACCTGTGTGCATGTACCGTACCGCCTGAGACGAACGGCATCTCACTTTAGCACTCAGGGCGAGCTTTTCAAAGAGGAGGGAGTGACGCACGACACTTCCCCCTCGGGGGTGGGGACTCTTTTCTTTTCTTTATTTATTTTTTTCAACAAGTTAATTTAATTATTAGGATTTATCTTTTATTTAGTTACCTATTTTAACTAGGTTATTTAGTTATCTACATTAATTAGGAGACTTCCTCCCCAAGCTACTATTAGACAATATATAAAAGCATAGGCTATCATTTGTACTTAGTTTTCACTTTCTGATTATGAGTTAATGAGAAAATAGTGCCTTTAAGCAATATTGAGATTGCTTGTTTATGTTCGTGTGATTTACACTTCCGCATACTAATTCACATCGCTCCGGGTCAACCATTTACCAAAAGAATTATGAAAGTAGAGAATAAGAGATAAGATTTAATCTACGAAAAAAGAAAGACGGAATAAGTGCAATTATGGTCATGATACTTTTTAGGGAAGATCACGACCAATTCTGTAACTAGAATCTTTTAAATCTATGGGTCGACCAGCGCCGACCATTCACATAGCAAGCGCGAGATCAACATCATCATCTTTAGCAATCTCACAACACCTTGCAACAAACTATGAAGGACTTTAGGACTTTGCGTGTTGACCATGTGTCCATCTTCACACGTATAACATTTATGATGAGCCAGAAACATCGACCCGACGAAGGCGTCAAATGGGCCCGTGTAGCTAGGGCAGCGCATCTTAATTTACCATTTCTCTTTTTGTATATAATCAATATGTGTCAAACATATGGTGTTTATTAGTATGATTTTGTTTATATATTTTTTTTTAATAGTAACTTTAGCTTCAATTTGTAAATAAATCTTCAAATTTGGTAACTTTAATTAAGGGATTGTAAATTTTTTTTTAAATGGTCATGCCAGGACATTCCAACGGTCACGCTATACCTTCATGCGTCAGTCGATGCCTCACTGCTGATCCACAAAAACTTATTTGCAAGTTTTTGATATTTTTCTCCATGTTTTAGAGAGCCAAACTACACAAAGAATCGAGCAAAATAAAGAATCCTTGATTGATGCCTTGGAGACGATCTTATGCCACAGCACTCTTAAGAATCCTTAAAAAAAATTGAAATAAAGAAAGGACTATGAGATCTATCGATTACAAAAAATAATGACCATGTATTATGTATGCTAAAATATTTTAAGAGAATAATGCAAAATAAACCAATAGCATGAATCAACTACTGAAAAGAATGTGGCAATCATCCACTAGGGTGGGATATTTGGGATGGTCCCCAAATCACTAGACCAATGGTTGGTCTAGGGTGTAATATATATTCTAGAGTGTAATATATAAACACATAATACATAAACATAGTCAAAATATTGTGTTGAATAGAAGAAGATAGAGAGAACGAGAAGATGACTTAAGCCTCATAGCTTTATAAGCCTCGAAGCGGAAGCCTCAAGTGAGTGCGGTAGAAGCCTCTTAAGTGACTTGGGTGTAAGTGAGGGTTAAACCCAGAGTCTGTTTTCCCATGCTTTGAGGCAAGGAAAGCCTCGAAGAAGGTGTTGGATGGGAGGGGACCTAAGTAGTGAAGATGATGGAAGTGAATACTAAGACACAACGGTGATTACTCAGATATTGAAAGGAAGGGAGAAGATAACCATCCTTTGGCATCAAAAGACCCTAATTAAGGCCAACATCGAGTAATACTACTAAAGATAAGGATAAATCTATTGTAATGATTGAGAAGGTGGAGGGGTGTTTGAACTCTTATAGCAAGTTTGATAACTTGGGGGGTCCCATTTAATGGGAAGGCGAGAGGATCTTTATCTTGTTGCACATATTAGACGCTTAAAAAAACTATAGTAATTTGATTCAAGCAAATGTTCCATATAGGTTTTGGGGTGGTATATATGGTGGAATTTTAGGTGGGTGATATGTTGAGAGATGGGAACCCTCACTGTGGCGTATTATGGCGAACGCGCACACAAAATTAAATCACGAACATATCGAACTCATAATTATTATTAGAAAATAACCTCTTATTTATAGGCTACTAAACTAAAGTTTATTCAATTATTAAGAAATAATGAGGAAATAAATAAAAATGTCTATAATTCTAAATAATCTAATATATACTATAGATAAATAAAGATGTAACAAAAGGAAGTTAAAACCAATACAAAACCAACACCTCTTAAACCAACCCCCTTTTCCTCTTCCGTATCACGTCACTCTCCCTTCAAGAAAGCTAGTCCACGAGCTTTCTGATGAAAATTGAAAAAGTTTGTACCATATCTTTCTTTTAGTTTTCCCATATATATTAGACTCAACTAAAAGAGAATAATGGGGTAGATAGTGATGAGTAGGGTAGTCAATCTACCACCACATTTATACATAAACATAATCCAAAATATCATAGACAAAATAAATCGAAAAAAGAAGCCATCATCACTTTATCATTCGTCATCATCACTCATCAAGGTTTAGTTAATCATCTTCTACTACAATCCTCTTCACCTCTTAGCACGTACTGACAAGATGGTGTTCTTATCTAATCACATCACCCCATATTGCAAATTCACAATAATTTAATGTTGAATGCAATTATCACCACACGTTTTCAAAATAATTCCGTGTGGTATATAAACACATAATACTAATATGTGCAACAAGATGGTCAAGATCTTTCTTTTGCTTACTCATTTTCTCAAGAAATTATTATTTTAGTAACAAAGTGGTACAAAATTATAAACGCAAATATACAGCCAAATAATCAATTTAGAACCAACCCAATAACTCTAAACTATTACAGAGTTTATTCGGCAGTATGTATACTATTAATAAAAGGGAACACACCATACTATTTTAGAGGAGCAATTACCACACATAAGTTCTAATTTTTTTAAGCACAAACCAAAAATGAAAACTACCCATCAAATCCTATACAGTTTTAAGCAGAAAACTGACCATAAAACCACAAGGAAAACTACCTACATACACCTTTCTAACGCGCACACAAAGCGTGTGCCAAACTGCTCTGGTAGTAAAATATTTAAACACTTGGGTCAGATATACCCCGCAGGCATTTATTGTCGTGACTTTCTTTTTTCTATAAGAAAGACAAGAAAGTTGTGGTCTAGGGCTAAGACCAAACAAAAGTATGGCCTTCTCTTCTCAGCGAAAGCAGGTTAATGTGATTCGCAAAAGTGAACTATATGAGGGGATAGTTTTCGTGGGAAGCAAATGTGGATTGAGCAAGAGGAGTTAGGAAAAGGTTAGAAAAATACAGGGTTTTGTAATTTTCTGATTTTCCGATCTTATGCAATTGCCTGAGACAAGAACCATACAATTAAAAACAGAAAAGAAATCGGAATTAGCAGTTATCTGCTTGCAGGTCCATAAAAAACCCAACCAAAAATTTGTCTCTACATCGCTGTATATCGCGTATCATACGGCTTGAATATCATATCGCAAACGCAAAGGATACAGGGGTATATGCGATACAAAGGTACGATGTGTATGGTTAAACATGTGCATCGTGTATCATATTAGGATACATATTGCGTATCCTAACAACTATGGTGGCGACCTTTCCAGAATTTATATAGGGTAATTGCTTGAAGATCCGGAACAAATTCAGAATTTTCAAATCCAATAAAATCAACTTCATTGATTTAGGGCCCAAAACTGCAACTAAAATAAGTAAAGGGGCTGTTTCGCGATCTTCGGAAATTAACTGAAAAGTTTGAGGGGATAATATGTAATTTTCTGAACTTGAGGGCAAGGGTTTGTAGTTGGGCTGAAAATCAGGGGTTTAAGGTTTTGATGAGTTTATTTTATTTGGATCTGATATAGGGAAGAATGGAAAACAATCATTAGAGATGATGGAGACTGTCGTCAAGGTTGCCGAATGTTCGTTAGGGGTCGCTCAACGCCGGCCAGCTGGTCATTGGTGAAGGGTCGGGTCGGGTTTTTCGGAGGGTTTAGGGAGCCGCGAGCGTTTGGCTGTTGCACCACGGAAGGACAGTTGCTTGGCGACACATCAGCGAGCTTCATCAAACGTTGGCGAGTATCTCCTAATACAGGCAAAGGCTGGGTGGCCTGGGTCGTGGTGTGGGGTGAATAGAACGAGGGTTTATCATCTGTTTTGAGGCTATCCTGACAAATATGGGTTGGGGGTTTGCAATTTGGGCCTGTTCCTGGTATGCCGGACCTCTAGCCGGGGTTGTGGCAGAGGGGGTGCCACCTTGTTGCAGTGTGGGGGTAGGCTGTGTCAGGGTTGTGACGGAATGTGGAGGGGCTCCACCGGGGCTGGTGGTGAGCCCGAGGGACCCTAAGATTAGGCGATGGCTGTGATAAGAGGGAGGCTTCAGTGAGGGCCTTTTGGGTGGCAATAGACTATCCAACGAACATCTCCATCCTCTTCTCTATCATATTCAATCTTTGGTCCGAAACAATCACAATGTGTGGATTTGGCTATTGAGTATAAGAACACAACACAATACGACATTGGTCACGACACAATACTAAACCTCTGTCTAATCAACCCATAACCAGAGAAGTTAAGCCCAAAACAAACTCACCCCTTACCTAACCAACCCATAATGAAATAAGCTACTCTATTCTCGCTCAACTTCCTCTTCGTTATCAGATCCCTTGCATTCAGAGTTCCTCCCCTGTCTTGCCGGTTGCTTAATATACTTTTACGTATCAAAAAACTGGTAATAAAGCAGAAAATATGCAATCTGACTCTGACAATATAAGCAAGCTTAAAAGAAGGTGGACTTAAAAGTCAGTCAGGATTCTTAATTGTTTTGCTTTGAAAATGAACACTGAAATTGGAATCTGAATTACGGATATCATATAATAAAGACATCAGCAAGTGTGCATCACCAAATGACTAATTCGTTGTTGGAGATATATAAATAAATATTAAATAAAAAGACACTCATCGTTAGTATATCCATTTCACGCAACTTACTAAAAAAAAAACATATTCATATTAGACAGTTCACATTTCATAACGTCTATTAAAAAAAATCAATCCAATTCGAACAAACCCACAAAATGCATTATTAAAAGCACAGGAGACCACATGAATATTTAATGCTGAAAAGTAATCTAAAAGTAAAACATAAACCAAATTCAGCATATACTCTTATGAAGCTATCACATGTACGAAAAGTAAAAAAACTGACTTCGAAAATTTAATCACTAACTAGTTTGATGAATAAACAAGTACTATCATAGATGGCCTTTTCTGGGGTGGGGGTAGAGAAATTTTCACATTTTACATGTTATTGTTTAAAATGTCACTTGTAAAACACTCCTTTTAATAGTTATATCATAAAGTGTCAAAATGAGTGTGCATCCCATGTACTGTATATGAAAATCAATTATCTCTAACCGTGGGCATGCTACCTAAAAATCACAAAAAGAATCTAAATATCCTGGTAAGACCTTTGACGCAAGCCCGACACACAAAGAAGCTAATTAAGCAAGGAGGCTTTCATAGCTATTGAAATATCCTCATTATAGAAACTCTTCTATTCTATTATGCCAAATGCCACAAAAAAAGACACGCACGTGCATCTTTTCACAGACCGATGCCATTTCCCCAATATAGAAACTTGCTTAGGAAGAGCTCCATCAAGGTTGGCATCACTTTAGATATACAAAAGACGATGAACAAGTGCCACAACTCCTATTACATGGACAATATAACCTGTGATACATGCTCACCCATCTCCCTTACACATGCAGCACCAATTCACATACATTTATTTTCCTTTTCTTCTCGTATTATCTCTTGTCAAAATAGCCATTCTAATTATCTCTCAAATGCCACTTAACTTAGAGCAACAGAGCTTTCCAAATAGCCTTTAATCAGAAAGTAGTGTCCACCATCCAAGCTATAAGTCCACTTGTAAAAGCAGAAACCTACCCCTGTTGGCTTGGCCATCCACCATCACTTCCGTGCATCTACAGCATAATTTCTTCAACAAACCTTTTGAGCTGAAGCTTTCACTAGGCAAGCACAAACCTCATGAAGCTCCACACCCGTGAGACCCGCTTCACAGTCAGCTCTTTTATCGTCTTCAACCAATCTGAACAATCACTTACATCTTCTTTTGACATATCTAAAGTCTTCCTGATGCACAGGCTTCCTGGAAATTAATTGTATTTTTGCTTCTTTTTAATTCATGTCTAGTTTAGCAATTTTCCCCATTCTAGTTAGTATAATAGGTTAAGGGTAATATTCCCTTAGAATATTCTAGTGTGCCTTCTTTAGTCATTTTAACTTTCAAGGTTATCTTCACTAGCAAGATAACTTAGCCTACAAATAAGGCCATTGGAAAGAGAAATTGGGCCATCGGCCTCTGAATCATGTGTTGTTGTCGCCGGCGTTCTGCTCCCAACTACACATCATTTCCACCCAAGTTAGAAGACCGACCTCCCCATCCATGCATGACCAAAAAGATATTACCAGCAGAAAACAAAAGCACTAAGCCATAGCAAGGGAACATAAACACCCCCACGGGGCCACAAACAATAGACCCTTATTATGTATTAATTTATTAATTTACCATGTAGTTTTGATGTGAAATGAGGACAGAATTTAATTGCCATTATTATATTTATTTTGTCCCTTTTAAAAATTTTCCTGTGTAATCATTATTAGTATTTATTAGTATTAACAACGGTTATTTCAGGCATATTTGTGATAAGAATGTTCTAGACCATGTGCTATCATCGTGAGAGGACCATCTTTAGTGATGGAACCCATGACATCACATGAATGCTAACATTCCTTCAGTGGATCGAATGATGCCCTCTAGAACCTTCTCTCAATCCTATAAATAATGTAAGCCCATTTGGGTCAAATCAATCAATTAATAGATGTTTTGAGAGTTGTCTATTTTCTTTGAGTGCCATTAACACCATTTATGCCAATTGGTATCAGAGCTTAATCGCTCCACCACTTATTGTTGCATAGAAAATCGTAAATAAAGCAACAATGGTTGCGAGATAAAATAATCAATCCGTGATCATTCGTTGCATTGTTCAACTAGAGGAATCTTTCGAGTCCATCTGATCAAACTTGATCAAACTCGAGTATCTTACCACCCGCCACCACATACCACCACTAATCAACGCTTCCGCCACCAACCCCATCTCTTCCGGTTTCCGCAAGTCCTAGCCCACGCTCACCAAATCGTGAGGGTAAGCAACTAATGATTGGAGGGAGAGGGAGAAAGACCTCAAACCCTTCACACATATCAACCGCACATTAACCAACCCTTAAAATCTATCAAACAACCCCAGGACCAGATGAAGCAGCCCCCACCCCCTACCCCCTGTTTAGTCTAGCGGCCACCGCCCAAGCCTTCTCCAACCTCCACAACACCTGCGCACCGTAAGATCCCAAACAGCCACCACTGATGTGCTACTTCAAGAGGGCAGAGCAACCCTCCAAATCATGGACAGTCCCTTAGCCCACATGTACACAACCACCACTGTGTACATGTCGCTCGTGGCAATCGTAGCCAGCATAAGATCTTCAGCCAAAAGCCCTTTTGACGTGACACGTCCAGAAAAGATGACGTCCTACCATCTGGGTAAACAGGATTTTGGGAGGGATTTCATTGGAATTGTTTGCATGTGCAGCCCTCCACCAAAACACGTGGTGTTTCTGCAACTTAACGAGAGCTATTGGTTACCAAATTAAAGAAATGCTTGGTCATGTGGCTTACGGGAACCGTGGGATCATGGGAAATATTGAATTACGTTGTTACTTAAAAGCCCTAAAGCTGGGTTTGATGGGTTCATTGAGGACTACTGTGAATCCAAGTGCCAAACCCACAAGACATTATTTTACAAGAGCCATGAAACCCCTACTCAGCTTTTGGGTTCGAGGACGAACTCTTTTCAATTAGGTGGGAGTGTTGAAGGATCAGGTTTAATTGACATTGTTACATAATTTTGTACTCTTTTGACATTTCCTCTACCTACCTCTTCAAATTCCCCTTTCTTCTTCCCCTTCCTCATCCCCCTCTCTTTATTCTTCCCCTTCTTCTTCTCCCTTTTTTCCCCATACCTCACCCATCTTCCCTCCCCACCCCACCTTCCCCTATCTCCTCCTCCTCCCTAAACCTGACAAAATGAGGCACAACACGAACCGACACAAAGTTATAAGTTAATCGGTGGATCCTTAATGGATTCAGGTCATAACAGTACCAACATGATAATTAATGGGTAAGGTTAGTGTTGACCCACTTCACCCGTTAAAACCCATTAAAATCCATTAAAAGTAAATAAGATATATTGTTGGGACTTATAAAGAGTTTATATAGCTTAATGTAATTTAATCATAATGAGAGAATTAGTAATGACAGTGAATTATTGGATTTTATTGTGTTTAAATTATATGTCAGCTTGTATACGATTTAAAATAATTCATGATCTTAATGGGTAATAACGAGTGAACACGACACGTCAAGATAACAAGTCGTGTTTGAATACAGTTTTCACTCGATAAAAAAATAACTTGTTTAGACACGAACCTGTTAGGGCCCGAACACGATAAAAATCGACACGAACACAACACGACCAGTTACAAAGTTTACCCCTCCCCTTCCCCCTCTCACCTAAGTTTATATTCCTCTTCTTTTTCTCACACGTTTATTCTCCTTCACGATCGTTGAGCTCTGAATTTGTTAATCTTGCTAGCAACACCCAAAAGTCTAATAATCTTGAAATTATTTTTATAAAAAGAACGAATATCATTGAAGTAGTTGTTTGGTATTATCATATCCATTTTTATTTTAAGCGAGTTGTTCATGTGTATATGTTTTTATTTGTTTTCCTTTATGAAAACACACTGACATATGAATATATATATATATATGTATGTATATATATATATATATATATACACGAGAGAGAAGCTTCCTACGTGGACCTAAAAATGGGTCCGCACCATGCGGATTTTTTTTTAAATACAAAAAAAAAGATGTTTTGTGAGTTTTAAACATTTTAGGATACCCCTAAAAAAATCAACTCAAAATGATTTTTTATGCTACCCTAAAAAAAAATCAACTCAAAATGATTTATTTTGCTGTTTTAAAAAAATGGGTCAATGTACTGTCAAACATTGCCCCATTTTGTTAAAATAGCAAAAAAAAAATCCTTTTGAGCTTATTATTTTTTAAAGGTGCCCTGAAATGTTTAAAACCAAAAAACAAAATCAACCCAAAATTATTTTTTGGGGGTATTTAAAGAAAAAAGGTCCGCATAAGAAGGGGCCAATATATGTGTGTATATATTCTAATAATTTACATAATGATACTTTTACATATTTAGACTTTAACTCTGTGTCAATCTTGAGGCTTGATTCAGCTCCACAATTTACTTCGCTCAAACACTAGACAATTGTTTTAACCCAAGTCCTGATTTCCTTTTAAGCCCACTTCCACTCTAAGAATCACAGTGTTGCCCACATTTTAGATTAACACCAAACAAACCCTCCAATCCACAAACTACTCCTGGTTGTGAGGTATTGGATCAGCCCCTACTGGGGTCCTTTATCCTCCATCCAAAAAATTCGCATAACAGTTGAGAATGGGGTCTATGAATATCTTGAAATGAGGAGGCGTGACTCATGATGAGACTTGGCTTAAAACCAAACAAATAAATGCTTATAATATATGAACTTCACTTGAACTTGACTTATACCGTAAGAATGAGCAATAACTACTACAGCAACCATAAATATAAACAAAACCACCTTTACACAATAACTATGACTTTGAGAGCTATGGCTTTGAGGGTGAAGATGTAAGCACGTCAATCAATAATGAGAGAGAAGCGGGGTGAGAATTTTCTACATGTATTAATGACGATTGAATGCTTTTTTACTGTATGTATTCAAATGTGCAGCATAACTCGTTATGCACTATTTCTTGAATGGGCAAATAAAGACTATTATTTATTGTCACATTCCATAAGTTGGATGTCTTTACGTAGACTAAATGTTTGTGGTACATTTCAGGTGCATGTGCATTATATGTTAAAGGACACTTTGTCCCTCACTCGTTCCTATTGTGGTGTGGTCAGACCACGACTCGACTACTGTGAGTGAGTGTACAACCTCCTGACAATAACCAAAATGGCATTTGTCCAAAAAAAAACGAAACGGCATATTGTCGGCATGTCACTCGTTAACCTGCAAAAGTGCATTGTGCTCAAGTTGTTATTTATAATTTTTAGTGCCATTGCATATCACCTCAATTGTTTCAGAGTGAGGCTCATTCAATTTTTTTATGTAAACCCTCATTGCAACACCACCTATAGTTCCGAAGAGAGGATCACAGTACAACGTCAAACAAGGCACCACCATATAGAAATCCACCACGAAGTTCATTTTGGAGAGTGCACAGATATCGGTGTTATATGAAACTTGTTGTGTTGAAAGTATCTTATAAGAGTAAATCGGCTAGTCACTCGTTAGTTCTTTGTAACTTGTACAAGTGCACTAATAAGCTTGTGAATGTAATCACGCGAGTTACCTACTTAATTTCTCGCTGACTGTTGTGACTGCGCGACTAACCCATATGGTCATTTGCTACCTGTGATAGCCAGAGCAACTAGATCGTTGCGGAAGTGAAGCCCATCCAGCTGTCGCCAACAGTGTCAACGATCTTGGAAAAATATCCCAGTAAAAGGTCGCAGACGACGACAACCATCAATTCTGTAACTAATAATTACTAAAGCAGTATATGGGATCCTTGTGGGTTTTGACTTAGAGGTTGAAGATTAAAATTTGCTGAGAAACCTAAACTCAACCAGTTCAATATTACGAGGCTGATAAAGCTTTATGTACGAGAGAGTCCCAACTCCCTCAAAGGCATAACGATGACAGGCCTTGAAAAGTCGCCTCCCATCAATTCACAAGCAATTGGATTTTTTGAATTTGTAGCACGGGCATTGGATGTAGCATCAGCGAGGTTGGGGTTTTAACGAAAGTCTGAATGGCTTCGGCGTAAGGGCTTGTCCACCGCTAACCGTATCGTGATTTCAACTTGAAGTGGGAGGGGCAACGTTAAGGGAAAGGCAACACCTTGTTGACCACTAGAGCTTCCAGCGGTGCGGGAGGGAGCGGATTATGGGTCACAAAGCAGTCATGGACTCTTCGGTCCATGAACTGGCTTTATCTACGTTTCGAGACAGTGGGCATGTTGTTGAGAAAAATCGATCCTACAGATCCATAGATGTTGATGAAGTTGTCAAAGGCACGCTTAGGTTCTCGAGTGCCTCATAGGCCCCAGCGTAAATGTTGCAACTCACCTTACCTCGACCGAGACTCCTTCAACAAGGCGAGAGTCTTGTCGCATATATTCCATGCTCAAGGCACGGCCTAGTCGCGAGTCATATATATATCGGAAAAAAGTCCCAACATCCTGCACCAGCATATATATTGGTTTTCATTATGATCTATTTAAACGTGGAGCATTGGATCACTCTCACCCATAAATTGACAAAAGTCAAAGAAGCTCTGGACCTAGCAAAGTTCTCTAACTACTGAAAATGCAAATGAGACCCTTTCTCTTGTTCACTCGAGAAAATGAAAGAGGAAAAAGAGACCAAAAAACTCGCAACCATGAAGTAATTTTAGTCTAACTAACATGATTTGTACTTTAATAGTTTTTGAACTACATTGTTTGTAATGTTTTAATATCAATGCTTTTGTTAACTAAAAGATTTGTTTTACTTAAACTGATCTAAATTTTTGCATAGTGTATCAAATATGTCTTCTTATTTGTCTCTTTAAAGGCGTCTATTATTGCAATTAATGCTATATATTTTAAATTTAGATGGTAACACCACTTAATTATTATAGATATCACTATAAAATATACTTGTTTGCATGCCATGTACAATGTGGCCCTCACTTCGATATTGCACGCATCACGTTGCGTCTAGGCTCGCGAGAGACCTTGGTGCCTCGGTACACCATGTGCCTTAAATAACTATGGAGAAGAAGTTGAAATATTGAAAAGTGAAGGGTCAATAAATTTAATTTTTTTGGTAACAATTGATTAAATGAGTGATAATTTATGATTTCCCAATGTCTTCTTAATTGTCTCTTTATAGACATCTATTATTGCAATTTATGCTATATATTTTAAATTTAAATGGTAACGCCACTTAATTACTATAGATATTAAAATATACATGTTTGCATGCCATGTAAAATGTGCCCCTCAATTCGATACTGCACGCATTACGTTGCGTCTAGGCTCGCGACAGACCTTGGTGCCTCAGTACACCTTGTGCCTTAAATAACTATGGAGAAGAAGTTCAAATATTGAAAAGTGAAGGATCAAAAAATTTAGATTTTTTAGTAACAATTGATTAAATGAGCGATAATTTGAGATTTTTCCCAACTTGTTTTAAAAGAAATACTAAACTTTGCCCACCTCATTACATATTTTTCACATTATATTTCATTGATTTAGGCATAATTAAATTTTTGCCCACCTAATAATTAAATTCTGAATCCGCCCCTGCGTGTAGTTCAAGAAACAAACGCAATAACCCCATTTTATGGTCGAACAAGATTCATGTAGCTAACGAAGTAATAAGAAAAGCTTTGCTGGTTTGAGTTAATAATTCCATCAATCACTATTTCCCCCAAAATTATTAACACTTTCTAATATGACCTACTGCTGTTTTATCATTGAGAAATTACAGTGACCTCCCTAAGGTTCGTCAAGTTAATGGATTACCCCCAAGAATCTTACCCTTCACTTTACCCCTCCAACTTCTGAAATGCAAACATTTTTTTTACTAGATTGAGAAGCAACTATGTAAAAAAAGTCATCTTTTAACCTTCACGCATTTTTCACCAAAAGGGGAGATGGCTGCACATTCAATCATTATCTTCTCTAAAAGACCAAGTCTGTACACCCTCAAGTCTCAACTTCAGAAAAATCCAACAAAAACCCACCACGGTCCCGCTGTCTTCCACCATAACTCTAAAATTTTAGATTAATACAAGCTTCCATTCAAAAACAGGAATCTAAGTGTATACTGCATACATCACTGGGCGTGTATGGAACCGGAACAATGTTGCAGCTCTAGGAGTATAAACGTGATTTCGGAGGTATGTGTGTATGGGTTGCGCACACGCACACACACACACAAAAAAAAAAAAAAAAAAAAAAAAAAACAGAGCTTACCCCTAATAATTAATATTTGAGAATACATCATTTTTCCAAGAACGATCTTTGTTCTACGGTACACAGTTAATATTTCTATTATTTAATAATCAATATTCAACTCAACAAAATCTTTTCCCAATTATTTGATGTCTGCTACATATATTCTATTTTTCCATTATACTCTGTTTAATACAATATTCTCACTTAAACGACATGATATCGTGTTCTTTTTTACAATATCCCACCAAATCAATTTACGCATACCTCTACCACTTGCGTTACCATCAATACTAACTAAATCACTCTCTCTTACGGGGGCATCTATTGGTTAATGTTGGAAGTGTCCCAACCATCTAAGTTGATTTTCTCTCAATTTGTTTTCTACAGGAGCTCCTTTAACTGATTCACGAATTTGTTCAATTCTAATTTTATCATTTCGAAATTTATATATATATATATATATATATATATATATATATAGAGAGAGAGAGAGAGAGAGGGGGGTTCAGAAGTGAACATAAACGATGAATATTTTAATGAACCTTAACAAAAAAAACTAACACCTAATCAACTTTAATTCCTATGTTGTAATTGGTCCACGCCGGCGGCAATGGACACGCATGTCACACGCGCCAGCGGCAACGGACACGCGTGTCACACGGGTGTGATAAAAAATAAAAAACACGTGTATCAGACGCGTGTTCGTTGCCGATGGCATGGACCAATTACAACATAGGAATTAAAATTGATTGAGTGTTAGGTGTTTTTTATTAAAGTTCATTAAAATGTTCAACTTTTATGTTCGTTTCTGAACCTCTCCCTATATGTATATATATATATATATATATATATATAGAGAGAGAGAGAGAGAGAGTGAGGTCCCCCAGTTTGAGCACCCTGAATGAGGTCCCTTTTTTTAAAATAGTAAAAAAAATATTTTGGAGTTGATTTTTTTTCCATGAGTTTTAAACATTTCAATAGGTACATAAAAAAATAATCAACTCAAAATGAACTTTTTTACTATTTTAAAAAAATCGGTCAAACTCTGGCAGTTTTTAACAGCTTACAAACAACTTAAAAACTGACACAATTTGACCGATTTTTTTAAAATAGCAAAAAAATTCATTTTGACCTGATTATTTTTTTATGGTCCTATTGAAAAATTCCTTTCCCTATATATATATATATATATATAAAGTTACGAAAATAATTAGTTCACTTGAAAGCTCAAAAAAACACTATTTCAAATGTTATAATAACACTAAAAGATACAAAACCGCATGTTAGTTCTCCATCCCATAGAAAAGATATAGATGTCATAACCGTACAATTTCTCTCATCTGAATCCATTGTTGTTTAAGGCGCAAGGCGCACTCAGGCGCAAAGGTGTCTCTGGAGCCTAGTGGCATGGCGAGGCGCGTGCCTGATTGAAGCTAGGCGTACTTTTTGAAAAAAATCAAATAAAATATTTATTCATTTTTAAAGCAATATATTGATGTTGTAATATCATGACATCAATAATAAACTTAATGGGATAAGTAAGATTCCAAAATATAACATATTAACATGTAAAGCTAAACTTTAACCAACAAATGAAAGTCTTAAAATATATAGAAAAGACAACAATTACCAACAGTTTTAAAATAAAAACCAAACTAACAAGAGTTAAGACACAAAATTAAATGTATTATATTTAAATTTTTCGTTATATTGTATTTGAACTGATATTTTTTTTTCCATGTAAAACAGCAAAACAGTAAAATATATAAAATAGTAAAACATTAAAACAATAATTTCAGCAAATGGTGTTGTAATGTATTTAAATGGTGTTGTATTGTATTTAAATTTTTCATTGTATTGTATTTCAACTGATATTTTTTTTCCTCACAGCAAACAATAAGAAAGGCAGAAAAAAGAATAAAGAAAAGAAAATGCAGAAAAAAAGGGCTGAAAAAAGAAAAAAAAGAAAAGAAAAAGGCAGAAAACAGCCATTCGGGGAAGAATTGGACAGAAAAAAAGAAAAAAAATATAAGTCTGAGAAGAAAACAGGAAGAAATAGGCTGAAAAAAGACAAAAAAAGTGCAGGAAAGCAGAAAAAAAAAAAAAAAAAAAAAAAAAAGAAGCGCGCCTAGGCCCACGCCTGAGTGCGCCTCGCGCCTAGTGCCTTCAGACGCGCGCCTTTTGAAATGCGCCTCGCCCACCCCTCCTCTAGGCGCCTCACCTGCGCCTAGTGCCTAGGCGCGCCTTTAACAACTATGTCTGAATCTACATAATTTTAAATTCATTATATGGGTAAATTACAACAAATTCCCTTGAACTGGCCAATTTTTATTAAAAATATATAATTTTAATGTAAGAACCTATTTGAACCATGCATTTTGCTGCAAATGCCTCTGTATATGTCATTAAATAGTTTGGAAAAATGAGGGATTTACAACATTTGTACTTCAAAATATTATTTGGATAAAAATAGTTCAAGTGGCTTTTGACAAAAACTTAAGACTTCAGGGGTTTCAGCACTTTCCCCTACCATTATTTCATATTCAGATGGAATTAGTAGATAGTCAAATTTTTCACTAGTGCAAAAAGTTTAAAATTATACTTGAAATTTTTGTAGCGTTTTAGTGCTGAAAGATGTATTTGAAAATTTTTGGTTATTAAATAATTTTAGCAAATTCATATTCTATTACTTAATAATTTTAACATCTCCCATGTTTATTAGAAAGTCAAATGTACAAACTCACATATGCATAAAACAATAAATGATTTGTGATTTTTGTTACACAAAGGATTGCGATCTTGGATGCACATTGATTGCCACTTGTGATAGACAGCAAGCTCGTGATTTTGGATGTCGATCTCAATTTTGCAATTTAATGTGCAGATTGGTTAATCTATGATTTTAAATTTGGTTTGTGTGTACATGGGCCTGTATAACTCCGTATTTTGGTTTGTGTGTAATAGAAAAATAATAAAATAAACAATGAAAGTATATATATATATATATATATATATATATATATATATATATATATAGAGAGAGAGAGAGAGAGAGAGAGAGAGCTTTGGATTTTTATTTTAGAAGAATATATTTCGTTTAATACTTAAATTATATTTATGTGAAAATTAGGGAAATTTAGGCGCGTGCAAGTCAAATGAGTTGTTTTTGTTAATTTTTTAAATGAACACTAAAATAAGGGTAAAATCTTTAACTTCTAGCTGAATAGGGTAAAGTATCTAACTTTTGTAGTTAAATGAGGTAGAGCATCTAGCTTTTATAGTTGGATGGGGGTAAAGTGCAAATTATAGGGGGGTGATCAGGTAAACCGACAAACCTCAAGGGGTTCACTCTAAACCTGCTAAGAATCTAATCCAGAATATCCTAATTTAATGATCTCGACCAAAATTGCATTAATGCTACAAGACATGTTCTTGCAAATTTTTGCTCTATTTTGAATCTTAAGACCTCATTTTTGGCGCAACCCACGTGTTCAAAAGACAACCATTTGCTAACTACAAGGATCCCAAACATACTCCTAGTACCCGAAGTTATTTAATAGTAAAACATGATAAGATACCCATTTATTTAATACTTGTAATCTAGTTCTTGCAAAATAATGACTAATATCTTCTTCCAACTATTTTCAGGGAACAATACAACTTAAAGCATATCGTAAATGTAAACCATCCTCTTTTGGAAGTAAAACAAAATTTCAGGGGAAAACAAACCATGAAGTGGATATGAAGCCAATTGTTTACTTCAATGATAGAAGGAAATCGGCACAACGACAGAATGATTTTAAATTATAATGCAAGTTTCAAAACATCAAAATTTGCAAACCCTAAACCAAAAAGGGTGACCTAATGATACATGTGAAATATAAAGTTTGATATCATACACACACAAACCTCAACAGTGTGCACAGTAACAGTAAGTTTTTTATTATGCAAAAAATAGAATACACAGAAACTCATGCAAAAACCCTAACTGAGATCTAATCTTAAAACAATGTCAAAGACACGATAGATAGTTAACACAATACACCCTATGGTAACCCCACCCCATTCTTGTCCAAAATAGTAATACCAAATTTTTCAATACCACATGGTAAACAAAAGAGTGATCTTTCCAATAAGGGTTTATGCAAAAACAAACATTAAAAAGCACTACTCACCAACTAAAACTCAAAACCCAAGGAAAAAATAAAAATTAGCAGTATAAAAGAAAGGCGTAGTTAAGATTGCGTAACCATTTGCATACATATACATATGTAAAGAAAAATAGTAGAGATTAGAGATGCATTTACCTATGGAGCAATCGACAAAATCCAAAGGGTTGACTTGAAGAGAGAGAGAAAATTTTGGTGGGAAAATGAACTGGGTTGATGCTTGTTTCGGATAGTGGCGGAAAGGAAGTCCGCTGAGTCATAATATGGTTGTTCATCGTCCCCTGATCATAAAGCTCCACGGTTCCAATCCGGGTCCTCGGGTTACTCTTTACCGATAAAGTATCCATGCCTCGGATACCTTCATGTTCAATGTCTTAAATAGGCGCGCTATGTTTTTTTTTTCGAACTTTCGATTTTTTGATTTTTTATTCGATTTTTTTCGAATTTGGAATGAAATTTTAGTTTGTCGATTTTTTATTTTTTCAAAAAAAAATCGGATCAAAAATCGAAAATAATTTTGAATTTCCGATTTTTCTGATCCGATTTTTCCGAAATTATGTCAATCCCATTTTTCCGAATTATTTTTTGATTTTCAATTTTTTTTAAGTTTTTCATATCCCACATCGGTTGGGAGAGGGAGATGGCTCCAAAATGTGCTCTATAAAATGAGAGTACCCTCCTAACTTCTACACAAATGAAAAAAATGGGTCAAATCCGCATGTATTATATGTTGGGTTAAACATTTTTCTTTGTTTCTTTAAAATGATAATTTCGAGTAATCGAAAATCCATTAAAAAAAATTGAAATTTGGAATTTCCCAAATTTTTGGATTTTTAGTATATTTTGTGAATTGCCGATTTTTGCCGATTTTTCGATTTTCCTGAATTCGAAATTTTTTCTAATTTTTTGAAAAAATAGGAATAATTATTTTATTTCCGAAAAAATCGAATTTTTTTTCGAAGAGGCACTTTTCGATCCGACCGAAACGCAACCCTACTTAATATACATCTTTTTATAAAACTTGGTTTATAAATTATTTTTATGAAGAGTTTTAAATATCATTTTTTTTATCTTAAATTTTGGTCCATATCTATTTAGTTCAAACTAGCATGCAGGTCATGCGATGCGTGGCTGAATTTATGTAAACTGTATTGTTTAATGTAGTAGCCGTTTTCACATAATAGATTCTACGAATGAAAGAAGATTGAGGTTTAAATATGTATAAATATATATAAGCACACAAAAATATACATACATCTATTATGTACATCCTCGTACTGAATTTACAATATAAAAACATAAAAGGGTGAGGTTTAAGTTTTTACCGCATGTGAGGCATTCAATGACGACACGAACTCACCCAACATACTTGTAGGCCTTCGAGCACCAAGAAATATGACTGAGTTGAAACAGAAAAAAGAATGTCTCTAGGAGAACCCAAAGTTGATGCCGAAGTAGAATCTACAAAAACTGAAGTTCACGAGTTTTTAGAACCCGTAACTGAACTTTAACTAATGCAGATCTACCTGAACTATTTTAGAAAATTTGATCATCTTCAATGGCAAATGATTAAAGGCTTTTATGCACATTGAAGAATTTTCGAGGAAACAAACTAAAGGTTAGTGTTATCATCAAATCTCTAAAGAACATCAATACATGTATACAGAGAAAATATGAGGAATTCCAGAGAATTGATATTCTAAAAATTCTGCTCCAAGTTGGGAAACTTATAAGAATATTTGCGGGCAATTGTTTTTATCATTTTTTCTATCAATAAAGAGATTAAGACCTGAAATAAAAACTTACCCTAGAAAATCAACCCTCTAAAGGCCCAACATCAGAAGAGAATAGTGACGTTTGGTTACTGGAATAATCAAATTATGTGAATTTATGTGAATCTATAAAAACTGAAGTCCATGAGTTTTTAGAACCCGTAACTGAACTTTAACTAATGCAAATCTACCTTAACTGTTTTAGAAAATTTGATCATCTTCAATGGCAAAAGATTACAGGCATTTATGCACATTGAAGAATTTTCGAGGAAATAAACTAAAGGTTAGTGTTATCATCAAATCTCTAAAGAACATCAATACATGTATACAGAGAAAATATGAGGAATTCTAGAGAATTGATATTCTAAAAATTCTGCTCCAAGTTGGGAAATTTATAAGAATATTTGCGGGAAATTGTTTTTATCATTTTTTCTATCAATAAAGAGATTAAGACCTGAAATCAAAACTTAACCTAGAAAACCAGCCCTCTCAAGGCCCAACATCAGAAGAGAATAGTGACGTTTGGTTACTGGAATAATCAAATTATGGGAATTTATATAGACCTTTGAGCACCAAGAAATATGACTGAGTCGGAACACAACAAATAATGTCTCTAGGATAATCCAAACTTGATACCGAAGTAGAATCTACAAAAACTGAAGTTTATGAGTTTTTAGAACCCATAACTGGACTTTAACAAATGCAACCCTACCTTAACTGTTTTAGAAAATTTGAGCATCTTCAATGGCAAAAGATTACAGGCTTTTATGCACATTGAAGAATTTTCGAGGAAGCAAACTAAAAGGTCAGTGTTATCATCAAATCTCCAAAGAACATCAACCCTCTCAAGGCCCAATATCGAAAGAGAATAGTGACATTTGGTTACTGGAAGAATCAAATTAGAGAAATAGATGTGTAGCTCATTACTTAATAACCCAATCATTTAATATGAATGGTCATTGTTAACATGATTGATTTAAAGAATTTCACTACGAATCTCTTGAATTCTACATATAATTAGGCCCTGCCTAGTTGCGCAAATTGTTTGATTATATAACTTGGTTCATTGTGAATCAATGAATTGTAATTTGTAAATGAGTGGATTTAAAATGAGTTGAATCCAATTTTATGCAATGTTTGGTAATTTAAAATTGATGTTAAGCTTTTATGAGAAAAAAAAAAGATAAAAACAAATTAAGAGTGGGCACATGAGGAGGGGGGATGGGGGGGGAAGAGATAATTAATCATGCACTTTATGTGACTCGTATTTTAAATGGATGCATTTCACACTTTTTTGTGAAATAATCCAATTTCATATTTTACATATAAGCTAAAATGGGGCAATTAATAAATCATTTCATTAATGAAACCAGACACAATTGATGGATCAATTTGATTCCGTTTGGTTATCCGAAATTATGAAATAACTCATTTATATATTAATCAATTTACAAATTGATCAATTAATTATGTTTGGTTTCAATAATGAAATGATTCATTAATTACTCCATATTAGCTCGTGTGTAAAATCTAAAATTGGATATGTAGGAGCCCACTCTTTACAAGCCCAGGAGAGTAGCCCGCCAAGATAACTTAAGTTATTTGGTCCGGCTCAAATCACGGCTTAACCCTTGCCCGAGCAGTTTACTTAGAGAAGGACACTCATGGATATGGTCAAATCAAGTGCCGAGAATCTCGATCGAGATATTCAAGCACCTCGTGGCCAACCCACATACGATGATGGCAATCCCTTAAATAACTAAAACTTTGTAACAAACATATGTATAAATTGTACTCCCTGACCCGTGGAAAAGGGGATGAACAAATTGTAATCGTTGAGAGATACTTAATAAGAAACAAGTAACCTCTCCATGGACGTAGGTAAGTTACTGAACCACGTATATCGTTGTTATGTGTGATTCTATTTACTTTTTGCTTTTTGTGATTGCTTTCGTGAATCTTTTTATTGTGAAATTCTCTTCACTCACAATTGGCGTCGTTTGTGGAAAATGACTTGTGTTCCTACGAAAGCATTCAATACCAAAAATCCATCAATGTCTCGCCATAACAGCAACATTCCATAAGTCGGCGATGTTCAGGAAGAGTCTGTCTCTGCTAGGGTTGGGTCTGAAATTCACCAACAGTAAAACCCAAGGTTTCGCCAGGAAAGGCAACCCTCAGAAGAAAGCCATGGGCCCCTAATGTCCACTCAAATTTCTACGTCGGTCGATGCTTATGAAGCCCGACTTCGAGAACAGAAAGAGGCAACTGTCGCCAAGAAGAAGAGAAGGCTCGCCTTAAGAGGCGACTGAAAAGAATGGAGAGCGATCTCTCTAGAAACACAAGACGGCGGCGAGATAGGAATCCTAGTCCCAGTGGGAAATTTCCCCAGCCAAGGGAGGAGCCCTAAGCGTGATCGGAAAAAAACTGAACGTGACAGATCAGAGCGAGCACGATCAGAGCGTGGCTACTAGGAGAGGTGCCACATGAATAATGATCGACCAAGTGAGGATTTGAGGATTCTGGTCCGCACGGAGATGGACCAACATCCGACACACCGAGGATCCAGGTCGGCCAGAGAGCTTGCTATAAGAGATCTAAATTCTCAGATAAAGACCCATTTCTCAAGGAAAGTTAAACCGACGAGCTCCCCAAGAAATTCGTTGTCCCTAAGTTCAAGATCTACAATGGGAAAATAGATCTCATAGATCACGTTAGACAATATCGACAACCAATGACCTTATGGAGCCACAATGACGCACTGATGTGCAAGATATTCCCTTCTAGCCTACACGATGTAACACATAAGTGGTTTGAGAGGCTCCCTTATAGGTCGATCAATAACTTAGCAACATTAGTAGAGGCTTTCACGAAAGATTCATAATAAGAAGCTCCCATCCTAAGGGGATGGATGCACTCCTCACTATGAAGAAAAAGACTTAGGAAAATCTCAGAGACTACGCCAAGAGATACTGGGAGATGTTTAACGAAATTGAGGGCTACTCATATCAAGTTGCCTTAGCATCCTTTAAAATTGACTTGCCTACCACCTTCTTGCTGCACCAATCTCTCACCAAGAAGGAAGCCATAAACATCGATGAGCTTATGGCCCGTATCGAGAAGTACGCCAAGGTCGAGGACGTGGTCCATCCTAATGGAGGAGATAATGGTCGAGAAAAGGTTAGCAATGGGACAGAGAAGAATGACACCCAGAAAAAGGTAAGCGAGAACGGGGGCAAGAATAGCTTCGAAGGTGAAGGAAAGAATGACCCCTCTAAGACGATCCAGTTAACAGGAACCCATTTACTAAATTCTCAGCAAGATTAAGGACGAGCCCTTCGTCAAATGGCCTAAGAAGATGGGCGAAGATTCGATCAAGAGAAATAACGCACTAAGGTGCGTATTCCACAAAGAGGGTGGTAATCGAACTGAAAATTACAAAGCACTGAAGTCACACCTATAAGAGCTAGTTTAGGCAGAGCACCTTAGCGAGTACATTGACAAGAAAATAGAGAAGGTCACAACCAATGGCGATCAGAAGCCAGATAATGTATTCGATAAAGACACGGGACACGAGTTTGCGATTATTTATGGGGCATCGAACCTTAAACAGATTCAGGGTAATATCGTCAGAATATAACTCAAGAAGGTGACTGGCGTGATGGAAGCTTTCCAGATCGACCCAGCCAAGACTTAAGATGGAAAAGGTCAGTGACCAGAAGATGTTGATTACACAAAGCACATCGTGTTCACCGAAGAGGATTTGATTATGGTAAGAATCCCACATCATGACGCATTAGTAATCACGCTCAGGATTGCTAATTGGGACGTCGACGAGCTACTGGTACACCAGGGGAGTTCATCCGAAGTGATGTATCTGGACCTGTTCCATAAGCTGAAATTGAATGCCGCCGACCTCAGAGAGGCCACTGTTCTATTGGTTGGCTTTGCAGGAAGGATTACCATGCCATTAGAAAATATTACCTTGCCAGTCGGGGTAGGGAATATCACGAAGTTAATAGAGTTCTTGGTTGTGGACATCGAGTCCCCATGCCACGCTATTTTGGGTAAAGGTTGAATTCACGCCATGAAGGTCGTACCATTCACTTATCATCAAAAGCTGAAGTACATCACGGATCGTGAAGTGGTCTAGATTTACGGCGATCGAGCTTCGGCCCGAAGGTGCTTTATCACAACTATCCGCTCGAAGAAAGATAAAAAATGAGCCCGAAGATGCTCAAGAGAAAGCCCGGGAAGGGGTCGTTCTCTCCAAATAGCAACAACGGTATGGTCAACTAGGGGTGGAAGACACCAGGGTCCACCCCACAGACAGGGTCGTCGAAAACTTAGAAGAAACTGTAACCGATGACAACTTGGTAGAAAGAAAGTTTTTATTGGATCTGCTCTCACCGATCAATAGAAAAGGGATCTCGTTGTAATTCTGAAAAGAAATAAAGACATTTTTGCATGGGAGCCTTACAAGTTTCCCAGGATCAACCCCAGCTTGGAATGTCACCACCTACATGTAGATCCTACTTTCAAGCCCATCACTCAAAAGGCTTTGTAATACCCCGTATATTTATTGATTTTTTTTTTGATTAATTAAATTAATTGGAAATTAATCCGGATATAAATACTAGAGAGATGTGAGTTGGTATTTGATTATGATGCGTACATATGGAAATATATGAATATTGAAAATATTTAAATTATCACGCGATAGCAATACGACAATTTGGAAAATTTAGTTGGGACGCGCGTGTCAGAAATGTAATTATTTGAATTTAAAAGTGAATTTTATTTTTATCAACCGAATGGTCATTTTGAGTGCGCCAACGTGTCCGGAAGGGTCGAAATAGTCAGAAAACACTAGCTGGGGGTTTAGTTTGGGTCCCGGGACATTTTTGGGCCATACCGGCAACTTAAAAGGGTATTTTAGTAATTTTAAAAATATGGAAATTAAAAACCACGAAAATTAGAGTTAATATTTATTATTCTAAAGGGGCCACTAAGGCCATTACCAATAAAAGTTTAGAAAGTGGGCTACGGGAGTTTTGAGAGAAGTTGGAGAGAAGTTACAAGAACCAAAACCAAGCTATCTTCAACCTTGGGAGAAAATCTGTAGAGAAAGGAGAGAATCAACCTTCATTCACCAACATCAATTCTGAAGAAAAATCTAAGGCAAGTGATTTGATATTTTTAGTGCATTGAATATGTCTTCCACGTTTAGTGTAGAAATTATCTTATATTGAAATTTTTGAAGAAAACCCATGAAATTTTTGGAGAAACTTTGAATTTGGGTTAGGATTTGCATGTAGAATGATGATGGACTGATTTAATCTTCGAAGAGTTATATATGATGATTTAAAAACGAATTTATGATGAGTAATTGGGCATAAGAAAATTATGAGTTCATGTTCATAGGGTTTGGGGAAATATTTGGAGATTTATATTAAATCCTTGATGATTTGTAAGATTTGACCCCTAAAATATGTTAAGGGGTATTCTAGGATGATTAGGAATGGTTTGAAAACGTTAGAACATAAATTGGATGGTCTTAGGGTGGATTTAGAGAAGAGAAAAATTGGGAAAAACGGACTTGGGAATTTCTGGGCTGAAACTGCCATCTCGTTTAAAGACCTGCCCAGGTTGTTCGAACGACCTCGTTCGAACGAACTTCTAACGAGATGACATTATCCCTTCTAACGAGTTGGTAGTTCGTTCAAAGCCTTTTGTTCGAAAGAGACTCGTTCGAACGAGATTTCTAACGAGTTGACAGAATGGCCTTTTTGGTCTGAATTTATTTCTAGTATCCTGTAGACTTATTTAAATGTTCAGATGACCTTCCTCTATTAACTAGTGGGTATAGTGGGGAGATTTGGGGTACGTTGACGAGTAAAACTTAAAATCGTGTAGTAAATCGGATGACATTTGTGGATTGGGAATCGAGTAATTAATCACGACGTGAGATGAGTTGATAACTTAAATACATATAAACCGGGGACTTATGAGTTGTGTAACACTAAGTGTTGGTATAAGAACGAGATGTATACCACTAATGAAATATTATGATATCTAAGACGTGCGAATGCTTAGTATATGTAGTTATCTGTGTATAACATACCTACCGTACTTACTATCATGGGAGGTTGGCGTTCGTTTAGGGCCATCTAATCTTGTGTGCCTATGGGGGGGATCTAGATTGGTACCTCGAGGACATAGGTCAGAGAAGGGCTTATTGAGAAGTTAATAAGTCTGCTGATCATGGGAGCGTAGGTATGTGCGTGACCCGTGTGATGTGAACTATGTTCGCCTCCATTGTTTGTGGTTGTTGTTTAATGAAACGTTTCCTGAGAGATTCGAAATACGTGGTCCTTATGTACGTGATGTACCGGGATTGGATAGCAGAGCATGTGTGCACCGCAGCTTAGTCTCGGGGTGCTAGTATTGTATATTTATGATGAGAATAATATACTGTTAATTGAAATGTATTGCCATGAATAAATGTGAATATTAATAATAGCAACAGTTTGTCAAATGAAAATGGAAGATCTCTAGAAATTAGTAGTGCTAATATGGGAAACTGTATAACAAGTTATAATACTCTGTTAACTAAAAGTTGTTGGGAATTTGAATTGAATATCGTATAGAAATGTTAGATTTTAGTATCGGACTAGTTAGAAATGGGAATAACTAGAATGGGTACGAGTACGATAGGAGTGCACAATTAGTTGAGAGGTGAGGAACTCATGTGAGTGCACACACTATCATGTACTTTATATTCACTGTTTAATGATATTAAACACTTGCAAATTTTCAAACTATTTTCACAATCGGGCTCTGACCCGTTTGCTTTCAAATCTATTTTGCTATAAAACCTTTTAGGTGCCCAGCCACAAGGACACCATGCATAGGAGTTCCATTCAGGTGACGTGCTGTAGCTGCTGTGGAAGTTACAGGACATTGACAGTAGACGCCTCCATTTCTGATCTTGACTCCATTATCAGATTTTCTTATCTGTTGGGCATGTCGCCCCATTTCTTTTAGAGACATCTTACATTTCAGTTATTTCAGACTTTGGATTGTAATTAATTTAACGATGCAGACTTAATATTTATTTTAATTCAGTATTCGGATTGTTGTGAGGAGTATGCCTCCAGACTCATTATTATTTGATGGTTATTCTATTGTGACTATGTTGTGGTGGTTATGTTAGCTTTTCATATATCACTTTTTGTATGTTAATCGGATTTAATTAACATTGGCAACTCTCTTTTTAAATATTAGGTGGCTAGTAATTGTTAAAACAATTTTTCGACAGTGACGCTATGAACTGAACCAACTTGGCATTTTGTATTAATTTAATAAAGGAGTAGCTACCCGGTATTTAATTAGTCGGGGTGTCACAGGTGGTATCAGAGCATCAGGTTCTAGTGTCCTTAGGATCTGTACGGCTTGTTATGTTTCCGCTGAGATTTATTTGATATAGAGCCCTATATTTTAGGACTGTTGTAATCTTTTGTGTATGCTTCGCTCTTCAGCTATTTTGAAATAATAACTGCAAACTTATAAGACTTTACTCTCTTTTCAGATGCCTCTACGACGTGCGCAACGAGTTCCTAGGGATGCACAGCCAGAGCCACAGCCTGCACCAGTTCAGGGCACTATGAATGCCGCCGAGGTTGCAGCTATTGTAGCCCAAGCGGTAAATGCCGCCCTAGCCGTTGTACAGCAGGCACCACCCCAGGCGCCGATAGTTGCACCAGTTCAGGCTCATGCATTTCCGTCTGCTTGGGAACACGTCCGTGATGCTTTTCAGAAAGCACACCCTCCAGAGTTTGCAGGTAGCTCCGATGTTGTGGTATCCAGTCAGTGGAGGAAGGACATTCAGAGGCACTTAAGGATGTACGAGTGCACAGATGTTCAGAAGTAGATACTGGCTACTTTCAAGCTAGTATGATCTGCATTACAGTGGTGGGAGTCCATTACCACCGCGGAGGAGAGGGACGCCCTTTTTATTTAGGAGTTCTGGGTGCGGTTCGACCGCAAATATTCTATGTCAGCTGTTCACACTGAAATGAGGAGGAAATTGATGAACCTCAAGCAGGAGGGAAAGACAGTGGCCGAGTATGAGGCCGAATTTACTAATCTCTTGAACATTATTCCCGATGAGATTCCGACTGAAGAGAAGAAGATTTAGAAATTTATGGATGGATTGACTTGGAGAATCCGTCAGCACTTGTTGGGAAACCTCTCGTTGGCCACTTATTCAGATGTGGTTAACGCGGCGCTACTTCACTTTCAGGATCATCGCTTTCACATGACTGAGAGTAAGAGATCAGGAGAGTCCAGCCATCAGGGCAGGACAGGGGGTAATGGTGCCAGCGGGGCACAATCTACTCAGGTTCAGTATAGGCAGGGAGATCAGGGATCCCAGCAGGGGGATTATAAGAGGCTCAGATCTGGGAATTTCAGAAATGGACAGGGAGGTCAGGGACAGCATCATCAGTTTCAGCAGGGCCAGCACGGCCAGGGGAGAAATGGTAACGTCCATCAGGGCCGATGGCAGCAGGGACAGCGAGGGGGAAATTTCCAGGGGAAGTGTTTCACTTATGGCAAGATTGGCCACAAACGTCAGGATTGTCCCGATAGGGGCAAGGCCCGACAGCAGCAGCAGCAGGGTGCTCGGCACGAGCCACAGAGGCCTATGTTTCCCGTCGCCCTCCCAGCACCACCACAGATGGCAGCATTACCACCCATTCCAGCAGTCCCAGTTCAGCAGGGACAACTTCAGTATGGGAGAGTGTATCAGCTTCAGCATGCCGCCGCCCCACAGGATCCACCTGTCATTGAGGGTATGTTCTATATTCAGGGGACTAGGGGGCGTATTTTATTTGATACGGGGCCACGCATTGCTTCATTGCCATGAGATTTGCACACACTATTGGGTTGTTAGACACCGCCGAGAGCACGGTTGCTTGTGTAGATTCACCGTTGAGTAGAGGTTCCGTGATTTCGCTTATTTATAGAGGTGTGGGTATAGAGATCGGGAGGTTTACTTTACCCGCGGATATGTTAGTGTTAGAGATGACTGAGTATGATGCCATTGTTGGTATGGAATGGCTAGTTGCGTACCGAGCCATGATTGACTGTTTTAGTAGGAGTATTATCTTTGCCATTCCCGAGCAGGAAATGTTTTTAGTGGCGATGCCTCGCCCTGAGGGAGGATCGTCCACTCACTTGTACTTTATAGAGGAGGAGACCTCTAAGGAAGTGGTGATACCACTCAATGCGATACCCGTTGTTAGTGAGTTTGCCTATGTATTTCAGGATATACCTGGACTACCTCCGAGTAGTGAGATAGATTTTGTGATCGATTTAACGCCGGGCACTCGGCCTATTGCCCGCGCACCTTACCGTATGGCTCCGACAGAGATGAGGGAGTTACGGGATCAAATAGAGCAGTTGTTGGGTCAGGGGTTTATCCGAAGGAGTATTTCGTCGTGGGGTGCCCCTGTGTTGTTCGTAAAGAAGAGGGATGTATCGTTAAGATTGTGCGTAGATTACCGAGAGTTGAATAAAGTCACGATACAGAATAAGTATCCGTTGCCCAGAATCGATGACTTATTTGACCAGTTGAGAGGAGCTTCCTTCTTCTCAAAGATTGATTTATGATCGGGATACCATCAGTTGCGTATCAGGGAACAGGACGTCTCGAAGACTGCTTTCTTGACGAGATATGGTTCCTATGAGTTTCGGGTTATGCGTTTTGGCTTGACCAACGCTCCAGTCGTGTTTATGGACTTGATGAATAGGGTGTTCAGAGAGTTCCTAGACCAGTTCGTCATTGTCTTTATTGATGACATCCTGGTTTACTCCCAGACAGAAGAGGAGCACGCCGAGCATTTAAGGCAGGTTTTGCAGACGCTACGTCAGAACGAACTTTATGCAAAGTATGAGAAGTGTGGGTTTTGGCTGAAGGAGGTTCAGTTTTTGGGGCATATCATTTCAGACCGGGGGATATCTGTTGATCCGGGGAAGGTATCCGCGGTGAGGGAGTTGGGACAGCCCACGACACCGACTGAAATTCGTAGTTTCTTGGGCCTAGCAGAATACTACAGGAGGTTTATTCGGGGTTTCTCAAAGATATCGGGTCCTTTGACACATCTGACTCGTAAGGGTGTGCCATTCATCTGGAGTGATGCCTGTCAGTTGGCATTCGATGAGTTGAAGGACAAGTTGACCTCAGCACCTGTGTTAGCATTGCTGAGATCGGGAGTTAAGTATCTAGTCTACACCACTGTTCTAAAAAACCCGCCTAGGCACGCCTAGGCTTAAGGCTTGGGAGAAACGCCTCGCCTTACGCTTTTCACGCCTTATTCTTGGTAAAACCCTTAAGGCACACTTTTTTCTAAAGACAACAATGATTTAGTGAAACGATGTCGCCTTTTAAGAATTTGTTTACAAACCGTACCATTATCTCATCCACAATAATAAAATAGTATTTTAATTTGCATATATTCAGACATATTTTTATGATTTGTGCAATTTTTGTATTTTAATAGCCTTGTTATGGTTAAAATATACTGAAATATATTAAGAAGGCCTAAACGCCTTTTCACGCCTTTTTACGCCTAGGCCCGCCTAGGCTTCTAAGGCTTAAGGCTTGGCCTCCACGCCTCAATCACGCCTCGCGTTTTTTAGAACCTTGGTCTACACCAATGCGTCCTTACAAGGACTTGGAGGTGTACTACAGCAGGAGAGTCAGGCCATAGCTTATGTTTCCCGTAAACTTAAGCCTCACGAGAAAAATTACCCCACCCATGACTTGGAGTTAGCGGCAGTTGTATTTGCCCTTCGAATTTGGAGACATTATCTCCTGGGAGAGAAGTTTCGGTTGTTCACGGACCACAAGTCTCTACAGTACCTCTTCACGCAGAAGGAGTTGAATATACGTCAACGACATTAGCTTGAGTTTGTAAAGGATTATCAGTTTGATATCCAATATCACCCGGGGAAGGCTAACGTGGTAGCAGACGCGTTGAGCTGTAGGCCAGTAGATGAGGTGGCCGAGGTGTGGAGAGCTAAGTGAAAGGAGTTGGGACACCAGGATGTAGTGGCCCGATCGTTCATGTCTGTGATGACTATTACATCTCAGATTGTTACGAGAGTGATACAGGCCCAGACAAATGACTCGTTCTGTCAGGAGCACATAGTTCGATTACTAGTAGAGGGAGCCGAGTCCTATATCGTTAGCTCAGATGGGGGATTACACTTCAATGGGAGACTGGTCGTTCCAGAAGGGGAAGACTTGCGGCACGAGGTGATGACAGAGTCACACGGCTCACAGTTCGCGGTACACCCTGGTGGGGATAAGATGTACCAAGACATGAGATGACAGTATTGGTGAAGCGGGATGAAGAGAGATATTGTCGTGTTTGTTTCTAAATGCGCCACTTGTCAGCTAGTAAAGGTGGATCATCAGAGATCGGCTGGACTTCTACAGCCAATAGAGGTTCCGACGTGGATATGGGAGAGCATATCCATGGACTTTATCACGGGGTTACCTACGTCACAGAGGGGTCACGACTCCATATGGGTAATTGTGGACCGGTTGACCAAAGTTGCTCATTTTCTACCCGTAAAGATAGACTACACTACGGGACAGTATGCCCAGATTTTCATTTCGGAAATAGTGAGACTTCACGATGTGCCTCTAAATATCGTGTCTGACCGAGACAAGATATTTATTTCACGGTTTTGGGAGAGTTTCCAGGAGGCCATGGGAACTGAATTGCGGTTGAGTACGGCTTATCACCCGTAGAACGATGGTCAGACCGAGCGAACAAATCAGATGTTGGAGTACATGTTGCGTATGTGCATCCTAGACTTTGGTGGTGGATGGGAGCAGTACCTTCCACTGGTGGAGTTTGCTTATAACAACTCCTATCAGTTCACCATTGGTATGGCTCCATTTGAGGCGTTGTATGGTAGACCTTGTCGTTCCCCAGCATGTTGGTTAGAAGTGGGGGACAACAAACTCCTTGGGCCGGAAGTGATCCAGGATACTTCGGCAAGGATAGAGATGATACGGAGTCGCATTCGGGTAGCTCAGGACCGGCAGAAGAGCTATGCCGATGCCAAGAGGTTCTTCAGAGAATTTAAAGTGGGGGACCAGGTTTTACTCAGAATATCTCCTATGAAGGGGATTATGCGTTTTGGGAAGAAGGGGAAACTGGCACCGAGATATGTGGGGCCATTTCCTATCATCGAGCGGATTGGGCCTGTTGCGTATAGACTTGGGTTACCGGAGCACTTGCATAGGATTCATGATGTGTTCCATATTTCCTCACTAAGGAAATATCTTAGGGATGATTTGGCCCATACTCACATTGCTTCGGAGGACATCGACCTCCAGCCCGATAGTTCCTACGAGGAGGGGCCAATTGCTATTCTGGACCACAGCGAGCAGAAACTGAGGTCGAAGATAGTACCGTTAGTATGTGTTCCGTGACGGCATCATAATGCCGAGGAGTCCACTTGGGAGCACGAGGAGGAGATGCGCGAACATTATCCTGAGTTGTTTTTACCAGGTACTCTTTAGTTTCGAATTTCGGGACGAAATTCTGTTATTAGGGGGGAAGTATGTAATACCCCGTATATTTATTAATTTTTTTTTTGATGAATTAAATTAAATGAGAATTAGTTGGAAATTAATCCGGATATAAATACTAGCGAGATGTGAGTTGGTATTTGATTATGATGCGTACATATGGAAATATATGAATATTGAAAATATTTAAATTGTCACGAGATAGCAATACGATAATTTGGAAAATTTAGTTGGGACGCGCGTGTCAGAAATGTAATTATTTGAATTTAAAAGTGAATTTTATTTTTATCAACCGAATGATCATTTTGAGTGCGCCAACGTGTCCGGAAGGGTCGAAATAGTCAGAAAACACTAGCCGGGGATTTAGTTTGGGTCCTGGGACATTTTTAGGCCATACCGACAACTTAAAAGGGTATTTTAGTAATTTTAAAAATATGGGAATTAAAACCCACGAAAATTAGAGTTAATATTTATTATTCTAAAGGGGCCACTAAGGCCATTACCAACAAAAGTTTAGAAAGTGGGTTACGGAAGTTTTGAGAGAAGTTGGAGAGAAGTTACAAGAACCAAAACCAAGCCATCTTCAACCTTGGGAGAAAATCTGTAGATAAAGGAGAGAATCAACTTTCATTAACCAACATCAATTCTGAAAAAAATCTAAGGCAAGTGATTTGATATTTGTAGTGCATTGAATATGTCTTCCATGTTTAGTGTAGGAATTATCTTATATTGAAATTTTTGAAGAAAACCCACGAAATTTTTGGAGAAACTTTGAATTTGGGTTAGGATTTGCATGTAGAATGATGATGGGCTAATTTAATCTTCGAAGATTTATATATGATGATTTAAAAACGGATTTATGATGAGTAATTGGGCATAAGAAAATTATGAGTTCATGTTCATAGGGTTTGGGGAAATATTTGGAGATTTATATTAAATCCTTGATGATTTGTAAGATTTGAGCCCTAAAATATGTTAAGGGGTGATCTAGGATGATTAGGAATGGTTTAAAAACGTTAGAACATAAATTGGATGGTCTTAGGGTGGATTTATAGAAGAGAAAAATTGGGAAAAACGGACTTGGGAATTTCTGGGCTGAAACTGCCATCTCGTTAGAAGACCTGCCCAGGTCGTTCGAACGAACTTCTAACGAGATGACAGTATCCCTTCTAACGAGTTGGTAGTTCGTTCAAAGCCTTTCGTTCGAACGAGACTCGTTCGAACGACCTCGTTCGAACGAGATTTCTAACGAGTTGACAGAATGGCCTTTTTGGCCTGAATTTATTTCTAGTATCCCGTAGACTTATTTAAATGTTGAGATGATCTTCCTCTATTAACTAGTGGGTATAGTGGGGAGATTTGGGGTACATTTAGGAGTAAAACTTAGAATCGTGTAGTAAACCGGATGACATTTGTGGATGGGGAATCGAGTAATTAATCGCGACGTGAGATGAGTTGATAACTTAAATACATATAAACCGGGGACTTATGAGTTGTGTAACACTAAGTGTTGGTATAAGAATGAGATGTATACCACTAATGAAATATTATGATATCTAAGACGTGCGAATGCTTAGTATATGTAGTTATCTGTGTATAACATACCTACCGTACTTGCTATCATGGGAGGTTGGCGTTCGTTTAGGGTCATCTAATCTTTGTGTGCCTACGAGGGGGATCTAGATTGGTACTTCGAGGACATAGGTCAGAGAATGGCTTATTGAGAAGTTAATAAGTCTGCTGATCATGGGAGCGTAGGTATGTGTGTGACCCATGTGATGTGAACTATGTTCCCCTCCATTGTTTGTGGTTGTTGTTTAATGAAACGTTTCCTGAGAGATTCGGAATACGTGGTCCTTATGTACGTGATGTACCGGGACTGGATAGCAGAGTATGTGTGCACCGCAGCTTAGTCTCGGGGTGCTAGTATTGTATATTTATGATGAGAATAATATACTGTTAATTGAAATGTATTGTCATGAGTAAATGTGAATATTAATAATAGCAACAGTTTGTCAAATGAAAATGGAAGATCTCTAGAAATTAGTAGTGCTAATATGGGAAACTGTATAACAAGTTATAATACTCTGTTAACTAAAAATTGTTGGGAATTTGAATTGAATATCGTATAGAAATGTTAGATTTTAGTATCCGACTAGTTAGAAATGGGAATAACAAGAATGGGTACGGGTGCGATAGGAGTGCACAATTAGTTGAGAGGTGAGGAACTCATGTGAGTGCACACACTATCATGTACTTTATATTCACTGTTTAATGATATTAAACACTTGCAAAATTTTAAACTATTTTCACAATCGGGCTCTGACCCGTTTGCTTTCAAATCTATTTTGCTATAAAACCTTTTAGGTGCCCAACCACAAGGACACCATTCATAGGAGTTCCATTCAGGTGACGTGCTGTAGCTGTTGTGGAAGTTACAGGACATTGACAGTAGACGCCTCCATTTCCGATCTTGACTCCATTATCATATTTTCTTATCTGTTGGGCATGTCTCCCCATTTCTTTTAGAGACATCTTACATTTCAGTTATTTCAGACTTTTAATTGTAATTAATTTAGCGATGCAGAGTTAGTATTTATTTTAATTCAGTATTCGGATTGTTGTGAGGAGTATGCCTCCAGACTCATTATTATTTGATGATTATTCTATTGTGACTATGTTGTGGTGGTTATGTTAGCTTTTCATATATCACTTTTTGTAAGTTAATCGGATTTAATTAAAATTGGCAACTCACTTTTTAAATATTAGGTGGCTAGTAATTGTTAAAACAATTTTTCGACAGTGATGTTATGAACTGAACCAACTTGGAATTTTGTATTAATTTAATAAAGGAGTAGCTACCCGGTATTTAATTAGTTGGGGTGTCACAGGCTTGTCGAACGTCTTACAAGAAGGCCAAGGAAGTGGAGAAAGAGGTAGGGAAATTACTAGATGCAGGATCCATTAGGGATATTCAGTTCCCCATATGGTTGTCCAACCCAGTGGTGGTTCTCAAGAGTAATAGCAGTTGGAAGGTGTGCATCATTTTCACCGACCTCAACTGGGCATGTCCCAAATATAGCTTCCCTCTTTCGAAGATAGATCAACTGGTCGACGCTACAGTAACTCATAAAAGGATGAGCTTCCTTGACACTTACTTCGGATATCACCGGACTCCCCTATATGGGCCCGATCAGGACTATACCTCCTTTATAACATCAGTTGGGTTGTACTGCTATAAGTTAACGTCGTTTGGCCTCAAAAACACAGGGGCAACTTACCAGAGATTGGTAACCAAGATGTTTAGCAAATAAATGGGAGAGACGATGGAAGTGTACATCGACGATATGCTCATCAAAAGAAAGAATAAGGTCGATCACCTCTCTGACCTAGCAGTGACCTTCGAAATCCTCAGGAAGTATCAAATGAAACTTAACGCAAGTAAGTGTTCATTTGGGGTCTAGTCAGGAAAATTCTTAGGCTACTTAGTAAGTAAAAGGGGAATTGAGGCCAACCTAGATCAAATCGATGTCATCACCAATGTACTGCCTCCTTAGATATTGAGAGATGTTTAAAAGATCACTATAATTATCGTTGTACTTTCAAGTCCTCGGAGCACCGTCGACCATTCTTCTAGCTATTGAAGAAAGACAAAGTCCTAGTATGGAATGAAGAATGCTCGTAAGCTTTTGAAGAGGTCAAGTCCTACCTTAGTAAGCCTCCATTGTTGGTAATTCCAAATGATGAAGAATAATTATACCTTTACCTGGGGGTATTAGACCATGTTATAAGCTCTGCTTTAGTTTATGAAAATAAGGGAGAACAACATCTAGTTTACTATGACAGCAAGACGCTACTAGATGCTGAACAAAGGTACTTTCCTATGGAAAAGCTTGCCTACGCCCTAGTGATCGTTTTAAGAAAGTTAAAGCACTACTTTGAAACTCATTCCATAATAGTAATCACCTCCTATCCACTCAAGTTCGTTCTACAAAAAGTCGATCTTTTCGGGCATCTTTCAAAGGGGCGATCGAGCTTGGCAGATTTGACATCCATTTCCAGTCCAGAACGACGATCAAGGGGTAAATCCTAGCAAATTTTATTATTGAGTTTATAGGAGATAGGCTAGCAGATCATATGAATAAAGAGCAATCGATCACCTGTGATACAATGTCCAACGACTGGACATTGTATGTTGATGGAGCCTCAAATTCTAAGGGGGTAGGAGTGGGGATTGTTCTTGTTACCCCCGAAAAATAATTATCGAACAAGGAATTGGACTCGGATTTGAAGCCTCTAACAACGAAGCTGAGTATGAAGCACTGATCGCCGGCTTAAGAAAAGCCAAACTACTAGGGTGAGATGCCTTAACGTATTTGGTGATTCCAATCTGGTCTCCAAACAGGTAAATGGGGATTTTAACGCTAAAGATGATCGGATAGCAGAATACCTCGACGTAGTCAGAAAACTCTTGAGAGACTTTGAGCAGGTGGAGATTCAGCAATTTCTGCGAGGACATAACAGTCACACTCATGCCTTAACAGTACTAAGCTCATCAGTCGACTCTGACCTAAAAAGGATAATAGAGATCGAGTTCCTTGCACATCCTAGTATCGACCATACAGTCAAAATTGAGCAAGTCCTCCTCACTGATAGAGATCCAAATGGATCCCGCCATCAATTATCTACAGAGCGATATACTACCGGACGACTGGAGGTCGACCCACCAAATCAAAGTCAAGGTTGCTCGTTTCTGAGGGGAAACTTTATAAGAAGTCATTTACAGGTCCCTACTTCCAATGCGTTCACCCATAAGATACCGAGCAAATACTTAGTGAACTTCATGAAGGCATATGTGGGAGTCACGTAGGTGGAAGATCGCTAGCATTTAGAGCGATTAAATAAGGATATTAGGTGGTCTCACATGAAGAAAGATGTAGGCACATGTGTTCGTAAATGTGAGAAGTGCCAGAAGAACTCGCCTATGGTTCACCAGCCCCCAGTGACAAGAAATCCCTTACCAGCCCATGGCCCTTCACTCAATGGGGGTTGTACATTATGGGACTGTGACACCCCGCCCAATTAAATATCGGGTGATCAGTCCTTTATAAAATTTATAACAGAATGTTCGGTTGGTTCATTCTTAGCATTACTGTCGAAAACTTAAATCCAATTAATTACCTAACATTTAATTAAGTTAGTGTCAAAACATTTTCCAATTAAACTTGGAAGCAATTAATTTAATTAATTTCTGAACATGCAATTTTAAACCATACATAAGAATTGAATGATGACTGAATCAATTACTAAATAGTTAAGACTAAATAAAAATCTTCCGGTTCAAAGCCACAAACCAAACTATAATAAATACTTAATCCAATTGAAAAGAACTACAAACTAAACTGAGTACAACTCCGCTAATGAGAATGGGCGACACATGCCCGAACTGAGATATCTGAACTAGGAACTGAATGAATTGAGAGAAGCGTCTAATCTCAATGACCCGCAACTTCTACAACCGCTACATCTCGGCAAACCATCCAAGTATCTAGAACCGGTGTCCCTGTGGCTGGGCACCTGTACTAATACATACATATATATATATATAGCAAAAGAGAGAAGAAATGCAAGAGACGGGTCAGAGCCCGATGTTTTAAAAAGATTTATTAGCAAGTATTTAAAACTGCATTAAAGCAAGTATCATAAGCATGTTAGTTCGAACTCTCACATGAGATTCTCACATCTCGACTATTGTGCACGCCTAATGTACATCTAATCCAACCTAGCCATCTGACACACTATTAACTAGAAAAATACTTATCATACTAGTTACCCCTCGTAGTAGTATCCCGTATTTGATCTCGACATTTATCGTTTTAAATAAGTGTTATCACACTAAAGTCAAGTATTTACTATTTACGTTACTGAAGATTTCACTATCTTAATAATCTGATATTATCTCATTTTAGGTATACCAAAAGCATGCATATATATCTTTCACTATTATATATGTATTAACCCAATCTTAATAGCTTACAAATATCACATTGTAAGTATAACACAAGTATATATAAATATCCACCACTATTATATATATATATATATATATATATATATATTAACACAACACCCCAAGGATATACCTGTAGTGCATTGCGTACTCTACTGTCATGTACCGGTACATCTCGTACTCAAACAAGGACTATCGGTTTCGGAAATCTCTCACGAACCATATAAACAAATCACACGTATTGACGGTGAACATAGTTCACATACCTATGGGTCACTCACATACCTACGCTCCCATAGTCAGCGACTTATCAACTCACAAATAAGTCTTCACAATCCTATGTTCTGAGATATAATTCAAATATCCCCCCGAAGGTCACTCAGGATAAGACCGTATCTACACAACCCCCGCGATAGCAAGCAGCTAGGTATGTCATACACATAATGTCAAATATAGGTATACACACAACCAAATGTCATATTCCATACGTAGTATTACCATCACTAAATACTATCAACGTATTTTTAAATCATGATATTCCCTCTCTCGTAATATATATAAGGATAATATGTCAGCCGAAAATCCTTAATACAAAATCATAAGAAGTCCCAAAAGTAACCACTATTTTTTTTCTTATAAGTTCCATATCGTTAGAACTAATATCGTAAGTATTTACCACTTAATACTCTCGACGCATTTACAATTACGATTATCTCTCTCTCGTAATCTTCAAGGTAAACTCACCATCCCTAATGTTTGAATCCTTACACTTAAACAACTCTAAATAATTTTGCACTATTCTGGGTTCATCGAAAACTGGTTTTCTTCACTCAAATTGACTGCTTACACAAATAGGGGAAAAATAGGAAATTCTCTGAAAATTAGAAATCTCGCTCGAACGACTTCCACGTGTCGTTCGAATGACTTCGCGCGACAACCAATCTCACTCGAACGACTTCGAGCGAGATCTCGCGACCTGGGTTGTTTCGTCTTCAACCTTAGACAACCTCGTTTTTCACCATTTTTAACACTAAAACCTCTAAAGATTAAGCCCAAACTTTCAACAATTAGTACCAAATATTATTCTGACATGTATATGAGATTTCCCATAATCTAACATCGTTAAATCGTCACCAATCATCCATAAATTCGAAATCCCCAATTTTATTGTCAAGAACCCTAGTTCTTAAATTAATATGCATAATTTCTAAATTAAGCCCATATTGGCTCATAGAAATCACTATAATTTCGTAGGCATCATCCTATCTACATATGGTATTCAAATTCTTATCAAATCGATCCTATTTTATGATATTATTCTCCAATTTCACCCAAATTAACTTTCATAACAAAGGTTTATTAACCTAGACTAACATGAACATAATTACTGCTAAAGAAAGTAAGAAATAAACACTTGCCTCGATTTCGAAGGTCTGATCCATTGGTGTTGTTGGTATGGATGCGTTCCTCGCGTTTCGATCTACACGATGGTGGTGGTTGTTATGCAAGGTGGTGAACATAGCTTCTCCTCATTTGGAAATTACTCTCCCTCACCCACTGTGGCTCTCTCTTGATTTTGGCGTAACCTAACCCTAATTGTCCCCAATTACCTGATATATTATTTCTCCAATTTTCGTCCATTTAATTCCTCCAAAAATTCAAATTACAAAACTACCCCTATCGGGTGTTGGTTTGGCCTAAAAATATCCCGGAGTCCAAATAAAATACCCGGGTAGATTTTTCTGACTATCTCGATCCCTCCTGACTCAACGGCGCACTCGAAATGATCATACGAGTTGCTTAAAATAATTTACCTTTTTATTCCACTTAATTAGCCCTGACACGACTCACACGCGCGTCCCCGACTTAATATACCAAAATGTCGTATTTCTCTCTCACGACAAGTTATATAAAATCGTCATTCCATATTACTTATTCTCACAGTAATATTAATAATTACTAACTTCTCGTCACGCTAGTAAATATTCAAATTTAAATCCGAATTAATAATTAATTCTCACATTTTAATTTAATTAATCCCATAATAATAATAAATCACATAATTATTTAAATCTTCGAAAATACGGGGTATTACAGGGGCCACTACCTACTATTTCTGGAAATAGTAAGTGCCTACTAGTCGCCACTGATTATTTCACTAAATGGGCTGTGGCAGAACTATTGGCAAATATCTAAGACTCTGATATTACCAAGTTCGTATGGAGAAACATTATAACTCTCTTTGGGGTACCAAGAACCATCATTACCGACAACAGTAGACGGCTCAAAAGTGGTTTCTTCCAAGCTTTCACTGACAAGCATGACATCAAGCACCACTTCAGTTATGTGGCATATCCCCAAAGCAATGGGCAAGCGGAGGCTTCTAACAAAACCATGATCGATGGGATAAAAAAACAATTAGAAAAAGCTAAGGGCGCTTGGGTGGATGAATTCCCTCACGTTCCATGGGCCTATCGCACGATTGCTAGGAAACACCATTTTCCCTTGCCTATGGCATGGAGGTTTTTATCCCTTTGGAAGCATGCCTCCCAACTATGAGAACCAAACTGGTCGACCAAGGCCTTAATGATGAAGCCTTATGCACTGAGCTTGACCTAGTAGATGAGCGACTTGAGCTAATTTCAATCAAGTTAGCCTCCTACCAACAACAACTAGCCAAGCATTACAACAAAAGGGTCTACCCGAGGAAGTTTTCGAAACGAGGTGTCATAAATAATTACAACAACTATGTCTTGCAAAAAGTCCTCGACAGTGTCATAAAACTGTCACACCCCGCGCAATCCGACAAACGGGGTGGCCAGCCACCGTCGCCGAGCTACGCCGGGCGTGAACTAAATAAATACCATTCTTAGCATGGGACAGATATGGGATATAATAAAATAAATCCATAAGATAATTATATGAATCATTCCCAAATGATAAAGATAAAAGATCCATCACATGCTAAACTTTCGATTAAATCCAATCTCCAAAATATGAATTAATTTAAAATCTGAATAATAAAGATCCGAGAATAATCCAACTGAAAACATCTAATAACTTTGGAACCGAATGGCCCAATAAAACCCAAATGAAGTCTCATAATTAAAATGCGACTGAAAGGAAAATATAAACTAAATAAAGCAGTAAAATGAAATAACTCCAGTTGCACCTCCAAAGATAGTCTCCAAATATTCTATGCAGCTTTTCCAAACTTATCCTGAAAAAGTTAGTCAACGCACGAGGTCAGAGCCCCGAGCATAAATACACACTAATCCCCTCAAATAGGATCCTTGAATCGAGACAGTAGCATTATACGCAATAAATATCACAATAGAATATTTTAAATTAAACGAAATAATTAAACGCGATAAATAGAAATCACTAACTACCCGCAAAAATCCCCATTTTAAAAATGCACACCAATATGATTTTAAATTCCCAAGTCCCACGATGTTAATTTAATTTAAATTAACCCAATTTTATCATTATTCTCACTTTTTATTATGGCGGTCCTCCCGCCCCGGGTGGTAATCCACCAAAGTGTCACACTTCCCCTTGTCAAATGACCTCTGATCCATTTAAACTGTCGACCCCGACCCATGACAAGGTTACACACACGACACGATATAAATCGTCCGGTGACCCGTTTAAACTGTCGGTCCCTGACACATTATTCCGCCACCAATTTTAATACCCGTTTCTATCTTAGTCATTAATTCTCAATTTCACAATTTATAAATTACCCCACCCTTTTAATCGACGTGAAATCCTCAAAATACTCCTTAGTCCCATACCTAAGGGTCCCCAAGTTATTAATACGTCCTACCCTATGTATAGGAGGGATTTCTAACATAAACCTTTACCTAGTCTCGTGTCTAGGCTAGCGTAACGACGATAAAGTATCAAAAATAGGCCACCCCCGACATAATAAAGTCGTAATAATCTACCCTCACTAGTCCTATACCTAGAAGGAGTAAATCATAATATGGCCTACCCCACTAGTCCCATACCTAGAGGGCATCCTAAAATATAGGGAGAGCATAAATACCCAACAACCCGTCTTCACAATGGCAATTTAACAATACCAACAAGGTACATAATCATTCATAAATAAATCAACATGTAAAACTACGCATGATAATACATTCAATTAGATCTTAATTTAATTATTACATCGTCATAAACACCCAATTAATTTCATTTAATTATTTTCAATTAAATACACCGAGATTTTATAATTTATACACCATATTACAAGTCTCACTAATTCTACACAATTTACATGAGTAATACGTCCCCAAATTCATTTATCTCAAAACTAGGATTTTTCTAAATGCAACCTACACCAACAAAATCCAAAAATTCACTCATGAATCTTACGTACTCAAGGGTTATGAATATTGTTCATATTAATAGATTTTATAAAAATAGCCCCAAGATTTAATGTTCACTTTCTCTAATTAGGTTGCTAATTATTTTTAATAAAAAGGATGCAATTAAGGGTTTAGGCAACACTTTAAACGCATAATACGAAAGGAAAATAATAGAGTATTCATGCCTGGTATTAGTCGGATAAAAATTTGAGTAGAATATTGAACTCCTCTTGAGAAAACACCAATTGAGTCTTCAAAACTTATTAAAAGTTGGGGCTAGGGGTTGAAGATGAGAGAAATACGCTTTCTGGGGAAAGTTTGAGAGGAAAGTGATTTTAGAAGTCCCAGCCCCGTATCAATTTAGTATATAAAGGGTTTAAGAGTTAAAATGCAATTAAGAGTCTAACGAAGCCACCACCTCAACGTCGTTCGAATGAGGACGCCTGTCGTTCGAACGACATGCGACGTCGTTCGAACGACCCCCAAAATCCAAAATTAAATCTTTTAAAATCCGACGTTAATTATCTGATAAAAATACATTATCTGAACAAATATGCAACTGCCAGTTAAATATTTAAATAAAAGCATTATAACCTTTTTTTTATAAAAGACTCGAATTAATTCCTGATTAAAATTTTTACTACTAAAACCAAGTTAAATTTTTTTAAAGGCCAGTAACTCCAAGATTTTATTTTCCTCCAAATTAATTAAAGTCAATTAATTCAAACGCGGGGTGTTACATACTTCCCCACTAGCAAAGAATTTTGTCCTCAAAATTAGACGAAGCATCTACATCAACGCGTAAATCTCGCAAAAAAAAATAAGGCTCACATATGACTACCCATAAAATGCCATTATTGGGCACCCATACACCCAATCCTACATGCACCTACCCTACGAACAACAAAATAATATATACCGCATATATATATATATATATATATATATATACATAACTATGAAAGTGACGGCGTCTCACCCGCTTTCGCAAATTACTACTCAATTTTATCTCCGATAATCTTTGCAACACCTAAATCATCAAATTTAATTGTCTCGCTGCATCGATACAAGACATATCCAAAATTTATACTATGATCTTCCAAATAAATATCGTCTCCAAAATCAACTTTAAGGATCCTCACATATAGCTTACTAATACTAAACTCAATACCTACAATGTCCTTAGCACAAAACTTCATATCTCCAAGAAACACATCTAACACGTATGCTAGACCCTCTGCCTTAAGGAGTACGAATCAACAAAGGAATCCAAGATAGGTAACGCGAAAGCTAAATGGACTCATTACCTACGAGACCTAAGACCATGCTCTGATACCATCTGTCACACCCCGCGCAATCCGACAGACGGGGTGGCCAGCCACCCCACCGAACTACGTCGGGCGTGAACTAAATAAATATCATTCTTAGCATGAGCCAGATATGAAACATAATAAAATCAATCCATAAGATAAGTATTTGAATCATTCCCAAAGGATAAAGATAAAAAGATCCATCACACGCTAAACTTTCGACTAAATCCAATCTCTAAACTATGAATTAATTTAAAATCTGCATAATAAAGATCTGAGAATAATCCAACTGAAAACCTCTAACAACTTTGGAACCAAATGACCAAAAAAAACCACAAATGAAGTCTCATAATTAAATACGACTGAAAGGAAAATCTAATCTAAATAAAGCAGTAAAATGAAATAACTCTAGCTGCACCTCCAAAAATAGTCTCAAAATATCCTATGCAGCTTCTCCAAACTTATCCTGAAAAAGCTAGTCAACGCACGAGGTCAGAGCCCTGAGTATGAATACACACTACTCCCCTCAAATAGGATCCATGAATCCAGACAGTAGCATTATACGCAATAAATATCACAATAGAATATATTAAATTTAACGGAATAATCAAGTGAGATAAATAGAAATCACTAACTACCTGCAGAAATTTCCATTTAAAAAATACACACCAATATGATTTTAAATTACCAAGTCCCATCATGTTAATTTAAATTAAATTAACCTAATTTTATTAATGTTCTCACTTTTTATTATAGCGGTCCTCCCTCCCCGGGTGGTAATCCACCAAAGTGTCACACTTTCCCTTGTCAAATGACCTCTGATCCGTTTAAACTGTCGACCTCGCCCCATGACAAGGTTCCACACACGACACGACATAAATCACCCGCTGACCCGTTTAAACTATTGGTCCCTGACATATTATGTCGCCACCAATTTTAATACCCCTTTTTATCTTAGGCATTAATTCTCAATTTCTCAATTTATAAATTACCCCACCCTTTTAATCGATGTGAGATCCTCAAAATACCCCTTAGTCCCATACCTAAGGGTCCCTGAGTTATCAATACGTGCTACCCTATGTATAGGAGGAATTTCTAACATAAATCTCGACCTAGTCTCATGCCTAGGCTAGCGTAAGGACGATAAAATATCAAAAATCAGCCCACCTACGACATAATAAAGCCGTAATAATCTGCCCTCATTAGTCACATACCTAGAAGGCGTAAATCATAATAAGGTCTACCCCACTAGTCCCATACCTAGAGGGCGTCCTAAAATATAGGGAGAACATAAATACCCAACAACCCGTCGTCACGATGACAATTTAACAATAACAACAAGATGCATAATCACACATAAATAAATAAATATGTAAAACTATGCATGATAGTCCAATTCAATTAGATCTTAATTTAATTATTACATCGTCATAAACACCCCATTAATCTCATTTAATTACGGGGTAACTATTTTGAACTCTCATTCACTTGGTCAGTGATGCAAGAGATCCTTTGACTGAGTCAATGGTGTCAAAGAACCTATTTTGCCAACTCATCACATTAAAATGACAAATAACCCCTCAAAATCACCCTACAGATCTTAACGTCGTTTTTTTAAAAAAAATCTTTAAAAGTTCATAACTTCAAATCTACAAATCCAAAATTCATAAAATTTATATATTTGGAATCTACTCGTCGAGATCTATCAAACAACACCCATATTAGATATTTTTCGACGAAAAAATCGAAACAGATAAATTTATCTGTTTCTGTAAAACCTGCATTTTTTCCGGCGAAACCTCCATTTTTTCTAGCAAAAACTCTTCTTCTCCAGCTCGGGCGATGGTGCCGCTGGCGCGGACAAAAAAAAATAAAGAAATAGACGAAGATAGAGAGTGAAACAACGAGAGAGAAACACTCTGACGAGAATTCCGACGGCCTCTAGCGAGATTTTCCGGTGGACTGTTTTCGGTGAGTCTCTGGTGGGGTGGGGGTGGAAGTGGGGCTGTTAGAGAGAGAGAGAGAGAGAGAGAGAGAGAGAGAGAGAGAGAGATTATGTGTTTATTTTTAGAGAGAGAGTAAATGAGTTTAAAATTGGTACATGTGAGGGTATATTTGTCTAAATATATGTAGTCTATAATAAAAAAGGACTTGATGCATTAAAAAAAAGTCAATGGGATTTGGTGCATCTTTGATCCAATAAATGGGACTAGCTTTGAATTATCCCTTTAATTATTTTCAATTAAATACACCGAGATTTCATCATTTATACATCATATTACAAGTCTCATTAATTCTACACAACTTACATGAGTAATACGTCCCCAAATTCATTTATCTCAAAACTGGGGTTTTTCTACATGCAACCTACACCAACAAAACCTAAAATTCACTTATGAATTCTACGTACCCAAGGATTATGAATATTATTCATATTAAAAGATTTTATAAAAACAGCCCCAAGATTTAATGTCCACTTTCTCTAATTAGGTTGCTAATTGTTTTTAAGAAAAAAGATGCAATTAAGGGTTTGGGCAACACTTAAAACGCATAATATTAAAGGAAAATAATAGAGTATTCATGCCTGATATTAGTCGGATAAAAATCTGAGTACAAGGTTGAAATCCTCTTGAGAAAACACCAACTGAGTCTTCAAAACTTGTTGAAAGTTCGGGCTAGGGGTTGAAGATGAGAGAAATGTGCTTTCTGGAGAAAGTTTGAGAGAAAAGTGATTTTCGAAGTCCCAGCCCCGTATCAGTTTAGTATATAAAGGGTTTAAGACTTAAAACGCAATTATGAGTCTAACCAAATCACCGCCTTAGCGTCGTTCGAATGAGGACACCTGTCGTTCCAACGACATGCGACGTCGTTCGAACGACATGTGTTGTTGTTTGAACTACCCCCAATATCCAAAATTAAATCTTTTAAAATTCGACCTTAATTATCTGATAAAAATACATTATCTGATCAAATACGCACCTATCAGTTAAATATTTAAATAAAAACCTTTTAACATTTTTTTTTATAAAAGACCCAAATTAATTCCCGGTTAAAATTTTTTACTAATAAAACCAAGTTAAATTTTTTTAAAGGCCAGTAACTCTAAGATTTTATTTTTCGTCAAATTAATTAAAGTCAATTAATTAAAACGCGGGGTGTTACATACTTCCCCACTAGCAAAGAATTTCGTCATCGAAATTAGACGAACCACACACATCAACGCGTAAACCTCACAAAAGAAAATAAGGCTCACATAAGCCTACTCGTAGAATACCATAATTAGGAGCCCATACACCCAAATCTACATGCACCTACCCCACGAACAACAAAGTAATATATATATATATATATATTCATAACTATGAAAGTAACGACGTCCCACGCACTCTCTCAAATTACTACTCGATTTTATCTCTGATAATCTTCGCAACACCTAAATCATCGAATCTAATCGTCTCGCTGCATCGATACAAGACATATCCAAAATTTATACTAATGATCTTCCAAATAAATATCGTCTTTAAAATCAACTCTAAGGATCCTCACATAAAGCTTACTAATTCTAAACTCAATGCCTACAACGTCCTTAGCACAAAACTTCATATCCCCAAGAAACACATCTAACACGTATGCTAGTTCCTCTACCTTAAGGAGTACGAATCAACAAGGGAATCAAAGAACGGTAATGTGGAAGCTAAACAAACTCATAACCTACGAGACCTAAGACCATGCTCTGATACCATCTGTCACTCCCCGCGCAATCCAACAGACGGGGGTGGCCAACCACCACCGCCGAACTACGCTGGGCGTAAACTAAATAAATACCATTCTTAGCATGAGACGGATATGAGGCATAATAAAATTAATCCGTAAGATAATTATTTGAATCATTCCCAAACGATAAAGATAAAAGTTCCATCACATGCTAAACTTTCGATTAAATCCAATCTCTAAACTATAAATTAATTTAAAATCTGAATAATAAAGATCTGAGAATAATCTAACTAAGAACCTTTAATAATTTTGGAACCGAATGGCCTAATAAAACCTAAATGAAGTCTCATAATTAAATACGACTGAAAGGAAAATCTAAACTAAATAAAGCAGTAAAATGAAATAACTCGAGCTGCAACTCCAAAGATAGTCTCCAAATGTCCTATGCAGCTTCTCCAAACTTATCCTGAAAAAGTTAGTCAACGCACGAGGTCACAGCCCCGATCATGAATACACACTACTCTCCTCTGTGCATATTTCTAATGTCCAATTAACAAGGTTAGCAAGTAAAAGGCAAACAACTTCGGATCACCTTAAGGCCGCCCTTGTTATAAGCACGAGGGGCCTCATGAGTTGCTCCAGCAACAGCAAAATCCCTACTGGGGATCCTTACGAAATAAAGCCAACTTTGGTTAGTCGCCAACATCTGTTGGTTATAAAAAAAACTGCTCGGGTGGATGGCCCAATAACCAAGTACTTTCTCTCCAGTATTTCACTTAGGCCTAAGGGAGTGTGACGACACGACCTAAAAGGTAAAGTGAATGGAATGATACTGCTTAGGCATATTGGATTGGGAGAATGTTCAAACATATAAAAGGCAAAACACCAACACTTAAACGCCATTTATTCGGTTGCGAAAGCCCAAAATGATTCAAACTAAGTATGAGCCTACCCACAACCTACTATCGATCAATTAATATCATTTTGGTCGATAAAAGTGCTAAGTAACCTACGAACATGTAAAATCAAAATATATTTAGTCATCACATGCTCAAAACATAAGAAAATTCTTTATTAAGAACACAAGGTTACAATCATGAAACCAAAAATATATATACAAAAGCCTAAGAAGGGATACGGTATCGAGCAAGATATTCTGCTACAGCTACCCTATAACCATCATCTGGCTTCGGGGCAAATTCCTTAACATCTTTATCAAGGTTTTGGTCCAAGAGTTGGGGAGGAGTGGCATCGACCAAAATCCGTTCATCATCTATAGAGTAGGGGTTATGGCTATAAGCAATACATTCAACTTGGTGTTTGTACCAAACTTGGATTCCTTCGTGGTTCTCGCCTCTTTAAGAGCGCTCAACCACCCTTAAGAGAAAGAAATGCTCTCAGTCTCCTTCAGTTTTGTTGGGTCAACTGCCTAACTAGAATTATAACCCTTTCCTTAAACCTCTCTAGGTCCTGCCTTAAAAGATTATCTCAGCTTATTCACGTTGTCTTTCAATACCCCGATGAAAGATTTCAAGCTCTTCACCTCCTTTAGCAGAGCATCATTCTCAGACTGTGGGACCTCGCCCACTTGGTCGATCTCAGTCCTTAATAAAAGTTGGGCCTTCAGGGAATTAACTTCCTTTTGAACAGAGGCCCATATCTCTTTAGTCTCCTGAAGGTCATCCTTCAGCTTGGCAATCACTTTAGTTTGGCAATCACTTGGTACTAATAACATTAGTCTCGCTAGGTCAGGGGACTAATTCCCAGATATTATTATTTTGAAATTAAAGCAACTCATCTTTCATACCACATATCCAATGCTCGTCCTTCAGTGCTTAGTTCACATTTTTGGGCTCCACTATGGAGGTGTAAAAAAAGTAGTTAACCACATTCTCTAGTTGAGCGCGACTCTTAACACCTAATATGGGATCACCGAATGTGTTGGAAGGGTCAAGACTCTTTCGAACCCTCTATATCAAAAGCGAGGTCCACCACAGTAGTGCAGGGGACAATGAGATCGTCACCGAGAGTGTATTGTTCTAACACTTCAAGCTAGGATCAATAAATGTAGTCGCCTCATCGTATCTAATCGTGACGTTTATTGATTCCCTAACCTTAGATCTTTCAAGGTTAATCACCCTATAGGCTCTATTCGATGATGAATACGCTAAAAGTATTACCTCACCACTTTTGGAGTCAAACTTTCCTAAGTGCTCTGTATCTCGAAGGATGTAGTAAGGACTCCCCAAAACTCTGAAATATGATAGGTTGAGTTTCTTACATATCCACAACTCATATAAAGTTTATAATGTGTGTGTATGAAGATATACTTTATTCACCATATGATAGGCACTATTAACTACCTCTGACCAAAAATATCTAGCACGTTTCATACAAGAAGTATGGATCTAGCCATTTTTTGAATTATTCATTTGTTTCTTCTAAAAATCCCATTTTTTGAGGAGTGCAAACGATCGAACACTCATGTTTGATGTCAACTTCATCACAAAAGGTTTCCTCTCTAGCTTCTTTAAATTTAGTACCATTATCACTACGAAATTGATTAATAGATATACGATGTTTATTCTATAGGAGACACCACTTGGTTGTTAGGAACTTAATAGCATCAGACTTTTCTCTAAGAAATACAACGATGGAATATATCAAAAAGTCATCAACCATGACTAGGATATACTTCCTAACACCAATACTCTCTATACACGTGGGACATATAATATCCATATATATCAATTCCAAAAGACGGGAGGTGGTAATGGTATTAAACTTTTGATTATGACTCTTGATTTATTTTCCTTATTAGCAATGATAAAAAAAACCAAGGAAACAGGTTTTTCCAAGCGATGGTAAGCCACAAACTAGTTCATTCGTCACTAATCTTTTAAGATATCTAAAATTGACATGACCTAGTCGTTAATACCAAAGGTACATAGTAGATACCTTAACACTATCACATACTAAAGAGGACTTGACAATGATTCCATAATAATTATCGTTATTTCTCACACCTTGTAGCAAAAGTTCACCGGATTGACCATAGACATTATACTACAACCGATCAAACTTTAATATAAAGTTAGCATCACAAAGTTAGCTTATGCTAATCAAGTTCGCTTTTAACTCTTCAGCGTATAACATATTGTCTAGCTTGGGAAAATCGGGTATCTCAATGCAAACATATGATCAACGAGGTATGTAAAACACGACTTGTCCTGATCATATGCCTATAGTAACAGATATCATAATACCATTAGGAAGTATCTTGAACCTTGAGACCAACGTGAACAACAAGGTCTTTGCCGTCATTCTTAGATATCCAAGCGGAGGTAACGTTTTGCTTTCCCTTATCATTATCGGCTCTAGTTGTAGCGTTGGAAGTGTTCTCAAAAGGCGTGACATCATTTAAAATCCTACCATTAAGCTTTTAGAAGTCGTAGTTAGGAACTCAACTTGCTCTCTAAGACTAACATAGTTACTATGGTGGTGCGTGGGAGCATGTGTACGAGAAACTCTTCCTAAATTATAGCAAAATTCCCTAAGGTGACCTTTTTATTTGTAATGAGTACAAATATAGACTTGTTTTAGTGTACCATGGTTAATACATTTAGGATAAGTTCTCCTCGATGGGTTAGGTTGAGGCCCATACGAATTCATCACAAACTTGGGAATCGGTTCTGGTGCATTTTTAGAAGTGGTTGTACCATCGTAACCTATCCCCTTGCCTCTCATAAAAACCTAATGCGGGACCAATGAACAACTTTCCAACCTTTTTCAATGTGTCCTCTAAAGTAACCTCGACCTCTCAGGGGCGTTCGAGATCTTTCTTAAGTTGGTAACTAAAGGCTCCAAGTTTTTCATGAGTCTCCAATGAAGTTTGAATATCTCCGTAAGACTAGTCACTTCGTTTGTCAAGTCACTCTTTTTGTCTCCACCGAAACTAACTACTCACTCAAAGAAATCCTCACCAAGTTCAAGGTCTCAATCTCTCTCGAAGCCTTCAATTCCTTTTCGAATGATAAACCTTAAGACAAATTCTTATTTTTCTTTTTGGTTTTAAAAAACTCAGTGTAAAGCTCGACGTAGGAATGTCAGAGGCAATGTTCTTCCTCACTAAAAACATCACCTCCCTCACTCTTTCTATAATGGTTCGACTCACTGTCGAGGCTATCATGTTTAGAAACGTCCTTATTTGGGTGAGACATACTTAGAGTGATAACATGACTAGCTATGAATGCTATGAAGTTACGTCCATGCCGTAATTCATTCCCGGAATCCACCGACTTGACATCACTATTACTTAAAGTGGCATTATAAGCAACTTTACCCTTTCTCTGTCTCTTAAGCTTAGTAGACACTCGTGGGCTTTATGACCCTTACCCTCATATTCATAGAATATCTCTGAATCATTTTTCATAGGTTACACTCATCTCTCTTTTCTTTGATCATTCTAAAAAATATTCATGCTTGATTTATAATTTTTGTCTTTTTTCAAACTTTTATTTTCTGCTTTGGAATTTTTTTGATTTCTTAGCTTAAAATTACTTAATTTTTTTTTTTGTAAATAAGGAAAGATCATCTAGATCAAAATCATATTTGGAGTCAGAAACCTTCTCTTTTTTCTTCGATTGGGCTTTTAAAGCGCTCCCTTTTTCTTTTTCTTTTGAATTTTTGGGAATATCTCTATTTCGTAAGTTTGAAGGTCTCCTGCGAGTTCTTCTAACAGAAGAGTATCTAAATTTCCCAAAGAATTAAGGATCGTGACTTTTTCATTAAAACAAGATGCAAGAGATCTCAATATTTTCTTAACTACCCTTGCCTCAGAAAATCTCTCACCCAAATTAAAACTCAAGTCCCCAATATTATATAAGCGTGCATAAAATTCACCAAATATTTCAGACTCAAACATACTAAGGGTCCCAAATTGTGTGGTGAGATTTTGAAGTATAGAAGCTTTAATAGTGTTGGTACCCTCGTGAGTGAGTTGGAGGATATCCTATGCTTCCTTAGACGTGGTACACGTCATTGTATGACAAAATTCGCTGGGTGTAACTTCACCAAAATTGTACTTAAGCCTTGGGAGTTAAAATCACGGTGGAATAAGTGACTAGTTTGAGACTAATGACATCATTAGTTGTCACGATGGAAGGAGTCCACCCCCTTTCAACAGCAATACAAACTCAGTCGTTAATCGATTTCAGTTTCAATCTCATTTGAGCTTTCCAATAGGTATACTTTATTCCATCAAATAAAGGGAGCCTACTATACGCGTTATCCATATAACCATACTCAAAATAAAGTTCACACAATAATTTAATATATCCGGCTCTGATACCAATTTGAAAATGCGTAGGTCCTAGTTATATGAATAGGTCGTATAGTAGGTCACACGCATAAATACCAAATTCTATTTGGACTAAATTTTATCTTGATCAAAATTACGTGAGCATTCAAGATATTTGAATCTAAATGAATACAAGAAAAAATAGCACTAAAATCAAAACAATAAGAAGATGTGGAAATATCCATTTCTGTCAAAACCTATATTCAGCATTATGTTTTAACTAGATAGATAATAATAGACTTACAAGTACCTAGAGATCCACTAAGCTATAAAGTAATGTATTCAAGTTATCCACAACAAACGATGCATGACCAACACTAATAGGCTGTGGTTTTACCGCGGCGCGAGCGTCACCTACGCGTCGATCGTTTGTTGTCTGGCTCACCAACTCTATACAAAAACCTAAACTTATGACTACACTCAACGGGTGAGTATAGCGGCCAAGTCCGGGTATCGAAAATCCACAGAGACGAGTTGCTAGAATTTAATTGGTTTAATGCTTCTAAATAAAAGTGTAGAAGATAATTGCTAACAAAATAAAAGATAAATAAAGGAAAATGTTAAACTAGGCGAGTGTATTTAAACTAGATTAACAAAGCAGTAAAAACTATAGGTTGCGTCGAATATCCCTCACCCGAGTTAATTAGTATAAAATGGTTACATGGGTCGATAAGTTATTAAGACTGGGTCTCGTTTTGACAGTTAATTAAATCAAGAGTTGACACAACCCTAAATTTGCCTAACAGTCTAATAAGATTTAACATCAACAAATATCCCAAAAATTACGCAAGCAAGGTCGTAAGCACGGAGTATAAATATAGGTAATAAGATACTGCACGAGCATAAATATAGGGAATAAGATACTTGAGGGGCTAAAATGCGTAGGTTCGAGGGATGAACTATGCAATATTTGCGTATTATCACACCCCCTAACTTACACATTGCTAGTCCTTAGCAATGAAATAGGATGAGACAATAACTACAAGCAAATCAAAAGCAGGATACAAGTACAAAATGGGAAGAAAAATTAATAAAAAGATAAGGCCACTTTCACGGGCGAACGATTGCATTTAGCGTATGCAATAAGCCGTTAAACCCCTGGGTTACCCTAGTGGACGAGTGTCGTCTCGTGACGGTTTTCAGGGATGGAACCCACAAACATCAAATAGTTTCCTCAAAATAATTCCAATTATATGCGACAAACCCAATAATAATGAAAAAGATTTCATACTCATTATTAGCACAATGAACAAATTCAAACAAAAGTCCAAATCATTAACATTATAGAATGCACTTCATATAATTGAAACCTTAAAATGTGAAAGGGGAGCGAGCACATGCAAAGTGTGATTTGGCAAAAACTTATATAAACCAGATAAGCGTTAAAGCAAGCACATATTCAATCCTCACGGGCATTACATGTAATACCCCATGATTTTAATGACTTTTAAAATGGGTTATATATTAAATTAATGGATTAATTGGATTTTATTATAAATGAATTCATTTGGGTTTTATCCGAATTGTGGATATTAAAATGTATGATTCTGTAAATTACTTAAAGATATTTAGGTAATATATGAATGGTATGTTATTGATATTGCTGTGAGTTATAATTTGAATTTTTAGTCAGACGCGGTATGGGACGTGTCGGGACTAATTTGTTAAATTAAATAGAGACTTATTTTTATATCGACCTTATAGTCATTTTGAGTGCGTCGTTGCGTCCGGAAGGGTTGAAATAGTCAGAAAAGTCTATTTAGATGTTGGTTTTGGGTCTCGGGTCATTTAGAAATGAAAAGACAACCAAAAAAGGCATTTTGGTCATTTTTACAAGGGGGATGAATAGTGATTTTGGATTTTGTCTTATTATAAGTGTTTGGAGATTAGTTGTACGCGAGTTATTCATCTCTTCTACACAAAAATTGAGAGGTCATCTTCTTTGAGAGAGTGAAAGGTTGTTTGGGAAAGAAAAGCTTGCTTGGAAAGGAGGAGAACCAAAGACCAAAGGTCACCACCACCAACCACCACCGAAAGTTGGACGAAAAAAGGGAGAACCACATGTGTTATACCATCCCAAAGGATCAGATCTTCATTAGAGCCAAGTGTTTGATAATTGCAATCTAAGTTTATATATTGTCCATGTTAGGATAGTTATAAAAAGATGAGATTTTTCATGTTTGGAAGATAAAGATGGAATTGTTAATTGATTTATGGAAAATGGAATTATGTAGGAATCAAACTAATGTTGTAGGTAGATAGTAATCCACGAAATAATCAAAAATTTGTGGAAGAAATTTTGAGAATCAATGGTGTGTTCTTGAAGATATCATGTATATAATTTTCTGGAAAAAGAGGATAAATATATGTTGTTAATTCAAACTCGTGATGATCCTAAGAGGTTAGGAATGATTTATAACCTGTTAGGAGTTGATGGATATTGATGATGAGTTGTTAGGTGTTGAATCTTAGAGGTTTTTAGGTTCAAAAATGGTGAAAACGCTGAAATTTGGTGAAGAAGACGAACAATGACATCTCGCGCGAAGTCATTCGTGCGAGATGGCATCTCGCGCGAAGTCGCTCGAACGACATGTGGAAGTCGTTCAAACGATAACCCTTTTTGTTCGAGTGACAGAGGAAATTTTTGGGGATTTTCTTAGAGTCCAGTTTTGAGTTTGTTGGTTTATTGCAGTGAGAGAAACTACCAAATTGTAAATTCAAATAGGAAAGAATTTTGGGAAAAGTAGGTGAGAATTCATACTTCAATTATTTCGGCATAGAAAGAATGTACCTTGGATATAATGGGATTTAAGGAAGATCAGTAAGCCCTAGACAAGAACCTAAGTAATGTGATTGGGATTTAATTGATTAGAATTATGATAATTAAATTTAAAAGAAATTTCGGTTGCTAGATTCATGTGTTGGATTCTAATTGGTATTCATAAGGATTAAGGATAGGTACAGTAGGGGATATTGAATATGACATCTGGGTAGCCTTAATTTTACAAGAGCGTTTAATCCTATGAGATAGAGGATGTGTTTACGAGAGATTAGAAACTGTCGGTTATAACCCTAATTAAAGGGGAGTTCAATCCGTGGTAATTCGGGAGATAAGATGATATGGACTAGTAGGATATTTGTGATTTCTTACTGAATAAAATGTTGAGGAAAAACCTATTTGAACCTTGAATAATGAGTGAGGCTCGGGGATAATTAAATTAAGGAAGTAAAGTCATAATATTTTAATACGTAGGATTTGAGAGATATAATGCTACGTATGGGAATTATCTTAGGGTAATGTGAGTAGCTTGTTGATATTATATTTATAGGTAGATGATAATGACTATTTGATTGATTGATTGATAATTTATGTGTATGACATACCTAGCTTACTTACTATCAACGGGAGGTTTGCGCGTGAGGGCAATCATATCCTAATGAATCCATAGGATCTTTGTTTTGTCGCTCAAGAACATAGGTCTATGAAAGACTTATCGGGGAGTTGATAAGTCCGTTGACTATGGAACGTAGGTATGTGTGTGGCCCGTGGGTATGAGAACTATGTTCGCCTCTAATTTTTGTGTTGTTGTTTTGTGGTTCGAGGAATCCTTACCGAACCTTTAGTCCCTTATTCGACGACCAACGATATTGGGACATGATAACAGAGTAATGCATTGCACTGCAGTTGTGACTCGGGGTGCCGTATTATATATGTATATATATATTATGAATTAAATGTATGTGTATATATTGGTTAAATCATATAATGTGTGATAATTGTAGATAACGGTGAATTGAGAAAAGAATTGAAATAAGTTAATGAATATTTATTGAAGAGCTTAATTCATATTAATGAGAAACCATTCATGTTAATGAGAAACGATTCATATAAATGAAAAACGAATATGAATGATTATATGACGTATGTTATGGGACATACGGGGTTATGATATGGGATGGAATCATATTATGGAAACTAGTGAAGGAGGAACCATTAACTAGGAGGTTAATAGGAAACGTTAAGTGTGCACTCTATATGAGAGGTGAGAATAGCAAGTGAGAGTTGGATACTAACATGTACATAATAAATGCTTTATTGCACTTATTAAATACTTGTTGTTTTCAAAATTATTTTACATCGGGCTCTGACCCATTTCCTTGCATATTCTCTTTTATATTGTACCTTCTATATCAGGTGTCCAGCAGCCGGGATGCCAACCTTAGAGGATTATGACGAGCTATGGAGTATTGCTTAGACACCTATCTTCATTTGATTCACAGTATTTTTTTAGTTAGGGCATGTCGCCCAGAGGAATTCCGTTATCTCTTTCTATCTGAGTCAAACAGTCTTGTATTCGTGTCATTTTAATACATTTATCTATTGTTGGGATTACTGTATTGGATTATTATGTGGGGATGTTTATTCCAATTGCATTTAAATTTTTTTGTGTTATCTGTTCGGTTATTAGTGTTGTAGAATAATGTGTGTAGTGTTATTCTTAAACTAAAAATGTTTTTTGTTGAATTAAAATTAGGAAAGTTTTTAACGCCGGCTTAATTGGGTATTGGATGAGTTGTAAATATTTTCGATAGTGATGCTAAAAATGAGCCAACTGTATATTCTGTTTTAATTTGGTATGGGACTGGCCACCCTGTATTTAATTAGGTGGGGTGTTACATTACACTCATCAAGTGAATTCACTCGAAACAGGGAGTTAACACACGGAACATGCGCGATAATGAGTAAATGTAAGTGGAAACTAGGTCGCGCACATATCACAAATGAAGAACGCTATATATAAAATGAAAAATTCTAATCTCAATGAAAGATACCGCTCAACTAAAAGAGGCGAAATGCATTTCACTCATTATCAAAACTATTATGACTTTTAAATTAAATGCACCCTAAGATCACATAGGACTTTAATAGGGTGATAATGTAGGTTAAGCTAGGGTATGAAATTAAAGGAGTGTATGTACGGATTCAAAGCGTTCGAAAATGAAAACTTGGAATCATGAGAAGAATGTGGGCAATATCAAAATTGGAAAACAAGTTCCAAATAAGGCATTGGATGTATCATTTGGAGAGCAATCAAAGCTTATTAAACTATATACAACATATACAACTTTATCTTTATTTTATTTTCTTCTTTTTCTCATGTTTTCTTTTCTTTTCTTTTCTTTTATTTTCTACTCTCTCTTTTTCTTTTTCACTACTCTTTCTTTTCTTCACTTTTCACACTCTCACATACCTAAATTGTAACTTCAACACAACATCATTCAATCCAGAGTATCATTCCAAACAAAGGTGCGGAAGGTAATATGTATGGGCTAAAACTCCAATTTATAGTTGGTTATGGGATTTTGGGGTATGAAACGAAAGGTTGTATTTAGGTTCAAAGGGTCAGACGAGGGGAAACATTTAAGGTGAGGTCAAGGCTAATATGAATGATATAACCAAGATGGCCTATGATCATTTCATAAAGTTTACGCAATTCTAGAGTGAAAACAAACTTTGAAAATCATGCTCAAGTAATACATTTCAAGAAATAACTCAATTAATGAACCATCAAATGAAAGAATAGATAGATTACCAACGACTGTAATATTTTCAAAGAGGAAAGAATAGTGTATACACTCACAAATGAAAAAAGGTACAAAGATTACTCGGTGTAAGTGTATACAATGCAACAAAAGATTACCGAGTTATAAAAATCTTAAACCAAATCAATTGAACAAGAAAAGTTCATGTGCTCATGGGACTAAAGTTCAATTCATGAAGGTATTCATAATATCGATAATTAGGACTAAAGTCTAATAACTTCTAAAATCGAGAACATGCATCATTGAGTTGTCTATTGGATCGGGCAATTATTGAAATTTATCATCGGAAATAAAAGGCAAAATGCCCAAAAAAAGAGGAAAAAAGAAATAAAATCTTTTTGAAAATTTTGAATTTTTCTAAGAAAGCATACTAAGTAACTAACATGTGAGCAAAAACATGGACTAAATAAAGAAATGGATAGAATATCCCACACCCCCTAACTTAAAACCTGACATTGTCCTCAATGTGAATTAATAACCAAGTTAAAAAGAGGAAACGAGCGATATTATCCAAAATTAGAGCGATCCCCATAAGAACAAGTCCAAAGAATCTACAAAACAAGTTAGTACTGAGCATAGCAAAAACAAATAACAAAAAGTTAACTAATTACGAGAGACTAAATTAAAAGAAAGAAAAATTAAAGAAAGAAATAATAAAAAACTAACTATATACAACCTACTATTTAGGCTTCACACTAACTATACACTATAAGTCTAAATTTTTTAGGGTCCGCCATGAAAACGATTTGACTTTGGAGGGTGACCGGTGTACCCTCACTCTCAAGCATGCCTTCCGAAAAATATGAATTCCGTCTGAACAACGGAGGGCATGTGTAAGGCGGAAGAAATGGACCATCGTCAATTAAATGTTTTGGAGGGACGATGGGGGATTTGGATTGAACGGGCGACAAAAATATGTGGGGACCAAGAAAAGCCGAATATCCTCCCAAGGATTTTGAAATTGGAATGGGAGGGGGCGCACATGAAGGCAAAGATGCGTTCATGGAAGGAAACTCGAGCAAGTACTCCTCATCGGCGAAAAGGTTAACACATTAAAGTTTGAAATCGATTCATCGGGTACTTGTGACGGTGTGATAACAGAGAATGAAAATGGGGAGGAAAGAAGTTGAAACTCAAAAGATGAGTCATCATCTCTTGAAGATTGAGTTTCGAAGGAAATAAGATCATTTTCAATGAAATGTTCTTCTTTGGGGGCCAAAGAAGAAATCATTTCATTGCAAATGGATATTACTTCCATTTCATCCTCTTTCAATATCTATTATGCGATGGGAAAAGTCAAGAATGGTTTGTTCCAAAGTAGGCACAAAGTCCTCATTTGGTCCAAAACATTCCTCGACTTCAAAAGTCTCGGAAGCAAAATCGTTGTTGGATTCAAATAATAAATCAAATTCATGATCCCACAAATGATTTTCTTCCCGATAATGATTTTCAATTTTCCCATTTTCAAGCATACGCAAGCCCTCACCGAAAGTAATAGGTCGAGGTGCAGATTCTTGAAAATGCGAACTTTGAAAATTACCATCGGACATAAACTTAAACTCATTATTATAAGATTTTTGAAAACTAATGCAATTCGTTTCAAAATTCATATTATAAGGAGTTAGAGGCCCAAAATCATTATCATCATCATCAAAATTCCAATAACCCAAGTTTTGACTTTCATTAAACTCGCCTAAAGTTATTTTTGAATTTGTAATTTTTTTGGACTCTAAGTATTGACCTAAAGTCATAGGATTACGGGCATTTTGAGAATTATAATAATGATTATCGAAAAATTTGGAATAAGACATGCTTACCCCAAAAATGGCTCGAAGTGGCGAATTCCACAAAGTAGATGCGCGCGCAAAAAATTCAAGCGTTTCTTGGCGCTTAAATGTAGAAGTCCTATAAAAATGTTAGGCAAAAAATACAAATAAAAAGAAAATACTACAAAATACTAAATCAAATAAATTTTAAAACAAACTCATCCCCGGCAACGGCGCCATTTGATAGGCTGGGGTTTTGCCGCGGCGCGAGCGTCACCTACGCGTCGATCATTTTGAATGCGACTCACCAACTCTATACAAAAACCTAAACTTATGACTAGACTCAACGGGTGAGTATAGCGGCCAAGTCCAAGTATCAAAATCCCCGAAGACGAGTTGCTAGAATTTATAAGGTTTAATATTCCTAAATAAAAGTGTAAAAGATAATTGCTAACAAAATAAAAGATAAATAAAGGAAAAGGTTAAACTAGGCGCGTGAATTTAAACTAGATTAACAAAGTAGTAAAAACTATAGTTTGTGTCGAACATCCCTCACCCGAGTTAATTAGTATAAAATGGCTATATGGGTCAACGAGTTATTAGGACTGCGTCTCGTTTCGACAGTTAATTAAATCAAGAGTTGTCACACTCCTAAATTTGCCTAACAGTCTAATAAGATTTTGGCGTCTACGAATACCCCAAAAATTACGCACGCAAGGTCGTAAGCACGGAGCATACATGATATACAACGTCAAATACCCTAGGTGTAATAACTAGGACAACACACTCGAAATAGACCCATAAAACTGCATCACCAAAGCAAAGCAACATGTCAACCCAAAGTGAGTTCAATCAGACACAACCTAGACTAACTTAGCTAGAAAGCATGATAAAAATGCGATAAATAAATGCAGTAAAACTACATTAGAAAGCACGAAAAGAAAGCATGTAAACTAACTACAAAGCAAGTAAAGAAAGGAAGATAACTAAATTAATAAACTTACATACATCAAAATGGGCAAAACACCCAAAGGAAATGGAGAGTAGGGCAAAGCTCTCAAGACAAACCCTAAACCTAATGTGAAATGTAAGATATTCATCTCAAATGACATAAATGAGTATTTATACAAAGCCCCTCATATGGCAAACTTGTAAATAGAAAAGCTGAGAAAAACAGGGGATTGATCGATCGACCCCTTTGGTCGATTGATCGATCGATCAGGTTTCAGCCCACTGTCTAAGCTCGAAGGCAAATATCTGAAGGGTCGATCGATCAACCCTTTTGGTCGATCGATCGATCAAGTAGGTCTGCACAAAGCTCCCTCATGTTTGGTTCATGTAGAATTCTCTTCCGCTAAAATTGTCGTAACTTCTTCGTTAGGGATCGAAATCGTGCACCGTTTATGGACACGCGAAGCTTGCGAGGAGAGCTACAACTTTCGTGAGATGTCGGGCTAGGTGCCCAAGCTGTAAAATGACTAATTGCGTGCGGAAATTAGCCGGAATGCGTCCAAACTTCACACTTAGCATCTAATTACCTATAAGATCTCAATTAACCCCTGCAAAGCATGTTAACAAAAAAATCCGAGGTTTTTTGGTTAACAAGCATAAATATAGGGAATAAGATACCCGATGGGGCTAAAATGCGTAGGTTTGAGGGATGAAATGCTCAATGTTTGCGTATTATCAAACACCATCCCACATCAAGATCCTTTTTCCTCAGTATCCACCGATCAACCTCAATATACATCGATCAACCTAAGTAATCGATATTTCTTTCTTTTTTAGTCTTAGAGAATTAACTTTACCATGGTCAGCAGTAGACGATTAACTCCACAAGGTTTGGAACATGGAATTTTTTCTTCTTGATTCGAAAAATTGATCTTAAATCATCCAAGGGGTTTATATTAAAAAAAATAAAGAGTTTGATTACTAAAAGAACTCTAAAAGACTTGAAAAAATGTAGTTATGTTTCTCTATTTAAAGGGAGAAGTATCTCCAAGAGATATGTATGAAAGATTGCATTTGAAATCAGTTAAAAAATAAACTTTTTTATACTCATTCGAACGAAGATACAACTTGTTCGAACGAAGTAACCTTTATCATTCGAACACGTTTCAAATAGCAGATCAAACGAGATTTTAGAGCCTACCAAAAGATGCGATAATAGATCTCGTCTGAACGAAAGATGAAGCGTTCTAACGAGGTGTAAGATCTTATTCGAACGACATTTTAAAATTATTCTAACGACTTAGAATTTTTTTTTAAAATTTTAGTTAATATGTGTTGGATAAAACGCAAGTAGGAATCACAAGTATGATATATTTATGAATAATATATGGATAAAATAAGAAATTGATGGAAATGATGAAAATATGAAAATAGGACTCGAGTCTCGGGTTTTAACCCAAGACGCCTACGTACTTATAAAGGCATCAAAGTCTATGTAGTTCGCATGCGGCACAAGGGTGGGGTTTATCCCTTAGATTCAGATGGGAGTTTATTATATTTGTGTGTAAGAAAAAGCTCTTTTCAGTTTTGGGAGAGTGTGGTAAATATTCCCATTGGAATTTATGGGTGTAACCATATTTTTCTTATTTTTCTTTATAGAAAATATTTTATGTGCAATATAACTAATAAAGGATTGAAAATTAATTTGTGTATGATCTAAAGTAGAAGCCAAATTAATGCAAAACATAAAGAAATTTAAAGAGAGAGAGACGAATGTTTGGACCTTCTTTAGAGACTTGGATATTGATCTTGATTCATGATGAGCTTCCTTGCAAGCGAATGAAGAATGTAAGAGGATTTTTCCTAATTTGGGTGTGAAATTGATAGGAATGAAAGGTGGAGAAATATTTCAAATAAGGAAACCTTGCTCACTTAAGAAGAATGCTGTTGAGATTAGTGAGGTTGGTGCTTTTGAGGTGCCTTGGAAGCTGAGCTCATGATCACCTTATATAGGGTAGGGGGACTGCCAATCGCCATTATCCTTTCCCTACCTATCGGCTTGTAACCCTAGACACATTGTCGATAAGCAGGCAAATTGACCTATCAATTGGCAGTCCCGTCCAGATTTTCCTGAGAAATGGTCATAAAATGCAATCCATAAGTCCAAATCGCGCACTGGCCATATCATTAGAAAGGTAATTCAGAGGTCTTTTATAACCCTTTGAGCAAATCCCGAGTTCGAGAGTTGACTTTTGGTCACACGGGGATCGAAAGCACCCGTCGGTCCTTTGGACAGAAGATCGTTAGACAACAATGGATCGTTCGTCCAAACTATAAGTCCGAATCACGCATAGGGCAGACTGTTGGAAAGTTTGTATGAGGTACTTAGATATTCCAAGAACTTCGCTTGGTTCGGAGAGTTAATTTTGATCAAACGGGGCACGAAAGCGCCTGTTGACCATTCGGAGTAAAACAGATCGTTCGTTCGTACCATAAGGCTGATTTGTACACGGGGCAGACCGTTGGAAAAGGCATTCAGTTTCCTTTGATGATTCATTTAGTCTCATTCGAGATGAAGAGTTAACATTGGTTGAACGGATCCTGGGAGTTCCCGGTGGCATTTGAATCAATTTTTGAGGGAAATGGATCATTCGTCCGAATAATTATGCCATTTCATGCACGAAGTGGACCGTTAGAAAGGGGATTCTGTGCCCTTCAAAGATCCATTGAGCTTTCACTCTGATGGTGAAGTTGATTAGGGTCGAATCGGGGCTCGGGAGCGCTCGATGGCCTCCAAATCGGTTTTTAGTAGTAAAATGGTCTGTTTGTTCGAACCGTTATGGCGATTCATGCATGAGGTGGACCGTTGGAAAGGGGATTTAGAGACGTTCGAAGTTTTATGATCTTTTGCTCTAACGATTGAGTTTATCGGAGTTAAACGGGGCTCGAGAGCACTCGATGGCCTCTAGATTGGTTCTCGAAGTACGACCTAGGGTTTGTAGTGAATGGGAAGGTGCAAGGGACCTAAAGGGAGACTTAGGGGGGCCTAGAATGTGGTGTCTACAATATCGTTAAACAAAAAGAGTTCATATAAACAACCTTATAAACCTTCTATGATAATGTAGTGATGGTCGGACTTCAATTCTTGCATTCAATCACTAACTATTCTTTACTTGAAGTATCGGGAAAGTTCACGATGGTGCAATGGGGTGTAACAAAATAAGCCAAATTAAAATAAATAACGAGAAATTATAAATCTTGCTCTTACAAAAACAACTTAAAATGCGAAACCACTCATCATGTAAGGTGAGAATATGTTGGAGGAGATAAAATAAGAAAAAAAGGTGAAATTATGTGGGAGTGTGAGAAAAGAGTAGCAATAGTAATAGTTGCCTATGTTTGTTTTAAGATGTCGTTGGCATGAAAAGCCAGTTATTACATAAAACCCTCCCACAAAGATTGATTTGTCACGTGAGTATATGAAAGTCACTTATGTTATAGCAAATGTGATGACAAAGTAACCTCAGTTTTTTTTATGATTTCATTTTCCATAAGTCTCTCGAATAGTGTTCGTCTAGTTCAGAATAGAATATTTTTCATCACGATGGAAAGTAAAATGATTAAATATGTTTTCATCTTTTTGGGGTTAAATTTTGTTAACTATTTCTGTTTAAAGTTACATAAATATAATATGTGCACTTATTTACAATTTCAAGTTGGCAAACATTTAATCTTAAATATGTGAAAAAATATTTCATTATTGTACTTTTTAGCGCGATTAATAATATTTCATCACGAACCAAATGAATTCTTAATATTAAATATGTAGCTTATTGCCTCGTGATATCAAAATTAAGGATAATTAATGAAGGGAGATAATGATATGGGTAGAGTTTGATTCATAGGTGCGGGGGGTAATGGCAAATTTTAAGGAATAAAGCAAAACTTCAGAATGCCACCGGGGATGAGAAAGACAAATGCATGAGGCCTATATACTCTACATAATTATATGCATTATTTTCCGTGATATGACCAAAAATAAGATCTCGAGCTATTTCTTCAAAGTATTGAAGAATATGAAGAATGTTGTCTGACTTGCGTGGGGTATGAGAATACTTGCTCACTTGTATCGACAACTTTGCCTTGCATCAAGATTGAGTATTAAGAAAATAAGTAGTTGTATATCCCTATTACAAGTAGAAATAATTAAAACTTCGTAATATATATTACTTATCGATTTAAGTAATCACTAATTTCATATTGTGGGGGCTCATTTATTTCAGCTCAAGAGAGTAGCCGACCAACCCAGCGTGGTTAATGGACTACCCGACCCAAATCAGTTACTTATTTAGTCCCATGTATTTAGCATACACTTCAATGCATAGGGATATACTAAAATTGGTTATCAACAATCTATGAGGATATATTCACGAACTCCACGAGTTATCCATGAGCTAGTTAAGTTACTTGTTCAACTTAATCTCTTATTTTTTACATCTATAAATTATAAATCCTGGCTCGGGGCAATGGGATGAAACCTCGATCATTAAGAGACACTAATAAGAAAATAACATCCTCTTTGTGGACATAGGCAAGTTACCGAACCACGTACACCAGTTGTTGTGTGTGTGATTAATTGCTTTCATCTTGACATTGCTTTCTTGATAATTAATTATGATAATTCTTGCATTCACAATTGGCGCCGTCTGTGGGAAATAATTATTTTCCCTATAAAAGAACTCATAAATAGAAAGCTTGTAATGTCTCATAATAACAACAATGTTCCTCGGGTTAGCGATGTGCAGTATGACCTAGTCCCACCTAGGGCAGGGCAAAGATTCTCCATCAGCCAAATCCCAAGTTTCCCCAAGAAAGGAAACCTTTTGAAGAAAGTCAGGGACCACCTAAGTCTACCCAAATCTCCAGGTTGGTCAATGCTTATGAAGCCAGACTTCGAGAATAGGAATATGCAACACGCCTCCAGGTGGAAGATAATACTCTCCTGCAAAGGCGAATCTAAATAATAGAGAGGGATCTCTATAGAGATACCATGAAGCATCATGAAAGGACTCTTAGTCCACATGTGAGAAACGAAGGGTATCCAAGTGCGACCAAGATAGATTTAAACGCGGTATATCAAAGCATGATCGATCAGAGCGTGGTCGATCAGAGAGGTGCAACAGAAGCAATGATCGTCAGGATGAGAGTAGCATAATTTTGGTTCGTAGAGAGATGGGCCAACATCCAGCTGATCGAGGAGCTAGATCCACCAGGGAGCTAGAGATAAGAGCTCTTAACACTCAGATGAAATCCCTTTTTTCAAGGGCGATAGAAGAAGAGGAACCCCAAAGAAGTTTGTCATTCCAAGGTTTACGATTTACGACGGGAAGACGGACCCCATAAACCACGTTCGGTAGTACTGGCAGGCAATAACCATGTAGAGCCACAACGACGCCTTGATGTATTAAATTTTCATTTCTAGCCTACATGACGTATCACAAAAGTGGTTCGAGAAGCTTCCCCATAGGTCGATCAAGAGCTTCAAGGCCCTAACAGAGGCTTTTACTACTTGCTTCATAACTAATAACTCCCACACCAAGCTTCTTAGCATAAAGAAAAAGCCACAAAAGATCCTTCGTGATTATGCCAGGATGTATTAAGAGGTATTCAATGAAGTGTAGGACTTATAGGATCAAGTTGCCATTGCATTATTCAAGATTAATTTATCGAACACAACTCTATTGTACCAGTCCCTAACAAAGAAAGAGGCCAGCACCATCAACGACCTTATAGCCCATATTGAGAAATACGCTAAGGTTGAGTACGTGTTTCACTCTAATACATGGGATAACAGTCGAGCAAAAGTAAGCAAGGGAGGAGAAAAGAGTGTCACTTTAAAGAAAGGAATAAGAACGGAGGCAAAATGACTCTAAGAATGGGAGTAAGACCGGTCCTTTAAAAATATTCCAGGCTATTAACACGGTCTTGAAATAACCAATCTATAAGATCTTCAATAAGATCAAGGATCAGTCGTTCGTCAAGTGGATCAAGAAAATGGGTGGTGCTCCAATAAAGAGGAATAACGTGCTGAGATGCGATTTCTATAAGGAAGGAGTCCTCAGGGCTGAGAATAGTAAGGCTTTAAATCGCACTTAGAAGAGTTGGCCCAAGCAAGACATCTCAACGAGTGCATAGATAAGAAAACTGAAAAGGTCGCAACCAATGTCGACCAAAAACCAGATAATGTCCTTGATGACGACATGGGACGGGAGTTCATGGTGATCCATGAAGTGTACTACCTAAAGCAGATTCAAGGGAGTGTTGATTAAATGGAGCTGAATCAGGTCACTGCTATCATAGAGGCATTCCAGATTGACCCTTCAAAGATCCAACCTGGCAAGCGTCGACGATCAAAGGACGTCGACTACATTAAACACATCGTCTTCACTAAAGAAGATCTGATCAGAGTAAGGAATCCAATCCATGATGCACTCATGATAACTCTCAGAATTATAAATTGGGACGTCGATAAGCTGCTAGTGGACTGGGGAAGTTCATCAGAACTAATGTACCTAGAGTGATTCCATAAGCGGATACTCAACTTAGCCAACCTCAAGGAGGCCACAGTTTTATTGATCGGTTTCGCATGAAAACATACAACGCCGGTGGGAATGATTGTCCTAATAGTTAGGGCAGGCAACATCTTCAAACTAATTGAGTTCTTGGTGGTGGATATAGAGTCCCCATATGATGCCATTCTAGGCTGAGGTTGGCTACATGTCATGAGAGTCGTACCATCTACCTACCACCCAAAGTTGAAGTGTATCACCGATTGGGGCATGGTCGAGATTTGTGGTGACCAAGCCACTGCAAGGAAGTGCTTCATCGGAGTCATTCTCTCCTAAAAAAAGAAGAAAAAAGAACCAACGAACATTCCAAAAGAAGCCCAAGAATGGGTTACACCCTCTAAATAGTCGGTACGACCGACCAAGGGTGGAGGAGACCAGGGTCCACCCCATTAACAGTGTCGTTGAAAACCTGGAGGAAGTTGGTGCCTATAACAACTTGCCAGAGATAAAAGTTTTGATCATAACTTCACTCGTTGATTACGAGAAGAAAGAGTTGATTACCTTTTTGATAAAAAAATTGGATTTTTTTGAACGGGAGCCATATGATCTGTCTGGGATTGATCCCAACGTAGCCTACCATCGTGTGCATGTCGACCTAACTTCTAGTCGATCACTTAGAAGGCTCGTCGAATAGACCTCGAGAAGGCTAAGGCGGAGGAGAAGGAAGTATGGAAGCTTCTGGATGCAAGATTCATTAGGGAAGTTTAGTTCCCCAAATGGCTATCCAACCCAGTGGTAGTACGAAAAAGTAACGAAAGTTGTAGGGTCTGCATTGATTTAACATACCTCAACCGAGCCTTCCCTAAGGATAGTTTCCCACTATCCAAGATTGATTAGTTGGTTGACGTTACGACATCACATAAAAGGATGAGTTTTCTGGACGTCTATTCAAGGTACCATAAAATTTTATTGTTCGACCCCGACCAGGATAAAATATCCTTCATAACCTAGATTATTTTATAATGTTACAAGGTCATGTCATTCGACCTAAAGAATGTTGGGGAAACTTACGAGAGGCTAGTCATAAAAATGTTCAAGCAGCAGATGGGAGACACAATTGAGGTCCATATAGATGACAAGTTAGTCAAGGGAAAGAACAGAGATGACTACCTCATGAACTTAGTGAGAACCTTTGAGATCCTCGAGAAGTATCGGATGAATCTTAACGCAAGTAAGTATTTATTCGGTGTCCAGTCAGGTAAATTTTTGGTCAATGTAGTCAGCAAGAGATGGATTAAGCCCAATCCAGATCAGATTGATGCGATCGCCAAGTTCCATCCCTCAAAGACATTGGGGGACGTTCAAAAGCTTACCGATATTGTCGTAATGCTCAACTGCTTCATCTCTAAGTCCTCAAAACACTACTGACCATTCTTTCAATTCTAAAGAAGGACAAAGCCTTATGTGGAACAATGATTACTCAAGAGCTTTGGAAGAGATCAAGTCCTACCTTAGCAAAATGCCCCTACTAGGGATCCCCGACGATGGAGATCCTCTGTATCTCTATCTCATAGTGTCAGACCATGCTGTTAGCTAGGCTTTGGTATGTGATAAGGAAGGCAGACAATATCCCATTTATTATGCCAGCAAGATGCTCTAAGATGCAAAGTAATGATACTTGACATTAGAAAATCTAGCCTTTGCATTAGTGGTTGCCTCATTGAAGCTGAAACACTACTTCGAAGCTCACTTAATAATAGTGATCACGTCATATCCCCTTAAAGTTGATCTTTTAAAATTGATCTCTCCGAACTACTCTCTAAGTGGTCGATCGAGCTCAAGGTATTTGATATCCACTTTCAAACAAGAACTTCAATTAAGAGACAAGTCCTGACCGATTTTATCAACAAATTTTATGGGGGACCAACCTAGCGACTAACAAGAAATGGAGCAGTCAACAAACGAGGAAGCACAATCTAAGGACTGGACCCTAAAAATTGATGGAGCTTCAAATTTTAAGGGGCAATAGTAGGAATCATCCTCATCGCGTTAGAAGATGTTGTCATCGAATAAGGAATTAGGTTGGGATTTGAAGTCTCCAACAACAAAGTTAAATATGAAGCACTGATCGCTAGATTACGTAAAACCCAACTATTGGGGGTAAGGTGCCTCAGTGTGTTTGATGATTCAAAACTCGTCTCCAAGAAATTAAGTAGATATTTCAATGCAAAAGATGAAAGGATGGTATCCTACCTCGCTATAGTAAGAGGTCTTATGGTAGGATTTGAGAATGTTAATATTTAGCAGTTTCTCAGGGGCAAAATAGTCACGCTGATGCCTTAGCATCCTTAAGCTCGGTAGTGAACTCCAATCTCAGAAGAACTATTCAAATAGAGTTCCTCGACTAGCCAAGCATTTACCAGACGATGATCGCCGAGTAGGTTCTCCTCACAGAAAGGGCCCCTAATTGGATGGATCCCATCATTGCCTATCTATGGAGTGACACGCTTCTTGATGACAGGATATTATTTCATTAAGTAAGGGTGAAAGCATCCCGTTTCCACCTTGCCCTAGGGGAAAGCTCTACAAGAGTTCATTCACAGGCCCTTACCTCCATTGTGTCCACCCATATGACATTGAGAAAGTTCTCCGTGAACTTCATGATGGTATTTGTGGGAGTCACGCATGAGGGAGGTTATTGGCCTTTCGTACGATCAAGGAAGGCTACTAGTGGCTTCACATGCAAAAAGATGCAAGTACCTACATTCGCAGATGCGAAAAGTGCCAAAAATTCTCTCACATGGTTCACCAGCCAGCCAGTGACCTAAAATCTTTAACAAGACCTTGGTCATTCGCATAATGAGTATTGGATATTATGAGACCACTACCTGTCGAACTTGAAAATTATAAGTATCTGCTAGTCGGCACAGATTACTTCACCAAATGGGTAGAGGCGGAACCACTGGCAAACATTCATGACACCAATATGACTAGGTTCATTTAAAAAAGAATTATAACTCGCTTCGGGGTACCAAGAACCATCATCACCGATAACGTCACATAGTCTGAAACTATCTTCTTTCAATGCTTATGTGTTGAGCATGGCATCAATCACCTTTAAGTTATGTGGCGTATCCTCAAAGCAACGGTCAGGGGGAAGCTTCCAATAAAAAAATGCTTAATGGCCCAAAGAAGAGGCTGGAAAAAATAAAGGTTATCTGGATGGACAAGCTCAGTTAAGTTATATGGGCCTACCGTAATACTCCTAGAAAACCAGCTGAGGAAACACCCTTCGCGATCACCTATGGAATAGAAGTTATTATCCCACTTGAGGTTGTTCTTCCTACCGTGAGAACCAAGTTGGTCCACCAAGGGATGAATGATGATACATTGCGCACTAAACTTGACTTAGTAGATAAGCGAAGAGAACAAGCCATGATCAAGCTGGCTTCTTATCAGCAGCTGAAATTCCACCAATATGATAAAAAAGTCAATCCAAGGAAATTTCAGGTGGGAGACTATATCCTAAGGAAAGTGACCATCAGATGGTAAGCTGGAACCAAACTGGAAAGGACCTTTTAAGGTAATCAGGGATGACCTTCAGGGAGCATATCTCTTGGAAATGTTGGAGGGCAAGGAGATACCGAAAGCATGGAACATAACCAATATCAAGAAGTTATACTTTTAGTCTTCTTTATCAATTATCAGCACATTTAGTTTATGCAAATTTTTATTTCAAACTTTTATCACTTGCAAGTTATTATTCAATGAATAAAGGCCTATTAGCTTTTGCATTTTGATTTTGTCTATCGACTACCTCAAATTCTTACGTATCTCAGTATTATGCACCCTTTCCAAATGATAACTCCGTCAACCGCAAGAAGAAATTACATTTGATTACAGTAAGCTGTTTAACCTGTCTTAGCCAAATAACTTCCTCGTGCATAACAAAACTCCAGTGTATTACAATAAATTATTCAACTTATTTCGATCAATGGATTTCATTGTGCCGAGTAAGACTCACAATAATTACAATAAGTTATTAAAGTATTTAAATTTTTATAACCCTAAGGTCTTTGTTAGAAATACAATAAACCTCATAAGTTACCCCTACAACAACAAAAGCCTTACAGGGGATCCTTAGGCAAAAAAGCTAACCTAGATTGGTTCCCAATTTTAGTGGTCGCTAAAAACCTGATCGGGTAGATGGCCCATTAACCAGGTAAATTCTCGCCATCATATCACCTAGGCCTAAGGGAGTGTGACGACACGACCTAAAAGGTAGAGTAGATGGAATGAAACTGCTAAGGCATATTGGACTGGGAGAATGTTCAAACATAAGTCAACTAAATACTTTAGTTAGTAGGGCCCCAAAATAGTTAACACTTGTTCTTAATTCATTTAGTCGGCTAAAAGCCCAAAATGATTAATCTTAAATACTAACTCATTTAATCGGCAAGAAGCCCAGAATGATCAACAGTATTACATGGTGAATAAAAGTCCTAAAGTGGTCGGTATATATCAACTCTTTCTAGTTAACAATCAAAATACAAAGGCAATTTTTAAATCATGTTTAGTCAGCACATGTTCAAAATATGGAACAAGTTGATACTTAAACATTATACATATTGACAGAAATGGGAGAATACAATTATAAGAATACAAAATGCACCACCATGACTTAGACCAACTATGGTTGGCTAGCAAGATAATCAACCACGCATGCTCCTTGACCATCATCTAGTTTGGAGCGAACATCTCCTCATTATATTTAAGGTAATGGTTAAGGACCTAGGCAGGAATGACATCAATAGGGATTCATTTATCATCCTTTGAGAAGGGAGGCTAACGATAATTAGGGAAATTTACCTGGTACTTATATCATAGGTGTGATTCCATAGGGGTCTTGACTCCCTAAGAGAAGTCACCCACAAACACTTGAACGCAACATCCTTGGCCTTATTTAATACTGCTAGTGCATCAGTATAATCTTCATTATAAATGGCTATTCATGTTTCTCGAGGGGCCATTCTGAATAGGTGCCTCAACCTTTTAACATCTATTTGGAGTTCGACCGCGATGACATATCCCCTTTGAATGTAATTTTTTAGCTCGATGACCTCCTTCTTCACATCGTTATTAGTTTGGTTACATCACCTACTTAGCTCACATCCTTGCTCTAAGAGCTGGGTATTCAAACCATTTACCTCCTCTTATATAGAGGAACCAATATCCTCCATGACTTGAAGATAATCCTTCAACTTAGCTACCAGCTCGGATTAGTCTTTGTACTGCTCAGTCCTCGCGTTCAACTGCTTACAGAGTTTTACAAATGCCTTGTGAGCTTGGTTGATAATGCATGTAACTAAAATCCTCCCCAAGCTTGAGGTATGAGGGATGTAGTCCTCTAGGTTAATGGGTCACAAATAACACAACAGATAAGAAATACAACAAATATCAACATAATTGAAAGAACATAACACATCAATAAAAATAAAGTCCTTTTCATTGATTAAAGAAGGGGAGGCTAAAGACTAGTACAACCAGAAGAGAGAAATTACAAGGCACAAGTAAAGAAAAATGAAAAGTCCTAAATCTATGGAACTCTATTCCTTTACCTGCTCAGAACTGCTTGATGCCTTCCCTTTCTCAGTAACACTCCTCTCTTAGTCGGAAGCCGTACCGACCTCGGTAGACTCCTTATCAGTATGGTCGGTAGGTTCACCAACTGGAGACTCTTCTTTTGCAAGTGGATTTAGCCCAAGAGGATGGAGATGGAATAGTTCAGAATCTCAAGGGACTCTTACTGCTCCCAGATCTTAATTCTATCCTTTTTTGAAGGATACCTTTTTGGCATACGCGGTCCGGAGCTCAATATCATTGTAGGATGTATCTCAACATTTAATTTAGATTCTATCCTTCATACCTAGGAGATCCTCCTCCAACTTTTGAATCTTCCAGACCAGGCCTAGATTTTCTTAAGTGATCTTCTCCTTCTCTGCGACCACTAAGTTCTTAGCTTCCTACAGGTGGGCATTTTTCTGAACTCTCCCTTTCCCACTCCAGAGCAGCGCGAGCTTTAGCTACGTCATTTTAAAACTTTTTCAAGGCATGTTTTATCTCCCTTTTTATTCTTGGATTGGTCGGTGTGACCATGCAAAAGGGTAGTGAAGTCAACCAAAAACTCCACAAAATAGAAAGAGAAAGATCATTGCGCATAAGACAAATATTAAAAAAAAAGGAAAACTTACTAGAACAAGTCCTTGCGCAGACTTGAGTGCCAACTGGGCCGATCCCAGCCACAAGGAGCGCTCGTGGTAGCCGCGAGAACGGTCTATTTCAACAAATCAGGAGCCAGTATGGAAGTATTGGCCACACTGGACCCCTCTACGACCATAATGAAAAAAGGTTCGGCAGGAGCCTTCAGAGTTAGTCTCTTCTTGGCCTCCTCTTCTCTCTCTCTTCTCTCTCCCCCCCCCCCCCCCTTCTTTTTTCCTCTCCTTTCTTCTCACATCTTCTTATCATTCTCCTTCTCCTTCTCTTTGGCCCCCAAGTTAGAGACACTGACCTTAGGGGAATCCCCTTCTGCTATCTTTAAAGATTTCATCCAATCAGATAATACATCTTGCTCGTCATCATTAATATTTAACACTCTCCTCTTCTTCTTCTCCTTCCTTTTCTTTTTCTTCCTTTTCTTCTTCTTCTTTTTCTTCTATAATAATTGGTTCAAAGGGCCTACTTCAGGAATTCTTAAGGTAGGGATTTTATCAACTGACCGAGTAATGAAACGACTGATGATATTCTTATACTCTAGCAGGTAAGTTGCAAAATAAGGGTGCTCGTCATGAGGAAGTCTCTCTTGAACTCTCTAAGCTTTGAGGCGATTAGCAACTCTCACATCGCATAAGTCAGGTTCTTAATTTTTGTCACGAGCTACAAAAATACAGGAAGAAAATATAGATTAGAGGACAGAAAGTAGAAGTAGTGAGCAAGTAAACAGAATAAAAACAACAAACAAATAGAATTAAAGAGAAAATGACTTATATGATCCTCCCCCAGTCAGGGATCCAAGGGCCTCAGTACCTCGCGCCCTCAAGTAAGGGAGGACACTGCCAATTTTTGGCTATAAAACCATGACCCCAATAATTGATATGAAAGCTAGGGAGATTCACAACTAAAACCCTATCAACTTTTCTTGTCTTTAAGTAAAAAATGCCATCATTGGTTTGCGACCAAACGTAGGAGTAACAGAGCTCAGAAAGTCTTCAATTGGTCCCATACAGTTCATTTATTTTATGGACCCCATTTATATTTTTCCAAACATTTGGGGCGCATTGTGCAGGGACGACATCGAATTACTTGAACAACCTCAGAAAGAGGGGGTTTGGGGGAAAAGTTAAACCCTTCTGTGTGATCAAGAGGGTATGAATGCAGTGCCCCTTCTATATCATGGGCATATTTAGGGATGGGGGCACAGTCAATTTCAACCCATTGAGGAATATTGTAATACTTCATAATATTGCTATCGTTTTATCATCTAGAAACGCCGTGAATGATAAAAAAAACTTTACCAATAAAAGACGAACAATGGAAGTAGTGAAAGCAAAGAAAAATGAGAGGAACTTACATAAATGAATGAAAATCTCTGTGAATACGAAGAACTAAAGAAGAACACACTCGAAGTTTCATGGACGAGAAGCATTTGAAATACGACAGTTGGAGGTGATGTATCTAGGATTGAAACTCGAGCTAATGATAGAGCATGGGTATCAATGAGGACGTTGGTTCTCCAATTGCCTGCTTGGACTAGTTTACCCTAACCTCTTCAGTGAAATCAGAAAGCTTCCATGGTGTTTGACCTCGGAGGAGTGTACTCACTCAAGTTAACAAATATTACAAGCTTGCCACTCTGATTTTAAAACAGTAGTAGGCCATGGGCCTTGGACTCACTTAAAATCTGTTGGCCCAAATGTTTAGCCCAAAATTTTTTGGGGCCACTATGGAGGCTCATTTATTTCAGCATAAAAGAGTAGCCGACCAAGCCAGCATGGATAGTGGACTTCCCGACCCAAATAAGTTACTTATTTAAACCCATGTATTTAACATACACTTAAATGCATAGGGATATACTCAATTCGGTTAACAACAATCTCATAAGGAGATATTCAAGGACACCATGAGTTACTTGTACAACTCAATCTCTTATTTATTATGTCTATAAATTATTAACCCTGGTTTGGGGCAATAGGATGAAACCTCGATCATTGAGAGACACTAATAAAAAAGGAAAGTTGACGAACCATGTACATCAGTTGTTATGTGTGTGATTAATTGCTTTCAACTTTACATTGTGTTCTTGATCATTTATTGTGATAATTCTTACACTCACACATATGATTTTATAATCCTGGATTTATGAGCACTTCACCAGGTTGGGGGCATGATACAACATGGAATTCGACAATACAATGACTAGAATTAGGCATTCGGCTTTGCAATTAGTCTTGTAAAAGAATTTTTTCCCATAGCTCATTAAATGCTGAGAACAACTCGATGATATGTCGGCAAGCAATGCAAGTTCCTTACATTATTTTTGCATGTAGCTATGGAAGTATTTGAATCCTAATAATAAATTTTTGTGAATGTGATTTGGGATCCTGATAAGGATGCGAGGGATGCATACCCATTACCGTAGGTTGCTTTTTATAGTGGGATCATCATTTTCTTCAATGTTGCTGAGCCATATCATCATGGAAGATGTATTAGATAATTAGGATGCATTCAAATTATTCCCTACGACCCAATGACCTCCTCAAGGGACGATAGGGGAAACAAAGTTACAAGATACAAGGTTAAATTTAATAACCAAAAATGGTATCAAGAAAATTAGTAAGACCACATATTATTGGAGAAGTCTTCGTCAGTACTTGTCTCATGTCCATAGGACTATATCGAGGATTATGTGAAGTAGTTCTTGACCTATTCCCACCTGATTGTCCAGAACCTCGCCTATCATCAGTCCGAAGAAATAAAAACATCACTGGTAAGGATTATATTTCCTATAATTTTCATAATTTAAGGAATTATCATACATAAATGATGTTCAATAGGGGGACGAAGTGCGTAGAGCTATGGAGTTACTAGGGACGAACATTGAAGAAGGCATTTCTATGGATGCGACTACATTACTTTGGTAGCAGGAACAAGCTTACCAAATACTTTCGACAATAATTGGAGTGGGTCGCCAGATTAACACTACAGAGCAGGGAAAGAAAAAGGAAAAGAAGCATGGAAGAGAGCATGATAAAGGGAAAAGGAAGGAAGTGGATGAGAGACCAAAAATAAAATCAGAGAAATGAAAAAGAAGATGAACTTTGAAATTGTGTGGCTGTTCATTGTGCTGAATTTTCCTACTTTTATAATTTAGAACTTTGGAATTAGTGGTTTGGAACTTGGGAATTTTCATACTTTTGATCATTTAGTTGTGAATTGTTATATGGTGTACATTTGTTTATGCTGGTTGATGTTTAGTACGGTTAATGTTGGATTGTGATCTTTTTAATGAAGTTTTTGTGGATTATGGAGTTATTATGGAATGTGAAGGTTACCTTGATATTGTGGATTGTAAATATTATTTTAATATGTTGGTTATGGATTGTGAACTTTTCTTTTGAAGTTTTTGTAGATTGTGAAGTTATTATGGCATGTGAAGGTTTGTTTGATGTTGTGGATTTAAAAAAAAAATAATATGTTTGTTGTCGATTGTGAAGTTTTTTTTTAAGTTTTTGGGGATTATGATGTTATTGGGGAAATCAACATTGGTTTGTGATGTATATACCGAACCTATTTACCCTTACTCGACATAAATATCACTAATCAAAGTGTCCCACAAAGTGGAAATCCCACTATTAGGATGAATGCCCCAAACGAAACATTATCAAGTTTGGTTTGACGTACAAACAACGAAAAAAAAATGTTTGACTTGTTATGAATACCCCCAAACAACCATAATAATGTTTTGTTCGGGATAATCGACCCTAATAGTGGGATTTTCACTTGCTGGGATACTTTTTTTCTTGATTTTTACGCCGAGTAAGGGTGTATAGTGGGATCATCATGGAAGATGTCTTAGACAATTAAGATGCATTCAAATTATTACTTATGACGCAATGATCCCCTTAAGGGACGAGAGGGGAAACAAAGTTGCAAGATACAAGGTTAAATTTGATAACCAAAAATGGTATCAAGAAAATTAGTAAGACCGCATATTATTAGAGAAGTCTCCGTCAGTACTCGTCTCGTGTACATAGGGCTATAACGAGGATTATGTGAAGTAGTTCTTGACCTATTCCCACCTGATTGTCCAGAATCCCGCCTATCATTAGTTCGAATAAAAAAAAACATCACTGGTAAGGATTATATTTCCTATAATTTTCATAATTTAAGGAATTCTCATACATAAATGGTGTTCAACAGGGGGACGAAGTGTGTAGAGCTATGGAGTTACTAGGGAAGAACATTGAAGAAGTCGTTTCCATGGATGCGACTACAATGCTTGGGCAGTAAGAACAAGCTTACGAAATACTTTCGGTAATAATTGGAGTGGGTCGCCAGATTAACACTGCAGAGCAGGGAAAGAAAAAAGAAAAGAAGCATGGAAGAGAGCATGATAAAGGGAAAAGGAAGGAAGTGGATGAGAGACCAAAATAAAATCAAGGAAATGAAAAAGAAGATGAACTTTTAAATTGTGTGGCTGTTCATTGTGCTGAATTTTCCTACTTTTATAATTTAGAACTTTGGAATTAGTGGTTTGGAACTTGGGGGAATTTTCATACTTTTGATCATTTAGTTGTGAATTATTAGATGGTGTACATTTGTCTATGTTGGTTGATGTTTACTACGATTAATGTTGGATTGTGATCTTTTCAATGATGTTTTTGTGGATTGTGGAGTTATTATGGAATGTGAAGGTTAACTTGATATTGTGGATTGTAAATATTATTTTAACATGTTGATTATGGATTGTGAACTTTTCTTTTGAAGTTTTTGTAGATTGTGAAGTTATTATGGCATGTGAAGGTTTCTTTGATGTTGTGGATTTAAAAAAAAATTAATATGTTTGTTATCGATTGTGAAGTTTTATTTTCAAGTTTTTGTGGATTGTGATGTTATTGGGGAAATCAACATTGGTTCGTGATGTATATACCGAACCTATTTACCCTTACTCGACATAAATATCACTAATCAAAGTGTCCCACAAAGTGGAAATCCCACTATTAGGATGAATGTCCCAAAACAAACATTATCAAGTTTGGTTTGACGTACAAACAACGAAAAAAAATGTTTGACTCTTTATGAATACCCCAAAATAAACATAATAATGTTTGATTCGGGATAATCGACCCTAATAGTGGGATTTTCACTTGTTGGGACACTTTTATTTGTGATATTTATGCCGAGTAAGGGTGTATAGTGGGATCATCATGGAAGATGTCTTAGACAATTAAGATGCATTAAAATAATTCCCTAGGACGCAATGACCCCCTTAAGGGACGAGAGGGGAAACAAAGTTGCAAGATACAAGGTTAAATTTGATAACCAAAAATGGTATCAAGAAAATCAGTAAGACCACGTATTATTGGAGAAGTCTCCATCAGTACTCGTCTCTCATGTCCATAGGGCTATAGCGAGGATTATGTGAAGTATTTCTTGACCTATTCCCACCTGATTGTCCAGAAACCCGCCTATCATCAGTCCGAAGAAAGAAAAACATCACTGGTAAGGTTTATATTTCTTATAATTTTCATAATTTAAGGAATTCTCATACATAAATGATGTTCAATAGGGGGAAGAAGTGCGTAGAGCTATGGAGTTACTGGGGAAGAACATTGAAGAAGGCATTTCCATGGATGCAACTACATTGCTTGGGCAGCAGGAACAAGCTTACCAAATACTTTCGGCAATAATTGGAGTGGGTCATCAGATTAACACTGCAGAGCAGGGAAACAAAAAAAAAGAAGCATGGAAGAGGGCATGATAAAGGGAAAAGGAAGGAAGTGGACGAGACACCAAAAATAAAATTAGAGAAATGAAAAAGAAGATGAACTTTGAAATTATGTGGCTGTTCATTGTGCTGAATTTTTTTACTTTTATAATTTAGAACTTTGGAACTAGTGGTTTGAAACTTGGGAATTTTCCGACTTTTGACCATTTAGTTGTGAAATGTTAGATGGTGTACATTTGTTTATATTGGTTGATGTTTAGTATGGTTAATGTTGGATTTTGATCTTTTCGATGAAGTTTTTGTGGATTGTGGAGTTATTATGGAATGTGAAGGTTACCTTGATATTGTGGATTGTAAAAATTATTTTAATATATTGGTTATGGATTGTGAACTTTTCTTTTGAAGTTTTTGTAGATTGTGAAGTTATTATGGCATGTGAAGGTTACTTTGATGTTGTGGATTTAAAAAAAAATTTAATATGTTTCTTGTCGGTTGTGAAGTTTTTGTGGATTGTGATGTTATTGGGGAAATCAACAGTGGTTCGTGATATGTATATACTGAACCTATTTACCCTTACTCGATATAAATATCACTAATCAAAGTGTCCCACAAAGTGGAAATCCCACTATTAGGATGAATGTCCCAGACCAAACATTATCAAGTTTGTTTTGACGTACAAATAGTGAAAAAAATGTTTGACTCATTATGAATACCCCAAAACTAGCATAATAATGTTTGGTTCGGGATAATCGACCCTAACAATGGGATTTTCACTTCCTGGGACACTTTTATTCGTGATATTTATGCCGAGTAAGGGTACATAGGTTTGGTACATACTTCAGGAACCATGGTTGGTTTCCATATTGGCATAGTAACATTGAAAGTTTAACATATTTCCATGATATTGAAATCCATCGCACATGATATTGAAATCAACAACATAAAATCCATTACACATGATATATCCAGAATTTATATTGATATATATTTTCAACAAATTTACAAATGATAATGAAGACCAAATCAGAGTCGACATTGACATATCCCTCACAAGCTACCTATACATTTACTTACGTGTCAATAAAAAAAAACATATCCCGCACAAGCTACCTACACATTTTCTTATATGTGTCCAAAAAATAAAATATATACCTCACAATCTACCTATACATTTTCTTAAATGTGTAAAAAAAAATACAATATATCCTTAATTAGTTGATTTCTATTGGATGGTCAGTTGCCGCTACATCCTTCGAGCAAATATTTTGAAACTCAGATATCTGATCAACATATTTATCGATCCAAGACTTATCTCCAGGAAAGGAATAACTATTCCAGTGACTTGCAACCGGTGGCAATGAATAACCTTGTTTCAACTTCAGCATGATAAAATGATTCCCGCATGCATGAGCAATCTGCGTGAATATTGGACTTTTTAGTTATTCATGTCACATCGTGAGAAATATAAAGCATTGTCTCGATGAAATGAGGACACATACGACTGTAAGCCTCAGCCATAAGGTAACCCCACTCCGGTATGACCATCCAAGACTTCAGACCTAACGAACTTGTGGAATTGTCTAACAGATTTAGCACAGTTTTTGCAAACTAATTCCCCAAATAGTGTACATAAAAATCATTATTTTTAAGCACTTTATCCATGAAATCCGCTCTCATAGTTCTCCATCTATCGCTTTCGAACCCTATCCTTATACAACTAGACACAAATCTAAAGGCGTAATTATCCTCTGCTTCCACATCCGGAATTTCTTCTATGAAACCTCTACAAAACTCGGGTATCTCCTTCAGGTACTTTGTGTACATGGGTGTGTACTTACGGCACCATGGGTCTAGGCGCGTGAACTCCATAAAATTAATGTTCTTTTTAAGTCTATGGACAGTACGATGATCCTTCTCTTTTGATTCCCTAGCGATTTCGAAGGTAGAGGGATCATTTTTAGTTGAATTTTTATGTTTTTACTCAAGAGCAGTTGGTATTTGACCCAACGATCGAGCCTTCCCTTGCTTCAGCACAAACGACTTAAATAGCCTCACAGCGGTGGGACACCCTATGTATTTTAATTTACGTAAGATGCCCTTTTTCTCACCTACAATTGACTTTTCTCACCTCTATTTGAATAATACCATTTTCGGCTCATAATCAACCATACAGTACTTGGATAACTCAGGAACCATAGATAATTTGGGAAAGTGACCATCCCCTAATTTATATGTCGACCCTCCATTCTATAGATGACTAATTAATAAGCACAAGGTATATTATAGATATTACGCGAGGGATGGAGGCACGATTTAAAATCCATGCCAAAATGATAATATTTATTTAGCTCATTAAGAATTGAAATCAATCGCACATTATGAAACCCGACCTATGAGTTCAAGCAATAAAGGAAGATTGTGCAAGTTGAAATTAATCGAATAACATTTTTAACCAGCTCGAAGTCCAATGGTAGTTCTCTTTTTTCTCTATAACTAAAAATGCAAATACAATGTTCAATGTCCTTCCATAAGATATTACACCAACCATCTAAAACAACGACATTTTGTACATATTTGCCTTGAAAGTGCAATCGATAATGATAACTAAGGGAAAACACTTTGCCAATTTAAAAAAGTTCGGATGAGACTAGAATATGTCTTCTACCTCCATCGTAGAACCATTCATGCGATACCAATATACATAATGTTTGTCACCAACCAAATTCATTAACTATTGCACCGTCGTTCTACCCTCCCATTCTCCAATCCTTAACTTTCCCTTGGCATTGTAAATTATTTTCATTATTGACACATTACTTATATACTGACATTTTATTATTTTTAGAATGGCGGGTTGATTCACCTCACACAACAACATCTCTTTCAACGATGTTTCTCTCCTTTAAAATAAGACGCCCGACGTATGGATGTTATAATACCCGCCCTGAATATTTTATTATTTTTCCCGCACAAGCGGTAATTATATGAAAACCTTGGGCTTTGGATCATTATGATTGAGTTTATAGATGCAATTGACCGTTTTGGGGTCTTGATGATAAATGTTGGAAGATTGTGGGTTAAAATTGGAAACTTCAGGAAGATGGTCGTTCGAATGAGTTGAGGGTTGTTTGAACAATATTAGAGTTTTATTCGAATGAAAAATAAATCATTCGAATGAGGATCCCAGGTCATTCAAAGTGGGGATTGAACGAGATCCTTCTTTATAATTAGTCCGTCTCGTTAGATAGATGTTCGAAGGCCCGCTTGAACAAGAGGCCATTCTCGTTCGAACGAGGTTGCCCAGAATTTTTAATTCGGGCTACCCTTGTGTGTTGTCACGTTGTGGGGAATTGGATTGATGAAGTGTCGATCTCTGGTGAGTCAAGATTTGTAAATATCAATATTTCAAGGTTTGGGGGTGTTTTATAAGGGTTTTATTGATTTATTTCAGTTTAAAGAGAGAGAGAGTGGGTGTCGATCTCCCTCACCTTTTTTAGTATTTCTTCCCCTCTATCCACCACAAACCACCATGCCACCATCATCCCTCCACCTTATACCGCCTTAATTTACATGTATTCCTCCATATTTGATCCATACATATCCATTTCTACCATTGTTGAGTAGAGCTATGAATTTATGGAGTTGTTGATGGGGTTTTTTGTAGAAGATGGAGAGGAAAGATTAAGAGTTAGGCAACCTACTTGAGGCCACCTTAGGAGGTAGGAGGTTGCCATCTTCACAGACATTTCATCATACCATTGTTAAAGCTTCATTTGAGGTGGAAAAACTCTACTCTTTGTACTAATAGACTATTTGCATATTGATAGTCTTGTTGTTAGATTATAAGAGTATGATGCATTTAATAAAAATGATTGATTTCAAGTAAACTTGGAAATAAATATTTTTATGAAATAAAAATGTTGGAAGAATGCCATTGAGAGTTAAATTTAAATGAATATTTCAAAGTCTCCTTAAAATAAAGATTGGGATTTTTATGAAAATGGTGTAATTCTATAGGTTTGATGCTAAACATTTTATGAAATAAATGTTTTGAAAATGATTTTTATCTTCCTAGAATATTTTGGTAAAATAATGTTCTAAAGTTTCTTGCAAAATGAAGATTTTATAAAAGTTGGACATTGGTTGAGTTTTAAAGGAATAAAAATGTCCTTAATGTCTTGAATTGTATATTTTGCAAGTATTACGAATTTCTAGAATGAAATGTATGTTTGACCCATTTAATAGGATTTTTAAAGTTAAAATCCATCCTCTCATGCATATAAACTTGTAGTATTTTGACGATGAACATATAAACAAATGTAATGAAGGTTTTATTGGGTTTAAACATGAAATAAAGAAATACAAAATTCTAGTCTTTAAAATGTGTGATAAAAGAGTTGAAAGTATGATAAGTGTAAAATTGTAAGACTACATGTGTTAATAAAAGGAAATGGTATCTTCTCAGAAAATGAGTCTTTAAATGTAATTGGGTTTCTTGGATAAAGAAAGTGAAGAAATGTCTAACTTAGAAGAATGGTTAGAAAAGGTATTTAACAAGTGTTAATTGGTTAAAACATTGACAAGTTGGTGTATATAACTTAATAATATTTTGGGAGATTAACACTTATGAAATTGGAAGAAAAGGGACAAGTTTGGAAATAAAAAAAGTAAAATGGTAATTTTATGTAAAGTGAAAAATTTTAATGAATAAAAATGTTAGAAAATGTGTTACACAAAATCGTCCTAAATGAACATGATTCTGGAATAAAATCAAATGCTAAATGTAAAGGACATAAAATGATGATTTTTAAAGTGTAACATAAGTATGGGTTCCAGGCTTTGGCTTCGGTCGGGTAAAAGGAAAAGTGGAATAAGGTCGACATTTGTAAAATATTAAAGCAAATTAATAAGGACTCAGATGATTTTGGGGTAATTAAGGAGGGCCCGGAGTCCTGGGTTGAAAGAGCCAAAATCACTGGCTAGAGCATATGGTGCGTAAAGCTGACAGTGTGGAGCCCATTAAAGTATACGATTATTGAAATATTATGAGAAAAAGATAGAGAAAATATGGAACATATCAAGAAATGGGTTGTGTGGTGAAAATGTATAAAAATTACCAAACTTGAAGGAATTAATAAATGTTCTGGTAAAGGATTAGGTGGACAAGTAATGTAAAAATCGACCAATGTCCATAAAGTAAATGAAAGGTAATATGTATTGGTTAAATGAGTAAGTTAAGCAAGCTAAGAAGGTTTAACCCATATTTAAAAAAAGGGTGTGTTTATGAAAAGTTTTCAAAAGAAAAATAAGTATTTTCTAACATGGTGGCTGCGTGAATTGAAAGGGCGATTTTCAACGGAGATACTAACGTGAATTGGTATAAATGAAAGGTGTAATTTTGGCAAAGAAATGGTGTTCAGTTAAACAAAGTGTGTTTGTTTCAAGTATTTAACTGGGTGCATTAAATGAAAGGATAAATATCAAGTTGATTAAAAGGAAGTTTTTTTTATAAGACTAATGCGAGTTAATCAGGATGAATCATGTTTTGGAAATAAAAACGTTTCCATGCATTGAGTATATATATGCATATATATGTACAAGGTAGTCGTATAACGTGCTAGAGTCTTCTTTTTGTCGTTTAATTCTATATTACATTTTATATATTTTCTACTAAGCATTTGGATCACACTCTCATCTTTGTTACAACAGGTTGGGTGTGGTTTCGTATTTTGAGAGTGTTATACATGTAAGTAATCTCTTTTATTTTATGTTAGTAACTCTGTATGCTTGGATTATGGGGATGCTTTCCATGAGTCCCTCATATTGTTTGATTCTAAATTGGAATAACATGATAAACACGTGAAACATTAAACTAAATAAAATTGGACTAGCAACATAATATAAGTTGTTCCATTGCACACACCTAACGCTCGTGTCGGACCGGGTTGACCATGGGTAACCCATAAATCCGGATCGGGGCATTAAAAATGGTTTGGGTCGGTCATGGTGGTGTTGGTGATGGTTTTATCTCATGCTCACGATGTTAGAGTCAAGGAGGTTAGCACAACAAGTAAGTTATTACCAAGTGGCATATGACCAAATTAGTTATCGTTAATCTCTTTCGCGCTTCTAATTAGACATATTAGTAATTTTCGAGCGTCCGTACAAGCCGAGAGTAGTGACACCGTGGGTTTTAGTATAAGTTACTTATGACTCATACTTTGATAACGTATAGTCGTTTGATATGTTTATAGAGTGAGACGTCACCCATTGGGCAGGAGGCGTGAATCGTGTAAAGTCAACTATGGAGATTGGTAATTAGGGTGTCATGATTAAACAATGATGATTTGTGATTAAAATGCATGTAGTCCCTAGATGCGACACTTACAGATGGTTAATGTCGATGATATGGCTAGACGAGTCCGATCCTTAAGTAGAGTAATTTCTTGATTAATGGATATTTCGATGAGCATGTCAAGTTATGTGGGTTAATACTTGGGGTTTTGTACAACCAGTTATAGTTGATAGAATGCTATCCTTATGAATGAGTGCCTTAGTGGTAATGTCCCTCATAAGTGGTAATTAGATTTACGGGCCATTTATGGCAAACTTGTCACCTGTGTAACAATGATGAGTTGGGGTAGATGGGGAGTGAACCCTAGGTAGCCTATTATGGGGTATTTTTGGATAGAATGATGTAAATTTTAAGGAATAGGATCCTTAGTGATATTGTCAACGTAGACCTAGAGGTTTTTAAGGTTGTAAGTGACATCTTGTATCCTACCAGAATTCTTAGTAATGTCTGCTTGTGGTTCAATGCATGGTGCATATCATTGGCTGTCGTAAGGAGGTACTTAGAGTATCCTTGGGATTAAAGATCGATTAGTTGTGATGGATTAATGTGTCCTACAACCATGACCTACCATATTAAATAATTATAGGTTATCATTTGGGTGAGTGTCTAGCAATCGTTGAAATAAATATTTAGAAATCGTAGGGTATAACCACCTTATGAAAATCATGGTCAATGAAGTCTTCTCCAGTCTTGGTGATAATTGCTTGGGTTTACTTGGTGACCTTAGGGAATCAGTCAGGTTCAGTTTTATAGAATGTGACGTGTCCGATGATAGTATATTAGAGATTATGTGATGACCTCGGGTTATAGATTAATATCAAAGGAGTCGCTTTATATAACCTTGGGTGAGGCCGTCAAAATTTAATGTAGATAGGCAGTGCAATCTTCTGAGGTGAAGTTAGATATTTTTGTCATGATTAGGAATAATACTTGTTGTCTTGAGGAGATCGGTGTCGAAAGATTCGTATCAGACCATGATAAGTAACAAGAAATACATTAGAGACTTAGACTCACGATGTTATAATTGAAGCCTTGCGCATAACAAATTGTATGGAATGTCGAAGTATAATTAGGATATCGGTGTAAGTCGACGATATATGTTAGAATAACACTAGAATGGGAACGTATAGACATTATAGCGTCCCGTTTGACTTGTGTGGATTTGAGGGTGTATGTCCGAGTAGTACTTGTTACCCTTATAGTGTTAACGACGAGTGGTTGGCCATTACATGGAGTCAATTCAAATTGAACTTAGGGACAGGCGATGGTGATCCCATAATGACGGCATCTGTAATAAGGTAAGTGTTTTACCGAATCAGGTATTGTATAAAGAGACGTTTGGGATACGAACAAGGTACGATAAAGTAAGATAACAATCTAGTGCATTAGGTCTGTGTCTTCGTCACTAATGGGATGGACAAGGTCGGCTTAACAAAGGCATTAAGAATTCATCAACTGGAGTGGTTTGTGCATGTGTCAAGGATGTAAGAGGGAAGGCCTTACCCCCAGGAGGTAAGTCTGGCATTTGAGTTACCAGGGAATAATAAGGTCATATGTTTCTTTCATTTGATAAAGATGAATGATTGTGATGCGACATAGTCTGACGCGTATGGATGGGATTTTCTCAGAACTACTTCTTATTCCTTTGATTCTTATGTGTTTATCGTTTTGGTAATCGAGGATTGATATTTCCACAACTGCGATAGCTCGAATTGGTACCATTTCATGGTATGATGCGATTTGGCCTAGTAGAGTGCAGGTGGATTCGACATAGTCAATGCAACTCGATAACTGGGTGCTCCCCTATCCGAGGTATTCTTGTTATTGCACAAAGTTCAGTGTACAGGTGATGGCGCTTTTAATCGCATGATTTTCTCATAGTAATCTCTTTTCTTAGGATTAATGACTTTACGACTGTCCGATATGGTAGTCAGTGGCTCTGGTTGTAAAGAACATGATGGTGACTTGAGGATTATATTGTGTTAAAACTTGAGGAAATTTAGCACACAATGTTACTTTACCACGGTGAGTGTATTGGTGCGACACCCAAGTGAGTGCTCTAAGTGAGACGACTAGAGTAATATTAGGGTCATCAGAGTGACGTAGTGGAAGGTGTCATCTGATTGCTTGATGATGATTAACTTAGGATATGAGGTTATGTGGTCGTGATGACAGGAGGATTTGAGGAAACTTGGAATGTATAGTCCTTAGGGTCAATATGGTCCTTGATGATGAATTGGATGATTGATTATTTTACGATTCACTCTTGGGAGAGTATCGATTGTTAGGAAGGGTTACCCAGTAGATGCGCCAGTATGCTTAGGTATTAGCAAAGATATTCCTAGGACTTGATTGAGCGTGATCATCAAGTGAGTAGAGACTTGAAAGGTTAGGGTGACGGTGAGCGTTAGAGCATGTTGCATGTTGAACTTTTAGTGACAACCCCTATGTAAGGGTGTGAGATCTGATCTTAGCTGTCGAGTACTTCTATAGTTTAGAATAAGAGTTAGTAAGTCTCATTAACTGAGGAATTGGCAGACCCGTTATTTCAAAGACAAAATTATCTAAGGAGCGAAGAATGTAATACCCGCCCTCAATAGTTTATTATTTTTTCCACATAATTTGTAATAATATTAAAGCCTTTGGATTTGGATCATTATGATTGAGTTTATAGCTGTAATTATCCATTTGTGGGTCTGAATGATAATTGTTGGAAGATTGTGGGTTAAAATTGGGAAATTCAGGAGGATGGTCGTTCGAACGAGTTGAGGGTCTTTCGAATGGGATTGGAGTTTCATTCAAATGAAAATAAGTCATTCGAACAAGGAGCCCAGGTCATTCAAAGTGGGGATCGAACGAGATCCTTTTGCATAATAGGTTTGTCTCGTTAGATGATCGTTCAAAGGCTCATTTTAGAACGAGGTTGCCCAGAATTTTTAAATTGGACTACCCTTGTGTGTTGTCACATTTTGGGCCATTGGGTTGATAAAGTGTTGAGATCTGGTGAGCCCAGATTGAGAAAAATCAGGATTTCAAGATTTGAGGGTGCTTTTTATTTATTGGTTATTTGGGTTTATTTGAGTTCGAAGAGAGAGAGAGAGAGAGAAAGGGTGATAGGTAGGTCTCTCCCACCATTTTCAGTATATTCCCCCTCTCTCCACCATAAACCACCATTCCACCACCATTCCTCCACCTTATACCACCTTAGTTTACATGTATTCCTCCATATTTGATATATACATACCCATTTATGCCATTATTGAGTAGAGCTACGAATTTATGGAGTTGTTGATGGGTTTTTTTTAGAGAAGATGAAGAGGGAAGATTAATGGAGTTGAAGGGGATTTTGCTTGGAGATTTCATGAAGCATGCTTGTGGAGCTAAGCAACCTACTTGAGTCCACCTCAGGAGGTAGGAGGTTGCCATCTTCATAGACATTTCATCCTGAGCTTCATTTGAGGTGAAAAAACTCTACTTTTAGTACTAATACACTATTTGCATATTAGTAGTCTTGTTGTTAGATTATAAGAGTAGGATGCATTTAATAAAAAGGATACATTTCGAGTAAACTTGGTAATAAACATTTTTATGAAATAAAAATGTTGAAAGAATGCTATTTTATTGAGAGTTAATTCTGAATGAATATTTCAAAGTCTCCTTGAAATAAAGATTGTGATTTTTATGAAAATGGTATAATTCTAGAGGTTTGGTGCTAAACATTTTATGAAATAAAATGTTTTGAATATGATATATATCTTCCTAGAATATTTTGGTAAATTAATGTTCTAAAGTTTCTTGAAAAATAAAGATTTTATAAAAGTTGGACATTTGTTGAGTTTTGAAGGAATAAAAATGTCCTTTATGCCTTGAAAAGTATATTTTGCAAGTATTTCTAGAATGAAATGTATGCTTGACTCATTTAATGGGATTTTTGGAGTTAAAATGCATCATCTCATGCATATAAACTTGTAGTAATTTGATGATGAATATATAAACAAGTGTAATGAATGTTTTATTGGGTTTAAACATGAAATGAAGAAATAAAAATTTTAGCCTTTAAAGTGTGTGATAAAGATGTTGGAAATGTGATGAGTGTAAAATTGTAAGACTACATGTGTTAGTAAAAGGAAAAGGTATCTTCTTATAAAAGTAGTCTCTAAATGTAATTGAGTTGCTTAGATAAAGAAAGTGAAGAAATGTCTAACTTGGAAGAATAATTAGAAAAGGTATTTAACAAGTGTTGATGGGTTAAAATATTGAAAAACTGGTGTGTATGACTTAATAATATTTTGGGAGATTAACACTTATGAAATTGGGAAAATGGGACAAGTTTGAAAATAAAAAGGGTAAAATGGTAATTTTATGTAAAGTGGAACATTTTTATGAAATAAAAATATTGAAAAAAGTGTTGCATAAAATAGTACCGAATGAACATGATTTTGGAATAAAATCAATGATAAGTGTACAGAGCATATGATGTGCATAGCCGATGGTGTGGAGCCCGTTAAAGTATGAGGTTAATGGAAGACTTCGAGAAAAAGATAAAGGAATATGGAACATGTCAAGAAATGGGTTGTGCGGTGAAAATGTGTAAAGACATCCTAACTTGAAAGAATGAATAAATGTCCCGGTAAACGATTAGGTGGACAAACAATGTGAAAATTGACCAATGTCCATAAAGTAAAGGAAATGTAATATGTATGGATTAAATGGGTAATTAAGAAACCTAAGAAGGTTTAACCCATAATTAACACAACAGTGTGTTTGTGAAAGATTTTCAAACGAAAACAAGTATTTTCTAACACGGTGTTGCATGTATTGAAAGGGTGATTTTCAATGAATATACTAACGAGAATTTGTACAAATGAAGGTGTAATTTCAGCAAAGAAATGGTGTTCAGTTAAATAAAGTGTGTTTATTTCAACTATTTAACCAGGTGTTTTAAATGAAGGGATAAATGTCGAGTTGATTAAAAGGATTTTTTTTAATAATATTTATGTGAGTTAATCGTGATAAATCACGTTTTGGAAATAAAAATGGTTCCATGCATTATATATACACAAGGTAGTTGTATGTGCACGTAAGTACAACATGTTAGAGTCTTCTTTCTGCCGTTCGATTTTATACTTCATTTTATATATTTTCCACTGAGCATTCAACTCACACTCTCGTCTTTGTTACGACAGGTTGGGTGCGTTTTCATATTTTAAGAGTGTTACACAAGTAAGCACTCCATTTTATTTTACATTAGTAGCTCTGTATGCTTGGATTCCAAAGATGCTTCCCATGAGTCCCTCACGTAGTTCTTAAGATTATGTTAATATAAAGGGAGGCATAACCCCTTATCAAGATGGTAATTATGGCCTTAGAACAGTTAATGACGATAACAAACGCTAGTCCCAATCGAACACATTCAACACACAAACTCCCTGTATTAAATATATTCTTTTGACATAAATGCTACAATAATCAAACAACAATAATTAGTAACAGAACTCCCACATTTAACTTGGTCGAGGGGAGTGAGAACAAGTACCTTTGAGGCTATAAAGTCAAGGCAGTAACCTTAAACACAAATGCAATAAATGAAGTCGATTTCTTAATAAATGTTCTCACAATAAAACTCTATTGTATGGGAATATTTTTGCAACAGTTTTAGGCTAGAAAAGTTTGATCCCCTCCATAGTGTAATGTTAGAGGTATTTATAGAAGGGAAAGACTCCTAACAGGGGTCTTCTTGTAATTAATACCTTTATGTCCCTAGTTGGCGTCAATAGACCTCTGCATTTAACGCCAAAGATATTGCATTAAATGAGATCAATATGATATTTTTGGTGGGAACATTATATAGACTCTCAGGGCTGTGAACGTCTTGCAAAGAACGTGATGTGCCAACTATGAACTTGCCATCCTAGGAATATCTCTACTTGAGTACTTCTTTATCGAGATCCTGAATGTCAAACATGTTAATGTCAAAGAGTTGGTAAACAGTGATCTGCAAAAGGTGTGCTGTCACATCACTCAAAAGGTAGTTCATCGAAGGTAAGGTTGCTCGAGACACGAGACACTCGAGTAACTTAAAATCTGAATGTGAGCACGACGCTGGTCAAAAGATAGTTCATCAAATAAAAGGTTGCTCGAGATATAAGTCAGTTGAGCGACTTTGTAATATACCTGTGAATGCAACAAGTTCATTTGAATAACTATTTAGGACTGGAGCCCCTTGAGTGGGTTCCCAGAGATAGTGCCTCGAGGTACTATTAAGCCAAGATGTGTATAAACTAAGGTTTTGCGTAGGTGCCTTAAGGGGGTTGGTCCATTCCAACGTCGCCTTGTGCCCAATCCTACAAACCAAATTCCTGTGAGATTCCAAGCATGAGGTTGTTGGGTAGAGCATGTAAGCTCTCCCATGCGCTGCCAGACATGGTCCCTCGAGGATACCGAGTGTTGATACCAAAATTAATATGCTGATATAGACGAATAATAAGAAGACACGTGTCGATCTACGTGGCACAATAGCAACGAGGAAGTTTATTTCCCCGACCAAGTCATACTCACTCCGAACAACAAGTGTATTCCGAGGAACTCCTGAACGACGAGAAACTAAGGCGGTCCGAGCTGCATCTCGGCCACAGCATTGATTGCCAGATAATCAACAGTTCAACTATTCATTGAATGCTTATCATTCAGTAGCACACGTAAAGAGGGCATTAAATGTATTACCCTTTCATACGTATATCATTAAATGTATTACCCTTTCAAATGATAGCCTCATGGCTATAAATACGTTGTACAATCCTCATTGTAAGGGATCGGATTTTCTTGATATAATTACATATCGAGAACTCCAAAACACTTGGCAATAACAGAAACAGTGGACGTAGGCCATTCTTATAAGGCTGAACCACTTTAAAATTCTTTGTCGCATTTATATTTATCTGTGATTAAATAATTAGAAGCAATCTAATTTTTTACATCAACAGATTGGCACCGTCTGTGGGAATCGATTGTTGTTATCATTTTTCACCAAAAATCATTCATCATCAATGGCAGATAATTCGTAATCCAGCAATCGAAACGCTGGAAATGCCGGAAATCTTCCAAATCCTTCTGCACCTCCAGATCTGGCTGGAATTATGACGAATTTGGCTCAAGGACAAACTGCCATGCAAGAGACAATGCGGCAACTCATACAAACCCTTCATGGCGGTGCACCTGCACATTCGGGACAGCTAAGTGGTCAGAGGCAAACCTATTTACTTTCTTCACGATCCAGGCGTACAGATGCGTATCGTAATGAAGATTCTGATGATTTCTCTTATCCACCTGGGCAAACTTCATCAATACGGGCCACAGATACTGAGCAACGTATTATTCTCTCTCCAGAGAGGACCAGTGCCTTGGAAAGACTGGGCAGGGTGTCTCCTTTCAGTCGATTAGGCCCTAGGAGGAATAGGAGTCCACCTAAAGCCATGTCGAGGAGTTTTCGATAACCATCAGATCTAAGAGAAGGATGAGCACAATCATGACCAGTTGCTCGTCAAGATAGATCTCAGGAGGCCACGTCAGATCAATCAATTGTTCGAACTAATAGGCTCGAGGAAGGAAATAATGCGTGGAAAGGTTCCATTCAGCGGTTGGAGGATAGATTAGGAGAAATGGCTAAGGCGAAGAACCCCCTACAACGAAATTTTGTTCGAGGGACACCTTTTATACAGGCCATTGTGGATTTTCCTACACCGTCGAAATTTAAAGCACCTGTGGTGACCCCCAAATATGATGGAAAGACATATCATGTTCTTCACATAGAGCAATATCAAGCTGCTGCCGACATCTATGTTGTCCCCGACGAGATGAGATGCAGAGCATTCTCAGGAACTCTTACTGGATCTGCCCAGATACTGTACAACAATCTTCCTCGGGGTAAGATTTCAACTTTCTTTCAATTGGCCGAGTTGTTCATCGGCAACTTCTGTTTCGGAGCAAAGCCAATAAAACGAGTAGCACACTTGTTAAGTGTTAGACAAAAATCTGGTGAGAGTACTAGAGATTACATAACTCGCTTCAATAACGAGAAGTTGGAAATCATAGATTATGAAGAAAAGACAGCAATCATCACCTTGATGAGTGGGTTGTTGCCTAACAAATTGTATTACACTTTGGCCAAAGATCCACCTACAACTATGTCAGAGTTGATGGAAAAAGTGGCCAAAATCATGAATGCCGAGGAGGCTATGGTTGCGAAGAAGAATATGGATAAAGAAATCAAGGTGTAAGTCGACAAATCTAAGAAGAAAGAGCATAAGGGCAATGGCGGTGACAAGCATTCCAAGAATAATAAGTCGTCATGGGAAGTCCTGAAGAAATTCGATAATTATACTCCTTTGAAAATGGGTATTAATCATGTCTTAGAAGAAATCAAGAACAACGAGGAAGTAAATTGGCCAAAGAAACTGAGGTCAGACCCTGACACGAGGAATAGGGAGAAATATTGCGAGTTCCATAAGGATCATGGCCATATGACTAAAAATTCCATAGCTCTTCAGAACGAGATTGAAACACTCATCCGAAGAGGAAAGCTAGCAAAGTATGTTGATCGGGGAGGTGAAAGAAGAAATAATGACCGAACTAGAGAGAGGTCTAGATCTCCACGTCGAGCAGAGGAGAAAAAGAAGAGAAACCATAAAGATGATCCAAATGATGACCTCGGTCTTCCCAAGAAACCAAGGCAGCCAGAACGAGAGGTATTTTCAATACGCTTTGGGTCATTTGATTGTAATGTCATTACAGGAGGAGATGAAGGAGGAGGAGACCTTACTGCAGAAAGAAAAGCTTACCTTGGAGAGGCTCAAGCTTGCTCGTACATTCAGCGAATAAATTTGGCTGAGGAGGATCGCCCGAGGAAGATAAACAAAGAGAAGCTGGTCATTGGTTTTTCAAAAAATGACCTTGCAGGTGTTCTTTACCCTCACGACGACCCTTTGGTGATCAAATTGAGGATGAAAGAAGTAGTGATTTCAAGGGTTCTGGTAGATAATGGTAGTTCGGCAGACATCATGTTCTACTCATGCTTTGACAGTTTAAATTTAAAATTATCTCAAGTGGAACCTTATCACAGACCTCTCCTGGGTTTTGCTGGCGAGAAAGTTTTTCCACTTGGGACGATCAAGTTGGATATATTCATTGGAACTTGGCCTGCTTGTCGAACAGAAAGAATACGCTTCTTTGTGATGGATAAGAACGTGCAGTCAGCTTACAACATCATCATGGGAAGAGTTGGTTTGAAGAAGTTCGAAGCAGTTCCATCTACAGTACATCAGTGCTTAAAATTTCCAACAAATTTTTGAGTAGGAATTGTGAAAGGTGATCAAAAAGTAGCTTGGGAATGTTATTATTCATCTGCCGAGCAAGAGGAGCTGGAGGAGTCGAGGAAAAAGACTACTACTTATCAAGTGGATGAAGGTGCAGAAATTGAAACATTGGATCCTAGAGATGAGTCGCAACTCGTGAAGGGTCAAGTGGTGGAAGCTACTGAAAATATCATTCTGGACGACGAGCACCCTGAACGAACTACTCAAATAGGTTCGTCGTTGGATACCTCATTAAAACAGGAATTGATAACTTTCCTAAGAAGCAGAAATAAAACTTTCGCATGGAGTCATGAAGATATGCCCAGAATAGACCCAAATTTCTTATGTCACGAGCTCAACGTGAATAAGGAGATCAAACCAGTGAAGCAGAGAAGAAGAGTATTCAGTCCCGAGAAGAATTAAGCTATACAAGAGGAGGTTGAGAAGCTCCAGAAATCTTGCTTTATCGAAGACGTTAAATATCCAGACTGGTTAACAAATGTGGTGATGGTAAAAAAGAAGAATAACAAGTGGAGGATGTGTGTAGACTTCACCGACCTCAATAAAAAATGCCTAAAGGATCACTTTCCGCTGCCCCGAATTGATCAACTAGTCAATGCTACCTCGAGACACGAGCTGCTGAGCTTCATGGATGCTTATTCTGGTTACAACCAGATTAAAATGAAATCGGAAGACAGGGAGAGTAGTTCTTTCATTACCCCTAGGGGAACTTATTGTTATAATGTTATGCCTTTTCGTTTGAAAAATGCAGGTGCGACATATCAGCGGCTGATGAACAAGGTCTTTGCTAAACAAATCAATTGCAATATGGAAGTCTATGTTGACGATATGCTGACAAAGAGCAAGAAAGCTGTCGATCATCTAGTTGACCTAGGCCAGACCTTTGATCAACTGGATAAATATCAAATGAAGTTGAACCTGACGAAGTGCATATTTGGAGTTCGAGAAGGCATGTTTCTCGGGTACATTATCAATCAATGAGGCATTGAAGCAAATCCTGAAAAGATCAAAGCCCAATTAGGGCTGCGATCTCCAATGACGAAGAAAGAAGTACAAAGTCTCACAGGACGAGTAGCAACACTCAACAGATTTGTATCACGAGCAACTGATATATGTCTCCCATTCTTCACAACTTTCTAAAGACTTTTGAGTGGAATGATGAATGTGAGAAGGCCTTTCAAGACTTGAAGAAATGCCTGGGAGCACCTCCACTGCTGTCCAGGCCGGTGATGGGAAAAAATTGTACATGTATCTAGCAGTATTGGAGAATGCAGTTAGCTCAGCGTTGATCAGAGTGGAGAATGGAGTGCAAAAACCAATTTATTACACGAGTAAGGCCTTTCGAGGAGCAGAAATCAGATATCCGAGGCTGGAAAAATTGGCACTGGCGTTGATTGAGGCAAGTAGGAGAATGAGGCCATACTTCCAGGCTCATACCATAGTAGTATATACTGATATGCTGTTGAGGCAAGCCCTTCATAAACCAGAAAAATCAGGGAGATTGATGTATTGGGCAATAGAGCTCGGTGAATATGATATAGTTTATGAACCCAGATCATCGCTAAAAGGGCAGGCTGTAGCAGATTTTATAGCAGAGTTCACCTATCCTGATACCCCTGAGGAGAAAAAGTTGCTCGCTGATCAACCTCTGGATGTTACAGAATCAACAGACACAAGCTCAGACCAACTCCCGTTGGTAAAAGGGCGAGTGGATGTTACAGGATCATCAATTTTGAGCTCAGACCAACTCCGGTTGGTAAAAGGGCAAGAAAAGATGATCGATGAGGAGAAAGAAATATCAGGGGAGGATAAAAGGAAGCAACAAATATTTCACCGAGGAACTCTGTTAGATCGGAAATTTGAAGACGAGTTACCTATATGGAGGCTATATGTAGATGGCTCATCTTGCCCAACAAGCAATGGGGCAGGGATCGTTTTGAACAGCCCGGACGAGGTCGACATGGAATACACTTTACGATTCCAATTCAAAGCTTCCAATAATGAGGTTGAGTATGAGGCCATGATTGCAGGTCTTAATTTGGCAAAAATTATGGAGGCGCATCAGGTTATTGTCTTCAGTGATTCTCAATTGATCGTAAATCAAATGTGTGGGAATATATGCAGCCAAAGGAGAATCAATGATTAGGTATCATGCAAAGGTGATGGAGTTGGTATCAGAATTTGTTGCTATTCAGCTAGTCAGAATACCAAGAATGGAGGATGCGAGAGTAGATGCCTTAGCTCGATTAACATCAGCTACTCGTACCGAGCTATGAAGAATAATCCCAATTGAAGTTTTAGTTGGTCGGAGTATAGATGAAGATCTGACGATAAATTTTATTACCCTTGATTTAGGACCATCTTGGATGGATCCCATCAGGGCATATATTGAGGAGGGAGAATTACCAATTGACAAGCTCACAGCCAAGAAATTGAAGTTTAAAGCTGCTCGGTATGTATTAATTAACGATATTCTATATAAACGAGGAACTATGGCAGGTTTGCAAAGATGTGTGCATCCCACCGAGGTGAAAGATTTGATTGAAGAGGTCCATGAAGGGTCTTGTGGAGCCCATGTAGCAGGTCGGACGCTTTTGCAAAGGATGATGACGCAGGGATACTACTGGACAACGATGAGAGCTGATTGTATAGCCTATGCCAAGAAATGTGACAAGTTCCAGCGCTTTTCCTCCATCCGAAGAACTCCACAAGCATTGTTGACACGCATCACTTCCCCTTGGCCATTTTCCATGTGGGGAGTAGATCTGGTCGGGCCAATGCCAACGACCAGGGGAAGGTTCAAATACCTCGTCGTTGCAGTGGATAATTTTACTAAGTGGGTAGAAGCGGAGCCTCTCATTGATATGACGTACGACAAGGTGTACCAATTTATCTGGAAGAATATCATCTGTTGATATAGTCTTCCTCATGCCTTCATCACAGACCATGGAACACAATTTGACAACGAGGAGTTCGCTGCCTATTGCCATCAGTCCAATATCTTAAAGATCCATTGGGCACCAGGACATCCTCAAAGCAACGGACATACTAAAGTGACGAACAGAAACTGCTAAATGGATTGAAGAAAAGACTAAGTGATGCAAAAGCAAACTGGATCAACGAGTTACAGTTAGTACTGTGGGCGTATTGTATTACTCCCCGAGCAGCAACTGGAGAATCACCATATATGCTGGCGTTTGAAAGTGAAGTTGTTATACCTGCTCCTTTTATTGAAAATTTTTCGGGGAATACTAGTGCTACACACTACTCGGTAAAACTCGGCAAAGCTTAGACTACTCAGCAAAAATATTCCTAAAAATGCCAACCTCGGTTGGTTAGGAAACAAAATATTCCTAAAAATGCCAACCTGTTTGGCTAGGAAACAAAATATTCCTAAAAATGCCAACCTCGGTTGGTTAGGAAACAAAATATTCCTAAAAATGCCAACCTGTTTGGCTAGGAAACAAAATATTCCTAAAAATGCCAACCTGTTTGGTTAGGAAACAAAATATTCCTAAAAATGCCAACCTATGTGGGTTAGGAAGTACATATATTCTCGAAAATGCCAACTTATGTTGGTCGGGAGGTAAATATATTCTCGGAAATGCCAACTTATGTTGGTCGGGAGGTAAGATTATTCCAGAAAGCGCCAAAGTTGCTTGTAGAGGAAAAATCCACTAACTATGGATGGTCGGGGATAAAACCCCACTAACTGTAGTTGGTCGAAAAGGAAAATTTACCGACCTTGGTTGGCCGGAAATATTTTATGAAAACGAGAAAGTGATCGAGCAACATTTTTGATACTCGTAACTTTTTTACTAAGTTGGTCGACAAACAAAACATCATTTTTTATCAAATGGTTACCACAAATTCAAACTAGTCGACAATAAGTTGATCGACAAACAACACAATATTGTTATCTTGTTAACTTATACATATGCACAGATGTAAAGTATTTTACAAGACAATAGCAATTAAGATTGCGAACAAAAATGAAAGTCTTTCATTAAAATAAAAAACAAAATACATCAGGAATGAAATACAAATTTATTACATAAATATTCCCATTCTATTGGTTTCTTCCCCTCTGCTTTTGAAACAGGTTCCTCGCCAACAGGTGGATCAATTTAAATCAAGAGGAGAGTTTATGAATTTAAGATCTTTGAGCATCCTGATATTCATCACGGATGGTCGATCTAGGAGGTGCTCGATAAAGTATTTGTTCATTTGGGGGCTTCTATTACAGATATATTTGTTCATTTGGTGGCACATTCTTATAACATCATGCAGTCGAGCACCAAATTAAACTTCACAAACTCACACGGAGGCGTATTCAGAAGTTCAGGAGGTGCATTCAGAAGTTCAGGAGGCATATTCAGGAGTTATTATGCACATACTATTGAAGTTCAGAAGTCAAATTTAGCATCTACAACACTGAGATCTTTACTACTACTATCCCGACCAATATTGAAGAAGAAGTTGTATGAAAATGTTTCGAAGTCCACCACTAGCTTGGTACTAATCAGATTGAAGAGTTGGGTTCAAAAGCTAGTATGTTACTTGACAAAGTATTCAGAGGATCATAAATCAGAAGAATCAAGCACGTGAAGTTAGCACTCAGTGGCTTGGCACAGAAGGCAGTTGGTCGGCTAGCGAACCAATCAACATACTTGAAGATTATGACAAGCTACAAGCTGCATACTATGGCATGGCTGCATCCAAATTCCCAGGGGTGATACATAGCACACGGAGTTCCTCAAAAGAAAGATTAGCAACCGTCGATCAGCCTGCATCATATGTCGTCCAAGAGATAATGCACTTTATGTTGAACAAATCAAGAAGGTAGATCAAGAATTTCACGAGCAACGAGCAACACTGCAGAATAAATACTCCATCCTTTCAAGTAAACCATCAAGCATGGAGCATTGGGGGCTTCTGTTAATGCAAAATTCTCCATCTACGAGGACCAATCAGAAAAGGACACATGTCATCCTACGTGGTAATATTCGAAACCCGAGGAGAGTTGGTCGGCATCCGAGGAGAGTTGTTCGGCACCCGAGGAGTATTAATCGACACCCTAGGAGAGTTGGTCGACCCCCGAGGAGAGTTGGTCAGTACCCGAGGAGTATTAGTCGGCACTCGAGGAGAGTTGGTCGGCACCCGAGGAGAGTTAGTCGGCACCCGAGGAGGATTGGTCGGCATACCAACCAGGAAGATCAAAGGATAAATATGCATTTAATGTGCATTAATGAAGATGGCAACGCATTTAATGAGCCTTAATGTACAAGCAATTCAACAATTAGATTCGTTGAATGTAGACATAAATGTCTACATACAATGAATCTCTTATCTCCCATCACTGTAAATACATGTATCCCCTTAACCGAAAGGGGAGGAGAACCGACAAGGATGAGAGACACCATACACAAGATCCACACCTTTTTCTCTCTCTACACCACATTGTGCTATTGTAAACCACTGGGAATAAAATGACAGTGGACATAGACTTTTCCTTATAGCCAAACCACTTTAAAAATCTTTGTCTCTCATGTGCTTGATTGAATTGCTTTTATCTATTTATCTGTGATCATAAAAATGGGATTCGGTCCAGTTTTTTGCATCAACAGCTCAGAGTCCTCGTTAACCTTCAATTCTTGCAGGGCAGAAACCCAACCATCTCGGAAGTATTTAAGACTCCCATATTGTACTTGGGTCATCATGGCTGCTACCCCCCTGTTCCACCCTTTGTCCCAACCAGTGCGGAAAGATTTTTTCACCGCCACTTTTCTTTTTATTTTATCCGAGGAGAGCTTCTCGGATAGAAGATCCTCGGTGGCCCTCAACTTAGCTTCCATCTCCTCCTTCTGGCGATTCACTTCTCGCAGAAGGGACAATTCTTCTTCAGCCATTTTCATCTTGTTTTCAAGCTCCCCAAAGCTCTTGAGCTTCTCGTCATACTTCTTTTTCTCTCCCTCCAAATCTTTCACTTTATTTTCCAAACCCTTGGAAACTTCAACGAGCTGCACCTTCTCTGCCTCAACGGCAACCAACTTCTTCTCCCAATCAACCCTATCCTCGTCATACTTTTGACGGGAATCTTTCAAAGATTTGGCCAATCCCAATAAAGCATCCTCCACTCCGGACGAGGAGCTAGAAGCCTTGATCGCTTCATCCTTCTTCACAATGGTGTTAAAGCAACTCACCAGCTGAAAAAAAAGGAGATAATGATAAATCAGCACAGAGATACATGTATTGATGGAAAGAAAGAAAATTCAGAACATGAGAAACTTACTGAAGCAATGTGACGAGTAGCTAAGGATGTAAGCACACCCCTAGACATATTCTCCTCAATTCCTCGAACCTCAGGAATGGTCCAAGTCTTTACCGAGCTCATCGCAGAGCTCGGAGGAATAATAGTTGGAACACCAGCTCCACTAACTTGGAGCTAGGGAATGGTTTCAGCCAAATTGACCGAGGAGGATTTCTTCAGTCTCCTCGGTGGCATTTCAACAGTTTCAACCAAAGAAGAGCTTTTGGTTGGGGAGATGGTGACCACTTCCACAGGTGAATCCTTCTTGTTAGGAGCCACTGGGGGCTTCTCGGCAGCCTTCTGAGGAGCAACAGAAGGGGCAGCATCTACTTTCTTTGTCCCCTTTGGAACGTCATTCTTGTTTCTTTTACCCTCTCCAGCAGAGGTAGTCTCCTCAAAGATAGCAGGAACTCTTCTTTTGCCTATTTTCTGACTCAAAGGAATATGAGAGTCTGGTGAAGAATCCTCAGGAGCTGGCGCTGGTTCACTAGTGCTGACCACAGGACGAGCAACAAATATGAAGCAGACCTGATGTGCTCGTCTACAACTTTCTGATGCAAACTCCAGATATGTTTCAAATGCTTAATATTAACTTCTGATTCTTTTGGAGTCTTTCTTTTGCTGTCAACTGCAAACAAATACATATTGAAATGTCAATCACACATTTATTCAAACATAATGAAATCATAATTTCAGAAATAAAATAAAATGAAAATAACCTATCCCATTGCCATATGGAGGGCATTTGGGACCTTCATATACTTCATCTCCAATCAAAGGGGCATGTTGCCAATTTTTGATAACTACCCCATGTTCAAAATAATCCCTATTAGCATCAGGGATGTTGACTACTAAAGCCCTATTCAAAAATCTAGTTTTTAAATAAAAAACATTATCTAGAACAGCCCATCTATAACAATACATAATCTCAGGAATTCCTATACGGGTTCCGTGAGTTTGGTTTAATCTATATACCCCATTAACTATTCTCCATGTGTTGGGGGCTATTTTTGCAGGAACAACATCGAAATAATGACAGAACTCTAAGCACAAAGGGTTTGGCGGAAAAGAAAATCCACATTCAGCAATAAAGAGGCTGGGGAACCAATATCCCTCAGCCAAGAAAGATCCTCTAGAGTTACCCAAGATGGAATAGAAAAATCAGAACAAAATTTCTCAAGAGATTCAATAACATAAACCATGGTGAATAAAAAAATGAAGAAGAAGGAAGAAGATCTTACAGGAAAAGGGAGATCTATTGACAACGAACGAAGAAAAGGATGAATGCACAAGAGAGAGAAAGACTATGGAAAACTCGAAAGCAAAAATTAGAAAAGGTAGAAGATGGTGGGATTGCCTATGAAGCTTAAATACTTTGCCTTGGGAAACGGCGAAAGAAATGATTACAAAAAAGAAACTATTACGCTACCGGCGGCTAAAAGGACAAAAAGTGCGCGAAGATCGAAGCGTTTATAAAAATTCAAAAAAGTGGATTCTGCAGATTGGAAGGAAATTCGAATACGGAGAAAATGCTCCTAAAAACCAGGAAGGTCATTTAATATTGCCATATACCGAGAAAGAATGTTCCATACTCCTCAAAGTTCGAAATATGAAATATTGGGGGCTTCTGTTGATACCAAAATTAATATGCTGATATAGACGAATAATAAGAAGACACGTGTCGATCTACGTGGTACAATAGCAACGAGGAAGTTTATTTCCCCGACCAAGTCATACTCACTCCGAACAACATGTGTATTCCGAGGAACTCCAACTCTCCGAGGAACTCCTGAACGACGAGAAACTAAGGCGGTCCGAGCTGCATCTCGGCCACAGCATTGATTGCCAGATAATCAACAGTTCAACTATTCATTGAATGCTTATCATTCAGACGCACATGCAAAGAGGGCATTAAATGTATTACCCTTTCATACGTATATCATTAAATGTATTACCCTTTCAAATGATAGCCTCATGGCTATAAATACGTTGTACAATCCTCATTGTAAGGGACCGAATTTTCTTGATAGAATTACATATCGAGAACTCCAAAACACTTGGCAATAACAGAAACAGTGGACGCAGGCCATTCTTATAAGGCTGAACCACTTTAAAATTCTTTGTCTCATTTATATTTATCTGTGATTAAATAATTAGAAGCAATCTAATTTTTTACATCAACACCGAGCAACCTCAAGGTTTTTACAAAGTAAAATTTATATAATTTTGAGAGAACAAAAGTATGAGTACATCAAAAGTTCCTATTACAATTTTGTGTTTTTTTATAGTATTTGCCTCCTAGTATTGATCTTTGTGTGATGTCTTTCGATCATCTTCGTCTTTATGCAAGCAACCATCCTAATCCTTCTTGTGCAATGTTGATGTTGTTTTAATCAACTTTAAGCCTGGACCGCCCTCTACAATTTCCCACTAAGCATTCGGCTCACACTCTCGTCTTTGTTACAGGTTGGTTGGGTTTTCGTAAAGATATTTGTTTATTTAAAGAAATATCTACACAAAAAAGATAAAAGCCCTGAATCCACATCCTACCCCTCCTTGATCTGCGCACACTTGTTAGAGCAAAAGAATTTCCACATTTGTATATCTGCACAAATTATCTATAAAGGAATTGAAATCATGGAGCCCAGGCTCAAGTTATTTAGAGATTTTTCTTTTTCGCGTGGAATTACGCTTTTAGTGATTGCTTTTTTTTTTTACTTTGGGGAATTATAATGGTTTTAAAATAAAATTTCCCCCAAACTATTTATTTCCCAAGTGTAAAAGGGTATAGAGTTTTGCTCCCAAGTGTCCCTTAAATATCCCCTAAAAGATAATTATTACTGCGTATCTTCATTTTAAATGCGTCTGATAGGATTATCTCCAGTCGTACACACGTTGATTGATTGCTCGTGCGTGTAAGCCACGCGAGCCACTTGAGCCGAAACAAAACTAAGTGTGACGATTGATTTACCTTGTGCATCTTTTCGTACCAACCACGCATTGTTTTCAAAGATGACACGACCCCTATAAAAGGGGTTCCTCTGATTCACAAATCCCTTTTACCTTTGGGTATTTTGAGCAAAGTGTTTACAGTACTCTTTGATTCCCACCCTTCTTATTTTCTTTCTTTACTTGCTTTCATGGCTCCCGTTGTGAAGAAAACTCCTTCCATTGCTGGTGCTGTCGCCGGAGAAACTTCTTTCGATCTTGCTGAAAATGTATACAGTTGGCAGAATACTGTCACGCCCCTTACTTTGGTACTGTTGACAAATTTTAGGAGGCCGCCAACGCCTTTCCCGGTTCCCTTGTGTCTAAGTCTGATAATTTGAAGCTGCTAGTTGGTGAAGACGACGTCATCGAGAATTATGCCTACGTCCCTGGTTCTACCGTTACTAGGTTTAGGATTGAGATGGGGGATTATCCCTATTCTAATGTTGAGTTTGAGTCTACCGGGGGATCTTGTGAGGGGCTAGGTACGTTGACTGATTACATCCACAGCAAGTACTCTGGGGAGTTATTGACTGTTAGTTTATCTTCTACCAAGTGGTTTGGCAATGTAACTCTGGCAAAAAATAATAATACTCTAAGAACCCTAGTTTCTCGTTGGAGTCACACGGCCTACATTTTTGTTGCTGCCTAGGGTGAATTTACGATCACCTTGGAGGATGTGTGCGAGCTCTTGGGGTTGGAGGTGGCTCGAACTGATACTTATTTTGAGGAAGCTATTTCAAAAAAGGAACGAGCTAAGCACAAGGAACTGAGTAGTGTGGTGAAAAAATGTATGAATACCTATAACAAATGCACTTGTTCAGAGATCATACGGTATTTTTTTTACATGGAGGATAGGGCAAGTGCCCTTGCTTGTGAGTAGGCCACAAAAGAACCCAAGGGCAAGAACGTCATGGGAATGCCCCCCGTTAGAGAAAGGTATGGGAGTTGTGTTGAACTAGCTGGGTACATTTGGATTGTCCTCTCAAAACTTTATTTACCTGGGAAGCCCCACAATTGCCCCGAAAGGACCTCATAAACTTAGTTGTTCGTCTTGCTTTTGTGGTCAAAGTCTTCTTAGCTGCCACGACCCTAGGTTCCCTCTACACTTGATTGGACAGGGTTCAAACATATTATGCTCGATCTCTTGGCCGTTTTGATGTGTCTAACTATACCAATCACATACTTCTGACAGCCTTTGTTAATGCTCGGTTTCCTGAGTATGCCCCACACCACTTACTTCCCACCTCTCATAATGTCAAAGTCCCTCGAATCCTCTCCTGGAATCACAAATAATCCAGGAAGACTTTCCATTCTTATATTGATAATGTAAAATGTTTTAACTTTCTCCCTTACCCTATTACTGATCAACTAAATCCTTTTTTGAAGATGCTCCTCACCCAGTTCAGGTAGTTGAGCCATCTTTTGCTCTGAATTTTCCTTCTTCCAATGTTCTGTTGGTTCTTACCCCCACGTACCTCCCCTCGTGTACCGAATGGTCGAACTACTGCACGGCCTACTCACCCCATCAAGTAGAGTTGTAGTTTGGGTTTGATCAAGGGGTTCCCTTCCTCAACTATAATACCACCGAAAGACCAATCAATTTTTCGAAGGCATGCAACTATTTTTTTACCAAGATGGTAGCCATTCTCTCTGCCCAGCTGGAAGGTCTTGTTATTCCTATCGATCGTACACGAGGTAGTAGATCTGCTGAGTACCTTAACGTATTCTGGCCTAACACCCTTGGAAGTTTTCTCAAGGTTATTGAGAGAGATCCCGTTTACCCAGTTGTTGAGCGATTTTCCCCTTATGAGTTGGGATTGCGAACTTTCATAATCAACCCAACCCAATTTCCTCACAATGATACCAATAGTAATACCCCCAAGGTACTTCCTCCTCCAGCACCTCTCAGTGAAGCCATCATGAAGAAAAAGAAGGGGGGCTCAAGTTCCCAGCAGTTTGAGGAGGCTGTCGACCCCCTCGCTTCTTCTCGTCTTGCCATTAAGGAGGATACTCCCATTGATATCTCCAGTGTCGCGGTGGACAAGGCCAAGAAGATAACTCCTAGAAAAAAGAGAAAAATTATCACCCCCAGTTACTCTGAAGCATCTCAATCTCCCTCCTCTTCGGACCCACAATTGGTTGATCAGTGTACCGAGCTTCTGGATAAGCTGTTGAAGCAGTTTGATAAAGGGTATGCAGATGCCCGATCTATTATGGCTAAATAAATAGTTGAGTGAGGTATCTACTTTATGCCTCCTACCCCTGTTGCTGGTCTCAAGAGGACGAGGTCTGGCTCTAAAGTCTAACTTCCTCTTGACGCTATTTAGGATGAGTTCCTTGTAGAAAAAAAAAGAAAGAGGTGGAGGAAGGGGAAGAAGAGGAGGAAGAAGGAGAGGAAGAATAAGAGGAGGATTAGGAGTCCCCTTTCGTGCGACCTTCTCGCAAGTTATGTTAGATGTACTCAACTGAAAAACCTGGTTCTATCCCCATGGACTACACTATTCTGGATGATTATAATAAGGAGCCTGAGCAAGAGAAATCCAAATCCACCCCTAGTAATGAGGATATTTCTTCCCACCACACTCCTAGTATTGATCTTTATTACTCATCCCCTTATAGTGAAGGTAATATGTCCCTCTTTTTAGATCGTAGTCCCTCTTTGGCTGTTGTCTCTCAGGCCAAATAGGTGGTTGAAGTTGCATCCACAACAACTGCTGGCCCCATACCTTTGGTAAGTGTTTACTATTTTTCTTGCAAGTTGTGTATTTTATTCATGTGTACATTACACTTATGCTTTTTTGTAATGTCTCGTGTAGGCTGCCCCTATTGAAGAAGCTGACCCTTGTAGGGACATGGTGATTGTTCCTCCGAAAGTAAACATTAGTGAGCAACTATTGGTGGGATTGTTTGGGCCCTCTATACTGGAGGGGAAAGAAACCACTTTTGAGGAGGGGCCAACGGAAGCAGGGATCAAGCATGTGGAGCAGATTGCCATTGCCCCCACTGAGGTTTCTCGTGAGTCGGTAGTTATTCAAGAGGTATTCCTACTCCCCTTCTCTTTCATCAAACCATCCTTTAATAATTTTTCTTGTTGAGTATCACTGGGACTCTTTGAAGTGACAATAGTTTACTTAGTCGAGCACCCATATAGGTGCTTTAGGCAAATTGAGGTTTAAGATGCCCAGTCTTACTTAGTCGAGCAACCATAAAAGTACTTTAAGTAAAACTGGGACTTTGAAGCGACAACACTTTACCTAGTCGAGCAACTATAAAGGTGCTTTAGGCAAACTGAGGCTTTAGATGCCCAGTCTTACTTAGTCGAGCAACCATAAAGGTGCTTTAAATAAAATTGAGACTTTTGAAGCGACAATAGTTTACCTAGTCGAGCAACCATAAAGGTGCTTTAGGAAAACTGAGGCTTAAGATTCCCGATCTTACTTAGTCAAGCAATCATAAAGGTGCTTTATGTAAAATTGGGATATTTTAAAGCGATAACAATTTACCTAGTCGAGCAATCATAAATGTGCTTTAGTCACTCCGAGGGTTAAAATGTTCAGTCTTACTTAGTCGGGCAACCGTAAAGGTGCTTTACGTAAAACTAAGACTTTTAAAGCGACAACAGTTTACCTAGTCGAGTAACCATATAGGTTCTTTAGGCAAACTGAGGCTTAAGATGCCCAGTCTTACTTAGTCGATCAACCATAAAAGTGCTTTAAGTAAAACTGGAAATTTTGAAACGACGACAATTTACCTAGTCGAGCAACCATAAAGGTACTTTAGGCAAACTGAGGCTTAAGTATTGTCTTACTTTGTTATACATTTTTTCAAGTTAAAGATATCCAACCCAAGACTTTGGGGGGTGTTGTTGCTATTATCGAGCCAGTTCCTCCAAAGAACATTCCTCCAGAGTTGGTTGAAAACTTTGTTGGGCCCACCACTGTTCCTCAGGTTTCTCAAGTCGTATAGGGAGGGGAACGAATCATAAGTCTTATCCTGCAAGAAGACGATAGGGCTTCCAACTCTATGTTTCCATCTGCTAGTGATAGTGCCTTCAGTGTTTATCCTCCAGACTTGGCTCCTACTGATATTGTGAAGCATTCTTTGAAGGATTTTGCCCATATCATAACTCCACCTTATAGTGACCTCATCACGTGATTGGTGGAACATCATCCATCCACTTTTACGGTTCGTTGTATCCAAGCCATCCCCGTTATGATGGCTTGCAGATTGTTGGGTTTTGCCACTATTTTGGCTGATATGCTTCATTGCCCTCTACCTTCTTTAAGTCCCAAGAAGATTAAAAAATGCTGGGGCAAGTCAATATCCTCGTGGGTGAAGGCTTTGCCCTGAAATGGCTAGTTGATCTGGTTAAATCCTTTAAGAAAGTTGACTTTCCTTCTTATTTTGAGAAAATCCAGGACACTACCCATTCGCAGAGTGCCTTGGGTGAGAGGATGACTACTTTAAATTCTGAAATTGTGAAGGCTGAGGAACAGGTTTTTATTGCCAAGGAGTCTTTGGCTAAGGATGGGGCCAAAGTGTATGAGCTTCAGCAGAAGATGATCGTTACGAGCAAGAGATGGCCGACTTGTCTAACATGAGATTTCTTTAGCCTTTCTATTATCGGAGAACCACCATCTAATTTTAGACTCTTCGAGTTTGTGGCTCGTTGTAGACGATGCTAGTGAATACTAGGGTAACTTATAGGTCATATATAATAATGGAACCATGTATTGCCCCTCCTTCTTTTTGATGTATCTCGAGGCAGTAAGTCCTTAAATTTATATTAATGTACTTTATCATGATGTGCCTAAAAAAATTAGATTGTTCTTGATTTCTTACGAATTATTTCAATGCAATGAAAACAAACTACTTTGTTAAATTAACATCATCCTCATCCATATGACTTTTAAAAAGGAGAAAAAAAGTAACTTAAAAAGTTGTGAGAACATGCTCTCTTTTCAACTTACTCGTGCTTACAGTTTATAATTAAAAGGAAAACATGGTAGGGCAACTTATAAACTTAAACAAAATAAATTTTGAGCCATTTATTGTTAAGTTTAAAAGTCTCCTCATCTTCAATTTTCGAGATTTCGTAATATCCTGAATCGTGGACCTTTTGAACAACATATGGCCCTTCCTAATTTTCTTCAAACTTAGGCAGTGATAGTCCCCTGATATGTCTTGTACAAGCCTTCATCACTAAGTCACCTTCTTGAAATTTTATTAACTTTACCATTTGGTCGTGCGATCTAGACAATTACTTTCTATATATCTCGAAATGCCTTTTTGCATTGTCTTTGTGCTCTTCTAATGCTTCCAGTTGTACATGACGACTATTGGGGAGCATTGCACTTCGTAGGTTGTACCGCACGGAAGATATCTCGAGTTCCATTGGTAGAATTGCTTCAGCCCCAAAAACTAACGAGAAAGGGGTATACCCTATAGGCTTCTTCTTTGTTGTTCTATATGCCCACAAGACGTATGGTATTTTATCATCCCAACTCCTTGGGAAATCTTCCAACATCTTCGAGAGGATATTCACCAGAGTCTTGTTCGTGGCTTCAGCTTGTCCATTGCACTTAGGGTAGGCAACTGTGGATTTGTGATGGATAATGGATTATTTTTTTTATTAACAATCACACATCACTATTAACAAATGGGGTCCCATTATCCAACAGGAATACCTTCGGGATACCAAATCTGCAAATAATGTTCCTTCATAAAGCGTTCCACTACCCCGATCATAGATTTTTATAACGGTATGGCCTTTGCCCATTTGGTGAAGCACTCCGTTGACATCAGTATCCAGATCTTTCCCCTCGAGGAGGAGTTAATTTCCCCTACCAGATCAAATGCCCATGTATGAAATGGGAAGGATGTAAAAAGAGAATGGAGGTCCACCGAGGGAGCATAAATCATATTCCCATGGAGCTGGAATGCCTTGCACTTTCGAACAAACTCTGCTGAATCTTTCTCCATTGTTGGACAAAAGTACCCCAGTGTCATTAGTTGGTCATAAAGTTTTGCTCCTCAATGTGCCCTGGTTCATGTGCTTGCTTTAGTACCTCATCCGCTTCATCCAGTCTGATGCATCTTAAGAACCTGTCGTGATAACCCTTTCTGTAAAGCTACCCCTCCTGGACGTAATACCTGGACACTCTTTGTCTTAGCCTCATGGTATCGTCTTTATCCATGGGCATTATCCCATCAATCAACATGTTTAGATATGGCTGCCTCCAATCTGACGGTTGGTCGATGAAGTTGCACTCCGCTGCTTAGTAATACAGTAGGAATTTTCCACACCCTCTCTGTAGTTGCATGGCATTTTGTTTCATTGTGGGCCAAAAATACCCTGCCCTCAAAATTCTTCTATACAAGAAGATTTTTGTTGTCTCTCAGCCTTTGTCATGCATCTTTATTAACCTCTATTTTGCTTTATCAGGTCCCACATATCTCGATAGCCACCCCCCTTCATTTTTATAGTACAAGTTGCCTGTAGTGTTAAAATACTGTGCTAGCTCTACCGACGTCAGTGGCCCTTGCCCCGTCTCTAGCTTCTTTTGCGTTTCCCCCCTCCAGTAATCGATGTCATTAGAAGGCAACATTTCTAATATCTCTGAGGGCCCCGTTCTCTTTATGATTCGAACAACTGTCGATTCCTCATCAAAGGAATTTTTTTGGGCTATCGTGGCATCTGCATGTTTGTTCACCATACTTGGATGTCTTTTGATATTTACTTTGTGGAATGGCCTGAGCAACCTTTGTACAATTTTTTAATAAGGTGCTAAGGTCATATGCTTGAGAGCATACTTTCCATTCACTTACTGTACCACCAGATTTGAATCCCCTTTTATTGTTAGCACCTGTATACCCCTTCTTAAAGCCTCTAACATCCCCAGTACTAGAGCCTCATACTTAGCTTCGTTGTTCGAGCATTTGAAATATAGTTTGAAAGATAATCGAACTTCTTCCTCCCCTTGTCATAAAATTACTCCTGCCCCTACTGTGCTTTCAGCTGAAGAGCCATCGAATTGCATATTCCATTCTTCCCAATTTGCTTCAATGTAGTTGGCTTAGAGATCATCCCCGGGTAGCTCCTCAATAGGTGGCTCGAATATTTCGAAATGGAATATGGACAGTAGATTCGCATAACTTTGAATTTTGATCGCTTTAGGCGCCACGCAATTGAGATCATACTCCAAAAGAATTAAGAACCATCGTGCATCCCTGCCTATTAACATAGTTCTAGCTAGCAGAAATTTTATTGTCACATCTTGTGATAATGTGAACCGTGAAAGCTAACATGTAATGCCTAAGTTTTTTAGCAACAAATACTAGGGCTAAATAATGTCTCTTAATGCTTATATACCTAGCCTCAGGCCCTTGTATGATTCGACTTGGATAATATATAAGTTTTTCCACACCCTCCATTTCTTGAGCCAACGACGCCTTATTGATCTTTTGGTAGAGGTGAGGTAGAGATGTAAAGGGGTACCTGCTTGAGGAGGAACCATCGTTTGGGGAGATGTCAACAACTTCTTCAACTGGTTTAAAGTTGCCTCGTGCGACTGTTCTTAAGTGAATTTTACCTTCGCTTGCAGAAATTCCATCAGTGGGTGAGTGACTTCAGTCAGTCCCGACACGAACCTCCTCAAGTAAGAAACCTTCCGCAGAAAACTCTTCAATTCTTTTATAGTTTTCAATTTTGGCATATTGAGGATACTTTCACTCTAGTCTAGGTCTATTTGCACCCCTTGTATGTTTATTACAAATCCTAGGAACTTGCCGCTAGTCATTTCAAACGTATATTTTAGGGGATTCATCTTTAACTTATACTTTCTGCACCTATGGAATACTCTCCTCAGATCTTTTAAGTGTGTGGCTTCTACCTTTGACTTTATCACCAAATCATCCACATAAAAACCCATAATGTCGTGGAAGAGATCATGGAATATCTCCATCATAGTCCTATGGTAGGTAGCTCCTGCGTTCTTCAGACCAAAAGGCATGACAGTATACATAAAGTTACCTAATGGTGTGCAAAAGGCGGTCTTCTCAGCATCTTTTGGCTCCATTTTAATCTGATTGTATCCCACATATCCATCCATAAAGTTGTACATCCCGTGGCCCGTTGTTGCATCTACGAGGCTATTAATGAAAGGTAAGGGGAAATCATCTTTTGGATATGCTCGACTCAAGTCTCTAAAGTCCGTACAAATTCGTGTTTGGTCATTGTCCTTCTTCCCAACAAGCATAATGCTGGATAACCAGATAGGGTGTTGGATGGGGCTAATAAAACCTGCTGCGAGCAACCTCTGGACTTCTTCCTTTATCTTTAAGTCTAGCTCCGACTTATATGTTCGAGTGGCCTGCTTCACCGGTATTGCTGATGGTATAATGTTTAGCCTGTGACAGCTCACTTCCTAGTCTACTCCGGGCATCTCGATATATTTCCATGTGAACACGTCCTTGAATTCCCTTAGTAATCCCGCCAGTGCTCCTTTTGTAGCAGCATCAAGGTCTTTCGAGATAAACATTGGTCTTGGGTTATTCCCTTCATCAACTAAGTCTACCTGCTCTAATTATTGGACTTGGGATCTTGGCCTATCTTTCATACATTCTGGTTCTTTCTTATATTCCTCCATAAATTCATGGATGTTGGAGTTATTAATCACCAAGCATTGACCTAAGTTTTCTACTAAAAAACACTCATAGATCGGGTCAGCCTCATCATCTAGGTCTTCAGCTGCTCGATCACACCTTCAAAGTTTGTAAATAATCTTACCATTGGCCAGAACCACTCTTTTATATTGGCGTGGTTTCTCCTCCTGGCGGGGTCTTTTGCATGCATTTTATTCTAACTTCCTCGCTGGAACCCTACTGAGCACACTTTGCTGCTGGACTTGGTGCTCGATTGGGTCAATTTGTGGCGTCATCCAATCGTGAAGCTGTCTCGAAAGACTTGGTGGCCTAACCATCGCGCGTGTCATTTCTTTCTCCTCGTAGGCCACTACCGGGAGAGGAGGTGCTCGCACCCTCTCCCTAGTACTTGGGATCTTAATCCCCCCAGTGTACCGAGTGAGCACAGTAGATTCTGTAGCAAATTCCGTATAGAAGGCTGCATCCACTAAGTGAGCTTCCTCCTTAGCGAAAGGCTTATTGGATTCTCGAATGACTATATCCTTTACTTTGATATTGACCTTGGCACACTAGTGGTATGTGGATGTCACCAGACCGTGGTTATGCATCGATACCCTCCCTATAAGCAATTGGTAGGACGGTTCATTGTGATCCCTACATTCACATAACCTATCGATTTGCTCGACTGGTTGTCATACCCTGCTATGGATAAATGACTTTACACAATCCTTGTCTTAGAAATATTGCAGGCGTAGAATGATACCATAGGTATAATGTTTATAGATGCTCCCCCATCCATCAAGACACGGTTAAAGCTACACATATTAACGCTCGTCGTCACATAAAATGGTCTGTTATGCGGATATCTGACCAACCAATCTGCATCCGAGAAAGTGACCTCTTAAAGGAACTTCCTTACTAGCTTGGTCATCTTCCCTTTCCATCGCAAGTTTGGGGCCATGTTTTTCTTTACGATCTTCAAGATTGCTCCAGTCACTTCTAATCGAGAATCTTCCGGCAGTCCAACCTGCTCGAAAAATCAACCGAACTTTTGCGATCTTGCTATCGCAGAACATTCCACCCAAGGATCAACCTATTTTTCTTCTAACTCGTAAACCTCTTCCACATCTCTATACGCCGATTCGTCGTATGCTATCACCACATTCACTCCCCCAAAGAGCAGGCCTCTAGCTGTCTGCTCAAATTATCAATTAGACTCCATTCGCTTTTTATTTCTTCCTATATCGTCAAGCAGGACATTTGGGATAAACACTCTTCCAAAATCCACCAAATCCTCCTCCCGGAGTCTATTCTCCCTCATTATCCCTTCTGCCTCTTCATCAAAAGCACTGGCCATGTTTACCCTGTGTGTCGGTAAAGGATTGTTGTTGACATTGGCTTGTGCTAGCTCGATATCCCCCCTCTTGACATGTGTGTCTATTATCTTCCTAAGTGCAAAACACTTGCTCATAAGATGTCCCACCCTGTTGTGCACTACGCAAAAATTTGGGCCCTGTCTGTCTTCTCGCATGACGGGTGTCGTATCGACTATAATAGGCCAACCAGGGGCAGAGCCATGAGAGGGCGGGGGGGGGGGGGGGGGGGGGGGCAACCCATCTCACATAAAAGAAAAAAAAATAGGGAAGATTTTGGAGTAATTACACTTCAGCCCTCCCCCTATTTTTAAAGTCTTAGGTAGGGATATAAATCGGGCTGGGTGAGCTGGGCTTGGGATTGCTCAGGCTCGACCCGAACTCACTTACCCATGCTCAAGCCCGAGCTCGGCCCAAATTATATTTTCCCACCTAGACCCGAACTCGGCGCACAAGTATTACGGGCTTCGGGCCCGATTTCAATTTTTTTGTAAGTTTGAATTATTATTTTTTTCTTGTATATCCATCATGGACAATATTACACATTAAAATATAATTGATATTTCATGAAATAAAATATATAATTATGAAATGTATTAAATTAAAATAAGGGAAATAAGAGTGAAAATCAAAACGAAACCTAATTAAACAATGTTAACAAAAATATGTTATATTATATAAATTATTTATTTATTTATTTATAAATATGAAGTTCGGGCTTCGGGCCCAATTCGGGCTTGGCAAAGTTCGGCTCAAGCTCGGCTCGACTCAAACTCAAATAAAGCTCGGCCCGAAAATAGCGGGTCGAACGGGCGGGCTTCGGGACTCGAACGCTCAATTTACAGGCATAGTCTTAGGTAATATTTTAGTAAAATTTTAAATTGAGGGAAAAAAATGTAAATATCCTAAACATTAAAACAAAACACGAGCAGCGAACCCTTTTTCCACCCGCTAACCCTTTCGTCCAAAAAACACGAGACCCCCTCCTCTGCTTACGAGCCCTCCTCTCCTGCTTAGTCGAGTCGGCCGCCGCTGCTGCTCACCGCAGTTGCACCGCCGCCCATACCCACATCTTATTTCCTCTGCTGCCCAGCTCACTTGGTAATTTTTTATGCCTCCTCATCTTATCTTATCTTATCTCCAAATGTTTCATTATCTCTCACAACACACAATATAGAAATAATATATATACATGCTACAACTTGTAATTTATACCTGCTACAACTTGTAATTTCTAATTAGGACTTTTTATCATTGTAATTAGGTATTTATATAATTATTAATATAAATAATATTTAATTATTTTTAATAATTATTTGGTGAATACTAAAAAATAACCCCGAAAAAATTCGATTCGGGAGCTCCCGCCTCTGAACCCTCGAAAATTACCGTCCTGGTTCTGCGAGTGAGGCCAACACATATTATCTCAAATCGTGAGATCATAAGAAGAGAGAGAATGATATGGTGGGGATCAAAATATTATATAAAATATTTATATAATATAATGACCCTTAATAAAAGTATATTTAAAGTAACTTGTAATATTCTAAAGTAAACATTATAGTGACCTTAATGATGCCATTTTAATGCGAAAGACCGCAATATAACAATCTCTTAAAAGCCCAACTTTTGTATTTTTATTTCTCGTTTGTTTTGACAACTAAAAGTAACCTCCCCGTGCGCCGTATTCATCCACCAACTAATTTGATTTGAGACAAAATTTCAATCAACTTCGAGGGTAAGTAACACTGAAAACAACCCAATTTTTATTCATAAATAAGAACGTATTTTAGCTTGCAGATTGAACCCTCTTTTCTTGGCAATAGAGCTACTCACCCACCCACCCACCCACCCACAAATTTCCTCAAGATCTAATAAAGTTTGTATTCACGACTATATATATACACAACCCCAACCCTTTCTACTGAGTACATTTTCTTATTCACCTCCGCCACCAACGCCTTCTTTTCCCTATAACTTGTGAGGGAAAGAGAGAAAAATAAAAACCATGGCAATGTCAGCCGCCACCCCTCATTCCCTTTTCCTGAAAAACCGTAGCCATATCCAGCTCCAATCCATCAGCAGAACCCAGATCCCCACCACCCACAAGAAGCACTCAATCACCTGCTCCACAACCGCCAACCTCCAAGATCGCCCCACCTCCACGACCCCTAGTTCCCAAGAGCGCGTCTACAACTTCGCTGCCGGCCCCGCCACTCTTCCCGAAAACGTCCTAAAAAAAGCCGAATCGGAGCTCTACATCTGGCGCAACGCGGGCATGAGCGTCATGGAAATGAGCCACAGGGGCAAAGATTTCCTCTCCATCATCGAAAAAGCCGAATCAGATCTACGCTCCCTCCTCAAAATCCCCCAAGAGTACGCCGTCCTTTTCCTCCAAGGCGGTGCCACCACCCAATTCGCCGCCATCCCTCTCAACATTTGCAAACCCGACGACCCTGTAGATTTCATAGTCACCGGATCCTGGGGTGACAAGGCCTTTAAAGAAGCCTCCAAATATTCCAAACCCAACGTTATCTGGTCCGGAAAATCCAACAAATACACAAACATCCCATCCTTTCATGATCTCAACCAAACCCCGGACGCTAGATATTTACATATTTGCGCGAATGAAACCATCCACGGGGTTGAGTTTAAAACCTACCCAACCCCTTCCAACAAAGACGCTGTTTTAGTTGCTGACATGTCATCCAATTTCTGCTCAAAGCCTGTGGATGTTACAAAATTCGGTATCATCTACGCGGGTGCTCAGAAAAACGTGGGGCCATCCGGTGTGACAATTGTGATTATTAGGAAAGATCTGATGGGGAATGCTCAGGGAATGACTCCTGTTATGTTGGACTACCAGATCCACGCGGATAACCATTCTCTTTACAATACCCCTCCTTGTTATGGGATTTACATGTGTGGGTTAGTTTTTGAAGATTTGTTGGCCCAGGGTGGTTTGGTGGAGGTTGAGAAGAATAATGTCAACAAGGGGCAGATGTTGTATGATGCGATTGATGGGAGTCATGGGTTTTATAGATGCCCAGTGGAGAAAAGTGTGAGGTCGTTGATGAATGTGCCGTTTACGTTGGAGAAATCTGAATTGGAGGCTGAGTTTATTAAGGAAGCGGCTAAGGAGAAGATGGTGCAGCTTAAGGGGCATAGGTCCGTGGGGGGAATGAGAGCTTCCATTTATAATGCCATGCCATTGGCTGGTGTTGAGAAATTGGTTGATTTCATGAACAAGTTCCAGGCAAGGCATGGTTGATTTCATGTTTTCGTAGAGATTAAGAAAGATCGTAGGTTTTTTATGCTGCTGCTCTGTTTTTGTTTGGTATGCTATGTCTTGTTTCTTTGTTGTATTTTTGTGGGTAAGCATATTTTGTGCTTACGGGAGTTCTAAGAAAATTACTGTCATATTGTGCCCATTCAGTTTGTTTAATGGAAAAATTGCTTGGGAGAAATTTATACTAGTTATTGGTTTCTGAAGTGTATGAGTTTATTTGTTGATTATTGTTTTTACCTACTAAGTCTGAATACGAACCATTCAAATTTAAGAAGTATAAAAAAAGTGTTTGTTTTTTTAAATGATTAAGACTAATAGCTATATTTGACTCTTAATGGTTAAGAGTTAGGGTGCGTTTGTTTTTTTGTCTGAATTTGAAGTCTGAAATCTAAAGTCTGAATTTGAAAAAGTTGTTTGTTTGCTGTTTGAATGAAACTTCTGAATATATACTGTTGTTTGCAGATTTATGTCTGAAATCTGAATGTTTATTTTATAAAGAAAACGTATATTTAAAACATCCATGACCTGAAATAAATATTATTACACACAATATGCAATTTAATATGTAAATAATATTAAGAATTCCAAGTAATAGGGAATTTGCGTAGTATAAAGTGTTTTATTGGCGATCAACATTCAAAAAAGAAAAGAGTAGTTCTACACGTACACTCAAATTAGACATATGGTTTTGTTAAGTGATTGTTACAAGATTTTGTTAAAAAAAATTATATTATATTTAAAAAAAAATTATACTACATTAATAAAAAAAATTAGTGTCGTTGGCGCGGATCTATATCATTGCGATTAATTGGTGCCACAGGCGCGAACCCATATCATTTAATGAATGTTAGTCCACGCCACCAAAATAATTTTATATAAAAAAAATTGTTTTTTATTACAAAAAAAATTCTACATTATTAGACTAATTTTTTTTTATCAAAAAATATGTGCTACTTAAAAAAAATGTCTTTTAACAAACTATTTTCACTTTTTTAAAGTAAAAAACTGTTTTTAGAAGAAATTACTTTTCAAAAATAAAAAAACTGTTTTTCTTTAAAAAAAGGATTTCAACAATTTTTTTAACTCGTTTAAAAAATATTTAACATTTTTTAACAAGTTTTTACATATGGGTCAAATTCATTATGCAAACTACATATGTGTGAAAACAAAACAAGGTAGAAAAGTAGCAGCTAGAAACAAAAAAGTAGAAAAGTAGCAGCTACAAACACCCGCAACAAAGTAGAAACCTAGCAGCTAAACAACTACAGAACGCAACAGCTAGAAGTTTAGAACAGATTCAGAGGTTTGCCCCTTCAAAAGGTAAGGTTATTGTTATAAATTTATTTTCGTTCAGATTTAAGTGATCAGATTTAAGGTTATTGTTTAAAAATTATATAAAAAAAATTAGCTCAAAAATATTTTTTTTACTATTTTATCAAAATTGGTCCGCGCCAGCGGTTTGCAAACAGAGGATCTCATGTTTTTTTAAAATAGTAAAAAAAATATTGTGACTAATTATTTTTATGATTTTTAAACATTTCAGTAGGGCCATATAAAAAAAATCAATTCAAAATGAATTTTTTACTATTTTGAAAAAATTGGTCAAACTTTGTTAGTGTTTTTAACGGCTTAAAAACTGACACAATTTGATCGATTTTTTTAAAATTGCAAAAAAAAATATTTTTAGTTGATTATTTGTTTGTGGTCCTACCGAAATGCTTAAAAATCATAAAAAAATAAGCTCAATTTTTTTTTTTTACTATTTTTAAAAAATGGCCCTCAAACTCGGACCACACTTTATCATTTCTTATATAAAAGAATTCTCACATACATCCTCCTCCTCTATACATCAACTATACATTACATCTAATTATAGGCACTAAAAATGTTATTTAAAAAAAAAATTCATTGAAATTGACCTTCCAATAATATTATATGCAGAAAATTAGGTCAAAATATATTTTTTAACTATCTCTACTACTTAAAAAGAGAGACGTTCCTCTTCAAATCTCAAAGTACTAAACTACATTCATTAAATTAATATTTTTCTATCATACCACTAATATTAGTCTCACACATTCATTAAATTAAAATAATTTCATGAATCTTAACTTGATACGCTCTCTCTCCTAATACATTCATCTAACAAAATTTTCAAATACATTCATCTTCTCATTAAATTAACATTTTCTATCATACCCTTAATATTAGTCTCACACATTCATTAAATTAAAATCATTTCATGAATCTTAACTTGATACGTTCTCTCTCCTAATACATTCATCTAACAAAACTTCCAAATACATTCATCTTGAAACCTTAGAAATCAAAAGTCAGTTGCCCAAGTTCCTTCATCTTGCCATCAGATTCATATTGCATAGTTTTTTCATTACTGTTTTGGAACTACTGACTTTTTATTTTTATAAAACAATTTTTATAACTATTAGAATTTTTGTAACAATTTTCTTAAAACACTCCCATGCTTGGATTTTACTTAAAACAATTGTTTTTAAATAAAATCTTTAGGCACTTAAAAAATTGTTTAAAACCGTTTTTTTTTGTACATTTTTTTAAAAATGTTTTATAATACCGCTGACGCGTACCAAGATACTAAAAAAATTGTCCCCGCCTATGCGTACCGCTGGCGTGGACCATTTTTTTAAATAGTAAAAAGATTATTTTTGAAATTCCTCTGTGTTGAATTTTTTTCACACTGTATGGTTCAATGTATTCATTTTACCTCTCTACATACATATATTCTTCTTATTAAGTCTTACGTCGGTTCCGGTTGTAACTCCCTACCTTAGAAAAACATAACTTCCAAGACAACCAAATAAGTGAGCAAAACGAGTCCAAATTTCCTTACTGAAGCTGCAATTGCATGCATTGGTTGAATTATCTTTGTCAACTCAAACACACACTCTAAATTGTATCTTTAGCATCTTTAGATACATAGTGTTCAAATAATTTCAATTTGTTTCTTCCCTGCTCTTAATATTTAGTACTGAGTGTCACTTATTTAGATCATGGTTTATGGATACTTATGGAATACATTGCACTTATTCAAGTACCATAATTTTTTTTTAATTTTTTAAAATTAATTTAAAATTGTTGTTTTCAATTCATCTTATTATTGAGTAAATTGTTTTAATTTCTTGAAAACTTAGGTTTGGCCATACTTATTAACCGAATGGATTCTCTTTGTTATTTTGTAATTTATATTCAATGAACATGAATGCAATTTCTCTATCTCACCTAATTTATCTTTGAAAGTTGTTGTATTGATATGTGAAGACTGATAATCCACCCATCATATTATGTAAATGTAATGACTAAAAAGAAGTAATGCCCTGTTTAACTTCATAGTGATGATTAAGTAATTAAACATTCGAGTATCAATTCCTCACTTAGCGATTTCCTTCTAAGGATTGGCAATGGGACGGAAGCATCAACACATGATGAGGGCCTCGAACAGTCTCTCATTGACGTTATCTTCCCATCATTAAATATAAATGCCAACTCGCCAAACTTCTTGACAAATCGAGCAATTCTTGAAATAACAAACGAGCACGTAGACTCATTCAATGATACGATGATTGATATGTTCCCAGGAGAATTGAAGACATTAAATAGCTTTGATGAAGCTGTGGATGACATGCACAACTATTACCAAGAAGAATTTTTAAATTATTTGATGCCGAATGAATTGCCACCACACGCATTGAAACTTAAACATAATTGTCCAATAATTCTTCTATGCAATATAAATCCATCAATTGGATTATGTAACGGAACAAGAATGTTGTACAAAGGTTCTTCGGATAATGTCATCCATGTTCGTCGCTCATAAAGTTGAAGAAGAAGAAGAACCTTTGAATCCTAACAAACGTCAAAAGCAACATATTATGCATTAAATTTTCAGTTTTTAGGATTACACACTGTTTTTATCAAATGTCATCTTTCAATAACTGCGATTTGGAATTTGCTTGCTGAAGCTTTTTTAACTTTTTTTTTAATGATATTTCCCTATAAATCATTTCAAGCTAATTTCATCGTGATATATTTATTCGGATTATATATACATACATGTTTGTGTGTACTTCTTCTTGGTTTTGAGTAGGGAGTTCTGAGTTCGTTTGTGATAGATTTAGAGTATTCACAGGATTATCTTGTAGAGTTTACAATTGAATGGAGGTTTGGTTTTCGGGGTAATGATTGATGCTTCGCACTAGGTACTTTATGTTATATTATAACAAAACAGATTCTACATGATATGTTGCAAGTATTTTTATTACTTTTTCCTTCACAGATTTGCAGTGAAAGATTAATATCTGAAAACGGCCACACGTGTAATGCACGTGGGAATACCTAGTTTTTAAAAAATTCACAAAAAACTGCTCAAAATACCTTATTTATAAGGGCAAAGTTTTTTAGTGTGATGTATACATTATGATGTAGGAGAACTTTCCTCTTCCTAGGAAGGTTATATATATATATAGAGGCAGGCTCCTGTGCACATTAAGTTTGCACACTAAGTTTGCACATTACCTTTTAAAAGTAGGCAAACTTAGTGCTGGCGCACACCAATTTTTTTATGTGATATTTAAACATTTCAAGGAACCCATATAAAAAAAATCAGCTCAAAAAAACTTTTTTTGCTATTTTTAAAAAATCGGTCAAACTTTCGCAGTTTTTAAAGGGCTTAAAAACTGCGAAAGTTTGACCGATTTTTTAAAAATAGCAAAAAAAGTTTTTTTGAGCTGATTTTTTTATATGGGTTCCTTGAAATGTTTAAATATCACACAAAAAAAATCAACTCAAAAATATTTTTTTTACTACTTTTAAAAGGTAATGTGCAAACTTAGTGTGCAAACTTAGTGTGCACAGGAGCCTGCCTCTATATATATATATATATATATTTAAAGAGAGGGCGAGAAAGAGAGAGAGAGAGAGAGAGAGAGAGAGAGAGAGTCAGGCTCCCGTGTGGGAGCCCAAATCAAGGATCCCGTGTGGGATCTTTTTTAGAAAAAAATGTTTTATTTTTATTTTTTTTGTGTGGGTTATAAACATTTCAGTACACCCTTGTAAAAAAAAATTAGCACAAAATAAGCCTTTTTGGTATTTTAAAAAAATGGGTCAATATTTGACAGTATTTTAAGCAGCTTAAGTACTGTAAAAAATTGACCCATTTTTTTAAAATATCAAAAAGTGTTATTTTGAACTGATTTTTTTACAGGAATGCACTGAAATGTTTATAACCCACAAAAAAAAAATATTTTTTATTTTTAAAAATCATCCCGCACGGGAGTCTCGCATTTGGGCTCTCGCACGGGAGCCTGACTGTATATATATATGATATACCCGTATATACCCTCGGCCATGCTGAGGGCGCCCTACGCCTCATCAGGCCCAGACGACCCTCCAAAGGGCCGACCCTCCAGCAGGCCCCCAGATGACCCTTCAGGGGGCTGACCCTCCAGCAGGCCCCGGACGACCCTTCAAGGGGCCGACACCTCCAGAAGGCCCAGACGACCCTTCAAGGGGCCGACCCTCTAGGAGGTACAGACGATCCTTCAAGGGGCCGACCCCTCATCAGGCTCAGACGACCCTCCAAGGGGCCGACCTCCAGCAGGCCCCGGACGACCCTTCAAGGGACGACCCCTCATCAGGCTCCGGACGGCCCTTCAAGGGGCCGACCCCTCATCAGGCTCAGACGACCCTCCGAGGGTACGATAGTACGAGGCTTAAATTAGGCCAGACTCACTACCGGAAGGAATTCTGCCCTCGGCCTCGTCTCATAGGCCGAGGGTGACATCATAACAACGCGTGGTTTGGGAGACGAGTGGACTAGTGCGCGTGAGGCTCACATGGCACGTGGAAGATCGTTATAACAATATCACACCCTCACGTGAGGGAATATTATGTCATCATTTGGCATCTACAGGTGTCAACAGGGAATTGGCTAGATCATCATTCACATGCACCATGCATACTTGGGGGGTACACTACACCCCCCAAGACCTATATATACTTGTCACCTACAACCCTACAGGGGTCGATCGATAATTGTAACCCTAGCAAAAACTCTGCTTGTACACACAGTAGAGAGAGAAAGTGAGCTTATTTGCATTGTATCCAAGGCTATTAGTGCCCATACTAAGTGGATCACACACTCACAGTAGATGTAGGCCTAATTGGCTGAACCACTATACATCATTGTCTTACTCCTCTTATACTCATCTCCTTCTACACACTTATACACTTACATCTCTATGGCTGCCATGGTTACTATTGTTTGAGCTCATCATCACTTATCCGGTGGTGCTAGATTTCAGCATCATCAGTTTGGCGCAGTCTGTGGGAACGAGAAGACATCTCTTACTTTGTACAGCTTGACCTCACTGGGAACTCTGGTGGTGAGCCAGCTCTCCCCCTGAGAGGAGATGTTTCACCATTGAAAAAGACCCACTAAGGTTCTCAAGCTCACCAGTCTTTTCTTCAATTCAGCTTTTCATAGCTCAAACACATGGCACCTGAGATGCCACCACTACCACTTCCCCTACCAGATGACGGGGGAGGACCCAGTTACAGTCAGCCACCGCCTCAGTCTGAGATGGCTGATGTGGCGGCAGCCTTGAAATCCCTGGCAGTAAGCCAGCGGATCATGCAGGAGCAGTTCACAGCTCTAAGCCAGAACATACTAAGACCATCAGGGATCTCACCTGAGATGATTACTCCGGAAGCAGCTCCAGGACAGCATGAGGCCAGGGGACTACCTCAATCACCACGTAAAGACCTGCCACCCCCTCAGCGGCGTAGGGATGTTGCTGACCCCCGACGTCTACGCCTGGGGAGGCAAGGAAACCCTTGCCCTGAAGACAGGTACGACGATCTAAAGGGAGAGGAGGCCCCCATAGAATGCTGGGAACCATATGAGGTCTCCAATAATACTGTAAGACCTCTCCAGGAGAGCAGAGGGAAGTGCGCAAGGCAAAATCCTGACGATCGCCCGAGAGGCTCTGCTTTCGATCGCCTAAGCAGGGGGTCGACCTTTGAGAGGCTGGGCCCAGTGAATGACCTGCGGGAAAAATTATCCAGGTCAAGGAGTGCCGCAGTAGATGACCGACCCCACGGGGGCCGGCCCCGGGGACGGGAGGACGGCCAGGGGGAAGTAAACAGCCGACACAGGCCAGCCGCGGCAGAACCCTCAGTCCATCTCAAAGAAGCGACAGGGGATAACATCAGCCAGGCCGACCCTACGAGGCCCTGGAATGACTCGATCCAGCGACTAGAGGATAAGATCGGTGATATACTGAAGAGCCGGGACCCTCTTCAGAGAGGATACTCCATAGGCTCACCCTTTGTGGTGAAGATAGTCAACTTCCCTACGTCATCAAAGTTCAAGCCACCTACGATCACCCCAAGATATGACGGGAGCACCAACCCTATCCACCATGTTGAGATGTATCAATCAACAGACATATACTCTATCTCAGATGAGATGAGGTGTCGTGCCTTCTCTGGTACCCTGACTGGGGCTGCACATGTCTGGTACACGTCTCTTCCAAAAAATTCCATTGAAAACTTTAAGTAGTTGGCAGGCCGATTCATCCACAACTTTTGGTTTGGGATGAGGCCACAAAAGAAGACCACCCACCTGCTCTATGTTAAGCAGGGGAAGAATGAGAGTCTGAGGGACTACATAGCCAGATTCAATAAAGAGAAGTTGGAGGTGGAAGACTATGAGGAGAGCATAGCTATGACAGCCCTGATTGGAGGACTCCAAAAGGGGAAGCTGTTATGGAAGCTTGCTGAAGACCCTCCGAGGACAATGGATGAACTGCTGTCAACAGCAGGAAAGGTGATGAACGCCGAAGAGGCGATGGCCGCAAAATACGAAGACGAAAAAGGAGGCGCTAGTGGGGGTAAATACCCTAAGAAGAACAAAGAGGGGAAGAAGAGGTCTACGGACGACAAGTTCCCTGGTTACACCCCTCTAACGATCAGCTGTGAATAGATTCTCAATGATACTGGTCGACGACCCACTCGTCATCACAACTAGGGTGCACGGGTGTGAGGTGCCGAGGATACTGGTCGACGGGGGCAGTTCTGCATATGTGATGTTTTGGTCGTGCTTCAAAGTTTAGGTTTCGGCCGTGCTAGACTCGTCCCATACCATCACCCATTGATTGGGTTCAATGGAGAAAAGGTTCATCCCCTTGGAGTGTATGAGGCCGATGTCAGGATGGGGGACGAGTGGCCGAGATGGCTTAACAGGAAGGTCAGTTTCTTTGTGATGGATGAACATGTGTTTTCGGCCTACAACATCATATTGGGGCGTGTGGCCCTCAAGGGGTTTGAAGCTGTGCCGTCTACGGTCCATCAAATGATTAAATTTCCTACCCCTTACGTGGTGGGGGAAGTTCAGGGAGACCAGACAACAGCGTGAGAATGTTACTACAACTTCGCTGAAGAAAGAGAGGCACACAAGAGGGCTACAACCACTTACAATATTGATACCCTAGACCCCAGGGATGAAACGAAGCTAAAGAAAGAAGAGGCCGCGGAAGAGGTAGAATCCATCATCCTCGATGAGGATGACCCGGAAAAAACTGTCCAAGTCGGCAAGTCTCTGAACCCCAATATCAAGGAAGACCTCATTAAAATGTTGAGGAGAAGACGAAGCGTCTTTGCGTGGAGTCATGTAGATATGCCAGGGATTAACCCTGAAATCATGTGCCACAAGCTCAATGTGGTAGAGGGAGTAAAGCCGGTAAATCAGAAGAGGGGAATTTACTCTAGAGAAAAGTATGAGGTCATTAGGGATGAGGTCAAGAAATTAGAAAATGCTGAGTTTATCAGAGAGGTCATCTACCCTGAATGGCTGTCCAATGCAGTCATTGTCCCAAAGGACAACGGGAAGTGGAGAATGTGTGTGGACTTCACCGACCTCAACAAGCACTGTCCTAAAGACAGCTTCCCTCTCCCCCGCATTGACCAGATGGTAGACGCTACAGCAGGCCATGAGTTCATGAGCTTTATGGATGCCTATTCAGGGTACAACCAGATCTTCATGAACCCTGAGGACTCGGAGAAGACAACCTTCATTACTGACAAGGGGATATACTGTTATAGGGTCATGACCTTTGGCCTAAAAAATACGGGGGCAACGTACCAGCGCCTCGTAAATAAAATGTTCGAAGACCAAATTGGGAAGTCTATGGAGGTCTATGTAGATGACATGCTGACTAAGAGTTTGAAGGCAGAGGATCATGTGGCTGACCTTGAGAGGACCTTTAATACGATGGACAAATACCAGATGAAGCTTAACCCCACCAAGTGTGTCTTCGGGGTCGGAGCAGGGAAGTTCTTGGGGTTCATTGTCAACCAAAGAGGCATCGAGGCCAATCCTGAAAAGATAAAGTCCCTTATAGAGATGAAGACCCCCAAGACCATTAAAGACGTTCAGAGACTCACAGGGAGAGTCGCTGCTTTGAACAGGTTCGTATCCAGAGCCACAGACAAGTGTTTTCCATTCTTCAAGATCCTTAGGAAGGCCTTCGAATGGAGTTAAGAGTGTGATGAGGCTTTCAAGGAGCTAAAGTCATACTTAGGGTCTCCCTTGCTGTTGTCATGACCAGTGCAGGGTGAACGACTATACATGTATCTGGTTGTCTCTGAGTCGGCCATTAGCGCAGTAATTGTCAGAGACGAAGACGGGGTACAGAGGCCAGTGTATTTTAACAGTAAGGCACTTTAAGGGGCGGAGCAAAGATACCCGAGGATGGAGAAGTTAGCCTACGCCTTGATCCATGCCTCAAGGAAGATGAAGCCGTACTTTCAGTCCCATACAAGGATCATCCTCACCGACTCTCCTCTTAGGAAGGTCCTACACTAGCCAGAAAAATCAGGTAGGCTAATGGCCTGGGCTATAGAGCTGGGGGAGTTCGACATTGTGTATCAGCCTAGGATGGCCATTAAGGGGTAAGCACTGGCGGATTTCGTGGCTGAGTTTACTTGGGAAGGTGATGAAGCCGAGGGTGAGAGCCTCGGGAAGACAGATACCCAACAAGACAGACTCACCGACACACTTGCAGATAGGGCTGAGACAAGCACCGCTAGAAGGAAAGTGGCTGAAAACGAAGAGGGAAGATACCTCTTTAAACAGGGATCCCTCACCGAGGGAAATTTCTCAGAGGAAAAGACTCTGTGGAGCCTCTTCGTTGACGGGTCCTCCTGTGACAGCGGAAGTGGAGCTGGACTGATACTATCAGTACCCGATGGCACAGACATTGAATACGCCCTGAGGTTTAACTTCAAAGCCTCCAACAACGAGGCTGAATATGAGGCCTTGATAGAAGGCCTCTCCTTGGCCAAGTCTCTTAGTGTCGGTCAGATTTTGGTCCATAGTGATTCAAGGCTAGTAGTAAATCAGATACTAGGAGCCTACGAGGCCAAGGACGAGCGGATGGCCAAGTATCTCGAGAAAGTAATGTCTTTACTGAAGAGCTTCAGAGAAGTGAAATTGAAGAGGATACCTAGGCACGATAATGGTCGAGCTGACGCCCTTGCTAGGTTGGCCTCGGCAACTAGGACAGACATCAGGAGGACGGTCCCAGTGGAAATTTTGCTTCGGCCAACTATTGAAGACGCTGAGGGAACACTTAGCAATTGCCTAAATGTTTCTCAGGAAGCTTCATGGATAGACCCTCTGATCAGATACATTAAAGAGGGGGAGATGCCAGAAGCAAGGCAAGAAAGGAAGAAGTTGAGATACAGGGCTGCAAAATTCACTGTCATCGAAGACACCTTGTACAAAAAGGGGTTCTTGCTCCCCTTACTTAGGTGCGTGCACCCATCTGAAGTCCCACACATTTTATAAGACGTGCACGAAGGATCATGTTCAAGCCACATTGGAGGCAGGTTTTTGGCGAAGAGGGTGGTCACCCAGGGGTACTGGTGGCCGACCTTGGGGAAGGATGCCACGTCATATGTAAAAAAGTGTGACAAATGCCAGAGATTTGCCACCATCCCTCACCAACCCCATCAGCCTCTTACTTCCATTACATCCCCATGGCCATTTGCAGTATGGGGGATTGACCTAGTAGGACCCTTGCCTAGGGCCATCAATAACTATCGGTTCCTCATCGTAGCCATTGACTATTTTTCAAAGTGGGTGGAGACGGAGCCGATGGTGATGATCACAGAGCAGAAGACCTTGCAGTTCATCTGGAAAAATATTATATGCAGATATGGTCTCCCCAACACCCTCATCTCGGATAACAGGACTCAGTTCAAGAATACATCTCTAGAGAAGTACTGTGAAAGGGTGAGTATCAAACAATTCTTCTCTACCCCAGGCCGACCTCAGGCCAATGGGCAAACAGAAGTTACAAACAGGACAATCCTAGATGGAATCAAGAAGAGGCTTGAGGAGGCAAAAGAAAGATGGGTCGAGGAGTTATATGCCGTGCTGTGGGCATACAGGACCACAGTGAGGACTTCTACCGGAGAGACCCCATTCATGCTAGCTTATGGCTCAGAAGCCGTCATCCCCACCGAGATTGGGTTTCCTACTCATAGGGTCCAAATGTATGACCCCCAGAGAAATACAGAAGAGAGGAGACTTGACTTAGACCTGATTGAGGAAAGGAGGGAGGACGCCGAGATAAGGCAAGCTGCCTACCAGCAGAGGACTGCAAGATTTTACAATCAGAGGGTGAAACAGAGACCAATTGCAGTGGGGGACTTGGTCCTCAAAAAGACTTGGCAGAAGCCTAATAAGCTCCATCCTAATTGGCATGGCCCATATAGGGTCATTGATGAAGTTGTCCCAGGGACCTATAGACTAGAAAACCTAGAGGGGGAACACTTTTCCAACCCCTGGAATGCAGATCATCTGAAGAAATACTATCAGTAGTTTTGTAAAGTCCTATCGGACGACAATTATAATAGGTGTTGCTCCAACAGAACACTTCAAAAATTAATGAGAAATTTCAGTGTTTCCTCTCATTTTGTGTTTATCAGTTCTAGTATGCATGGGATCATCTTTGGAGAACGACCCTCGGCTATAATGAGGGTCAATGGAGGGGACGACCCCACCATTATCCTCAAGAAAGACGAGGGAAGACTTTATTAAAAACCATTAATCTGGTAATTGAAAACCTCGGCTATAATGAGGGTCAATGGAGGGGACGACCCCACCATTGTCCTCAAGAAAGACGAGGGAAGACTGTTAAAAAACCATTAATTTGGTAATTATAACCCTTGGCTATAATGAGGTCGCATGGAGGGGAAAACCCCACCATGGTCATCAAGAAAGACGAGGGAAAACTTTTTTTAAAACCATTAATTTGGTGATTATAACCCTCGGCTATAATGAGGTCGCATGGAGGGGACGACCCCACCATGGTCCTCAAGAAAGACGAGGGAAAACTTTGTTTAAAACCATTAATTTGGTTATTATAACCCTCGGCTATAATGAGGTTACACGGAGGGAACGACCCCACCATGGTCCTCAAGAAAGACGAGGGAAAACTTTGTTTAAAACCATTAATTTGGTGATTATAACCCTCGGCTATAATGAGGTTCCACGGAAGGGACGACCCCACCATGGTCCTCAAGAAAGACGAGGGAAAACTTTGTTTAAAACCATTAATTTGGTGATTATAATCCTCGGCTATAATGAGGTCCCATGGAGGGGACGACCCCATCATGGTCCTCAAAAAAGACGAGGGAAGGGTTAGTGATAATATAAAAAATCACAATGCAAATCATACAAAAGACAAATATGGAAGACAACAACAGAGATGATGATATAAATGAAATATTACAAAGTGTTCTACAAAGTAGAGTACAAAAATATTAGTTACACAAAGAGGGTATGGGCTACAGACAGCCACCCTATTGAGCAACGTCAGAGGGCAAGGCCTCAACATCTATTGGAGATTCTTCTATAACCATGATAGGCCGAGCCTCAGACGTGCCTGTGCCTTCTGCATGCTGAGATTCCACTTGGGCTAGGGCTTCAGTAATAAATGGGTCATCTAGTTGAACTGCCTCAAGAGAGGGGCGAACAGACGACACTGCATCAGCGAACTTTAAGACGACCCACCAACAGGCCGTCCTAATTCTCTCTCCAAGTATTCAAGTCCGAATCCTTGAAACTCATCCGAGAGTTTATAGGCCTCCACAGCATCGGCCTCGACTTTCTTGACAGCCGCCTCTAGATCGGCCTTGTGCTGAGTCCCTAGGTTGGTCAAGGCTTCATCCTTCTCCTTAATAAGCAAGTCTTTGGCCTTCAGGTCTTCGTCGTGCTGCCTCGTAAGGTCTTCTAGAATCCTTGCATGTTCAGTTCTGGCACTCTCTAGCTCAGCCCTTGCAGTCTCTAAGTCGGTATACAGATCGACCTCGTGTTGGATGGCCCTCTCGACCTCATGAAATTTCTCCTGATTCTCCGCCATCCACTTGGTGGCCGAGGTAAAAGCACAAACAGAGTACACAAGAAAAGAACTTGTTAAGAAGCCGAGGAAACAGTTGGTGAAATAATGCAGTTAAGGGAATGGAGCAAGACAAGTACCTGAGCCAGGGCGTGCAGACCGTAGTCATACACCTTCATCGGAGGCATCTTAGACAAGAATTCGTAGTCGGTAGCCAAGGGAGCGGAGAACATTGACGACTTAGCCGCCCTCAAGTTTGCGATAAGTGATGAGGGCTCGGCCTTCAGAAGTGCCAAGTTCTGGGACCAGAAGTCCCCCATGCTAGAAGAGGAACTAGTCCCTTCAGATGACTCCACCCTCGCCCTCGTCCTAGAATCCAGCCGAGGGTCAGCAGGGACTTCAGTCTCTTTTCTTTTGTGACTGTCGACTGTCGGTTTAACAAGTGTCGGCTCCATGGCCTTTGTCTTCCTCGGAGCCTGCTGAGGCTCCTTGCCTTTCTTCTTGCCTAAGCCAGATAGCAAACTTGGGGCAGTCATTTCTCAGAGTTGATCAGATATACCATAGGGACGACCTGAAAGGAGGACGATACGTTAGAAAAATGCAGAGGCAAAGATGAAACACTTGAAAAAAGTAAAGAATGAGCAAAAAATAATGTAACTCACATAACTCCTTCAGGGGGTCGACCCTCAAACCAGCTTCTTTGAGGAACTTGGGGGCCATCAGATCTTCAAATTTTGCAATCTCACCCCCTCTCCCTCGTTCCCTCAGATACTCAACTATGTCTTTCTCATCCAGACTAAGTCCGGGATCAGACCTGACCTTCATCGAGGGGTTTGACCATCTTCTGGGAACCCTCGGACTATCGTCCAAATGTTGAAACTCGGCAGAAAATTCCCACTCCCCAGAAACGAAGAAAAATCTCTTCTTCCAACCGTGGTTGGAGGTTTGCGCCACGTGGAGAAGTTTTTTATCAGACCTCCTCGCCCCAAGGTGATAATACCCAGGCTGTTTAGACGAGGAGGTGATATTGTAACAGGCCAAAAATACGTCGACCGATGGCTCATCAGTGAAAGCATTCTTCCACAGGGGGATGTAACCGAGGATCGTCCTCCAGGAGTTGGGAGGAAGCTGAGAGTAGGGCTGTCAATGGACCGGGTCTGGACCCGGACCCGATCCGGACCCGACCTAAATTAACGGATCTGAGCAAATTTTATAGACCCGATTATCCGATTACCCGATTAGTTAATGGATCGGATATGGATATACATGACTCCGATCCGATAAGGACCCGACCCGAATGTGTATATATATAATATAATAAATATATATATATATATATATATATATATATATATATACATATATAGTATATATATATATATATATAAGTTATATATTTATATAAAAACAGTTTATATAAAAACAGTTTTTATATATATATATATAAGTTATATTTATATAAAAACAGTTTTATATAAAAAACTGTTTTTATATAAAACTGTTTTTTATATAAAACTGTTTTTATATAAATATAACTTATATATATATATAAAAACAGTTTTTTATATAAAACTGTTTTTATATAAATATAAGTTATATTTATATAAAAACAGTTTTATTTATATATATATATATAAAAACAGTTTTTATATATATATATAATCGGGTCGGGTATTCGGGTCGGGTCTCCGGGTCCTTAACGGATCCGGGTCTGGATCCATTTTCTGAGACCCGTCGGGTAATCGGGTAAGACCCGATCCGTTAAAAATATACCCGGATCGGATCTGGATATACCCAGACCCGATCCAGACCCGACCCGTTTACACCCCTAGCTGAGAGGGGGCAACGCCGAGGGCTGACAAGATGTCTACGATGGCAGGGTGCAGAGGGAACCTGACACCGACCTTAAACATTTGTTCGTATACCGCTATCTCTCCGTCTTCACCCTCAAAGACCCTCTCAGACTCAGAGGTAACCCTCATGGATATGTTGGGGGGGATACCATAGGCATGCCTCCACATTAAGAGGTCATGATCCCTAACTGAGGAGATATAGGATGAGGCATGGGAGGTGTCAACCTGGTCAACATCTGAGTCCTCACCCTCGTCCTCTGTCCCCTCTCCCTCCTCATCACCTGTCAGAGACCTCTGGGGAAAAGCCATATGTAAGGCATGAGGAGATAGAGTAGTCACAGGGACGGCCTCGGAAGCAACCATACCCTCGGCTTATCGGCCTGGGCTTAGGTCAGACGCCTCTCCTCTCCCAGAAGGTCCAGTGCCAGTGGGCGACGACGCTCTCTCATCCATCTCTCCTAAATAACTCTCGGCTAGACGACATGACGACACACAAGACTCAGATGGCTCAAATGGCTTTACTGTGGCAAGAGGAATGGGGAAGATGGGTCGTACCCAATTAGGGTCGGCCCCTCGTCTCCTCTCCTCCTCTTCCTCTATTCGTCTGATCTCTATGAAGAGCTTCTCTCTCAAGGATGGGAACTCCTCGTCTAAACTATAAAGCCTCCTTAGCATTAAGGAGGAGACCCTACACTTGGATGAATTTCTAAGCTAACTACAAACAAGTTTGCAATTGACCAAACTGGACTTTTGGATTGAAACAAAAGAAACCACGTGTTTTAATCAAGAACACTCAAGAACCAGTCACCGGAAAAGACGCCGAAAAAGTTATGAAACACCCTAAGGAAAATCCTACTCTACAAGCCTAAAACAAGAAAGCAAGAAAGAAATGAAGGAAAAGAGGACGCTAGGGCAGAGGGATTACCTGAGAGGGAATAGCGAGACTGCCAAACTCGAAATGTTGAAATTTGTAGGAATGGAGGTTTGTCTGTTGGAAATCTAAAGAGAGAGAGAGCTTGGGTGCGAAGAAGAAGAAGAGAATGAACTGTTTTAAAAATTGCTTATATACCTTAGTAATGAGTGGGCCCATTACCCAAGCCAAAGCACAACCCACGAGGAGGACATCATTAGGGCACAAAGCCCCAAGCAGCATGCAGCCGCCGCGCCTTGAAAACTGGAATGACATTGGATAAAAATTTGACAGCTGTCACATCAGCTTGACAGGTGTCACTCATCAAACAGACCATACACTTAGTCTCAAAAGCAACATTATCCCTCAACCATCTCAGCATCATCTAGGGATAAGGGCTGGGGGGTGATTGATATACCCGTATATACCCTCGGCCATACCGAGGGCGCCCTGCGCCTCATCAGGCCCAGACGATCCTCCAAAGGGCCGACCCTACAGCAGGCCCCCAGACGACTCTTCAGGGGGACGACCCTCCAGCAGGCCCCGGACGACCCTTCAAGGTGTCAACCCCTCAAGCAGGCCCAGACGACCCTTCAAGGGGCCGACCCTCCAGCAGGCCCAGACGACCCTTCAAGGGGCCGACCCCTCATCAGGCTCAGACGACCCTCCAAGGAGCCAACCCTCTAGCAGGCCCCGGACGAACCTTCAAGGGGCCGACCCCTCATCAGGCTCCGGACGACCCTTCAAGGGGCCGACCCCTCATCAGGCTCAGACGACCCTCCGAGGGTACGATAGTACGAGGCTTAAATTAGGCCAGACTCACCGGAAGGAACTTTGCCCTCGGCCTCGTCTCATAGGACGAGGGTGACATCATAACAGCGCGTGGTTTGGGAGACGCGTGGAACAGTGCGCGTGAGGCTCACATGGCACGTGGAAGACCGTTATAACAATATCACACCCTCACGTGAGGGAATATTATGTCATCATTTGGCATCTACAGGTGTCAACAGGGGATTGGCTAGATCATCATTCACATGCACCATGCATACTTGGGGGGTACACTACACCCCCCAAGACCTATATATACTTGCCACCTACAACCGTACAGAGGATCGATCGATAATTGTAACCCTAGCAAAAACTCTGCTTGTACACACAGTAGAGAGAGAAAGTGAGCTTATGTGCATTGTATCCAAGGCCATTAGTGCCCATACTAAGTGGATCACACACTCACAGTGGATGTAGGCCTAATTGGCTGAACCACTATACATCATTGTCTTACTCCTCTTATAATCATCTCCTTCTACACACTTATACACTTACATCTCTATGGCTGCCATGGTTACTATTGTTTGAGCTCATCATCACTTATCCGGTGGTGCTAGATTTCAGCATCATCAATATATATAATAAGATAGGTTGGTTTTGGAAAATATGTACATTTTTAATGACTAAGATGTGTGCCACCTCCTTACATATTTTAATGGTTGAGATCATATGCACTTTCTTTTTACAACCCTACCCCTCAATTATTTGTTTCCCCCCCCCTTTTTTCTACTTAACAACCTTACCCTTCAGTTAAAAAACTGGGGCTTTTGGGTAAAAACACATCGTGTGTTGGGTTTCCCCCTACTTTTCTACCCAAACATTCTCTCACCTCACTCTCTCTTCTGTTTCTCCCTTCCCCTATTCCCCAAAGAAAACCCTCCCGCCTCCTGCCTCCCGCCGCTAGGTAAGATCCCTCCCCCTCCCCCCCTCCCCCCTTCCCCACTCACACACACGCACACACAAACACACACAAACACACACACTCACACACACGCGCGCACACACACACACACACACTCTTTCTCTCTCTCTCTCTCTCTCTCTCTCTCTCTACGATTTTACCTCTGCTATGATTTTTTTTGGGGTGCCGATTTGGGTAGAAATGGAATCATTTTCTGGGTTCACTGTTTGGGTGCCGATTAGGGGTTTTGGATGAATGTATGGGTACTATGTTATTTTTTGGGGGTGCCGATTTGGGTAGAAATGGAATCATTTTCTGGGTTTACTTTATGGGTTTGGATTTTGGAAAACGATATTTGATTTCGGTTGCTGATTTCGATTTTGGATGTATGGTTTTTACTGATTTTGATTTTGACTGCTTTCGGTTTTGGTTGCTAATTTCGATTTTGGTTTCTAATTTAAGTTTTGGTTGCTAATTTAACTAATGTCCTATTCTTTTTTTTCCTTTGCAGGTATCAGTTATGCCCAGGTATCAGTTATGCCCAAGTTGCAATTAATAGTTATGTGTAAGGATATCTATTACCTAATATTTCATATTGTTAGGGGAGTTCTTACAATCAATACTGAACAGAATTCAGAGTTCGTATCTAGAGTTCATATTGTTACAATCATGTGGTGATGATATGTTTTTTCCTATATTGAGTTCTTTTAGGCCTTAATCGTTTAGTTTTAGTGTTATGGTCAATATTCATTGTGAGTTTTGATTTCCCCCAAGAAAATATATGATTTTATCTTGAATTTGCTTAATCATAGAGTTGAAATCGGAAATTATTCGGTACTCCGATCAAAAAACTGATACATAAGGTCAATATGGAGGCAATTCTCTTCATGTTGTCACCTGATGTGTTAAGAATGTAATTTCTACTTTAACCATTCTATTGAAAATATTATTTGTGTGACCCTAGCTGTGTTGCTCATATTGACTGACATATGCCCCTGATTATTGTCTTATTAAGATTTGTGTACACGTGCCTGCGTTATTTGCACATTGCCTTAACTGTGTTACTCATAATGAGTTTATATGAATGTGCAGAGAACCCTGTGAAAGGAGCATGTGAATTTTTTAAAGACCATCAACATGTCTAAATGGGCATGCATTGTAAGTAAAACTCTCTTCTTAATGTAACTCGCGTGTACTTCAAAGTAGTTTGTCTATGCACCTCTACTTTTATATGTGGATTATTTAGAGTGGGGGATGGGTAGACTGGGTTACAGACTTACTATAATGAAGCATTTTTTTTTTGCTTTTATCTATGTGGAACAAAACATGTTATTAATTTTTTTATCTTATATACCTTTTAACTATTCCTATAATATATACTATTGAACTATTCCTATAATATATATTAACTAAGAGAAGTTATTTCTTAGTGTCCTCTGATTTTCTTCTTTACACATGCCATTTGATTTGTGGACCTTATTTTTTTTTATTTCCACGTAGTAGATAAGATATCAAGTGTCCTATAATATACAGTGAATTATACATGGGTGCATATTTTGTTATTAGATGGTGATTGAAGATGCTAAGATTCAGCACCACCAGATAAGTGATGATGAGCTCAAACAGTAACAACAATGGCAGCCATAGAGATGTATATATGTGTAAGTGTATAGAAGGGGTTAAGTATAAGAGGAATAAGACAATGATGTATAGTGGTTCAGCCAATTAGGCCTACATCCACTGTGAGTGTGTGATCCACTAAGTATTGGCACTAATGGCCTTGGATACAATGCACATAAGCTCACTCTCTCTCTCTCTCTACTGTGTACCAACAAAGTTTTAGCTAGGGTTATAAATTATCGATCCCTTTGCAGGGTTATAGGTGACAAGTATATATAGGTCTTGGGGGGAGCAGTGTACACCCCAAGCATGCATGGTGTATGTGAGTTATGATCTAGCCAATCCCCTGCTGACACCTGGAGGTGCCACCTGTGATTAATGATGACATAATATTCCCTCATGTGAGGGGTTGATATTGTTATAACGGTCTTCCACGTTCCATATGAGTCCCACGCGCACTGTTCCACGCGTCTCCCAAATCACGCGCTGTGATGACATCACCCTCGGATTATGATATAAGGCCGAGGGCAAAGTTCCTACTGGCAGTGAGCCTAGCCTAATTTGGGCCTCGTACTATCGTACCCTCATAGGGTCGTCCAGGACATGATGAGGGGTCGACCTCTTGGAGAGTCGTCTGGACATGATGAGGGGTCGGCCCCTTGGAGGGTCGTCTGGGACATGATGAGGGGTCGGCCCCTTGGAGGGTCGTCTGGGACATGATAAGGGGTCGACCTCTTGGAGGGTCGTCTGGACATGATGAGGGGTCGGCCCCTTGGAGGGTCTTCTGGGCCATGATAAGGGGTCGGCCTCTTAGAGGGTCGTCTGGACATGATGAGGGGTCGACCCCTTGAAGGGTCATCTGGACATGATGAGGAATCATCCCCTTGGAAGGTCATCTGGGCCATGATAATGGGTCATCCCCTTGGAGGGATCGGCCTCTTGGAGGGTCATCTTGGGCCTGAGCCCTCGTCTGGGTGGAGGACACTCTCGTCCTAGCCAAGGGTATATATGGGCATATCAATCAACCCCCAGCCCTTAGCCATCGATGTTGTTGAGATGGATGGGGTGTAATATTGCCTTGGAGTTCTCAAGTATGTGGTCATAAAGATAAGTGACATCTGTCACATTGCTTAGTCAGGTGTCCATTATCGATTCAGTGCTGCCCACTCAGCCTGGGCTTTGTGCCCTAATGATACCTTCCTCGTGGGATGTGTTTTGCCTTGTTTAATAGGACCACTCATTGGCAAGATATTTAAATGATTTTTTGAAGTTATTTCCTTTCTTCCTCTTCTTCGCGCCTTAACTCTCTCTCTAGCTTCTCAACAGCTCCATCGCCATTTCTGCATCCTTTCTGTATCAAGCTTTATTCAGCCGTTGTCTTCGTCTCCAGGTAACTTCCTTCGCCCTAGATTCCATTTTTAGTTCTTTAATTTCAGTTTTATTTCTTGTGTTGGGGTTTCTGCCCCAGCTTTTCTTAGCTTTGTATTATCCCAGCGTGAAATCGCCTTACTGTGGGGGTTATAGGGTTGAGCTCTAGATTTTAGGCTGCTTAAATTTCATCCCCCGTCTCTTAGTGGTGATTTAGTGCCCCCTTATGGTGTTTCTAGGGTTTCCTTGCATTTTCCGGCGTCTTCTCCGGTGAGTTGAGTTCTTCCTGTTCTTGAGTGTTCTTGATCAAATCCCTTTATTTCTTTGGTTTTAATCCAAAAGTCCAACTTAGTCAACTGTGAGCCTGTTTATAGTTAACCTAGCCAAATTCTTATGAGTATAGGATCTTCCCCTTAATGCAGGAGGCTTTATGATTTAACCGAGGAATTCCCATCCCTAAGATAATTTCTTCTTAGAGATTAGGCAAATAGAAGAAGAGGACGAGGAGCCGACCCTAATTGGGTACGACCCATTTTCCCCATTCCAAGAGCCATAATAATACCCCCTGAGTTCTATGGGTCGTCTTGTCGTCCAGTCGGGAGTCAATCGTACGAGGGGGAAATGGATTAGAGAGCATCATCGCCGACGGGTGCTGGTCCTTCCAGGAGGAGAGAGACATCCACTCTTGGCCCAAGCCGACAGGCTGAGGGCACAGCACCTTCTGAGGCTGTCCCTGTAACAACCCTGTCCCCTCTTGCATTTTATGTAGCCTTTCCAGATGGTCCCCCAATAGGCGACGAGGCTGGGGGATCCGGTAATGAGAGAGATGAGGACGACAATGAGGGTTCTTCTTCTTCTGATGATGGACAATTTGATACTTCAAGCGCCTCGACTTATGTATCGTCAGTTAAGGACCGTGATCTCTTAGTATGGAGGCATATTTTTGGCATACAACCCAATATAAGTATAAGGGTCCCAACTGAACCTGAGAGGGTCTTCCAGGGGGACGAGGGAGAGATTGCTGTTTATGAGCAGATGCTAAGGGTAGGCGTTAGGTTCCCTCTACACCCTGCTATAGTCGACATCTTGTCTGCCCTTGGGCTTTCCCCTTCTCAACTTCCTCCCAACTCGTGGAGGACTATCCTCGGCTACATCTCGCTTTGGAAGAATTCATATACCGATGATCCTTCGGTCGATGTACTCCGTGCCTGTTACAACATCACCTCATCGTCCAAACAGCCTAAGTATTTCCATTTGGGGGCTAGGAAGTCTGACAAGAAGCTTCTCCACGTGGCTCAGACTTCAAATCATGACTGGAAGAAAAGGTATTTCTTTATCTCTGGGGATTGGGAATTACCCGCCGAGGGCGATCCCATGGAAGACGGTCCGAGGGTACTAAAGGTATGGTCTAACCCTTCAATAAAAGCGCGATCAGACCCCCGACTCATCATGGAGGAGAGGGTCATTGTTGACTACTTGAGGGAGAGAGGGAGAGAGGGTGAACTTTCCAAATTTGAAGATTTGATGATCCCTCGTTTCCTCAAAGAAGCTGGTCTGAGGGTCGCCCCCCTGACAGAACTATATGAGTGGTTTTTTTTTTCAATTTTTGATTTTTTCCAAGTGTTTCATCTTTGTCTCTGTATCTTTCTGATATATCGTCTCCTTTTTAGGTCATTCCGCAAATATCTCTGACCAACTTTGGGAGATGACTGCCCCGAGCTTATTGTCTGGCCTGGGAAAGAAAAAGGGGAAAGAGCCTTAGCAGGCCCAGAAGAAGAGAAAGGCCGTGGGGATGATGCACGTTGAGACGACCGTCGATAGTCGCAAAAGGAAAGAGCCTGAAGTTCCTGAAGGCTCTCGTCCTGACGCACAGACGAGGGCGAGGGTGGAGGTGTCTGAGAGGACCGGCTCGTCTTCCAGTATGGGGGTTTATTGGTCTCAAAATTTGACATTCTTGAAGGCTGAACCGTCTTCCCTCATAGCTAATGTGAGGGCGGCTAAGGCTTCCATATTTTATTCTCCCTCAACCGCTGATTACGACTTTTTATCAAAGATACCCCCGACCAAGGTGTATGATTACGGTCTGCATACTTTGGCTCAGGTACTTGTTTTTACTTCATTTCCTCAGTTAAATTTTCACTAACTGTTCTTTCAGTCCCTTAATATGTGCCTGCGTTTGTGCAGACTGTGTGTGCCTTTACATCGGCCACTAAATGGATGACCGAGAATCAATAAAAATGTCATGAGGCCGAGAGAGCTATTCAGCACGAGGCTGAGCTGCAGACTGAGCTCGAGACTGCCAGGGCAACATTGGAGAGTGTCAGGACCGAGCACGCGAGGGTGCTGGATGAGCTTACAAAGCAGCACGATGCAGATCTGAAGGCGAAGGATGACCTCTTCAATGAAAAGGAAGAAGCCCTGAACGCCCAGTTCAAGAGCAATTTAGCTGAGGCAGTGAAGAAGGCCGAGGTCGACGCCGTGGAGGCATACAAGTTTTTAGATGAGTTTCAGGGCTTCGGTCTTGAGTACCTGGAGCGGGGGAATAAGACGGCCTGTCGGTGGGTCGTCCTTAAATTTGCTGATGCTGTGTCGTCCATCCGCCCCTCTCTTAAAGTGATGGAGATGGAAGACTCCCTTATAGCCGAGGCCCTATCCCACGTGGAGTCTCAAGTACAGATCGAAGGCATCGGTACCTCTGAAAATCAGCCTGTTTTGGTCGTCAAAGAGACTCCTGTTGTTATTCTTGAGGCCTAGCCCTCTGATGTTTCTCAATAGGGTGGCCGTATGTGGCCCATACCCTCTGCGTGTAAAGCTTTTGTACTTTACTTCCTTTTAGATAAATATTGTAGCACTTTGTCATGAAATTTGATCTTATAGTGGAATTCCTCTCTTCCTGTCTTCTATGCTTGTCTCTTATATGATTTGACTTAGCTGTTATGTGTTCGCCCATCTTACAAGTCCCCCCTCATCTTTCTTGAGGGTGAATGGGGGGTCATCCCCACCATTGACCCTCATTATAGCCGAGGGTGGTTTCCCCCCAATTTGATGATGTTATAAATTAAGTTCCCCCTTGTCTTTCTTGAGGGTGAATGGGGTGTCGTCCCCACCATTGACCCTCATTACAGCCGAGGGTGGTTTCCCACCAACTTAATGACTTTCAATAAGGTCCCCCCTCATCTTTCTTGAGGGTGAATGGGGGGTCGTCCCCCCATTGACCCTCATTATAGCCGAGGGTGGTTTCTTACCAACTTAATGAGTTTCAATAAGGTCCCCCCTCCTATTTCTTGAGGGTGAATGGGGGGTCGTCCCCTCCATTGACCCTCATTATAACCGAGGGTGGGTTCCCACCAATTTAATGATGTTATAAATTTCAAGTCCCCCCTCGTCTTTCTTGAGGGTGAATGGGGGGTCGTCCCCACCATTGACCCTCATTATAGCCGAGGGCGGTTTCTCACCAATTTAATGATGTTACAAATTAAGTTCCCTCTCGTCTTTCTTGAGGGTGAATGGGGGGTCGTCCCCACCATTGACCCTCATTATAGCCGAGGGTGGTTTCCCACCAATTTAATGATGTTACAAATTAAGTCCCCCCTCGTTTTTCTTGAGGGTGAATGGGGGGTCGTCCCCACCATTGACCCTCATTATAGCCGATGATGGTCTCCCACCAATTTAATGATGTTATAAATTAAGTCCCCTCTCGTCTTTCTTGAGGGTGAATGGGGGGTCGTCCCCACCATTGACCCTCATTATAGCTGAGGGTGGTTTCCCACCAATTTAATGATGTTATAAATTAAGTCCCCCCTCGTCTTTCTTGAGGGTGAATGGGGAGTCGTCCCCACCATTGACCCTCATTAGAATCGAGGATGGTTTCCCACCAATTTAATGATGTTATAAATTTCAAGTCCCCCCTCGTCTTCCTTGAGGGTGAATGGGGGGTCGTCCCCACCATTGACCCTCATTATAGTCGAGGGTGATTTTCCACCAATTTAATGATGGTACAAATTAAGTCCCCCCTCGTATTTCTTGAGGGTGAATGGGGGGTCGTCCCCACCATTGACCCTCATTATAGCCGAGGGTGGTTTCCCACCAATTTAATGATTTTATAAATTTAAAGCCCCCCCCTCGTCTTTCTTGAGGGTGAATGAGGGGTCGTCCCCACCATTGACCCTCATTATAGCCGAGGGGAGTTGCCACCAAGGATAACCCCAATTATACTAGAATTAATAAGCACAAGATGAGGGACCAATATAACATTCTCATTAACATTCCAAGTGTTCTGTTAGGGCAACACATTCATTACAACTGTGGTCTGATAGGACATTACAACATTATTGATAATATTTCTTCAGATGATCTGCATTCCACGGATTCGAAAAGGGTTCCCCTTCAAGGTTTTTTAGTCTATAGGTTCCAGGGAAAACTTCATCAATGACCCTATATGGGCCATGCCAATTTGGGTGGAGCTTGTTAGGCTTTTGCTAAGTCTTTTTGAGGACTAAGTCCCCCACCACAATTGGCCTTTGCTTCACCCTCTGGTAGTAAGACCTGGCAGTCCTCTGCTGGTAGGCAGCTTGCCTTATCTCGACTTCTTCCCTTCTTTCCTCGATCAGGTCTAAGTTAAGTCTCCTTTCTTTCATATTTCTCCTGGGGTCATACATTTGGACCCTGTGAGTAGGAAACCCAATCTCGGTGGGGATGACGACATCTGAACCATACGCCAGCATGAACGGGGTTTCTCCGGTAGGAGTCTTTCCCGTCGTCATGTAGGCCCACAGCACAGCGTACAACTCCTCAACCCATCTTCCTTGTGCCTCCTCGACCTTTTTCTTAATCCCGTCTAGGATGGTCCTATTCGTAACCTCAGTTTGCCCATTAGCCTGAGGTCGGCCTGGGGTGGTGAAGAATTGTTTGACGCCGACCCTTTCACAATACTTCTCCAGAGATGTATTCTTGAATTGAGTCCCGTTATCTGAGATGAGGGTGTTTGGGAGACTATATCTGCATATAATGTTTTTACAAATGAACTGGAAGGTCTTATGCTCTGTGATCGTTGCCATCGGCTCCGTCGCCACCCATTTTGAAAAATAGTCAATTGCCACGATCAAGTATCAATAGTTATTGACGGCCCTGGGCAAAGCTCCTACGAGATCGATTCCCTATACTGCGAATGGCCATGGTGATGTGATGGAGGTAAGAGGCTGATGGGGCTCGTGGAAAATCTTTGACATTTATCGTACTTTTTTACGTATAGCGTGGCGTCTTTCCCTAGGGTCAGCTAGCAGTATTATTGGGTCACTATCCTCTTTGCTAACGATCTGTCACCAATGTGGCTTGAGCATGACCCCTCGTGCACATCTTACAGAATGTGAGGGACCTCAGGCGGGTGCACACATCTGAGAAGGGGAGCAATAACCCCTTTTTGTACAAGGTGTCTCCGATGACAGTGAATTTTGCAGCTCCGTATCTCAACTTCTTCCTTTCTTATTTTGCCTCTGGAATCTCCCCCTCTTTAATGTATCTGATAAGGGGGTCAATCCATGAAGGTTCCCCGTTAATGTTTAATAAAGAGCCAAGTTTTCCCTCTTCTTCTTCAATCGTTGGTCGAAGCAAAATTTTTATTAGGATTGTCCTCTTGACTTCTATCCTAGTTGCTGAGGCCAGACTAGCAAGTGCATCGGCTCGACCATTGTCATGCCTAGGTATCCTATTCAACTTTACCTCTCTAAATCTCTTTAATAGTGCCCTTACCCTTTCAAGATATTTTGCCATTCTCTCATCCTTAGCCTCGTAGGCTCCTAGTATCTGATTCACCACTAGTCTTGAATCACTATAGACCACAATATGGTCGACACTAAGAGACTTAGCCAAGGAGAGGCCTGTTATCAGGGCGTCATATTCAAACTCGTTGTTGGAGGCTTTGAAGTTGAACCTTAGGGCGTACTCAATGTCTGTGTCATCAGGTGCTATTATAATTAATCCATCCCCACTTTCGGTTTTGCAAGAGGACTCGTCAACGAAGAGGTTCCACATGGTCTTTTCCTCTGAGAAATTTCCTTTGGTGAGGGACCCCTGTTTAAAGAGATATCTTCCCTCTTCGTTTTCTGCCACTTTTTCTCTAGCGGTACTTGTCTCAGCCTTTTCTGCAGATGGGTCAACAATTCGGCCTTGCCATGTATCTGTCTCTTTGAGGCTCTCATCTTCAGCCTCATCATCTTCCTAAGTAAATTCATCCATAAAATCTCCTAATGCTTGCCCCTTAATGGCCACCCTAGGTTGATATACAATGTCAAACTCCCCCAACTCTATAGCCCAGGCCATTAGCCTCCCCGATTTTTCTGGCTTGTTTAAGACCTGTCTGAGAGGAGAGTCGGTGAGGATGACCACTGTAAGGGACTGGAAGTACGGCTTCATCTTTCTTGATGCATGGATCAAGGCATATGCTAACTTATCCATCCTTGGGTATCTTTTCTCTGCCCCCTGGAGTGCCTTACTATTGAAATATACGGGCTTTTGTACCCTGTCCTCTTCTCTCACAATGGCTACACTGATGGCTGATTCTGAGACGACCAGGTACACATGTAGTCGTTCACCCTGTACTGGCCGTGACAACAGCAAGGGAGACCCCAAGTATGACTTTAGCTCCTTCAAAGCCCGATCACACTCTTCGCTCCATTCAAAGGCATTTATGAGGATTTTGAAAATTGATAAACACCTGTCTGTGGCTCTGGACACGAATCTATTCAAAGCAGCCACTCGCCCTGTGAGCCTTTGAATGTCTTTGATGGTCTTGGGAGTCTTCATTTTTATGAGGGCCTTTATATTTTCAGGATTGGCCTCGATTCCCCTTTGGTTGACAATGAACCCCAAGAACTTCCCTGCTCCGACCCCGAAGGCATATTTGGCCGGGTTGAGCTTCATTCGATACTTGCCAATCGTGCTAAAGGTCCTCTCGAGGTCGGCCACATGATCTTCCACCTTTAAACTCTTGGTCAGCATGTCATCTACATATACCTCCATGGACTTCCCGATTTGGTCTTCAAATATTTTATTCACAAGGAGTTGATACGTTGCCCCCGCGTTCTTTAGGCCAAAGGGCATGACCCTATAACAGTATGTCCCCTTGTCGGTAATGAAAGTCATTTTTTCTGAATCTTCAGAGTTCATGAAGATCTGGTTGTACCTTGAATAGGCATCCATGAAGCTCATGGGCTCATAGCTTGCGGTAGCGTCTACCATCTGATCAATGCGGGGAGAGGGAAGCTGTCTTTGGGATAATATTTGTTGAGCTCTGTGAAGTCTAAGCACAGCCTCCACTTCCCATTGGCTTTTTGGACTATGACTGCGTTGGACAACCATTCGGGATAGATGACCTCTCTGATAAACTCAGCATCTTCTAGCTTCTTGACATCATCCCTTATGACCTCATATTTTTCTCGAGAATAAATTCTCCTCTTTTGCTTTACTGGCTTTGCACCCTCAACCACGTTGAGCTTGTGGCACATGATTTCAGGGTCGATCCCCCACATGTCTGCATGGATCCATGTAAAGATATCCTGTCTTCTCCTTAACAGCTTGATGAGGTCTTCTTTGATGTCGTTCTTTAGAGCTTTGCTTACTTGGATGGTTTTTTTCGGCTCATCCTTATTGAGGATGATGGATTCTACCTCTTCCGCGGCTTCTCCTTTCTTCAGTTTTTTCTCATCCCTGGGGTCAAGGGTATTAATATTGTAAGAAGATGTTGCCTTCTTGTGCGCCTCTCTTTCTTCGATAGATTTAAAGTAACATTCCCGCGTCGTCACCTGGTCTCCCTGAACTTCCCCTACCTCGTAAGGGGTCAGAAATTTGATCATCTGATGAATCGTAGACGGCACAGCCTCAAACCCCTTGAGGGCTACTTGCCCCAGTATAATGTTGTAGGCCAAGAAGACATGTTCATCCATCACGAAGAAGCTGACCTTCTTGGTAAGCCATCTCGGCCACTCGTCCCCCATCCTGACATCGGCCTCATACACTCCTAGAGGATAAACCTTTTCCCCACTGAACCCAATCAATGGGTGATGGTATAGGACGAGTCTAGCACGGCTGAGGCCTAAGGCTTTGAAGCACGGCCAAAACATCACATCTACGGAGCTACCCCCATCTACCAAGATCCTCGGCACCTCACATCCGTGCACCCTGGTAGTGATGACGGAAGGGTCATCATATGGGGATAAGAGGCCTTTGAAGTTCATTCTTGAAAACCCCACTATCAGAGTATCCATATCAACCTTCTTCCTCTTTTCTGACTTTGCTTTAACAGAGTTTGAGTGTACAGCTTTTGTCACTGCCTTGGCTTCAGCTACATGGGCCTTCCTGTCTGTGATCTCTGACCGTCCTCCTGCTAGTCCCCTGGAGATCATCCCAATACCGAGTGATATCGTATTAAGTCTCTTTACAAGGCCGTTGTCATCTCTCGACGGGAGGTCAGGGTCGTCCTCATCATCTGAAGGGTCGTCCCTTCGGTTTGGAGGATCTCCTCGGCATGCATCACCTCTCTTCTTTTGGGGGTCGTCCCCTCGGCCCCGCTTGAAGGCACCTTTGTCAATGTACTTCCTAAGCTTCCCTTCTTTTAGCATCTTCTCGATTTCATCTTTCAAAGCAAAACACTTGTCGGTGACATGGTCGTGGTCTTAGTGAAATTTACACCATAGATTCTTGTTCCTCTTGTGGGGGGCTTCTCTCAGCTTCTCAGGCCACTTCAAGGACCGGTCACTTTTTATCTCATTAAGGATATGCTCGCAGCTGACCGTCAGAGGGGTGTAATCAGCGAATTTGTCATCTATAAACCTCTTCTTCCCCTCTTTGTTCTTTTTCTGGTACTTACCCCCACTGGTGCCTCCTTTTTCGTCTTCGTATTATTTCTGCCATCGCCTCTTCGGCGTTCATCACCTTTCCTGCTGTTGACAACAATTAAGCCATCATCCTCGAAGGGTCTTCAGCAAGCTTCCATAGCAGTTTCCCCTTCTGGAGTCGTCTAATGAGGGCTGTCATGGCTATGCTTTCCTCATAGTCTTCGACCTCTAACTTTTCTTAGTTAAATCTGGCTATGTAGTCTCTCAGACTCTTATTATTCCCTTGCTTAACATAGAGCAGGTGTGTGGTCTTCTTCTGTGGCCTCACTCCAAAGCAAAAGTTATGGATAAATCGGTCTGCTAACTGCTTAAAGTTTTCAATGGAGTTCTTTGAAAGAGACATATACCAGACGTGTACAGCCCCAGTCAGAGTGCCAGAAAAGGCACGGCCCCTCATCTCATCTGAGATAGAGTATATATCTACCGCTGATTGGTACATCTCAATATGGTGGACATGGTTGGTGCTCCCGTCGTATCGAGGGGTGATCGCTGGTGGCTTGAACTTGGATAGCGTGGGGAAGTTGACTATCTTCGCCACAAAGGGTGAGCCTATGGAGTATCCTCTCTGAAGAGGGTCCCGGCTCATTAGAATATCACCAATCTTATCTTCCAACCTTTGGATCGAGTCGTTCTAGGGCCTCGTAGGGTCGACTTGGCCGATCTTATCCCCTGTCGCCTCTTTGAGGTGAACGGAGGGTTCTTTTGTGGCAGGTCTGTGTCGGCTGTTTACTTCTCCCTGACCGTCGTCCCGTCCGTGGGGTCGTCCCCCATAGGGTCGGCCATCTGCTGCCTCTCTTCTGGACCTTGCAACACTTCTCGACCGGGACAATTTCTCTCGCAAGTCATTTACTGGGCCTAGCCTCTCAAAGGCCGACCCTCTGCTCAGACGATCGAAAGCAGATCCCCTCGGGCGATCGTCAGGATTTTGCCTTCCACACTTCCCTCTACTCTCTTGGAGAGGTCGCACAGTATTGTTGGAGACTTCTTACGGCTCCCAGTACTCTATGGGGGCCTCCTCCCCCTCCAGATCATCATACCTGTCTTCTGGGCAAGGGTTTCCTTACCTCCCCAGGCGTAGACACCGGGGGTCAGCAACATCCCTCCGCCGCTGAGGAGGCGGAAAGTCTTTGCGTGGTGCCTGGGGTGGTCACCTGGCTTTAGGCTGCCCTGGAGCTGCCACTGGAGTAATCATCTTCGGTGAGACTCTCGGTGGTCTTAGTATGTTTTGACTAAGAGATGTGAACTGCTCCTGCATAATCCGCTGGCTTGCTGCCAGAGACTTCAAGGCGGTCGCCAAATCAACCATCTCAGACTGAGGTGGTGGTTGACTGGAACTGGGTCCTACTCCACTATCCGGTGGAGGAAGAGGTGGTGGTGGCATCTCCGGTGCCATATGTTTGAGCTATGAAGAGTTGAACTGAAGAAAAGACTGGTGAGCTTGAGAACCTTAATGGGTCTCTTTCAATGGTGAAATATCTCCACACGAATGGGGAGGACTGGCTCACCACCAAAGTGCCCGGTGAGGTCAAGCTGTATCAAGGAAGAGATGTCTTCTCGTTCCCACAGACGACACCAAACTGATGATGCTAAGATTCAGCACCACCGGATAAGTGATGATGAGCTCAAACAGTAACAACAATGGCAGCCAAAGAGATGCATATGTGTGTAAGTGTATAGAAGGGGATGAGTATAAGAGGAATAAGACAATGATGTATAGTGGTTTAGCCAATTAGGCCTACATCCACTGTGAGTGTGTGATCCACTAAGTATGGACACTAATGGCCTTGGATACAATGCACATAAGCGCACTCTCTCTCTCTGTACTGTGTACAAGAAGAGTTTTAGCTAGGGTTACAAATTATCGATCCCTTTGCAGGGTTATAGGTGACAAGTATATATAGGTCTTGGGGGAGCAGTGTACCCCCAAAGCATGCATGGTGTGTGTGAGTTATGATCTAGCCAATCCCACGCTGACACCTGGAGGTGCCACCTGTGATTAATGATGAGATAATATTCCCTCACGTGAGGGGTTGATATTGTTATAACGGTCTTCTACGTTCCATATGAGTCCCACGCACACTATTCCACGCGTCTCCCAAATCACGCGATGTGATGACGTCACCCTCGGCCTATGATATGAGGCTGAGGGAAAAGTTCCTGCTGGCAGTGAGCCTGGCCTAATTTGGGCCTCGTACTGTCGTACCCTCATAGGTTCGTCCAGGACATGATGAGGGGTCGGCCCCTTGGAGGGTCGTCTTGACATGATGAGTGGTCGGCCCCTTGGAGGGTCGTCTGGGCCATGATAAGGGGTCGGCCTCTTGGAGGGTCGTCTGGACAAGATAAGGGGTCGGCCCCTTGGAGGGCTGCCTGGATATGATGAGGGGTCGAGGTTCGTCTGGGCTATGATAAGGGGTCGGACCCTTGGAGGGATTGTCCTCTTGGAGGGTTGTCTTGGGCCTGAGCCCTCATTTGGGTGGAGGACACTCTCGGCCTGGCCGAGGGTATATATGGGCATATCAGTGATATTCATCTCTCTTACAATTCGAACTTAGAATCACTTTGTAAATCGATTGGAGATGTTAAACTGTGGTAAATAGATTGTATTTCTTATATTGGTTTTCAGCTCGTAATTGTATTTCTTTTTGTTTAATTAACCAATCGATTTGCCACAATTTAGCATCTCCAATCGATTTACAAAATGATTCTAAGTTCATTTTGTAAATCAATTGGAGATGCTAAACTGTGGTAAATCGATTGTATTTCTTATATTGGTTTTCAGCTCGCAATTGTATTTCTTTTTGTTTAATTAACCAATCGAGTGTTTAAGACGTTAAATTGACTAAGCGACAACTGTTATACCATTTGATTCACAACATCTGGTACCTGTTATCAAACAAAACTAACACTTACTGATTTTTCAAACCAACATTTTATTCACCACTGATTTTCGATACCTATTATCAAACTGACATCAAACCAAACCAATGTTTGATTCACAACTGATTCACAACTGATTTTTTGTACCTGAAATCATAGTCAACAATTATACTAATTCTTGCAACCTGAAATCATAACCAATACCAGTTATACTGATTTTTGGTGCCAATAGTTATACCATATTTGTGCCAACAGTTATACTGTTATACCAACCAAACACTTATACCAAACCAACAGTTATACCAGTTAGTTTTTGGTTCTTTTTTTCAAATTTTCTTAAATTGTGGTATTGATAACACATGAGCACATGTTAGTTTTTTTATTCTTTATGGTTGATATCTTCACCTCTCGATCCACAAGCCCATATTTGAAAGTGTGAAATCAAAGTATTCTTGAGACCTCGGGATGTGAACTTGATAAATAATTAGTCGTATGGAGTAGTCATATGCATAGATGACTAAACATTTTGTTTTTGTAGTCATATGGCATATGTATTCTGCCACGTATCTTATGACGTATATGCATATATGACTGCATATACTGAATACATATATGATCACATATCATATATGCTGAATTTGTATAATATTTCTACTCCATTGGCATGCCATAGTTATGTATTCAGTATGCCATTAATATATTTCTAGAAATGAATGAAGATTATGGTTTGAAGTAAAGCAATGACCGTGCTTGGAATATGTAGATTCAAATGAGAAATTATTTTTAGAATGCGATATCTCATTGGAGCAGGTGGATCCAAATGGGAGTTCTTTTGCCAATTTTATCAAGAAACACACTTGGTATGTGTTTGAGAGTGATTCCCAGGTGTTTGAGACTTAAGCTGCCTCCCATATGTTTGAGAGTAATTCCCAACTGATTTGGTAACTCCTTTTTTCCTACTTATTTCTTACCTATATTAGATTCTATTGGTTTTCTCACCCTTCATTATTGTTTAAAAAAGAAGCTACGAGGTTCAAATCTATTCATCCGAGTCTTTTTTTTTCTTTTGTATTTTTAATTTTTAAAATCTTGGGATTTCATGTTTATTCTGTTGATGTACTCGATTTTTAACTTAGTTGTGTACTTCCTTGACTATTCAGCTTGCATCCTACTAAGCATTATAATTTTTAGCATTATAAATCGCGAAGAAGGTATTTTTCAGTGCATTCTAAATTTTAGATATCAAATTCTTTTAGATATATGCATATGCATATGCCATATATGCATATGCCAATAAGAAGGAATGAGAAATATGGCATATATGCATATGCCATATTATAATTTCAGCTGCATATATGCATATGCCAATAAGAAGGAATGAGAAATTCTTTTAGATATCAAATAATATTAGGATGAATCTTCTTTTCCTTGGATGAAGCTTAAGATGAAAAAAAGATTACTATCAATCTTCTTTTCCTTAGATGCAAGTAAGATTATGATGAAAAAAAGATCATGTATGTTACTGATTGTATATTTACTTATGTGATTGTATCTTTGTTTGAGAAACTGATTAATTATGTTTATTGTTTGTCAAATCATACAAAAAATCGAGAGGGAGAGAGTGATAATGGAGAGAGGTGGGAAGAAGGATTGGAAGACATCAGTAGTAGCACCTAATCCAGAAGCAGATGAGTGCAAAAGACATAAAAGAATTGCAATTTCCAAAAACATGCTCTCCGATGCTCCCGCAAAGGCCTGCTCAGTTTCTCTCACCCCATCCAAGATGGTGGTCAAACACCACGGCACAAACATTTTGAGGAAGTCCCATGGAAAGAATAAATTAATATTCTCCTTTCCCGGCCTTCTAGCTTCCATCTCCGAATTTGAGATTTTTTTTTTATATTGTTGGATTTGTTGTTACCCCTTAAATAGGGTGGATAGTCCAATAAACAAAGGAGACTATGCCCATTTTTTTTTTAAAATTGACACTTTATTTTTTTGAGACACATTGAATTTGATTGATGAATATTGTATATTTTATTTTATATGTGAATTTGTTTGAAGAATTTAGACAATTTGGATGTTGGACTATTTGTTATTTGTTAAGCAGGGTGAATAGTTCCATAAACAAAGGAGACTATGCCCAATTTTTTTAAAAATTTGACACTTTATTTTTTTGAGACACAATGTGAATTCGATGGATGAATATTGTATATTTCGTATTATATGTGAATTTATTTGATGAATTTAGACTATTTGAATGTTATTGGACTATTTGTTGTTTGTTAAGCATGGTGAATAGTACTATAAATAAAGGATATTATGGCCAATTATTTTAAAATTACACTTCGAAATTTTTGCGTTTCGCTATTACGTACTTTGAAAAATAGTCACCGTTTCACGAATACGTATGTTGATGTAAAAAATTAGATCACTTTAATAATTCAATCACAGATAAATAAATGAGACAAAAGATTTTAAAGTGGTTCAGCCTTATAAGAATGGCCTACGTCCACTGTTATTTTATTGCTGATTGTTTGGGAATTCTAGATTACAAGAAATTCCGTTCTAGATCCCAAAGTTTGGATTCAGGATCAGATCCCTTACAATGAGGTTTGGACAATGTATTTATAGCCTTGAGGCTGTAATGTGAAAGGGTAATACATTAAATGATATACATATGAAAGGGTAAAACATTTAATGCCCTCTTTGCGTGTGCAACTGAATGATAAGCATTTAATGAATCAGTTGAACTGTTGGTTATCCAGCTATTACTTCTCTGTTCGAGTTGCAGCTCGAACCGCCTGAGTAGCTCAGACCGCCTAAGCTTTCTGGTATTCAAGAGTTCCTCGGAGAGGTCTGTTCCTCGGAGCATATGAGTTCCTCGGTGAGGTCTGTTCCTCGGAGCGTATGAGTTCCTCGGAATAACATGGTTCCTCGGAGCATGTGATCATCTCGGAAGTGCTTGTTGTTGTCATGTAGATAGCCACGTGTCTTCGTATGATTGATCCAAGTCAGCAGATTACATTTGGCATAAACAGAATCCCCCAATGTTTCATAGTTCGAAATTTGAGGAGTATGGAACATTCTTTCTCGGAATACGGTAGCTTTAAATAGTTCTTCCTGATTTTTAGGATCATCTCCCTTGTATTTATTTCTCCTTCCCAATTCGTAGAATCATGCTTTTTTGGACTTTTCTGCTCGCTTTGGTTCCCGCGTCACTTTTCGTCTTTTTAGCCGCTGTTTTTTGCTTTGATTCCCGTGCCAATATTTAATGTCTTTTTAGCCGCCGGTAATGTAATCATCCTTTTTGTAATCATTACTTCGCCAGTTCCCAAGGCAAGGTATTTAAACTTCACAGAGACTCCCATCGTCTTCTATCTTTTCAAATTTTCATCTTCGAGTTTTTCATTGTCTTCTACTCTCTTGTGCGTTCATCTCTTCCGTCGTTCATTGTCAACAGCTTCAGTCTTTTTTCTGTAAGATCTTCTTTCTTCTTCTCCTTCATTTCTTTTAATCCATCATCATGGTTTACCCTGTTGAGTCTCTTGACAAATTTCGATATGATTTTTCCATTCCTTCTTGGGTCGTATTGGAAGAGCTTTCTGAGCCTTCTAATTATTTCAATTTGGCTGAGGGACATTGGTTCCCCAGTCTCTTTTTTACTGAGTGTGAATTTTCTTTTCCACCAAATCCTTTGTGTCTGGAATTTTGTCAGTACTTTGATGTTGTTCCTGCACGAATAGCCTCCAACACATGAAGAATAGTTAATGGAGTGCATAAATTAAATCAAGTGCATGGAACTCGTATAGGAATTCCAGAAATCATGTACAGCTATAGATGGGCAGTTAATGATAATATTTATTATTTAAAAACTAGGTTTATAAATAGAGCCTTAGTAGTCAATCTCCCTGATGCCAACAGGGATTATTTTGAACATGGGGTTGTTGTAAAAAATTGGCAACACCCTCCTTTAACTGGAGATGAGGTTTACCAGGGTCCCAGATGCCCTCCTTATGGCAATGGGATAGGTTATTTTTATTTTATTTTATTTATCTTGAAATCATGTTTGTTTTGTGTTTGATAAAATGTGTTACTGATAACAATGTTTGTTTATTTGCAGTTGATAGCAAGAGAAAGTGCCCAAAAGAAACAAATGTCAATATAAGGCATTTGGGACTTATCTGGGGTTTGCATCAAAGGGTTGCCGACGAGCACATCAGGTCGGCTTCGTATTTGCTCCAGTACAAGAACTACACAACCTCCTTCACTGCTCGTCCAGTGATCATTGAAGCAGAGCCAGTACCAGCCTCTGCAAGTTCTTCGCCTGAATCCCACATTCCTTTGAGCGAAAGGATGAAGAAAAAAAGACCACCCACCTTGTTTGAGAAGACTGCCTCCGATTCTGGTGAGGCAAAGAGGGGCAGGATCGATGTCCCAAAGGAGGGGACAAAGAAAACTGCTGCAACTCCTCCAGCTGCTCTTGCAAAAATTGCCGAGAAGCCCGCAGTGGCTCCGAGCAGGTCTGCTGATTTGGGAGAGGTGATTGTGATATCAACGACCAAGGGTTCTTCCTTGGATGTACCTGTTCCCCCGAGGAGGCTGAAGAAGAGCTCCTCGGTCAATTTGGCTGATACCATCATTCAGCCCCCAGCTGTTGGGACTGAAGTTCCCACTTTTGTTCCCCCGAGCTCTGACATGAGCTCGGTAAAGTCCTTGACCATTCCCGAGGTCCAAGGTACTGAAGATAACCTTACTAGGGACATGGTTACTTCTTTGGCTGCTCGTCATCTTGCTTCAGTAAGTCTCTTTACTTTAAACTTTTTGTAGTTCCCTTTGTCATTTCTTGTTTCTAACTTTCTTTATTTTTCTGTTCACAGTTGACGAGCTGCTTTAACATAATCCTGAAAAAGGATGAAGCCATTAAAGCCTCATGCTCCTCGTCCAGTGTGGAGGGAGCTATGGAAGAGGCTATCAAATCTTTGGAAGACTCTCGCCAGTAGTATGCTACTGATAAGGCTATCTGGGAGAGAAAGCTTGCCTCCTCCGAGCAAGAAAAAGCTCGAGTTGTTGATGCCTCTAAAGAGTTGGAGAATAAAAAGGCTGGCTTGGAGAAGGCAAATAAAGAGCTCGGAGAGAAGCTCAGGGCTGAAGGGGAGCTTGAGAATAAGCTCAAAGTTACTGAGGAGAGGTTGGTCCAGCTCCAGGAAGTAACTCGGCAGAAAGAGGAAGCGGAACAAAAACTGAAAGCTGCTGATGATTTGTTGTCTGAGAAGGTTGCCTTGGAGAAGGCCAAAAGGAAAGCTGCCGTGAAGAAGTCCTTCAGCTCTGGCTGGGATAAGGGGTGGGATAAGGGATGTGCTGCCATGGTCTCTCAAGTGGACTATGGCAGTCTAAAGTATTTTAGGGATGGATGGGTTGCTGCCCTTCAGGAAATGAAGGTCGACGAGTCATCTGAGCTATTCCAGAGACACATACCTGGTCCTCCTCCTACTCTAGAAGAATTAGAAGAGGACGAAGCTACCTCTGAGGAGTCTTCAATGGTAGCGGGAGAACATGCCCTAACCAACCAGCCTGCTGCCGAGTAAGTTGTTTCTTCTTTCGAGCAACAGCTGGTGCTTTTCGAACAACCCACAGTTCCCTCCGATGAATCTGCTTCCTCCTCCCAACCTTCCGAGAAGGTTTTGGGAGATAAGGAAAAGGTGTAATGTTGTTCGGGTTTACCTTTCTTTTTTTCTTTCTTGTCAAATGTAACCCAAAATTTGTAACTCCAAATTTCATGATCTAATAAAACTTGAGTTCTTTCTTCCATACGGTTGTCTCTTTTCTATTTGTACTTTCTCTTGATCTTCTTTTTGATGATTGTCTCTTCTTTCTTTGCTAGTTTCTGTCCAGGATGGATCTGCTATCTGCCAATGATACAAAGTTGATGCAACAATGTAATGAATATTATGAGTGCATCAGAAGTTGTCGACATCCTTGGTCATGATGCTTCAGAATAGGTAGTCGAAACATATCAGTACCTGAAATGTCTACTTGATCGAGCTATAGCCAATAATGTGTCTTACTATGAAATGATCGAGGATCTCCAGTGTACCCTCGAAGACCTTCAGAATCAGTACAAGGAATCAACTGCCTTACTGCATGAGGGGTACGAGAAGAAGTATAAGCTGATCGTTGCTGACAAGGGTTACGAGAAGCTTTTTGCTGGGTATGATCTGAGGGAGAGAACTTTGAAGGGTGAGGTTGAACAGTGTAGACAGATTGCCGAGCTACTGGAACAAGAGAATAATAATTTACAGAAGGAGTTAGCGCAGTTGAAGTCTACAGCTTCTTCTTCCACAGCCCTAATCCCAGTGACTGACGAGGGATTTTCATTTTTAGAGGTTGAGAATGCCAAATTAAGGGAAGAGTTGGACACCTTGAGGAGGTCGGGCAGAGGCCATCGTCTGCCTTAGAGAACCAAGCATTCCAATTAATGGCTAAGAACCAGGCTTTATCTGACATGTCAAAGAAGATAAGGGACTTGGAGAAACAACTCTCTGCGCAGAAATCAGTCTTTTGGATAAAGAGCTTTTCATCAAGAATCTCCACGAGCAGCTAGAAAGGCTAACATATCAGTTCCACATACAGCCCAGGGAATTTTGGATGGCTGGATACAACGAAGCACTATTCCATTTGGATGATCGTATCCAGATTGCCAACAATGAGGGCTACAAGCAAGGCTGGCTGAATGCCTTAGGTGTGTTGAAGCTCGAACAAGGACACTATATATGGGACTACCATGATCCCGGGTTGCTTGACCTGCCTGTGCCACCGTACAACTTGGAGATGGAGTGGATCCCTGCTCGGGCCATTCCTCGAAGCTTAATTTCAAAATACCTCGGTGACTATAATCTTCACTCTCAGATCGAGGTATCTCGTCCCGAGCATCTATTAGATCGACCTTCTGTGATGAACGTCAGGATGCTGAAGCATTTGAACTTCATCAATTCTCCTCAGTCTTTCAATGATCCGCCTGCTGGCGAGGAACCTGTATCAAAAGCTGATGGGAAAAGACCAATATAATAGGAATTTTTAATGTAACAGTTAGTATACATATCAATGTAACTTTCATTTTATCATCAATGTAATTTATTTCGAATTTAATGAAAAACTTTCATTTCTGTTTGCAAATCTTAATTGCTATTGTCTTGTAAATATCAACACTTTACATTTAGGCATATCTGTTAAAAAGATAATAATATTGTGCTGTTCATCGACCAACTTAGTAATAAAAAAGTTACAAGTATCAGTAATGTTTCTCGATCACTTAATAATAAAGTAATGAGTATAAAAATGTTTAAAAAAATTTCAACGAACCAAGGTTGTTAAATTGTGCTCGTCGACCAACTACAGTTAGTGGGTTTTTATCCCCGACCAGCCATACTTGGTAGATTTTTGTCTTTTTTATAAAATGTGTCTGACCAACCAAGGTAAATAAATTCTCCTCGTCGACCAACTACGTTGGTACAGTTTGGAATATTTTCTCCTCTTCGACCAACTACGTTGGTACAGTTTGGAATATTTTCTCCTCGTTGACCAACTATGTTGGTACAGTTTAGAATATTTTTTCCTCGTCGACCAACTATGTTGGTACAGTTTGGAATATTTTCTCCTCGTTGACCAACTATGTTGGTACAGTTTGGAATATTTCGTTTCCTAGCCAAACAGGTTGGCATTTTTAGGAATATTTCTCCTCGTCGACCAATTATAGTTAGTGGGTTTTTTATCCTTGACCAACCATACTTGGTACAGTTTGGAATATTTTATCCTCGTCGACCAACTATGTTGGTACAGTTTGGAATATTTTCTTCTCGTCGACCAACTATGTTGGTACAGTTTGGAATATTTTCTCCTCGTCGACCAACTATGTTGGTACAGTTTGGAATATTTCGTTTCCTAGCCAAACAGGTTGGCATTTTTAGGAATATTTCTCCTCGTCGACCAATTACAATTAGTGGGTTTTTATCCCCGACCAACCATACTTGGTACAGTTTGGAATATTTTCTTGAGTAGTCTGCCGAGCTATACCGAGCAGTGCATAGCACTAGTATTCCCCGAAAATTTTTCAATAAACAGAGAGACTTGCAGAATATTGTCATTTTATTCATACTGATGGAAGCTGCGTTACATATACATCACTGATAATACTTGCGCAGGTGCTCTGCATTCCAGGCATTTTTAAACTCCTCGCCTTCTAAAGTTGATATTCGATAAGTTCCTGGTCGAACAACTTCTGTAACTCGGTATGGTCCATGCCAGTTTGCCTCCAGTTTATTATGTTTTTGAATTACTTTCTTTAGCACATAGTCTCCTTCTTTCAGGTCGCACTTCTTCACCCTCTTGTTGTAGAACAAAGCTGTTCGCTGCTGGTAAGCAGCATTCCTAATGGCTGCTTCTTCTCTAACTTCCTCGAGCATGTTTAAATCCAGTCTTCTCATTAAGTCGCTGACAGGGGAATTGAAATTCAGTACCCTGTGTGTTGGGAGGCCCAACTCGGCAGGTATGACAGCTTCACTTCCAAACGCCAGCATGTATAGTGATTCTCCAGTTGCTACTCGGGGAGTAGTTCGGTAAGCCCAAAGTACTGATTGTAGCTCGTTGATCCAGTTTGCTTTCGCATCATCCAATCTTTTCTTCAAACCGTTCAGCAGCGTTCTGTTTGTCACTTCAGTTTGACCATTGCTTTGAGGATGGCCTGGTGCTGAGTGGACCTTCAAAATATTTGACTGATGACAATAGGCGACAAACTCCTCGTTATCAAATTGTGTCCCATGGTCTGTGATGAAGGCATGAGGGAGACCATATCGACAAATAATGTTCTTCCAAACAAATTGGTACACCTTCTCGTATGTCATATCAATGAGTGGCTCAGCTTCTACCCACTTAGTAAAATAATCCACTGCGACGACGAGGTACTTGAACCGTCCTCGGGTCGTTGGCAGTGGTCCAACCAAATCAATTCCCCACATGGCAAATGGCCAAGGGGAAGTTATGGGTGACAACAATGTTTGTGGAGTTCTTCGGATGGAGGAAAAGCGCTGGCACTTGTCACATTTCTTGGCATAGGCTATACAATCTTCCCTCATCGTCGGCCAGTAGTATCCCTGCGTCATCACCCTTTGTAAAAGTGTCCGACCTGCTACATGTGCTCCACAAGACCCTTCATGGATCTCTTCAATCAAATCTTTCACCTCGGTGGGATGTACACATCTCTGTAAACCTGCTATAATTCCTCGTCTATATAAAACACCATTAGTTAGTACATACCGAGCAACTTTAAACTTTAATTTCTTGGCTGCAATCTTGTCAATTAGCAATTCTCCCTCCTCGATATATACCCTGATGGGATCCATCCAAGATGGTCCCAAATCAAGGGTGATAAAGTTCATCGTCAGATCTTTATCTATACTCCGACCAGCTAACACTTCAATTGGGATTGTTCGTCGTAGCTCGGTGCGAGTAGCTGATGCTAGTCGAGCTAGGGCGTCTGCTCTCGCATTCTCCATTCTTGTAATTCTCACCAGCTGAATAACGGCAAATTCTGACAACAGTTCCTTTGCCTTTGCATGATATCTGATCATTAATTCTCCTCTAACTGCATATACTCCCATCATTTGGTTTACAATCAATTGAGAGTCACTGAAGATCACAACCTACTGTGCCTCCATAATTTTTGCTAAATTAAGACCTGCAATCATGGCCTCATATTCAGCCTCATTGTTGGAAGCTTTGAATTGGAAACGCAAGGCGTATTCCATGTCGACCTCGTCCGGAGTGATCAGAACTATCCCCGCGCCACATCCTGCAGTGCAAGATGATCCATCTACATATAGCCTCCATATAGGTAACTCGTTTTCAAATTTTTGATCAGTTAGAGTTCCTCAGTGAAATATTTGCTGCTTCCTTTCATCCTCCCCAGATTTTTCTTGCTCCTCGTCGATCATCTTTTCTTGCCCTTTTACCAACCGAGGTTGGTCTGAGCTCGAATTTAATGATCCTGTAACATCCACTTGCCCTTTTACCAATCGGAGTTGGTCTGAGCCAGTGTTTGTTGACCCTGTAACATCCACAGGTTGATCAGCGAGTAACTCTTATTCCTCATCCGGAGTCCTCCCAACTATCTCTGCATCACATCCTGTAACATCCACACTCCCTTTTACCAATCGGAATTGGTATGGGCTTGTGTTTGTTGATCCTGTAACATCCACAGGTTGATCAGCGAGCAACTTTTGCTCCTCGGGGGTATCAGGATAGGTGAACTCCGCTATGAATCTGCTACAGCCTTCCCTTTTAGTGATGACCTGGGTTCATAAATTATATCATATTCTCCGAGTTCTATTGCCCAGTACATTAATCTCCCTGATTTTTCTAGCTTGTGAAGGGCTTGTCTCAATGGCACATCGGTATATACTACTATCGTGTGAGCCTGAAAGTATGGCCTCATTCTCCTACTCGCCTTAATCAGTGCCAGTGCCAATTTCTCCAGCCTTGGATATCTAATCTCTGATCCTCGGAAGGCCTTACTTGTGTAGTAAATTGGCGTTTGTACTCCATTCTCCACTCTGATCAACGCCGAGCTAACTGCATTCTCAGACACTGTAAGGTATAAATACAATTTTTCTCCCATCACCGGCCTGGATAACAGTGGGGGTGCTCCCAAGTATTTCTTCAAGTCTTGAAAGGCCTTCTCACATTCATCATTCCACTCAAAAGTCTTTCTGAGTGTCTTGAAGAATGGGAGACATCTATCAATCGCTCACGACACAAATCTGTTGAGTGCCGCTACTCGTCCTGTGAGACTCTAAACTTCCTTCTTCGTTGTTGGAGATCGCAGCCCTAACAGAGCGTTGATCTTTTCAGGATTTGCTTCAATGCCTCGTTGATTGACAATGTACCCGAGGAACATGCCTTCTCGTACTCCAAATATGCACTTCGTCGGGTTCAGCTTCATTTGATATTTATCTAGTTGATCAAAAGTTTGACTTAAGTCAACTAGATGATCGACAGCTTTCTTGCTTTTTGTCAGCATGTCGTCAACATAGACTTCCATATTGTCACTGATTTGTTCAGCAAATACCTTGTTCATCAGCCTCTGATATGTCGCACCTGCATTTTTTAAACCAAAAGGCATAACATTATAACAATAAGTTCCCCTAGGGGTAATGAAAGAAGTACTTTCCCTGTCTTCAGGTTTCATCTTAATCTGATTGTAACCAGAATATGCATCCATGAAGCTCAGCAACTCGTGTCCCAAGGTAGCATCCACAAATTGATCAATTCGGGGAAGTGGAAAGTGATCCTTCGGGCATGCTTTGTTGAGGTCGGTGAAGTCTACACACATCCTCCATTTGTTATTCTTCTTCTTTACCATCACCATATTAGCTAACCAATCTGGATATTTTACATCTTCAATGAAATAAGCTTTCTGGAGTTTCTCGACTTCCTCCTGTATAGCTTGATTCTTCTCGGGACTGAATAACCTTCTTCTCTGCTTCACACGCTTGATCTCCTTATTCACATTGAGCTCGTGACATAAGAAGTTTGGATCTATCCCAGGCATATCTTCATGACTCCACGCAAAAGTTTGTCTTCTGCTTCTAAGGAAAGTTATCAATTCCTGTTTTAGTGAGGCTTCCAATGATGAACCTATTTGAGTAGTTCGTTCAGGGTGTTCGTCATCCAGAATGATATTTTCAGTAGTTTCTACCACTTGACCTTTCACGAGTTGCGACTCATCTTGAGGATCCAAGGTTTCAATTTCTGCACCTTCATCCACTTGATAGGTAGCAGTCTTTTTCTTCGATTCTTCTAATTCTTCTTGCTCGGCGGATGAATAATGGCACTCCTGAGCTACTTTCTGATCACCTTTCACAACTCCTACTCCGAAGTTTATTGGAAATTTAAGGCACTGATGCACTGTAGATGGTACAACCTCGAATTTCTTCAATCCTACTCTTCCCATGATGATATTGTACGATGACTGGACATTCTTATCCATCACGAAGAATCGTATTCTTTCTGTCCGACAAGCAGGCCATGTACCAATGAATATATCCAACTTGATCGTCCCAAGTGGAAATACTTTCTCGCCAGCAAAACCGATGAGGGGTCTGTGGTAAGGCTCCAATTGAGATAGCTTTAAATTTAAACTATCGAAACACGAGTAGAACATGATGTCTGCCAAGCTACCGTTATCGACCAACACTCTTGAAATCATTACCTCCTTCATTCTCATTTTGATCATTAGTGGGTCTTCATGAGGATACAAAACTCCCGCAAGATCATTCTTTGAAAACCCAATGACCAATTTTTCTTTGTTCACCTTTCTCGGGCGATCTTCCTCAGCTAAATTTATTCGCTGAATGTACGAGCAAGCTTGAGCCTCTCCGAGGTAAGCTTTTCTTTCTGCAGTAAGGTCTCCTCCTCCTGCATCTCCTCCTGTAATAACATTACAATCAAATGACCCAAAGCGTATTGAAAATACCTATCGTTCTAGCTGCCTTGGTTTCTTGGGAAGATCGGGGTCATCATCTGGATCATCTTCATGGTTTCTCTTCTTTTTCTCCTCTGCTCGACGAGGAGATCTAGACTTCTCTCTAGTTTGGTCGTTGTTTCTTCTTTCTCCTCCCCGATCAACATACTTTGCTAGCTTTCCTCGTCGGATGAGTGTTTCAATCTCGTTCTGAAGAGCTATGCAATTTTTGGTCATATGACCATGATCCTTATGGAACTCACAATATTTCTCCCTATTCCTCGTGTCAGGGTCTGACTTCATTTTCTTTGGCCAGTTTAACTCCTCGCTGTTCTTAATTTCTTTCAGGACGTGGTTGATATTTGCCTTCAAAGGCGTGTAATTATCAAATTTCTTCAAGACCTCCCATGACGACCTACTTTTGGAATGTTTGTCACCACCATTGTTCTTATGCTCTTTCGTCTTAGCTTTATCACCTTCCACCTTGGTTTCTTTGGCGTCCATATTCTTCTTCGCAGACATAGCCTCCTCGGCATTCATAATCTTGAACGTTTTTCCCATCAGGTCCGACATGGTTCGAGGTGGATCTTTGGCCAAAGTGTAATACAACTTGTTCGGCAGCAGTCCACTCATAAAAGACGTAATCGATGTCTTCTCCTCATAATCAAAGACTTCGAGCTTCTCATTATTAAAACGAGTTATATAGTCTCTAATACTCTCACCAGCTTTTTGTCTAACACTTAACAAATGTGCTACTCGTTTAACTGGCTTTGCTCCGAAGCAGAAATTCCCAATGAATAACTCGGCCAGTTGAAGAAAAGTTAAAATCTTACCCCGAGGAAGATTATTATACCATATCTGAGAAGATCCGGTAAGAGTTCTCGAGAATGCCCTGCATCTCATCTCGTCTGGGACAGCATAGATGTCGGCAGCAGCTTGATATTGTTCTATATGAAGGACGGGGTCAGTCTTCCCATCATACTTGGGAGTCACAACAGGTGCTTTGAACTTCGATGGTGTTGGGAAATCAACAATGTCCTGGACAAAAGGTGTTCCCCGAACAAAGGTTAGTTGTAGAGGGTTCTTGGCCTTAGCCTCCTCATCTATCCTCCAGCCTCTGAATAGATCCTTTCCAAGCATCATTTCCTTCCTCGGGCCTATTGGTTCGGGCAACAGATCGCGTTGAAGTGGCTTCCTGGGATTTATCTCGACGAGCAGCTGATCGGTCAATAGATCCATCTTGACGAGCAGCTGGTCGCGACTGGGCAGATCCTTCCCTTAAATTTGATGGTCGTCGAAAGCTCCTCGACGCTGCATTAAGAGGACTTTTGTTCCTCCTAGGGCCTAATCGGTCGAAAGGAGAGGCCCTACTTAATCTTTCCAATGCGCTGGCCCTTTCGGGGGAGAGGGTAACACGTTGTTCAGTATCCGTGGCTCGCACAGACGAAGTTCGTCCAGGTTGATAAGAAGAATCTTCAGATTCCTCATTGCGATATGAATTAGTACGCCTAGTACGCACAGAAGGCGCATGGATATTTCTTTGAATGCTTCGTGATCCGGAATGGGCTGGCGCACCGCCATGGAGGGTTTGGATGAGTTGTCGCATCGTTTCTTGCATGACGGTCTGGCCCTGAGCCAGGCTCGCCATCATTCCAGTCAGATCTGGAATAATTGGTGGAGCAGATGGATTTGGAGGGGTTCCAGTGTTTCGATTGCTGGATTCAGGTATATCAGCCATTGGTATTGGATTGTTATTGGTGAGAAAACGATATTACCAGTCGATTCCCACAGACGGCGCCAATCTGTTGATGTAAAAAATTAGATCACTCTAATAATTCAATCACAGATAAATAAATGAGACAAAAGATTTTAAAGTGGTTCAGCCTTATAAGAATGGCCTACGTCCACTGTTATTTTATTGCTGATTGTTTGGGAATTCTAGATTACAAGAAATTCCGTTCTAGATCCCAAAGTTTGGATTCAGGATCAGATCCCTTACAATGAGGATTTGACAATGTATTTATAGCCTTGAGGCTGTAATGTGAAAGGGTAATACATTAAATGATATACATATGAAAGGGTAATACATTTAATGCCCTCTTTGCGTGTGCGTCTGAATGATAAGCATTTAATGAATCAGTTGAACTGTTGGTTATCCAGCTATTACTGCTCTGTTCGAGATGCAACTCGAACCGCCTGAGTAGCTCGGACCGCCTAAGCTTTCTGGTATTCAAGAGTTCCTCGGAGAGGTCTGTTCCTCGGAGCGTATGAGTTCCTCGGTGAGGTCTGTTCCTCGGAGCGTATGAGTTTCTCGGAATAACATGGTTCCTCGGAGCGTGTGATCATCTCGGAAGTGCTTGTTGTTGTCATGTAGATAGCCACGTGTCTTCGTATGATTGATCCAAGTCAGCAGATTAAATTTGGCATCAACAACGTACTTTGAAAAATTTCGCCGTGCCTTCAGGCACGGTCATATGCTAGTATGTATATATATATAGGGGAAAGCTTATGTCTACACTAAGTTTGCATATCATTTTTTAAAATAGTAACAAATATTTTTGAGTTGTTTTTTTTTGTGTGATATTTAAACATTTCAAGGAATCCACATAAAAAAACTTAACTCATTTTTTTTTCTATTTTTAAAAAATCGATCAAACTTTCTCTCCTTTTAAGCACTTTAAAAGCGGCAAAAGTTTGACCGATTTTTGAAAAATAGCAAAAAAAAAATTTTGAGCTAATTTTTTATATAGATATGTTGAAATGTTTAAATATCACATTAAAAAAATCAACTCAAAAATATTCTTTTAATATTTAAAAAAAATTGGTATGCACAGGAGCCTACCCCCCCCCCCTCTCTCTCTCTCTCTATATATATATATATATATATATATATATCACATCTTCAAAGGAAGAGGACTGTTCACCTACATCATGATGTATACATCACATCATACATCACACCTAGTTCTAAGCCATAAGAAATATTTTTTCATTTTTTATATTTTTCTCTTGAAATTAACCTTCCAATCAACCCCTATTCAAAAAATTACGTCAAAATATATTTTGTAACTATTTCTAAAAAGTCAACAAAAAACTATTGGCGCAAACCCTGATAAATACATTTTCCTTTTGTTTTTTTCAATTTTTTTATTTTTCCCTTGGAAGGTTAATTTTAAGGCGAAAATACAAATTTGAATTTTTTTTTAGTGCTTACAACTCAGTGTGATGTATAGCGCATGATGTAAGTAAGAATCCTCCTATATATATATATAATGCTCTTGTGCGGACTGCCCTGCATTTTAACAGTACGGACTGGATATGTGTCGTCTGGCAGTGAAGAAAGAAATTATCGGCTAAATTATAGGGCTTTCTCTCTCTTTTCTGCACTCACCGCCAGATGACTCATGTCAAGTCCGCACTATTAATATACTAGATTGTCCGCACAAGAGCAGTATTGTATATATATATATACACACATAGCTCTTGTGTGGATTGTTCCGCATTTTAACAGTACGGAGCGGACATGTGTCGCCTGACGGTGCGCTTAGAAATTATTGGCTAAATTATATGTGATCTCTCTCTCTTTTCTTGGCTCACTTGTGCGGACTGCCCCGCATTTTAACAGTACGAACCGGACATGTCTCGCCTGACAGTGATGAAAGAAATTATCGGCTAAATTATAGGGCTTTCTCTCTCTTTTCTACACTCACCGTCAGATGACACATGTCAAGTTCGCACTCTTAAAATGCGGGACAGTCCGCGCAAGAGCAGCATTGTATATTTATATATATACATAGCTCTGGTGGGGATTGTTCCGCATTTTAACAGTGCGGTGCGGACATGTGTCACCTGACGGTGAGCTTAGAAATTATTGGCTAAATTATATATGACTTCTCTCTCTTTTCTTGGCTCACCGCCGGGTGACACATGTGTAAGTCCGCATTGTTAAAATGCGAACAAGTCCATACAAGAACAATATATATATATATATATATATATATATATATATATATATATATATATATATATATATATATATATAGAGAGAGAGAGAGAGAGAGAGAGAGAGAGAGAGAGAGAGATGGGCTCTCCAGCATACCTCATTAAACATACCTAGCAACATACCTATTTTTTTAAAATAGTAAAAAAAATAATTTTGAGTTAATATTTTTTATATGGGTTCAAGATATTTCAATGTGCCCCTCTAAAAATATTGAGATCAAAATACTGTGTTTTGATATTTTTAAGAAATAGGTACCAAAATGACAGTTTTAAAGGATAAAAACTGACAGTTTTTGACCTATTTTTTAAAAATAACAAAAAATATTATTTTCAATTGATTTTTTATAGGGGCACATTGAAATATCATGAACCCATGTAACAAATATAATCTCAAAATTATTTTTTTTATTATTTAAATAAAAGAGCATATTGCTAGGAGGTATGTTGGAGAGGCTCACTCTCTCTCTATATATATCTATATATATACACACAGAAAGACTCGTGTCCACATCAAGTTTGCACATCTATTTTTTAAAATATTAAAAAAAAAAATTTGTTGATTTTTAATGTGATATTTAAATATTTTAATGGACCCCTATAAAAAAATCAACCCAAAGAAAGTTTATTTGCTATTTTAAAAATATCAATCAAACTTTTATAAGTTTTATTGCAGTTTTTAAAGCACTTAAAAGCTGCAAAAGTTTGAACGATTTTTTTAAAATAGCAAAAAAAAAATATTTTTTTAATATTTAAAAAAAATTGGTGTGCGTCCGCACGTCTGCAAACTTAGTGTGCACATGAGTCTCTTTCACTCTCTCTCTCTCTCAGACTCCTGTGTACACTAAAGTTTGCACATCATTTTTTTTTAAATAGCAAAAAAATAAAAATTTGGCCTGATTTTTTTATATGGGTTCCTTGAAATGTATAAATATCACAAAAAAAAATCAGGTCAAAAATATTTTTTTGTATTTTAAAAAAATAATGTGCAAAATATAAATAATATATATATATATATATATATCCTTTATCATTATATTTATTGTTTCAAGACAAAAATACTCTCATTTTTCATCATCTTTATCATTAATTACCCAACATCAAATATCACTTTATTAGTAGGGTACTACAAAATCAAATATATCCTTGTACTGATTTTTTTTCCGTTTATGTACCTAATTAAAAATTATGTATAATTAGGAACATGAGATACCGTGTTGTAAACTGCTTTAACTACCAAACAAACAGTTTTGTAATATTTTTTTTTAATAAAAGACATGTATAACTGATTGTTTTATAAAAAAACAGTATTTTTTAATAAAAAAACTGTTTTTTAAAAACAAAAAATGTTTTCAATATAAAAAGTGTCTTTTTTATAATTAAAAAAAATTGGCATGTTTTTTGCCAAAAAAAGCAAAAAAGTATCTTCTATACACCATTTAATAGATGTGAACCCGCGTCAGTGCCTCAAACCACATCAATTTTTTTTCACAAAAATTGTACAAATTTTTAAAAACTAATTTATAAAAAAAAACATTCTTAGATTGTTTTCTATAAATATATATAAAAACTAGGAAAACGGTTGTTTTAAAAAAAATATAAAGAAAATAGTTTCTTAACGATTAAAACAGTTAGTTATATAAAAAAAATAATCTTGTTTTTTTTTAAAGTTTTTTTTAAAACCACTTTTTACGTTTTAGAGACAACTTTTATTTTTGTGATTTTTTTTTTTTTACAACTTTAAGAATTTTTGTGTTTTTCATTTCTTCATGAAATAAATATTAGCAGAGTTTTTTTCCCCTAAAATTATATTATGCTTCCATTCCACCACATAAACCTAGAGAAATGAAGTATTTGTTAATCCCCAAACAGTGAGTTATGGGAATGTCACCTACTTGTAAAAAGTTGCTTTTAAACGTAAAAAGTTGTTTTTAAAAAAACTTTTTGTAAAAACAAAACAACGGTTTTTTTTTATATAACAAATTGTTTTAACCGCTATGAAACTGTTTTCTTTATAAAAAAATTTATTTTTTTAAAAATAAATGTTTTCCTAGTTTTTGTATATACACTTATTGAATACAATATAAGATTTTTTTTTATAAATTGGGTTTTTTAAAATTTGTATAGTTTTTGTGAAAAAAAATTTATGCAGTTTGTTGCGATGGCGCGAACTCACATCCATTAAATGATGTATAGAAATTATTTTTTGTCTTTTTTGAAAGAAAGTATTTTTTGGACAAAAAACTTGCCCTTTTTTTTTAATAAAAAAGACCGTTTTTATATCGAAAACATTTTTTGTTTTTAAAAATCAGTTTTAAAAAATGATATTTTTTATTGGATAATTAATGATAAAAGATGATGAATAATAAGGGTATTTTTGTCTTGAATTAATAAAAGGTGTGAGTAAAGCGAAAAAGAATGTGTGTATAGCCCCTCCCTATATATATATATTTTGTATTTGTGGATTGAATAATCCAGTATTTTGTATCAATACATCATCCATGCAAGCATTATTACTGCCTCTTAACTAGCTCTGATAATTTTTGACACGATAATTTGTTTACGGTAATAACTTAATATCTGAACATGATACAATTAACTTGTAAAAATTTAAAAATATCAAAAATTTATACTCAAATTAAAATCACCCTCACTCAAAAATGACATGACTAATTCGAATGTATTTTTATTGCTGCGTCAGTTGTTTGAAAACTTTTCAATTGGTTGCTTTCCACACACACAAATTATAATTTCTTAATAGTCCAAGGAAGCGAAGGACAAAAGGGATTTGCTACCGCATCTCTCTCTCTCTCTTTCAATTTTCAATGGGAGCAGTGCAACCTACCTACATCCACCAACCCTGCCATTACATCAGGGAAAACGACAGAAGCATTTACAAGTTTGATAAAATAATATCTTTGTGGATCTAAAACGTAGTTGACAAGAAGTTACATTCATACAAGAGTAATGATACTTTTATCGGGAGTTAGCACCGGGTTAGTACATAATGTGCTTTATATGGCTTGTATCCTGGCGGGACCCACATCATAGTACAAGCCATATAAAGCGCATTCGATACTAGCCCGGTGCTAACTCCTGGTAAGAGTAACATTTTCCTTCGTATAATCTCCCTTGTATGCATCTTCAAACTTAATACCACCTGCACTTCACTTCCCTTAAAATAACGACAGTAAAAACTGGGTGGACGTCACCAAAGCTTGAAATTGTCAAGTGGTTGGTAGGCACTACGATTTTGGGTAGCGAAAGCAGCGGACTAGAAAGCTGACTCATAAAGAAAAGGAGAGACAAATTCGTGACCTATTTTCACATTTTTTTATCAAACACCGAAGAAAGAAAATAAAGTTATTATTAGAAAACTTATTATTCTGGACCTTTAATTTACATTTATTGATTTCAGAATACATATATTTTTGAAAAAAATTAGAGGAACAAATATAGCCATATTCAGAAAAATACTTTATATTTGTGGAAATTTATTATTCAAGCATAGAATTATTTAATTTCTTTAAAATAGTGAATTCTGGAATGTTTTTATAAGTAGAATGTTAATTAGTTAATTTTTGGAATACTAATATTAATAATAATGTTAATATTTTAGTGGAACATTAGCATTAATAATAACGTTAATATTTTAGTTTGACGTTTATTTAAGTGGGGCGTTAATCAATAATAACGTTTATACTTTGAGGCAAAAAATCTCTTATTATCACATGTTAATCTGTAACATGTTAATCTGTAACATGTTTATAATTCCATGTTATGTGTTTGATAATGGGATTTAGAATGCATGTTTAAGATTGAATTTTTAGAAAAATGACACCGAGTCAAATATCCATTTTTAGAAATATATGATTACTTGTACGTGTTAGGGGATCCGTATTTACAACAAATTATACGTAACCGAGTATAAATAGGGATTCAAAATGAAACAAAACTCCCAATTAATATTTCCTAATCCAAATACCCATTTGCAATAATCCCAAAATCAAATCGAGTTAGAACCGAGTTGTAACAAATTTGACCTAAAAACAATAACAAATCAACGAATCGACTTAGAATGGTTCGTGATTCTAGGTGTTTGAACATATATATAGGGAAAGGTTCAAAACTAAACTTAAATCTTAACAAAAAAAATCCTAAATAATCCATTAATGTTAATTCTTATGTTATAATTGGTCCGCGCCAGAGGCAGCAGACACATGTTTGACACGTGGGTGGGGAGGGGTAAGGTGTGTGTATTAAAAAAAATAGGCGTGCCCATTGTCGTTGGCGTAGACCAATCAAAATATAAAAATTAAAGAGTTGTCAAGGTGTCTTTTTATTAAAGTTCATTTTGAACCGCTCCCTACACACACACACACACACACACACACACACACACATATATATATATATATATATATATATATATATATATATAGATATACAGAGCCGTTCTGGAGCGGACTCAAAGAACGGATTTACTAACGGACCACTCCCAAACGACGTAGTTTTAGGGGTGAAATTACAAGAAAACCCTCACTTCACCCGGTTTTCATGTAATTTCACTCCCAAAACTACGTCGTTTGGGAGTGGTTCGTTAGTAGCCCGTTGTTTAGGTCCGCTCCAGATCGGCTCTTTATATATATATATATATATACAGTCCAGCTCTTGTGCGGAGTATTCCGCATTTTAAGAATGCGGACCGAACATGTATCATCTGGCGGTGAACCCGGAAAAGAGAGAGAGTGCCTATAATTTAGGCGATAATTTTTATGCGCACCATTAGGTGACACATGTTCATTCCGCATTCTTAAAATGATGACAAGTCCGCACATGAGCATTATTATATATATATATATATATAAAAGAAAAAATAAAACATAAACGAATTGGAATCAACTCGTACCCCCTGATTTGGAGTTTTCCATTTCGCCGGCAATGGCTTATGGTGGTCGGGGCTCCGATTACACACACACGCACCGAATTTCAAAGCTACTTTAATGGAAGAAATGGAGAGAAAAACCGAAATAAAAGAAAGAAGAGGGATAACCCAGTTCGACGGAGGAGAGAGAGAGAGGGAAGGAAGCCGGAGGTCCTGTCGGGGGTGGAGGTTCTTGGACTAGGGGTTGGGGTTTCGTATGGCGGAATAGGGAGAGGTGAGAAAGTCGGCCGACTTCGAGGGTTTTGACAGAGGGTGGTTGTGTTCCTTCGTGGGTTTTGATCATTTGAACAACGTTGGTTGCTTCATGGTTTTTATGGATATTAAAATAGGGATTTGAGGCTCGCTAACGTCTTATGTGAGAAAGAGAACAGTATGAACCCTTTCGTGGGCTGAATGTAAACAGAAGAAAGGACTACATGTCCAACAAAATAGATAACTGAAAAAAAAAGAATAGGCTAAGTCGTCTACTTGCAATTATCCTTCAGCTTCCACAACATCACGACAACTGAATAGAGTCTCCTATGACTGGTGTCCCTGTGGCTGAGCCCCTAAAAATAATGGAACAATAGAAAGATATACAGAAAAATGGGTCAGAGCCCGAGTTAAAAACAATTTAAAATAGCGAGTGCTTAAATTGATTAAGTTAGCACAATTATTATTCAAGTTAACTTAGTGTACTCACTTGAGATACTTACGCCTCGGTCTAGTGTGCACGCCTAACGAGTCTAACTACCCATACTAGTCATGATACCCTGACTGGCTACTAAGTACATACTATTATGCTGGAAAGACTCCCTACATAACTCAAAGCCGATGTGCTTAAGATGTTGATATAAGTTTAGAATTTCTTTAGTGTATTCTCATATTCTTCTTAATGCCCAGCTGATAATACCATAAGTACACTTATTAAAAATAGTCATCAACATAAGACACCAAATAAGATTTCGGTATACATACATTATTCTCTTATGTATACATATCAATTTATATATAAATATAGCAATATTGCACCCCTGGTTGAGAAACCCTTAGTGCTATGCATACTCGGCTATCTAGTCCCACTGCAACGCTCACGCATAGAGGACAACTAGTTCAATCTCTCGAGAACCAATAAAAATACAAACACCTATTGGAGGCGAACATAGTCTCAAGCCGATGGACTACACACATACCTACGCACCAATACAACCGTTATCACTATCATTCTCACAGATATCCCGTACCTAGGTTCCATACTCTATTGGTATGACTCTAAATCCCCCGAAGGCACACAAGATCCAATCGTCCACAACGCGTTAACCTCCGTTCGATAGCTAGTAGCTAGGTATGTCACACACATAATATTTTGAGTAATAAGCATACACACAACTTATAAAATTTCATTGACTTTATCGCAACCTAGTATTCGTAGTACGTATAATATATCCCCTATTATACCCCGTACCTTATTTGTATATATTCTCCCTTGTATTTTCGCATCTCTCTAATTCTAAGAATTTCATACCTTCTGAGGGTCGAAATTTTCTCCGCTCACTAATAATTATCAATTTTAAGTCACTCGACATTCATACAGGTCTAACACTCATTTAAATAAGCCTACGGGAAGTTTGAAAAAAAATCGGGCCTTAAGAGTCATTGTGGAATCTCGTTAGAAGACCTAGGAAATCTCGTTCGAACGAGGTTCGTTTGAACGAAGCCTGCTTCGAACGAACTACCAAACTCGTTAGAAGGGCCACTGAAATCTCATCAGAAATCTCGTTCGAACGACCTGGGCTGAACTTCTAACAAAATTTCCGCAGTTGCCCAATTCATCTTCAAAGTTCGTTTTTCCAGATTTTCTCCTCTACAATCTCAACCTAAACCCATTCCAACCCAAGTACAAGGTTTCCAAACTACTCTAAGTCACCCTAGAACCCTTCTTAGCATAGTTCAGGGGTCAAATCCCTCTAATCATCAAGTAAATTCAACAAATTCCTAAATTTTCCCATGAGTCATATTAATATAAACCCATAATTATTAATCAATAAAAATCCCATTTTTATTTCGTGATTAACATCTAATTCACCAAATTTCACATTCCTATTAAGGGGACAAATCCACTACATGCAAACCGCCATCGAATTTCTAAGATTCCTACATAACCTCATCATGGTAAACCAATTTTGGTATCAATAGTTCTAAAACCTTAACATATGTTAACAAGAATAATAAATGCTAAGAGAAAGAGCAAGATAATCATTTGTCTTAAAATAAACTTCTGATTCGCGAGTTGAAATTGGTATGGGAACGATCCTCTTGACACGATCTACGCGTTGATGTACTTTTTGGTATGAAAGCTTGAGTTCTTGACTTAGGGCTCTAATGGAGTCTTCTTCTTCTTCTTCTTCTTCTTCTTCTTCTTCTTCTTCTTCTTCTTCTTCTTCTTCTTCTTCTTCTTCTTCTCTCTCTCTTTTCCTCTCTTTCTCACGTAGGTGGAGACTGATAGGCCACTAACCCTAAATGATTTTAATTAAACCTAATTTTCGTCCATTTAATTACCCAAAAATTCTAAAAGACCAAAATACCCCTCTGGGTGTCATTTTGGGCTAAATATCCTGGACTCCAAATAAAATACTCGAATAGTGTTTTCTGACTATCTCGACCCTTCTGAACACTCTGGCGCACTCAAAATAGTCATCCGAGTTATTCAAAAATAATTTACCTTTTTAAACCCCCAAATACATACTAGTGACGTGATTCATACGCGTCCCAAATATTTATAACATAACTGCCGTGTATCTCATCCCCGACCATAATATTGTTTCAATAACTACTAACTCTCATCACACTAGTAATTATTATCATAAAATCGGATTAATTACCATTTAAATTTTCTCCCTTTAATTTAATTAATCCCCATTTTCCATAATTTCATAAAAATAAATATAAAATACGGAGTATTACATACTTCCCCCTAATAACAGAATTTCGTCCCAAAATTCGGAAAGAATGTATATATACCTGGCAAGAATAACTCTGGATAACGTTCACGTATGTCATCCTCGCACTCCCAGGTTGTTTCCTCAATATTATGGTGCCGCCACTGAACACGTACTAGTGGTACTATTTTCGATCTCAACTTCCTCTCGCTACGGTCTAGAATAACAACTGGCCCGTCCTCGTAGGAACTATCAGGCTGTAAGTCTATTTCCTCCAACGCAATGTCGGTGTGGGCCAATTCATCTTGAAGAAATCTCCTCAGCGAAGAGATATGGAACACGTCATGGACTCTATGGAAGTGCTCCGATAACCCAAGTCTATAAGCAACTGACTCAATCCTCTCGATAATGGTAAAGGGCCCTACATACCTAGGCACCAACTTTCCCTTTTTCCCAAAACGCATAACTCCCTTCATAGGAGACACCCGAAGTAACGCCTGATCTCCAATATTGAACTTGTGAAAATACCGTTTGGCGTCATCGTAGCTTTTCTGTCAGTCTTGGGCGACCTGAATACGGCTCCGTATCAACTCAATCCTCACCGAAGTATCCTAAATCACTTTCGGACCAAGTAACTTATTGTCCCCCACCTCTAGCCAACATGATGGGGAACGACAAGGTCTGTCGTATAGTGCCTCGAATGGAGCCATACCGATAGCAAACTAGTAGGAGTTATTATAGGCAAACTCCACCAGTGGAAGGTACTGCTCCCAACCTCCGCCAAAATCAATGATGCACATACGTAACATGTCCTCCAACATCTGATTCGTTTGCGGGTGATAGGCTGTGCTCAATCGCAACTCCGTACCCAACGCTTCCTGAAAACTCTTCCAAAATCGAGACACAAACACTTTATCTCTGTCAGACATGATATTAAGAGGTACTCCGTGGAGTCTCACTATTTCTGCTATGAATATTTGGGCGTACTATCCCGTGGTGTAGTCTGTCCTTGCTGGCAGAAAGTGGGCTACCTTGGTCAGTCGATCCACTATCACCCATACCGAATCGTGACCTCTTTGCAATATGGGTAATCCCGTGATGAAGTCCATGGAAATGTTTTCCCATCTCTACATAGGAATCTCTAATGGCTGCAGAAGTCCCGCCGATCTCTGATGATCCACCTTTACTAGCTGACAAGTGGCACATTTCGAAACGAACTCGGCAATATCGTTCTTCATCCCGATCCACCAGTACTGTCTACACATATCCTGGTACATCTTATCCCCTCCAGGGTGTACTGCAAATCGAGAACTATGCGACTCTTCCATCACCTTGTGTCGCAAATCTTCACCCTCGGGAACAACCAATCTCCCATTGAAACGTAGACCCCCGTCTGAACCCACTTTGTAAGACTCACCCCCCTCGGCTAGAAGCTTCACTATCTGACTTTGGCAGAACGGATTATCTGCCGGAGTCTGTACTACTCCCGTAATAATCTGAGGCGTAACCGTCATCACAGACATAGATGATCGAGCCACCGCATCCTGGTTTCCTAACTCCTTCCATTTCGCTTTCCACACCTCGGCCAACTCAACGACTGGCCTACGACTCAACCCGTCTGCTACCACGTTAGCCTTCCCCGGGTGGTACTGGATGTCAAATTTTACAAACTCAATCCACCTACGTTGATGCATATTTAACTCCTTCTACATGAAGAGGTACTGTAATGACTTGTGGTTCGTAAATAAATGAAATTTCTCCCCTAGGAGGTAATGTCTCCAAATCCGAAGTGCACACACCACCACCGCCAATTCTAAATCGTGGGTGGGGTAGTTCCTCTTGTGAGGCTTAAGATTACGGGAAACATAAGCAATAGCCTGATCCTCCTGCTGCAGTACACCTCCAAGCCCTAATAAGGACGCATCAGTGTAGACTAGATACTCCACTCCCAGCTTGGGTAATGCTAACACTGGTGCTGAGGTTAACTTATCTTTCAACTCATCAAAGGCTAACTGACAGGCGTCACTCCAGATAAATGGCACCCCTTTACGAGTCAGGTGTGTCAACGGACCCTCTATCTTTGAAAACCCTCGAATGAATCTCCTGTAGTATTCGGCTAAGCCCAATAAACTACGTATCTCGGTTGGTGTCATGGGCTTTCCCCACTCCCTCATCGCTGACACCTTCTCCGAATCCACGGATATCCCTCTATCGGAGATGATATGCCCCAAGAACTATACCTCCTTCAACCAAAACCCACATTTCTCGTATTTTGCGTACAACTCATGCTGGCGCAGTGTCTGTAAAACTTGTCTCAAGTGCTCGACATGATCCTCCTCGGTCTGTGAGTAAACCAGAATGTCATCTATGAATACGATGACGAACTAGTCCAGGAAATCTCTGAACACCCTGTTCATCAAGTCCATGAACACGGTTGGGACGTTGATTAGCCCGAAAGGCATAACCCCGAATTCATAGGAACCATATCTCGTCAAGAAGACAGTCTTCGACACGTCCTGCTCCCTGATACATAGCTAATGGTATCCCGATCTCAAATCAATCTTCGAGAAGAAAGCCGCTCCTCTCAACTGGTCGAATAAGTCATCGATTCGAGGCAGTGGATATTTGTTCCATATCGTGACTTTATTCAACTCCCGATATTCAACATAGAACCTCAACGATCCATCCCTCTTCTTAACAAGCAGTACGGGAGCACCCCACGACGAAGTACTCCTACGGATAAACCCCTGCCCCAACAATTACTCAATCTGGTCACGTAACTCCCTCATCTCTGCTAGATCCATGCGATAAGGTGCGCGAGCTATTGGTTGAGTATCTGGCGCTAAATTAATAACGAAGTCTATCTCTCTACTCAGTGGTAACCCCAAAATCTCCTGAAACACATCGGCAAACTCTCGAACTACAGGAATCGAATCAAGCGGTACCACATCCTCCATAGAGGTCTCCTCCTCTATATAGTATAAATGAGTGGACGATCCTCCCTCAGAGCGAGGCATCGCCACCAGAAACATCTCCTGCCCAGGTATGGCAAAAATTATACTTAATATAACAATCAATCATGGCCCTATACCTGACAAGCCAATCCATACCCACAATCGCGTCATATTCGAATATGTCTAATCCAAGCATGTCAGCGGGTAAGATAAACCTCCCAATCTTTATACCCACTCCCCGATAAATAAAAGAAATAACGAAACCCCTACTCAATGGCGAATCCACACAAGTAACCGTACTCTCTAATGTATTAAATAATCCTGTAGTACGTGCAAACCCCGTGGAAATAAAATAATGTGTGGCTCCTGTGTCAAATAAAATGCGCCCCAATGTTCCCTGGATAGAAAACATACCCTCAATCGCTGGCGGTTCCTGCGAGATTGCGGCCTGGTGTAGATTATAGACTCGTCCATACTGAAGCTGCCCTTTCGAAACTAGGGTTTCTGGAATGGGTGGCAATGTTGGCATTTGTGGAGGTGCTGGAAGAGCTACGGGAAATAACAGTATCTGGGGTTCCTGACGAACACCTTGCTGCTGCTACTGGCCTCTACCCTTCTGAGGGCAGTCCTTGCGTTTGGGGCCAGTATTGCCACATGTGAAACATCTCACTGGGAAGGGTCCTCCCCTCTGTCCCTATTTTCCCCGGTCGTGATAGCCGTTACCACCCCTCCCTTGGCCAATCTGGCCCTGTTGAAACTGTTGCTGATCCTGCTGGCCCTGATTGCCGTGTTGGCCCTGATGTTGAAAGCCTCCCTGTCCATGTCTAAAACCTCCTGACCTGAACCTCTTAGGATCCCCTTGCTGGGAACCCTGATCACTATGCCTATGTTGACCTTGAACTGCCTCTGCCCCACCGACACTATTCCCTCCTGCCCTGCCTGTCTGGCTGGATTCTCCCACTTTCTTAACCTCAGATAAATGGAGGCGGTGGCCTTGGCAGCGGAGTAGTGCTGCGTTGACCACACCTGAATAGGTGGCCAAGGAGAGATTGCCTATTAAATACTGGCGGATCCTCCATTTCAACCCATCCATGAAGTGCTGAATCTTTTTCTCTTCGGTCGGGATCTCACTCGGTATAATGTTAAGAAGATTAGTGAACTCTACCTCGTACTCTGCCATGGTCCTTCCCTCCTGCTTCACATTTGCCAACTTTTGACTCATCTCTGTTTGGACAGTCAAAGGGAAATACTTGCGGTCGAACCGCACCCAAAAGTCTCGGATACTGAGTGTCTATCTCCTCAGCGGTGGTGATAGACTCCCACCACTGCAGTGCTGCCCCCACCAGTTTGAGCGTGGCCAAAATCTGACTCTGTACCTCCGTGCACTTGTGCAACCTCAAATGCCTTTGTATGTCCTTTTTCCATTGTCTCACTACGACTACATCGGAGCTTCCTGAAAACTCCGGAGGATGCGCCTTCTGGAAGGCATCCCTAACACGCTCCCAAGCAGACGGGAAAGCCTGGGCCTGAACTGGAGCCACCACCGGTGCCTTAGGTGGTGCCTGTTACAATACGGCTAAAGCATCATTTATCGCCTGAGCTACATGGCAGCCACTTTAGCGGCATTCATCATACCCTGAGCAGGTGCAGGCTGAGGCTCTGGCTGGGCATCCCTGGGAACTCTTTGTGCACGTTTAGAAGGCATCTGAAAAGAGATAAAAGTTTCATAAGTCTACAGTTATTTTCTCAAAATAGCAGAAGAACGTAAAACGTATGAAGAGTACAACAATCCTAAAATATAGGGCTCTATATCAAAGGACGCTACGCGGAAACATAATAAACTGTACATATCATAAGGACACTAGAATATGATGTTTTGATACCACCTGTGTCACCCCGCCTAATTAATTACCGGGTGATCAGTCTGTAATTAATTAATTTCAGAATATCAAGTTGGTTAAGATAATGCATCATTATCGAAAACTCAAGTTTTAATTTAATAAAAGCCAACCACCTAGTATTTAAAAAAGGGTGATCAAATTTTATCTTGTTACTAACCAATATAAAAAAGAGTACCAACAAATGCCATGCATCACAGTAGTATAAATAAAGTTTAACTGAAGTAAAATAAATGCCTGGAGTAAAACATATCCAGATACAATCCCATACAATAAATCCAATAAAAGAAAATCAAATCTAAGAGAGAATTTAAAACAACTAAATCTCTGAATGTAAACAGAAGCAAGGACTACATGCCCAACATAATAGATAACTGAAAAAGAAAGAATAGGCTGAGTCGTCTACTAGAAATTATCCTGCAGCTTCCACAGTAGCTACAACACGACAAATGAATAGAGTCTCCTAAGGCTGGTGTCCCTGTGGCTGGGCACCTAAAAATAATGGAACAATAGAAAGATATACAGAAAAACGGGTCAGAGCCCGAGTTGAAAACAGTTTAAAATAGCAAGTGATTAAATTGATTAAGTTAGCACAATTATTATTCAAGTTAACTTAGCGTACTCACTTGAGATACTTACCCATCGGTCTAGTGTGCACGCCTAACGAGTCTAACTACCCATACTAGTCATGATACCCTGACTGGATACTAAGTACATACTATTATGCTTGAAAGACTCCTTACATAACCCAAAGCCGATGTGCTTAAGATGTTGATATAAGTTTAGAATTTCTTTAGTGTATTCTCATATTCTTCTAAATGCCCAACTGATAATACCATAAGTACACTTATTAAAAGTAGTCATCAACATAAGACACCAAATAAGATTTCGGTATACATACATTATTCTCTTATGTATACATATCAATTTACATATAAATATAGTAATATTGCACCCCTGGTTGAGAAACCCTTAGTGCTATGCATACTCGGTTATCTAGTCCCACTGCAACGCTCAAGCATAGAGGACAACTGGTTCAATCTCTCGAGAACAAATAAAAACACAAACACCTATTAGAGGCGAGCATAGTCTCAAGCCGATGGACTACACACATACCTACGCACCCATACGACCGTCATCACTATCATTCTCACGGATAGCCCGTACCTAGGTTCCATGCTCTAGTGGTATGACTCTAAATCCCCCTAAGGCACACAAGATCCGATCGTCCACAACGCGTTAACCTCCGTTCGATAGCCAGTAGCTAGGTATGTCATACACATAATATTTTGAGTAATAAGCATACACACAACTTATATAAATTCACCGGCTTTACCGCAACCTAGTATTCACAATACGTATAACATAATCCCTATTATACCCCGTACCTTATTTGTATATATTCTCCCTTGAATTTTTGCAACTCTCTAATTCTATGAATTTTCATACCTTCCGTTGGTCGACATTTTCTCCGCTCACTAATAATTATCAATTTTAAGTCACTCGACATTCATACAGGTCTAACACTCATTTAAATAAGCCTACGAAAAGTTTGAAACAAAAATCGAGCCTTAAGAGTCATTGTGGAATCTCGTTAGAAGACCTAGGAAATCTCGTTCGAACGAGGTTCGTTTGAACGAAGCCTGCTTCGAACGAACTACCAAACTCGTTAGAAGGGCCACTGAAATCTCGTCAGAAATCTTGTTCGAACGACCTGGGCTGAACTTCTAACAAAATTTCCGCAGTTGCCCAATTCATCTTCAAAGTTCGTTTTTCCAGATTTTCTCCTCTACAATCTCAACCTAAACCCATTCCAACCCAAGTACAAGGTTTCCAAACTACTCTAAGTCACCCTAGAACCCTTCTTAGCATAGTTCAGGGGTCAAATCCCTCTAATCATCAAGTAAATTCAACAAATTCCTAAATTTTCACATGAGTCATATTAATATAAACCCATAATTATTAATCAATAAAAATCCCATTTTTATTTCGTGATTAACATCTAATTCACCAAATTTCACATTCCTATTAAGGGGATAAATCCACTACATGCAAATCGCCATCGAATTTCTAAGATTCCTACATAACCTCATCATGGTAAACCAATTTTGGTATCAATAGTTCTAAAACCTTAACATATGTTAACAAGAATAATAAATGCTAAGAGAAAGAGCAAGATAATCATTTGTCTTAAAATAAACTTCTGATTCGCGAGTTGAAATTGGTATGGGAACGATCCTCTTGACACGATCTACGCGCTGATGTACTTTTTGGTATGAAAGCTTGAGTTCTTGACTTAGGGCTCTAATGGAGTCTTCTTCTTCTTCTTCTTCTTCTTCTTCTTCTTCTTCTTCTTCTTCTTCTTCCTTGGTTCTCTCTCTCTTTTCCTCTCTTTCTCACGTAGGTGGAGACTGATAGGCCACTAACCCTAAATGATTTTAATTAAACCTAATTTTCGTCCATTTAATTACCCAAAAATTCTAAAAGACCAAAATACCCCTCTGGGTGTCATTTTGGGCTAAATATCCTGGACTCCAAATAAAATACTCGAATAGTGTTTTCTGACTATCTCGACCCTTCTGAACACTCTGGCGCACTCAAAATAGTCATCCGAGTTATTCAAAAATAATTTACCTTTTTAAACCCCCAAATACATACTAGTGACGTGATTCATACGCGTCCCAAATATTTATAACATAACTGCCGTGTATCTCATCCCCGGCCATAATATTGTTTCAATAACTACTAACTCTCATCACACTAGTAATTATTATCATAAAATCGGATTAATTACCATTTAAATTTTCTCCCTTTAATTTAATTAATCCCCATTTTCCATAATTTCATAAAAATAAATATAAAATACGGGGTATTACATACTTCCCCCTAATAACAGAATTTCGTCCCAAAATTCGAAAAGAATGTATATATACCTGACAAGAATAACTCTGGATAAAGTTTACGCATGTCATCCTCTCGCTCCCAGGTTGACTATTCTCATCTCCCTTCTATTCTAAAAAAATCTCTCTTAATTTTCCTCTACTCAGAACAATATGGGACTTAATTATCTCAATTCAAACCTTTTAAAGAAGAATATCACAAAGTTTCAAAACCCACAGAGGTACATAGGCAGCCCATAAAACACACATGGGCGCGATCCTTTCTTTCTCATAAATGCTATTTTTTTCTCCCCTATAGAACAACGATCTCTTATCATTTAAATGAGAAAAAGAATTATGTATGCCTTAGCAATTCGTGTGGATAGTTCAAATACAAAATTCATCAAGATACAATAAAATCAGTCAAAATCACTTTTCTTTTATTTCAATCGGAAATATGGCTATTACAAGAAGTATCAATGACGAGAATCAAACAAACGATGTCCTTCCTAACTATCATACAATATGGAAAACCCTACCAATAGACAAGCTTCACAAAATACCCAAAACATACCCCAAAACAAACACCTACCCATAATCAAACACATGAAAAAGTACCACTTAAGTTGTTTAATTCAAAATTAAACAATCTAAATGGCGCCGAACAGTTTTTTGAAGAAACTCTTTTGTTAAAACAAACAGATAACACAAAATATGTAAAAAGTAATTACGAACGAGATATTTCAGATATTATGTAGCTAAGTTTTGAAAACCAAAGCTAAAACAGTTTTAAATCAGCACGCCAATAGAAAGGGATGAGAGGTAGAATAAGTATGCAAGTGCACAAAGATTTTTAATGTGGTAAAACCCCACCCAATTGGGGAAGCATCCACGGAGGTCTCTACACCTCAAACCAAAAATCCAATAAAATAGAGTAACATATTACAAACTATATAACAATCTAATCATACAAACATACCTAATCTAAGTTCAGCCAACTCCTCTGGATTATGACTTCTCTTAGGCCCTGATGTTATAGATGTTCTCTCAGCTTTGTAACTTCACTCCTTTTAGCTTTACGTCGACTCTTAAAGTCCAAAATCTCTCTACCAACACATTTTAGTGTGAAAGTGTTGTGATGTGATGTGCCTAACACATGCATACAACTCACACACACTTATTACAGACATAATGAGTATCAAATTACATACAGATTTCTAATATGAAACAGAAATTTCTAAAATCAGATTGATCGAAACTCTCAGACTTTTTGATCTTTATATTTATTCACAGATCGAGAGGGAATCTTGCTATATAAAAGAGACAAGATCCTAGACACTTTCTTTATTCGAAAATGTACAAATATTTCATAAAATGTGAAATATAAGAAAGTGTAAATCCCCAATCAAGATCTCAACTAGATCTAAGTATAGATATTCTCAGAAACTGAAATCAGAAATGATTTTGTTGGTTTAAGTTTTGAAAGCAACATAAACATTTTAAAAACAAACAACAAAATAAATATTTCTTGAAACAAGAAATCAAACTCAGTAAAATCTACGTGATGTGTATCACAGAGTCTCAAATCTCAACTTTCTATGAAAGAAAATGAGATTGGAACTACGTGACTTAGTTGGGCAAGAGATTAAGAAGTAAAGAGGATGTATCTTATAAAATCTCAAACTAACTCAACTCTTAGAAAGGTTTTCTGGTGAAAATTTGGCCAGAGTTAGGTTAGGGTTTTATTTCTCTCTCTCTCTCTCTCTCTCTCTCTCTCTCTCTCTCTCTTCTCTCTTTTTTCTCTCAGAGGTGAAAATGATTCGAAGATCGTAAACGTTGCACATATGAGTCCAATTTATACTAGAGCATGGAAGGCTCTGGAAGGACAAAGCAAATTAACGGTCATGATTGAATAAAAATGATCGAATTAAATCTAATGGCTGACGATGCCCCACTTTTAAACAAACACTGATTGGTTCAAATGGTTAACACATGGATCGGTTTGAAAGACATGCAAACCATTGATAAAAATGATCCAACGGTTCAAGTAAAGACTCAGATAGGTGAGGTAAAGAAAACACAAATCTAATCGTTATAATACCAACACGTGTAAGGCTAAGATTAACTGAAAAACGTGTGTTTTTAAAGTTAAAATAATTCAAATTTCCCCCACAATATTATCTAGCGCTTTCAGTTTCTACCCAAGAAAAGTTTTAGGCCCTTAGGGAAATTATAAAATAGCCCCAAAACTTTATAAAGTCCAATTTTAAATGTTTAAAAATTATTTTAAAAATTCCAAAAATTATTTAAAATATCCCAAAAATTGTAGAAAATGATTTTAATGGGATTTAACTCACACACATCCATATTATGAAGAATGCAACACATAAATGCAATCCTAGGTGAATGTGTTGGTGTTCTACCTTTAGGAAATTTGGAGGAATTAAAATGTAGAGTGTGAAGGCTTTTGGGTAGACAAGGATATGACTCAATTTTGTAACTATTTCCAAACTAGATGAGCACCTATATAATATAGACTCAAGTGAGTCAAAGATATAGGGTGCTTCAATCTCCCCCTTTGGAAATATGAGACAAAATCTCCTTTGAGTCATCGAGGACTCGTAGGGATACAAAAGAAATAAGAAAAACTTATTGCTATACAAAAATTCAATCTACCTAATAATTTAGAAAAGGAAAATTACATAACTCAACTAGTTACAGACTAATACCGTATAAATTTTTTGATGTAAATGGAGGTACTGATTCCTGAAAATGAGGTAACTAAGATCAAGCTTTTTATTTGAGAATATAACATAATGTCCAAGAAGACTCAAATTTCTCCCCCATTTTGTCTCAGATGGACAAAGGGCAAAGAAAACAATTATGAAACAATAAATCATTATTCTGCCATAACTATACCGATAGATTTGCGCAAAGATTCAAATCAAAGATAATCCAATGGTTTAGTAAATAAGTCAGCGAGTTGCAAATCAGTAGGCAGGTAATTAATTTCTAACTCCTTAGATTCAACTAACTCGTGTATGAAATGATACTTGATTTTAATATATTTGGTACGAGAGTGTTGAACTGGATTCTTAGAAATATTAATTGCACTTTGATTGTCACAATAGAGATGTAACTTATCTTCAGTTATACCGTAATCTCTCAGCATTTGTTTTAGCCAAAGTAATTGAGCACAATAACTTCATGTGACAATATATTCAGATTCGACAGTAGACAAGGAAGTGCAATTTTGTTTCTTACTACTCCATCCTACCAAATTATTACCAATGTAGTAACATGTTCCTGAAGTACTCTTACTATCATCGAAACACCCAACTCAATCAGCATCAGTGTATCCTACTATAGTACTAGAAGTGTCTTTAGTGTACCGAAGTCCTAAATTTAGAGTGCCTTTAATGTATTTGATAATTCTTTTAACGTATAATAAATGACTCTCTTTAGGATTGTCTTGATATCGGGCACACACGCAGACAAAATACATAATATCAGGTCAGGAGGCAGTAAGGTAAAGTAAGTTTCCTATCATGTTATGGTATAGAGTAGAATCGATAGTTTTACCATTCTCATCTTTTGAAAGTTTGACAGAAGTACTCATAGGATTCCTAGCTTCCTTAGTTGTTTCTAGGCCAAACTTCTTGAAAATCTCTAAAGCGTATTTGGATTGCGATACAAATAAGCCATCTGAATTTTGCTTAACTTAGAGTCCTAAGAAGAATTGTAACTCCCCCATAAGTGACATATGGAATTCCTTATGCATAATGTCAGAAAATGTTTTGACATCTGTAAGAAGGTAAATCCAAAAATGATATCATTTACGTATACTTAGGTTATGGTAATGCTTCTGTCAAAATGTTTGATAATTAGAGTTTTATCATTTCCTCCTCGTTTAAAACCATTGTTTAGAAGGAAGGTAGATAGACATTCATACCAAGCTCTAGGAGCTTATTTTAACCCATAAAGAGCTTTCTTAAGTCGGTAGAGGTAATTTGGATGATGAGGGTTAATGAACCCTTTGGGTTATTCTACATAGGTCTCCTCAGTCAAGATGCCATTAAGGAAAGAAGATTTAACATCCATTTGATATAGTGTGAAATGTAAATAACAAGCTATTGCAAAACATAAGCGAACAGACTTGAGGAGAGTGATAGGTGCAAAAGTTTCCTCGAAATGTTTTCTTTCAATCTGAGAGTAGCCCTAGGCAACTAAACTAGCTTTATTCTGAATAATCATCACTGATTCATCTGTTTTATTTTTAAAAATTCAACATGTGCCGATAACCCTTTTATTTTCAGGGCGAGATAAAAGATACCATACATCACGAATTGAAGAAGTTCCTCCTGCATAGCTCTTATCCATAATGGGTCATTTAGTGCTTTATTAACATTCTTTGGTTATATAAGAGAAATAAAGCATGCATAATGAGCAAGGGTATTGTACGAACTAGCTCGGTAGGATTACCGACTACACTATCTAAATGATGATCTTTGAAAACCCAGTTAGGCACTTCAGGGGTCTCAGTTGGTAAGGACATATCTATCTCTGGGGAATCATAATTTAAAATGTTTTCGGATTCATCCACTACAGTTGGTCCTTTGATCTTACTTTCTACATTAGTGTCACTTATAACCACATTAATGGATTCCATTATGGTTTTAGTACGAAGATTATAGACACGGTAGGCTCTACTATTTGGAGAGTATCCTAAGAAAATAAGTTTATCTCCTGTGGTTTCGAATTTAGACGGATGTTCTCTATCCTTGCAGAAGTAATAGGTGCTACCAAAGGTTCTAAAGTATTTTAAGTTAGGTTTCTTCCAATACCAAAGCTCATAGGATGTTTGTTTGGTATTTTTCCTTAGATAAACTCGATTAATTATGTGACAGGATGTACGAATAGATTCTATCAAGAAATATTTAGGTAGGTTCTTCGCATGAGTCATCACACAGGCCATTTCCTGAAGAGTGCGATTTTTACGCTCAGTAATTCCATTTTGTTGAGGTGTCTTAGGGCACTAAATTCATGTTTATAACCATTATAGTCACAGTATTCGATGACATCTGAATCTATGAATTATCCTCCTTTATCATTACAAATTTTATCTATTTGGGAATCCTTTTTATTTTTTATACGAACTAGGATTTTAAAAAACTTACGAAAAGTTTTTGACTTGTGTTTTAAAAAGGCAACCATGGTAAATCAAGTGAAGTCGTCAACCATAACCAAGATATAACTATTTCCACAAAGACTAACAGTACGAGAATGAGCCATTAGGTCCTTATGGATGAGTTCTAGAGGTTTAGTGAATAGAACTTCTTTAACTTTCTTGTGGGGAGCCTTAATAATTTTTCCTTCTTGACAGGGACCACATATGATGTTTAAAATTGGTTTGATCTTAGGAAGACCTCTAACTATCTCTTGGAAGCATAATTTACTAAGGCTGTCCTAATTAATGTGACCCAGCCTATTATGCCATATCTCATTATCATCCATTCTGGCAATGTCACAAACCTCTGTACTTGGATTGACCGTGTAATAATTATTTGGAGTACGAAGTCCTGTAATAATGCAATCACCTTTTTCATTTAAAATTTTTCAATTATTCTTTGAAAAGGTGACAGTATGGTTAGAGTCATAAAACTGTAATATACTTAGTAAATTGGCTTTAAGATCTTTTACCAAGAGAACATCCTCAAGAATAGGTAATCCTTCTTCATGGAGTGTTCCTTTACCAATGATCTGAGCTGATACACCATCTCCAAACAAGACTTTTCCTCTAGAGAAGTTAGTTTTATTTGAAAGTTTGGAATCATCCCCGGTCATGTGTTTTGGAACATCCAGAGTCTAAATACCATCCAAATGTTGTGTGATCATCTTCAAAATCACTGATCACAATGTTGCATTTCGTCTGGGGTAATAGATCATCTTTCCTAAGCCAAATTGCTCTAGTTTTCAAGTTGCGCTTATTAGCTCGTACTTGATAAAACTTGCGAGCTTCTGTCTTTTCTTTGAAAGATTTTTGCACAGGTTTATGAGTGTTATAGACAGTTTGAGCATTTGGTTTAAAAAATAATCTAGGATCCTTTTCTGTTGATGGTATTTTAGTATTAGTTCTTCTCTTCCTATTTCGATAGTTAGAATTCTTGTATGGCTATCTCGGAAGGGTATAATTGTTTCAACTTTTCCTAGAATAGTTAAAGTTATGATAAACAGGAGAGTTATAGACCAAATTATATAGATGTTTGGAATAGAAACCGTCAAGGGAATGTCCAAAGACATCACAATATGAGCAGTAAAGATGGAATGTAGAACTCATAACCATAGGAAAATTGTTATTCGAAGGCTTATCTAGGTTTTAAGCTCTAGTAGTATTCTTAGGTGGCATATGATGAAATGACGAATCAACTTGTCTGATCGGGGGACAGACGTATTTAGCCTTATATTCAACATTATGCTTAGAGTTACTTGATTCACTAATGTCTAACTTTTGTTATTTTGAGTCAAAATCATTTTTCAAAGTTTGAAAATCAGGACAAGTTTCAACAGGTCTTTTGCCACCACAGACAAAGTTGATAGCTTCGAAAGATTTTATTTGGTTGGAATTGTTGGGGCAAAAGCCTATTCCAGTTCTGTCATCCGAATTGGTCTTAATATCAGCAACACAGTCTTCAAAACATTTAGATTTATTTTCAAATTTAGCTAACGTTTGGAAGATTGTTGATGTCTTTTCTTTTATTTGTTCCAATTCTAACAACATTCCTTTGCATTTCTTTTCCAGAATTTCATTTGAGTCAGACAACTCTTTCACTTTTTGTTCAAAATTTTTAGTTTCATTCTCATGAGTTAGACATTGAGAAGTGTACTCTTTAGGATTCTATTTGATCATATGACTTAGTGTTTCTGTCTTCTGGGTAAGATCTTTCACAATCTTTTCAAGTCTAGTGCTTTTCTTGAGAGTTTTTGGGTACAGTGTGTGAATGTCAGGAAGATCTTCATTGTAAGAGTCACTACGTGTGCAGTGTCCCCCAACGATTCATTTTTAGGACTCACACACCCATTGACATCAACAATAGAGCGTTCCCTTTAACTCATACACACCGCGTTTGGAGCATTATCAGCATTATCAACATTCTCAAGTAACAAAGCAGACAAATCAGTAGGAACAACATCATTTAACATAGCATGATCATGTTCCTTATCATAAGTGTATATGATTGATCAAAGAAGGACATACAAGGGTCATAAGTGTTAGATTACTCAGGTTCATCATTTTCTGATTAACTTAAGTCATCCCAAGTCTTGCACAAGTTAGCCCTAGTATTCTTGTTCTTATTCAAATTAACTCTACATTCAGTGGCTAAGTGTCCTAACTTGCCACATATGTAGCATTCAGTGTTCTTACGGTCTCTGCTAGGTTTGTTGTCAAGTCTTTTCTCATGAGTCCTATTATTAGATTTGTTTGAATAGGTAGGTTTGCCTTGTTTATTTTCAATTTTATTTCTGAATTTCATAATTTTCTTGAAATGTTTAGATATTAAGGCAATCTGGTTATCCAGGCTCTCTAAATTACAGTCCTCATCAGAATCTAAGTCAATTTCAGGTAAATGACAATCAGGTTTAGTCAACTTAGAGGTAAAGAAAAGATTGGAAGCAATCTGTTTCTAATGGTTCTGAGTTAATTGTTTCTTAAACTCTAATTCCATTTCCACAGTCCTTAACTTCTTACTGAGGAGTTCAGGGGGTAAGGTTTTGATCATCCATCTCCTCAATTGCATAGCGCTTATTGTCAAATTTTTATGGAAGTGACCTTAGAATTTTAGAGACAATTTATTTTCTATCATAGATTATTCCATTAGCATGCAGCTTAGTCAATATGTCTATCAATCTAATGTAGAAGTCATCAAATGACTCAATCTCAGTCATAACTAAAGTGTTGTACTACTGAATTAACATTTGAGTTTTAGCAGCTTTAACACGTGTCTCCTTCATCTTAAATTCGTGTTCGTTGACAGACATGAATATAACATTTTTGCCTTTGTTATTGTTAAGGTAAGTCTGTTTCTCTTCTTTAGTGAACTCACTTAGTATATTTCCAATCCTCACAGTACTTCCTTTAGTGACTGGTTTAGTAGGAAAAGTATAACCATTTTCAATAGATTCCCAGACATCATCTCCCAATGTCCCTTGGATGAAGGAAACCATCCTCGCTTTCCATTACGGGAAGTTGGTTCCATCAAAGAGAGGGGGTCTAGACAGGTTACATAATCTCTCAAATTTCTCGTCCATTGTTTGTTTTGAGAAAACAATTTCATAAAATCAAGATCTAAAGAATTTGAAAAACCAAAGCTCTGATACCAATTGAAAAAGTACCACTTGAGTTGTTTAATTCAAGATTAAACAATCTAAATGGCTCCGAACAGTTTTTTGAAGAAACTATTTTCTTAAAACAAACAGTTAACACAAGATGTGTAAAAAGTAATTATGAACGAGATATTTAAGGTATTATGTAGCCAAGTTTTGAAAACTAAAACTAAAACAGTTTTAAATCATCACGCCAATAAAAAGGGATGAGAGTAACATTAAGTACGCAAGTGCACAAAGATTTTTAACATGGTAAAACCCCACCCAATTGGGGAAACATCCACGAAGGTCTCTACACCTCAAAATAAAAATCCACTAAAATAGAGTAACAAATTACAAACTCTGTAACAATCTAAACACACAAACAAACCTAATCTCTAAGTTCAAAAAATATACCAGCTCCTCTTTATTATTCTGACTTCTCTCAAGGCTCTGATGTTATAGATGTTCTCTCAGTTGTATAACTCCACTCCTCTTAGCTTTACGTCGACTCTTAAAGTCCAAAATCTCTCTACCAGCACATTTTAGTGTTGTAGTGTGGAAGTGTTGTGATGTGATATGCCTAACACGTGTATGGAACTCACACACACTTATTACAGACATAATGAGTATCAAATTACAAACAGATTTCTAATATGCAACAGAAATTTCTAAAATCAGTTTGATCGAAATTCTTAGACTTTTTTTATCTTTATATTTATTCGCGGATCAAGAGGGAATCTTGCCATATAAAAGAGCCAAGATCCTAAACACTTTTTTTTTATTCTAAAATGGACAAATATTTCACAAAATATGAAATATAAGAAAGTGTAAATCCCCAATCAATATCTAACCTAGATCTAAGTCTGGATATTCTCAAAAACTAAAATCAGAAATGATTTTGTTGGTTTAAGTTTTTAAAGCAACATAAACGTTTTAAAAACAACCAACAAAATAAAGATTTCTTGAAAGAAGAAATCAAACTCAATAAAATTTACGTGATATATATCACAAAGTCTCAAATTTCAACTTTCTATGAAAGAAAATGAGATTGGAACTACATGACTTAGTTGGACAAGAGATTAAGAACTAGAAAGGATGGATCTTCTAAATCTCAAACTAACTCAACTCACAAAAGGGTTTTCGTGTAAAAATTTGGTCGGAGTTAGGTCAGGGTTTTATTTCTCTCTCTCTCTCTTTTCTCTCTCAGAGGTGAAAATGATCCAAAGATCTTAAACATTGAAAATATGAGTCCTATTTATACTAGAGCATGGAAGGCTCTAGACGTACAAAGCCAATCAACGATCATGATTGAATACAAATGATCGAAGTAAATCTAATGGCTGACGATGAACTGCTTTTAAACACACACTCATTGGTTCAAAGGGTTAACACATGGATCACTTTGAAAGACATGTAGACCATTGATAAAAATGATCCAACGATTCCAATAAAGACTCAGATATGTGAGGTAAAGAAAACACAAATCTAATCGTTATAATACCAACACGTGTAAGGCTAAGATTAACTGAAAAACGCGTGTTTTTAAAGTCGAAATAATTCAAATTTCCCCCACAATATTATCTAGCGCTTTCGGTCACATAGAGAAATTATAAAACAACCACAAAACTTTATAAAGTCCAATTTTAAATGTTTAAAAATTATTTTAAAAATTCCAAAAATTATTTAAAATATCCCAAAAATTGTAGAAAAGAATTTTAATGGGATTTACTCACACGCATCCATATTATGAAGAATGCAACACATAAATGCAATCCTAGGTGAATGTATTGGTGTTTTATCTTTAGGAACTTTAGAGGAATTCAAATATAGAGTTTGAAGGCTTTTTGGTAGACAAGGATATGACTCAATTTTGTCACTATTTCCAAACTAGATGAGCACTTATATAATATAGACTCAAGTGAGTCAAAGATATAGGGTGCTTCAATACAACCTTCCAAAAACCTACACCAGTTTCCCAAACCTTGCCCTCAACTGCCAGAGGGGCTCACTTCATCATTATTACCTTCTCCTAGAGGGCCCCTCTGGTAGTTGAGGACAAGGTTTATTACCTTCTCCTGGATGGACCCAGACACCCCACTCATGATTATTTCTCTGGATGCTCTCAATGCGATGGTAGGACTTAATAAGCTTCGATGAAACCATGACTCTCTTCCAAGGTGTAAAACATGACAAAACATCTTTGCCGAGTCTCCTCCACCAAAATATTCTCAACCACACATTTCCATAGCCACTTCAAATAATCTCTAGGTATAAACCCGATCTTTCCAATAATTTGTGATGGACGGGTAAAAGGCCAGTGATGCTGCAATAAAGGAACCAATATCATCTTCAAAGATTCGATTAAATCATCTACCGAAAAGAAGTTGGTTATGCGGGGAGGAAAAATCAGCTCCCATCTCACTTGGCACAGACGCTGTCAGGGAAAGTAGAAAGAAATCTTGTGAATACAAACCAGCCACACATACTGGTATTCTCCTAACTGTAAAAAGGGCTGCAAGCCCCCCACCATGATACAGACCAGTGGAGGAATTAAGCCTTAACCAAATTCTCCATCGACGGACCGAAGCTGAAGAAGGGATGAGAAAAGAAATTAGGAACACCCGACAAAGGGTATCAGGAGGGGCCGCCATGCATAGTCTTTCAAAAATCCACATAAACAACATGATAAGTATCCACCGTAAACAACCATCCCAACCTTCCTTCCAAGCATCTAGGCTGTTCAGATTCTTCGCTAATACCACCACATCAGTACTACATTAGTAGGATGACCACAACACTATTATGGAAACCTGTGGGTCAGCCGTCAGATCGCCCATCACCAACATAAGCCTAATAGTCAAACCTAGGGCTACAGTGCTAACAAAGCCATTATTAGTAAAATCCATCTGGCATACGGAATTCACAACTATCGGGAGGATTATATTTCTTTCATGAACCAGTGTCCGAGCAGCTAAAGGGGAGATGTGAAGCAACTCCGCCAAAGAATCCAGGGGAGAACGGGAAAAATTCAATATAGCTGTCGTGACACTAGGGCTGGCACATAGCAATGTAGAGAACTCCTCATAGGTAAGACACACCTCATCTAAGCCAAACCGAAAAACATGGTCTTCAGGGTACCAAAATTATACCTCTCCTTCCAAGAGGTTCCGATCTATGGGACGATTAAGCCACAAAGAGATCTGGTGCAAACCAAAGGCTTCATAGTTGATGTTGTAAGGGCACATGGCCTCTAAACTTTTAAGGTAAGGAGAAAAAGCTTCGAACACTAGAAGAGCCATTCATAAAACAAAAGAAGGAAGTTGCAAAGAAGAGAAAATGGAATGTGATGAAAATACTTCCAAAGGCCCCTTTTATACTAAACATTCCACAAAAAAAAATCATTCAAAATGCCAACGGTTTTCCTTCTCTTAAAGTACCTATAATACGCAGAAAGTGAAATTAAAGCCAAGGAAGTGATTTGGACTTAACCTTTATGCCGATAGGCAGGCTAAGGGGTTTGCCGATCAACAACCCCATTTTTTGTAAATTATTAATTTTCGTCTTTTATACATGCCATTTCCAAATAAAACAAAAATCTTTGAGTTATCCCTCTAAAAATTACATATTTCTGAAATAAATAATTTTCTTGTACTTGAGAAAAATTAATCTTCGAGTCCCTTTTTCATTTTATCTCTATCTTTGCAAAATAATAATAAAAAAAAACTCAACAGCAAATTAAAGTGCATATAGAGTGAGTCATTAAACGAAGATAACACCACAAAAAAATTCATTTCCAATATATAATTTGGAATTATTCACTACAAGAATTATGGATTTTAGTAAGGAAAAAAATCGTTACAAAATGTATATTTTCGTTACAAAAAAGCATTTTGCAATGATTTTTTTTTCCTTGCAACATTCCTCGCACTAGCCATCATGCTATAGATATTGTGCAAGAAATTTTGTCATCTTCGCTAAAAACATATTGCAATGAAATTTTTCATTTGAAAAAAAAAGTTTTTTTCGTTGCAAAAAAGTTCTCATGTTTCGACTAAAAATCTGTTATAGTGTATTTCGTTGCAAAAGATACTAATAATCCTCACAAAATATATTCCGAGAAAATTAAAATTCCGTGCCAAATGTTGATTTTTTGTTGCTAAAAGTCTTTTGTAGCACTCTTTTTCGTTGCAAAAAATGACACTTTTGATTTCAAATAATAATCGCTTTATAACGATAGGTTTCAGTAACATTTATTTAATTACAGAAGATGTTTTGCAATGGATAAAATTCCTTGATAATAGTCATTATTTCTTGCTAAAATATTTTTGTAACTTGTATTTTAATTGCAAATGAATTCTACTTTGCTTGCAAAAAAAGACGCATTCATAATAATAGTGTTTCTGCAGTAAATATTTCCTTGCAAATTAAATTAGATGATGAAATAAATAGGAAGAAAATTAAGTAAATACACATAACTAAAAGATATTATATTATATCCAAAACATAAATATACTACCGTTAATGTTACAATGAAGCTCAAAAGTAAATAATACTTCATAACAACGAGATGAGTTTAAACTAGTTCTCTCATCACTAACAAAATGATAAAATCAATACTTGTTATCATGCAAGTTGATTCGAAGGGATAAAAAATTCATCAGGAACATCTTCCTCACGAGCAGCGTCTTTCTCTGATAGGAAGGCGACCTTTATATTCCTCAAGAACTCCCTTTTAATCATGTGAAAAAAAAAGGTTTTAGAATGTTGTGTGCTGATTTACAACCTAAATTTCACGTGATATGTAGAACCACACTCACTAAGGATTGTTTAAACATGTACCACGAGGAAAGGATAAAGTTGAAAGATTACTTCAAATGTTTTAATACAAGGGTATGCCTCACAACTCACAAGTGGATTTCATTACAAAACCTTGGTTATAAGGCCTTAACCGTGCACTTTATTGATAGGGATTGGGTCCTACATAAGAAAATAATAAATTTTCGAGTCCTTCCCTATCAACATAAGGGTGAGGCGATTGCCAAGGCCGTGGAGGGTTCTTTCATAGAGTAGGGATTAGAAAAGGTCACAACTATAACACTTGACAATGCTAAAAATAATGACACGTGTGTTGAGGATTTGAGAAAAAGGTTAAATAAAATAAATGGGTTGTTGTTAGGAGGTGAGTTTTTTCATATTAAAAGCTTTGCACAGATAATAAACCTTGTTGTGAGAGATGGAATCGTGGAGGTTAAAGACAAAATCAAGCGCCTTAGGCGTAGGGACAAATATGTGTGAAGTGGCCCATCACACATGCAACTTTTCAAAGAATGTGTGGTGGATGAAATGTTGGAAACAAAGATGGCAGTGTGCTTGGATGTAAAGACACGTCGGAACTCAACTTACCTAATGATAAATGCAGCATTGGAGTTTGAGAGGGTATTTGATCGTTTAGACGAGGTTGATACCAATTGAAAATCGAGTGTAACGTTAAAGGTGAAGGTTTATTGGATGAAGGATGATTGGAAAGAAATAAAATCTTTGCACACATTTTTAGAGGAATTCTTTGAACCAACAAAACGTGTGTCAGGTTCTCAATATATAACTTCCAATACTTATTTTGATGAACTCACCCAGTTAAGGACCTTCGCATTGAGCATTTACATAGTGATGATTTATTTTTTCGTTTTATGGCCATTAAAATGGATGCCAAGTTTGACAAATATTGCAATTTTGATTCACTTAATCCGATATTAGTTGTTGCAATAGTGTTGGATCCTCATTATAAATTGCAATTTGTTGAGTTTTTATATTCCTCATATTTGAAGAAATGTCCCGATCTTTTTTATGTTAAAAAAGCTTATAAAATGGCAGTCTTTGTTGAAAAGTTAAAAGATTTAATGCGTAGACTTTATAGTTACTACAAAGAGGGAGAGAGTCCTTATTTGGAACAAAAATTTTCCACCCTACGGGATCAAGTCAATGATTCCAATGTTATAGAAAAAATGATAAAAAAATCGAAGTCAAAAACTTGTTTAGAGGAGTTTTGAAGGGAAAGGTGTGTAGTGAAGTTTCCAATGACTTGGATAGATATTTGGCTAATAGTGTTTTAGAGATTGATGATCGTCATTTTGATGTTGTTGCTTGGTGGAAAGGAAAGCTTCCAACATACCATGCACTTTCCATAATTGATAGCACATATATTGCACCTTACTGCCGCGGCTACGTGCTGCGGACTAGATTACACCTGCCGCAACCCTCATACTCTAGTCACCAGTTACATGCTTAGCAGACCTGTCGCAACCCTTAAGATTTAGGCTGCGGCCCCCAAATATAACATGTCGCGGCCTCCGGTCCAACAGCCAACCAATCGCAGCATCTCCATGACACAACAATAGCACTCCTATATATAGAGAGGTTCACACCTCGAGAAAGGGATCCAAGCTCATTCTCTTACACTAACAACTAGTTTAGAGTTGATTATTCTCTCTACCCCGCTCAACTTGGCTTGGGGGCTCACGCTTGGACATCTCAACCCTGGCTCCAGCACCCTCATAATCATTGTTATCATGTATTCTTCTTTATTCTCATACTTGTACACCACTTAGGCTTGATTATATTGTACTATGCAAGGCATATAATGAGAATGGAGCAACACAGTGGACACATGCCTATTTAAGAGGCCGAACCACTTTATATCTTGTCTTCTATATCTCTTTACTTGCTCTATTTGCTTATTATGAAAATTATACTTGATTTGCTGGTACGAGAGCGACAAGTGAATGATTTCTCGTATCATCAATAATGGCCCATAATATTTACCTATTCCGGTGACATCAGTTGCATCCGAGTCCACTTTTAGTACGATCGTTAGAGTCCTTGATCAATTTCGAAGTTCTTTGACACCAACTATTGTGGAAGCTTTGATATGCACACAAGCTTGGCTTAGAAATCCTATGCTTCCTATTAGTATTGAAGATACAATAGAAGTTCTAGAATCTATTGAAGAAGGTATATCTTATTGCAATTTTGTATTATAATATTAATTTGTATAGATTTATTTTTTTCAATTTATTATTATGTATTCATTCTCACTAATTTCTATTGTTTTGATTGTAGTTGTGAAAGAGGATATGAAAGCATTGTCGTTGGGATGAATATCAATTAAATGAAATTTGGATGCTTGGTGGATGGTCATGCTTGGTCCAAGCTGCTTGGATGCTCAATTAATTGAAATTTTAAACACTGTTTTGGGATTGTATTTGGTTATTGTTCGACATTTTGAATTATGTTGTTGGACATTTAGACATTGTATTGGGTTGTTGTTGGACATCGTTCAAACATTATGTTGTTGGACATTTAGACATTTAGACTAGAGGTGTAAGCGGTACTGTTTGGTCGGTAAATAGTAGATACCAATACCATAACCAAACTCTAGATGGTAAAACCAAACCGTACCAGTTTACCACCCGGTACCCCAAAATCAATACCAAAACCAAACCGGTTGGTATTTCGAATTTTTCGGTAATTTCGTTTTTTTTTTGGTTTCGGTAAATTCTGGTTTTTTCTGGTTTCTTCTGGTTTCAGTAAATTCTGATTTTTTCTGGTTTCTGGTTTCGATTTTTTATGTTTCGGTAAACAACACTAAAAGTCCCCAAAAACAAAAAACAAAACCAATCAACTTTTTTAAATATTAAAACCAAAACCAAAACCAACTTTTTTCTGGTTTTGGTAAATTCGGTACGGTAATTTTGGTAAATTCGGTACGGCACGGTAATTTTGGTACGATTTTTTCTGGTTTCGATAAATTCGGTACGGTATGGTAATTTCGGTACGGTTTTTTCTGGTTTCATAAAATTCGGTACGGTAATTTCGGTAAATCGGTTTTTTAAATATTAAAACCAAAACCAACCAACTTTTTTGCGATAATTTCGGTTTCGGTAAGACTGGTTTCTGGTATTTTAATATATGAAGCCAAAACCATTTTTTTTCGGACCAAAACGGTACGGTACGATAAAAACCCGTACCGCTTCCACCCCTAATTTAGACTGTTATTATATAACAATTATTATAGAACTGTTATTATGAGTTTAGTAACATTTTCTCTTGCGAAGAGTAACAATTATTATAGAACAATTATTATTGAACAGTTATAATAATTGTTATTATAAAACAGTTATTATAACTGTTATTAGAAAAGTTCATTTGATAGTTAAGAGTTTAGTAACATTTTCTCTTCTCACAGGAGTAGAGATATAAGGCAGATGAAGGGTTGTATGAAAATTGGCAATAGCTTTGCATTTCTTTGTCATGATATTAAAGACCTCGAGCATTCTCAACAGGTCAACTTGCCAAGAGTAACAGTTATAAAAATAATGAATTTTACTCTAAATGACATTTAGTTATAATAACAAAGTCTATATTTTAAAAAATTGTAAATTTATTAAAAAAAACAATAATTTATAAATTTCTCTAATTTTTTCGATTTCTCCGAAATTCCAAAATTTTCTAATTTTGTTGATTTTTTGAAAATGACATAAAAAATTATTCCAAAAAAATCGGAATTGGCTTCGGAAATTATTTTTTTTTGGTCAATTTTTCGATTTTTTTTCGAAATGGTCATTTTCGATCCGATCCTGCCGAAACACAACCCTAATTGTAGCCATCTTTGACGCAAGACATTGGACTAGAATTTTCAAATCTATGATCTCTGTTTGTAACTTTTTGTTCTCCAATTCAAAACTCTCTCTGCATAGTGATTTCAAAGATCGTGTGCCAAAACCCTTCACACATCCTGACCTCTTTCCAAGGTCTTTCTGATAGATTGATGCTTTATCAGAATCCTTCGAGCATTTTTACAATTCAATCATCTCTTTCTACAAAGAAAAAAAAATAATATGTTGCACTATCGCTTTGACTCTTTTTTTAAAAAACGATAGAGTTTCCTTTATTTATGAAATCTAACTTACTATGACATACAAATCACTAATACAACAACTATAGCTACAAGTAAATCATCAATGCATCCCTTCCATCTATTTCACTTTATTTTTTTTTTAAAAATGGCAAAGTTTTTAGTATTAGTTCGTGAAATCCTTGTTGTGACACAAATTAATAATCCAACAACTACCTTCCACCGATCTCAACACAAATCAATGCATCCCACACGGCTTGGGAGTACTGCTTTATGTTTAAGCATGTAAAATTATTTTATGTTATATATTTACATAGTCAAACCCCTTTTCTTCACTAATCCACCCATTTTCCTTCATCCAACGAGTATTAGAAAATACTTCAAGTTCCATTTAGGATTCTCATATGCTTTACCTTCCTATTAACATACAAAAATAAAATACATAAGTAAATGTATCCACATAAATTAAAATACAACAAATTTTATGTGTTAAAAAATATTACCCAGTCTTCATAAACGTATTAGACAAAAGACTTTGTCCTCATGCGATGAACATACTTGGCATTTGAGCGACTATTAGAGCAATTATACTATGTGGTGTTGAGCTTCACGTTGTTTATTAGGACCTCCATTTGCACTAACCAGTATAAAACTGGTATTGTTCTAAGGTTTCCCTAACCAAACTGCTTAAGTGAGTTAAGTGGTGTGTCGGTACATATGCATTGACCACCCTCCCTCGAAGCACCCACTAAAACACACACAATAAAAAAAATTAAAAAAAATGAAAAACATGGAAGGTAAAACTAGGTTGATCGGTGAAAAGTGGAAATGTGGTGGAGATGGGATGGTTAAGACTAAGTTGGAAGTTGTTGAAACTTTAGTCGCTTTAGCTTTTTTTGAATCAGTTACTAAAGAAAGAGTTGAGAATGAAGGAAAGTCTGTGCCAATTTTAGTATATCTTCATTTGGAATAACCAACATTGGTTGAATAGTGCCATGAGAATTAATGTGATGAGACGAATCAACCAGTGATGGCTGACCAATATGCTTATCCCAGGACAAATCCTGTTTCGACCGCATGTTATGAATCATTTGGTAGTGGCACGCCTAGAAAAAAAATTAACTGAGGCTAAATAGGAATCATGAAGGTTACAAAGGGAATTAGACAATAAAGAGTCAACTAGGCAAACAATTCATCGTAGGCGGGACGTATATGAGGAGCTTACCAGAAAAGCTACAGATTTAGTATTACAGAACGAGTATTTGAAGAGGGAAAAGGAGTTAGCCATGAAAGGCTATAATTTTTTAGAAACACAAATGAATGCTTAAAAGTCAAGATGGCTAAGATAGAGAGTGCTGAAGTAGAGGAAACTCAAGAAGAATCAACATCGATTAAGACAACTACTTTTCCATTAACAAGTTGTCCTTTTTTGTTTACAACCAACCCCTAGTTTTGCAATTTGTTTGGTCTCCATTCATTAAACCTTCAAACTTTGCCCACTTATAGTGTAGGCTTCAATCGACTAATGCTATTCCACAAAAGAAGTTCCTAAGCTAGACTCGTATAATGAATAAGAAAACCCTACAGTGTTGAATGACCCTAGACCTCCCTTATATTTTTGGCTCTTTCCCTTTTACCATCATAATATTGGGCCCCAAACTCAGTCCTTAAATCCCAACGGTAAACAAAATGATACTTCACATGATATACAATGAAGTATTAGTTCATATCTGAAACCCATATCACACGAAGAAACCCGCCCTTTATTGTTACCCGTAAAAGTTGAAACAGATGCCACAACTACAACTACAAGTAAAAGTAGTGTTTATGATAATTGTTTTGGTTTCCCACTTGATGGAGGTGGTCCCCACCCACGAGGCGCGCTCCATGTACTTACACCAATTTTGAGCATAGGAATAATTCCCAAATTGGACCTACTTGTGATGTTAAATATGTTTCACTCGCACTCAGACCAAGTGAGATTACAAATGAGCTGACAAAAAGAAAGAAGAGTCGGTTATATGTACTAGTAAAAAAGTAGATGCTCTTGCTGCAGCTGAGGCTCGGATAAAGAGGAAGTAACTCACACGGATAAAGAATCTCCAATGCCATCCATTTCGTGTCCGTCCTTGAGTGGCAAATTCAATATTTAGGCAAATCTCCGTTGTCGTCAATTTCATGTCCATCCTTAAGCAATGCCCTCAATATTTAGGCTCTATTTGATTTGGGGCGAAATTATTTTGCACATGGTGAGAAAGTATTTTTCTTCCTATTCAGTTAGATTTTGTCCACTATTATGTCTAAAATTTAATAATTAGGTGAAAAGATTTTACATTGAACCAAAACTGGATCTTAGATAGAAAAAGGAAGCACAGAAAATCCTAGAAGTGGATTCTAAGTGGTGGCCTATCTTTGAGACCGATTATGAAGTGGTGGCCTAATTTTTTAGCTAGATTTTTGGCCCATTTTGTTTCTTAAGAAAATGAGAGTTTTTTTAGAAGGTTTATTTACTCATGCGTGTGCTTGGAAGTTCAGGAAAGAGGTGGTTATGGTAGAAATGCAACCATCACTAGTTTTATAGGTTGATTTAGAGAGGAGAAAGAAATATAGGAGAAATGTTAATCTGGTAAAAATGTTGTTTATTTTATTCAAACAAGTGAGTGTTGTGAATGGACCCATTGGAATGTATTATCGTTGTTGAACGCCTCGTTAATGATCTTATAGTACATTTCTTTTTATTTAATAGGCACTGCACAAACTCCACAGGATCCTTCAGTCTCTTAGGATAAGTAACAAGCTGTTTTCCCGTGTCCCTGAGATAAGAGGTCATCACGTCCCGTATCGTTGAGAGACCATTCAGGAACCAGCCAAACAAATTGTACATTCTTCCCATGTTTTCATACTTATCATCAATAAGCATTTCTACTCATAATGAATGGTTAATGAGTCTTTAACATGGAAAGTGAATCTCAATAATAGGTTTTATGTTTCCATCAATTTATTAATTGACCATTTCTTGTAAACATTAACCATTTATGATGAACCTGATACCTCTCCTCTTCGGGAAAGTTACACTACAAGTATACACAAACAGTAATAGATACATCAATTTACTAGAGAAAGCAAAACTCTTATTTAGTAAGAAGAAGTGAGGGATTAATTTACCTTTTGTAAGAAATAGGAACAACCCCAGATTTGTAATGGGCAATTTGTTGAAAAATAGGTTGCGCGCTGTTGGTGGTGAGGATCACACTAGCCCGATTACTGTTTGGAGGGAAAAAATTGGTGGCGGTGACGCAAATAGAGCCGATAAGGCACCAGATTGGACCATTATCACACTTGATCTCAGAAAAATCCCCACAACGTAAGTATTGAATTGTGTGGTGCTCAAAGCTGTTGTGTTTATATAGCCTTTACTGTATAAGTTTTTTTTGGGGGTAAATTGGGAACTTCCTAAGAACGGGACACTTTGTGAATCCCCTCCTAATATCAAACCCAGGGACTTGATACTGACGGTGAGTATCATTCCCACACCAACGACTACATTTCACCAACTGAGGAAGACCTCCTATTACCAGCACCTTACGCCCCCGAGAGCTGGCGCCAAGACTCGAACTGGTGACCTCAAGGACTTTGCCAAGAAACTTAACCAGTTGAGCTATCACCTGGGGTTTCCTTTACTGTATAAGTTGTCATACCTTCAGAAAAACGACAACTTTTAAAGCCTTTATCAGTACAAATTCTTGATAAAAAAAAAGTTATATATACCGTGTGCGCATTTGTTGCATACCCATTATGCCATAAGCATAACCACCTCAATCTAGAGTGGAATGGGCATCAACCCATATCTCCTAATAGACGAGGACACGAGAGAGTAGAGAGAAAACCCACATCTTCTTTTTTTGACACAATCTTCTTGATTTAATAATGATAAAGCAATTTATACAAAGAAAACATAATCCATCCCTACAACTCTTAGGCCTCGTTTGCGAATTTTGAAGAGAAAAGAAAAGAAATGAAAATTGTATTAAGAGAAAAGAGAAAATAAAGGAAGAAAAATGACTTTCTTTCCTTTGTTTGTGAGTTTACGAGAGAAAGGAAAGTTACTTTCTTTCCTCCTTATTTGTAAGTTGAGAAGAAAAGAAAAAAAAAATACGTTTATACCCTTATTACTAACAAAGCATGTTATAACATATTAAAGAAGATAATAATATAGTAATTTATAATGCATACCAACATAATAATGGATTATATATCTCGATAAAAAATATCGTAATAAAATATCTAAAACCATAATAATAAGTCTTATACATAGTCCAAAAAATGAAACTAAATTATTCATTAAGAAAGATATCTCCAAAATATAAACTTCATAATGCATCACGGTGCACGATTAGTCGCCGTCATTTACTCGTACTCTCTGTCGTTTGGTCAATAAACCCCATATATGTCGATCTCTACGAAGTCTTCGATGTGCAATATAATTAATTATTTGATACAAAACTTCAACTCCAACTAATTGTCTACTTCTCACCAACATGATGAGTTAATTTCTTTTCTCATTGTCTTGATTATCCATCTAGTAAATGGGAAAAGATTAATTAAAAAAATATAACTTTTATTATGATAATTAATATAACAAACTAGTAAAAATTATATGAAGAATGAAAGACGGATTATAAAATGGTAACATTTATATTATACTCAGGATTTATTAGAAAATAATATAGTAAATTCAACATGGTAATTTCTTTAACCAAGTGCATATTATAATTGATTTTTATAAAATGTAAATTCATTTCTATATTAAATTACATGTTCCTATATTAAACATCCAAATAAATGAACTTCTATTAAATTCTTAACATTACAAACACCCAAAGAAATGGACTTCTATTAAATCATTAACATCACAGGCTGCATCAGGTACTATATATATATATATATATATATATATATATATGTGTGTGTGTGTGTGTGTGTGTGTGTGTGCGTGCGCGTGTGTGTGTGTGTGTGTGTGTGTGAGAGAGAGAGAGAGAGAGAGAGAGAGAGAGAGAGAGAGAGAAAACAGAGTATTCAAACCGACATGCATATATATAGAATATATGAATTTTGAAAAAAAAAACTTTTACATACCTGGACGGCTGAGAGGAATAGGACTAGAGCAGGTATGTTTTGGAATTGCATGGGGCAGCTGACTGAATTTATGAAAGGCAATAAGTTTATCACATAAGAGTTTCAAGAGTGATCGACTCTTTAATATATATCTGATTGTATCAGGGGTAAATAAGGGAATGTAATCAAAATTTGGAACCGTGGCTTTCTCTTCTCTCCATTTCTTTCATTATTGGACAAAAAGTTTTGGAGAGAAAATTTTGATAGAATCTAAAAAAAAATCCCTCATTTTCTCCCCCTTTCCCTTCGAACTAAACTCCCAAACGAAAGAAATATGAAACTTTCTCTCCCTTTCCTTTATTTTCTCTCCATTTTAAGACTCCCAAACAAGCTCTTATTAATCTACAAATGCAAAAGCAAAAAGTAACACAACCATTACGATATATGCACTGCAATCATAATGTGCAATTGATTTTACTTAATACAAACTCAAATCATATTTCCGTCTTAATAATTAGGATTAGAAGTGGCTAACCATGTGAATGAAGAAATGACCTGTTTTAGAAAAGCAAATAAATTCAGTCGATTGCCATGAAGATTAATAAAGAACATATCAAGCGTCAACATCATAACGTTTCCAAGTTAATGATTCGATTAAGATTAGACTCGCTTTTCTAACATATTGCCCATTGACATAATTTCTTCCACAAAGAATTATGTACTTTCTCACAAAGGCCAAAGCTACTTCCATCAAGACTTCTATTATAATTAATAAAACCTGCTAAAAAAATCATTAATTTAAGAAATTTTAAGAGTCACAAAATTGTTGATATAAAAAATTCCTGACATTTGGTACGAATTTGCATTCAATGACGGTATCAGAGGTCTTTGCAATCGTGACTAACAAGATCCAAATTTGATTATCATCCTCAAGGTTTTAAGATATTTTAATCACTATAATAATCAATACAAGTAACTTACTACTAACTCCAAATAATTTGTTTATTATTCATAAATAGGGACGTTGCAATAATCTTACAGGTTTGACTAAGTTCAGCTAAAATTGTCACGCGAAAGATGCTCAGTCGATGGTAATATTCAAATGAACGATTACAAACACAGACATGTAAATATGATATGTGATATAATAATCAAAATATAACTTTGACCATAGTTTTGTATCGTGTAGGACCAAGAACAAATATGTAAAGAGACAATTTAATTTTAAAGAGAATTTAACTCAATGTTCCATTCTTCTGCTATTTGAACTCAATGTGTGGCTCAACATTAGTGATAACTATGATTGTTTCAATAATAATAATAATAATAATAATAATAATAATAATAATAATAATAATAATAATAATAATAATAATAATAATAATAATAATAATAATAATAATAATAATAATAATAATAATAATAATAATAAAAATACCTAAAAATGATTTTACCTCCATACTCATAAAATATATATCCTTGGTGACTATTTATTGGCTGGGATCACATTGTTTGAACCACTGGCTTTAAGAATATTCGAATAAAATTGGAAAGACCATAAATGATCGTCAAACCACTTTCAAGAAACCTGAATAATGAGATATATATTATAAAATACAAACCCTAAGTACCGAATTTGTAGATCCTAAATGCATAATAACATTAGTAACAAAACATAAAAGATCGAAAGATTTACCTTTTACACCTTTAATCTAACTGTAGGAATATTCAAAATCATAGTTAACTCGGATGAGATGGGATGGTGTACCAATGATGGAGTCCATACTCGGGAGAGAGTAGGGGACACGGCGGGAGGAGGGGTAGGGTTTGGAGAGTCGAGAGGGTGGAGAGTTTGGAGAGCGGGAAAGAAAGAGAAAGTTTGATTTTTATCTTTTTTTTGGTTGAACATAATTTATGTGTTATTATTTGCAAGGAAATTAATTAAAATGTGGCTGTAAATATTTTGGATACTAAAAAAAGGAGGAAAATTTTACCCCCATTCTCTAAGCAAGGTATCTAAAAGTTCCTTGCTAAAAGTTACGTGTTGCAAGGAAATATTTTATTGCAAAATGTTTATAACAAGATTATACTTTTAGCAATGATTTCTCCATTTACCTTGCTAATAATACACTTTTAGCAACGAATGTTACTTCCTTGCTAAAAAATTTGTTGCTAAAATCAAATTTTCTTTTAGTGATTACATTATTTTGTTGGTACAATCAGAAAAAGGAAAGAAAAGAAAAAAAAATACATCGGGATGCAGCTCGGATCCCTTCCAAAAATCTCCCTTAAACCCCCCACCTTCAACCACCTCAGCGGACTTGCATTCCCTAGTGACGAGCAGTGGACCCCCACTCCCAAAATCGGAGCTCTCATCAGACATGGCCGACGGCACCAAACAGGCAATGTCCAACTTCCTCACAGAGGCCAACATCGACGCTATCCAATCCTTGATACCCCTCATTCAGGTGGTCGACACAAAAATAGTCTGCAAAGAAAAAGTAAAAAGGCACTAGAATCAAAGTAAGTAAGGAAGGAAGAAAAGAAGATAAAATATGAAAAAGGAAGAAATTATTATACCTCACTCTGAAGATCCTTCTCTGAAAGACCCGCCAACCCTTCCGTTAGCGCATGAGGGTGGTGAGGCACTGATACCACATCCATATTGCTCAGTCAAATGTGATAAGAGGAAATGGAGAAATAAAGAAGCGGAACCTCCCTCGTTATCGCCATCGCACCTCCTCCAGATCTATGGGTTGACGTCGTCAATAAGCTGGTACCTCTCCCTGATCCCATCGCAAGTGGAGGCATATTCTCCACATCATATATGCACGACGGCATCATCCAGTTGGTTATAAAAAATCTAGATAGTCATAGACTGCTATCATATCAGTATCATCGTCGTCCTAGCCTTGTCAGTTATCTCTCACACCTGCTTCATGTACTCAGGGGCGTCGATGGTAGGACCTAAACCTCTCCCTCTATGATATATTGCACCACCCTCTCTCCAAGGTACCAAACGTACCCAAACTCAAGCGCTAGCAACCTCCTCATCTGCGCATGGATATCCGCAACCCCTACGACTCGCGAAGATAGACTTCAGGGGTAGATGGTCACATATTTTTTGAGCAAAGAGTCAGTAATCTACCTAGAAGAAAAAGTTCAAAGAACTCTGAAAGAGATAAGGATCAGAAGCCTAACTAGGTTACTCATCAAGGCGTTCTACACCGCTCGCACATTTTTCAGGGAAAGGGATTGGTTCGAATGCCAATACGACTTCTTCCATCTATGCATCCTACAAAAGTCTCCCAGCTCGCTCACCTTCAAGGATACTAACCCCATGTTGTACCCTATCACCTCATAGAACCATGTCTGTAAAAGGCAACACTAAGAATCAAAAGAGAAGGCAAAAAATTATAAGAAAATAAAGGGAAAATTGAACTTAAATATTACCTCCAAGAGTTACATGGGTCTTATAAATGTCTGTTAAAAACACCGACTAAAAGGATCGAAGGAAGCATAAAGGGACGCTAAGGTAAAAGCCCACAGATGGACGACGTCGCCACTCGTCGGCACCATGAATCCCCCAACGAAAGAAAAATGAATAAACGGGTTGCCTGCCTAACCTTCTCCCCATCAGTCTCATCAATCTTCCTAGACAACAGAGTCTCCTTCAGCACAAATATCCAGATAGAATCCCCCGATATGATTCTTCATATATCCCCCAAGGCAGCCCTCACTTCCACCTCTGTAACCCGCATAGTCCGTTCCACCACAATTTAATGACCTGCACACTCCAACCTTGAAAGCTAGTGAATATCCAAGGGACTAACCGTCATAGTCCTAACTCCCAAATAAAATGTATGGGTCGTGTCCCACCACCTCTCACCCAGCACACATAACACTTCCGTAGAGCGCGACTTCTCATCCAATATTTCTGCTAACATGCCAAACCTGGTAGACCCCATAATCCATCGTAGGGGTGTGCAAAAAAATCGTTAAACCGAAGAACCGAACCAAATCGACCTTCGTGAATTGGGTTGGTTCGGTTTTTTTTCTCCACAGGTTGGTTCTGGTTCCAAAAAATTGAGAACCGAAGTGTTCGGTTCGGTTCTCGATTTTATACCTGAACCAAACCGAACCGAACCGAGAACCGAACCCATGGAACCGAACCAAAGAATCGAACCAAAGAACCTACTCGAGAACCGACCCATGAACCTGAACCATTAACCAGAACCATTAACCAACCCGAGAACCAACCCACGAACCAGAACCATTAATGAAAACCGCAAACCAGAACCGCGAACTAGAACTGCAAACCAGAACCACGACCCAGAACCGCGAACCAGAACCAAGAACCAGAACCATGAACCAACCCGAACCAAACCGAGAACCGATGGTTTGGTTCCGAACCGAACCGACCAATTTTGGTTCTGGTTCTGGTTCTGGTTTCGTAGTGGAATCGAACCGAACCGAACCGAACCGAACCGAACCATGTGCACCCCTAATCCATCGTACTACCTCAGAAAGTTGGTCCCAAACCTTTTTCATCCCGATTATCCCTTGAGACCGAATGCTCAAAGAGGCTATGTTAACTTGTGCAGAAAATAAGAAAAACCCTTTATTATCCCGAAGATTAAAAAAAAGGGTGGAAAATAAGGAGACAAACATTTACATAGCCATTAGGGTTCTTCACCCTTAGCATAACGGTAATGCGCATGTTCTTGCAACAGCACCCTCTCATCAACCATTGACTCAAAATTTTTATATGCATTCTCGTTGCTTAACGCCATCGGCACCGCAGCCTGCCATTCTAGGCCCCCCCAATTGTCAATAGTCACCAGTCATTATTGTTATTGCTAGAAGTATCAGCCATTAAAATATTACAAAGAAAATAGACTCAAAAATGACTTTTAGAGAGAGAAAGCAAGAGATCCAATCATTTGAAGGTTTTGAAAAATGAAGAGGGTCGTACCCTTTTTATAGGAGGTTAAGGGGTATGCCAATCGGCAGGCCACATGTCCTGCCTATCTGCACTGATCTTTACCCTTCCTCGAGAATCCCAAGAGTCCGAGACCTATGCCGAGAGCCTCCTCCCCATCCCCATTCCTTCCTTTGGGTAGCCCCCTCAAAATTTTATCACAAAAAAGTAAAAAAATCCAAAAAATTCTCAAAAAATTCACAGAAATTCCGAAAAAATACTCGTGAAGTCGAGAATGTCATATTTCCAAGATAAACCCATGTTAGAATTCCAAACCAGTTATAAACCCTCATTATTCCCCAACAACATCATCAACACTCACTCTTGTCACCAACGTACACCCTAGCGAAACAAAAAATCCAAGGGTCTTTGAGGAAGTCCCATACTTGGACCTCCTAATCTTTTTGGCTAGTGGTTGGGAGGGTCCTTCGCCAGGCAAATTTTGGAAACTTCAAAACTTCACAGTATTCCATAGCTTGGTCTACTTCCTCACCTTCAACGTTATATACTTCCTCCAAGTCTTTAACACTTTCCTCATCGTAAGCTAACACCACGTTTGCCATTCCCCTAATGCAGTCTTCCAAGGACTCTTCAAACTCCTCCTGCTCCACAGTTAGCTCCCTTGCTTCTTTTTCTGCCTCCTTATCGTAGGCCACCACCATATTGGCCCCATGTGCTGGGAGTAAGTTGTTGTTAAAATTTTGCGAAGGGATTTACAACGTTCCTACTTTTACATGTTTTTATGGTTCTTCTTAGCATGAAACAACTTTCCATTGGATGTTGGATCTTTCGATGGATCTGGAAATATTTGGGATTCGCTCTGATTGTTGCGTCTGGTTCCCCGATGGGGATGCCCTTCGATTCATACATCGTTCCTCTTTGAACCATGGCTTTGTAATAGCTAACAACTTCCTCAACTGTGCAGGGTAACGGTAGTGGATCCTCCCTATATCTCCTAAACTTTCTCCTATTGTCCCTCTTTGCTAGTTTTCCCCTGTCTGCTCCTTCGGGGTATCCCACCCGTAGGGACTGAGACCTTCCTCCCACAGGTTGTATCGGCTGCCTAAACATCATGGGCACCACCACCGGGTTTGGTCGTACCACCAATGAGATATTACTTGCTGCTTTTAGGAATACCGTAAAAGTCCCCTCGTGCATCTTGTTAATAAGATGGCAGATGTACTCAGGAAGCAGTCCCTTCGCACAGATCTGTAGTATTTTAGACTCTTTGGCTTCCTCCCTTACATTGAGGGACCTTTCCCTGAACCTTCAAACGTATTCCACCACGTCTTCCCCTGGTCATTTCTTCTCTCTCCCCATTGGATCAAAGTAAACTCATCTTCTGCCGAAAAGAACTTATGGATGAACAAAATGTGCATCTCCTCCCATGTGGAAATGCTCTTAGGAGATAGGTGAGAATACCAGGCATACGCTTTATCGATTAAGGATTTGGAAAACTCCCTTAACCTGAGTTTTTGATTGTTGCAGTGATCCCCCAGATGTTCATCGAAGCATTTAATGTGCTCTTTCGGGTTCCCACCCTTTACTGTGTACTTTTTAAAGATAGGAGGAACATAATATTTTGGGTAGGGCTCATCATTATAATCCAGAAGGTAAGCCGTTCTAAAGTCGTCATAAATCGAAGCTACCTCGCCAACAGAATGTGAGGAAGCTTTCATAAACTTTAGCATCTCCTTCTGCACTTATTTTTCTCATCTCCTCCATAGCTGATACCGTTGAAGGAACAACCAAAGGGACCATAAGCTGGGCTCCCGTTGCACCTGGAGCAATCATCACAGTTGGAATGGTTGGTACTCCTGGAGTTCCCACTGTTGGATTCACAACATGGGGTATACTTGATGGGGATGTTCCTGTTAAAATTGCGCTTGGTGAGGCCATTGGGGATGCCCCTGGTGTCACGAAAGAGTTGGTCTCAAATACTCCCAACATCGTTATAGCCATAAGAGTTTGTAAAAACTCATAAAATTTATTCATGAGGAGTTCCACTTGAGCTGGCCCCAACTCGACGCTCATGGAAGCTTGTGTCACCCCCGAAAGGCCTGTCATCGTTTGAACTGGAGGTACCTTCACTCGAGGGGCTTCGTCTCTCGAAGACTCCAGATCTCTTGCCATCTGTTCTTCATTGTGTTGAATGTCATCAAAGTTAAGTCTTCGATTAACGTTTTCCTGTGCCATACTCCTTGCTTAAAAGAATACCTCCCCAGTAGAGTCGCCAAATGTAAGAGGGTAGTTTAGATTAAATGGAGGCGTAAGCCCTTTTGAGTACGGTAATGATAAGTTAACTAACCACGCTATTGATTAACTACAAGACACACAATCACAACTTAGTGTAAATAAAATCAGTTTGAACTCACAAATGTCTCGTGTATAACTCAGAAGATAATAAAGACCTCATAAGTAACTCATTTAGAGGGAGAGAGAAGTAAGCATCATAGAAACACCTTGGCAGGCAGCCAACCACCCCAACCACCCTCAAAGATCTCTCTCAAGTATTAAAATATTCATAATAAAATGGCAATGGTGGGTGAGTGAACTCTCTGGTTTGTAATAAATCTCTCTCTCTGACGTATATTCTTCTCTCTAGCACTAACTGCTCAAAAAGGAACCCTTTCCCCAGAGGTGGTTGGGGTCCTTAAATATCCCCCACACCACTCCCGAGGTAACTCAGTCATTAATAGCTGTGAAAGACATCCTTCATAATTTATGTCACAAACATTAAATTCCTGATGCACTAGTTAGTTCCACGTTATAAACATTAAATGCCAAGACATTCCTTTTTGCCTAACCATTGTGTATTAAGGGCTATCGTCACAGAGGTGGCATACCAACCGTCTAACAGCCCCAAATACCATAGTGATTTACTCAAGTGCATATTTGACATTTCCTAGATATTTTGTGACATCACATAAAGTATATATGATGTTAAGTAGAGGGCTGTTTGGTTCATAACTCAACGCCCGATGGAATTCAAGGCTGCTCTGTCCGAGGTTCCATGATCAGGGTCTTTTGGTGTTTCACCAGGTGTATCTAAGGTGGTTGAGACAAGCCCCAATGGTGCCTCACTTCTCAATCCTCCAAACCATGTCCTTCTAAAGCTCCTAAGGTGAGGTCACTCTATAGAGCATGAAAGCTCTCTCGGGCCCTGCCAAGCCTGGTCTCTCGCGAGTACCGCTCGACCTCACACTAAAGTCATTATAATCGTTACAACTCATGGTAAATATAAATAAAGAGATGCAAAAAGACTAATTAAAGTAATAGGACTAAGGGGTGAGTTCTCTCGGTCATCTTCTTCGCTGGAAGATCCCTCTGGGTTGCCACACTGAACTACCTCGCTGAGCTGCATTTAATTGGGTTGCATCGCTGCCTTAATCCCAAACACTGTTGTTAATGGGGGATTATTTATAATCTCAAGATTACTTTCAAGCCCCCCTACAATCTCAATCCTTAAGTCCGTAGAATCGACCTTGACCCGCTGAATCGGTCACTTCGATTTGACCCACATAATTGTTCATCTCAATCTTTAGGTCCGTAGAATCGACCTTGACCCGTTGAATTGGCCACTTTAATCTACCCTGCTAAATTGATTATCTTAATTTTTAACTCTAAAGAATTTACATGGACCAGCTGAATCAGTCGCTTCAATTTGACCGACTGAATTGGTCATCTCAATCTTTAGTTTCATAGAATGGACCTTGACCCACTGAATCGGTCACTTCAATTCGACCCTTTGGTCATATAAATATTTAGGTATGCAGAATAGACTTTAAACCTCTGAAGCAGTCACTATAATATGACCGACTGAACTGGTCATCTAAATCCTTAGGTTCGTAGAATCGACCTCGACCCTCTGAATCGGTCACCTACATCCCTTAGGTCCACAGATTTGACCTCAATACTCTTCCTAATCATCGATGATATTTCTATCTTTCGATGACCTTATCTCATTCCAAGATCACCCATCGAGAGGCTCGATAGAAACCCCATCCTAGTACGCCCTAGGTACCTTCTCTGGTTCGTAACACTCCTCCTCCCTTCGTAAACCCTAGGTCCTACTCCGAGTACTGATATGGAGTCCATCGGGTGCTCTCAGGCCCTATTTGACTTCGGTAAACTCTCCCACATGAGAAAATCTCAATGAAACCTCATAGAGCTCTGAATCTCCTTTTCAATGGTCCATACTGTGCACAAATTGGTCTCACAGTTGGCACGAACGATCTTTTTTACTTCGAGAACTGATCTGGAGGCCACCTGGCACTCTCAGGCCCTATTTAACCCCTTGTTCAGCTCTCCCACCTGAGTGAAAGCTCAATGATACCTTTTAGGGATCTGAATCCCCTTTCCAATGGTCCATAACGTCTGTAAATCGACCTCACAGTTTGCACAAACGATCCTTTTTACTTCGAGAACTGATCTCGAGGCCATTGGGCGCTCCCAAGCCTCGTTTGACTCTGGTCAACTCTTTAACCTGAGCGAATCTCAATGAAACCTCATAGTTATATGAATCCCCTTTCTAATGGTGCATACCATGCATGAATCGACCTCATGATTCGCACAAACGATCCTTTTTACTTGGAAAGGCCACCGGGTACTCTCGGGCCCCGTTTGACCTTGGTTAACTATCCAAATTGGGCGAAGCTCAATAAAATCTCATAAGGATCTAAATACCATTTCCAATGGTCTATGTTGTGTGCAAACTGGCCTCAAGGTTCGCACGGACGACGAACGTCCCTTTTTACTCCGAAAATCCCCTGTTTAGAGACCATCGGATGCTTTCGAGCCCCGTTTGACTTCGATAAACTCCTAAACCTGAGATTGGCTCGATGGATTCTTGAATGGATAAACTCTCTTTCTAACAGTCCCATTTGTGAGCGATTTAAACTTATGGCTAGGTTTTATGCCTATTTTCCATAAAAAGTCCATCTTGAACTGCCGATAGGCACCCCAGACCCCCTGCCTAACGGCATGGTGTACTTTCCTTAAGAAAGGCAAGAATTGTGATAATAGGAAGTCTAGGATCCATGACGATTGTCACCCCCCCCCCCCCTAAACTCTAAAATTGCACTATTTAAGGAGATCATGGCCTCAGTCCTAGGGACCCTTTTTAAAGCAATCAGAAACATTCTCTCGAAATCAGAGCGCCGTCATTCCCAAAGACCCTATTTTCCAACATTCTCTGCATTTCTCTTATCACACTTTTCTACCACCTTTGGTCACTTACCTCACCCTATTTCACCACCCGTATAACACTACAAAATCAGCCTACATATCCAAATTCAGAAGCAAAAGTCTTTTATGATGTATATTCCTACTCTTTTTTAGTTTATCTATTTAGCATTACTTACTCACTTTATTTCTATTTTGATATATTTTTAGTCTTACTTCACCATCTCACATTAATTAATATCCATTTTTATTATTAGTATTCACATAACCTATTTTCTTAAAAATCCAAAACGGTAAAAAAATAAGGTTTACTTGTAAACTTCAAAAGCAAGACTTCGTCACTTTTACACTTACGCATGCTTTCTTAAAAAATATTCAAAGAGGATTCCTAAATTTGGGGTTATGAGTTAAACCCCACCCCTATGATATATCGAACTATGTGGACTTTGATGCCCCTTGGGCTACGTAGGCATCCCGGGCCAATCCTCAGATTCGAGTCCTCTTTTCCCATTTTATGCTTTTATACTATCTTGTATTTAATTTTTGAGTCAAGAACTCCTATATATTTGTGTCTCATCTGACATGCACACTCATTTTTTATAGCGACTCGTGATTCGACGAACAATCGCATCATATATTTATGTTATTGTTGGGTAAATTCCTCCGGATGATTCGCTCCGTCTTTCCCATGATGCGAGTCGGATGATCTCCTTCACCCATTGTTTATATTACACAAATGTACACACACATCATGATTTGGAGAAAAGGAGAACACTAATATAGCCTATGGGAGACTGAAAGGGTGGAATAGGTGCCTAACACCTTCCCATTCTGTAAATTAGTCCCCGAACCCTCGATTCACTTGGTTTAGTATGCATCAATATGGCTTTGATGCCGCTCTCTCGAGGTGGCTGCATTTTTTTTTGCCCATTTTGAGAAAAATAGGTTGGTGACTCCATTTTTTTGTTTTATCCCCTACAACTGATTTTATATCCGAAACAACACGCGAAGACACCGATGCGAGTTGCGAAAAGTGTATAATCATATCCTCGAATCACCCAGACGCACATGGTGGGGCAGAGAGGGAGACTTCTCCAGGTTTTCCATCCCATCCTAATTTCGAGGTTGTCCCGCACTAAAGGAATCCGACTCGGATGGCCACACTTGCACTGTGATGTTTTGATACTCCATGCTTAAATAAATTTGTGGAACTTAAAACTTGTTATTTTCTAAAGTAATGGGTATTTTAGCCGTCAATTAGAGACGTTAAAAATATTTTGAACATAACCGTTATATTTTCTGAATTAAACCTGATGAAAGTCAGTTTAATTCGAGTTATAAAAAGGGGAATGGCAACATCAAATTAGTATTCAATATAATCCTAATTCTTTCCATATTATTTACAACTCTCATGTGTTGATCTCATATTTAGGTATTTGCTTTGATTTAGTTTTAGTTCATAATTGTGGTCTTTATTCTCTACTCCATTTAGTCTAGTTGGAGACTTGTAATTATTTTAAACGTTAAAATTGACAAATCTCTGTGGGTTCGACTTGTACTTGCCGAAGTTATTCTACAATAGCTAGTACAGTTGTGGTAATTTTAATTTAACAACACTAAATTGGGTTTCTAGAGAGTTTCAGACCTACTTCTTAGGTATTGGACTATACTAGAGACCAAAGAAAAATAAATAAATTAGCTTCCAATGAAATACCCAAAAATTCCAAGTACAATTACTGTAACTATTTTTTTCTTCAGTTAATCACGATTAATTCCATTAAATAATCACGATGGTACTCTAATTTAATTACCTTTAAATTAATCGGAATGAAAAGGTCTTATTTGCAAAGATAATTGTGGTACATAATGTGATTCTCCACGTTAAGTGTCTGACACCCACTTGGTCAAACCAATTCGCTCCTAATCGATTTTAACCAACATCTAATCAATTACTTAATTCTCATACTAAACTTATCTACTACTCCACCAGTTTATAAAATAATCCTCCAGTCGAGTTTTATTGGTGGAAAAAACATATAAGTCTATCAAGGGGTATCCCAATCCAAGATATCTTATAGATGTGGATTAATCCAAATTATGATCTCAAACCTAATTACACAGCCGTTGCCCAACTTATGGGTATCATTTGATTCAATGTAAAATCCAATCGCACCCATAACAATCAAAAAACAATTGTGCAAGCATTCTATTACTCATAATTCTCGACACTAAGAATCTATGCACCCTTTGTAAATGGTGTGAGATTACCTAAGTTTAATCAAGAGAGACCTTAGGCTTAAAATCTTACAAGTGGTCTTTCTCAATACATTCCTGGATGTACCAGTCACGATCCTCTTTTAAACCATCGCACAAGTTCTCAAACTATCAGACAGGTTTTCGTAGTTTGAGACAAACTACTAGGATTGTACACGTATCCATACCGATGGAATATTAAATCCCTATCTAGGTTATGAATTGTTCTATTTACTAGGACTCGAATTCCAATCTCTTATAATCAAGTCGAACCCGACTCATCGAAATTCTTACTGAGTACAATAAACCGACATGTCTATAATATATTTAAAGAATATATATAAGGCATTATCATGAACTTTATTCTTATTTAAAAAATTAACAAACACATATTTACTGAAAAGTAAATATCATACATGATTTTAAGAATAAAACCCCAACAATAATAACGTTAATATTTAAAATAATGTTAATATTTTAGTGGAACGTTAATATTTTAGTGGAAATTTAATATTATAATAACGTAAATATTTTAGTTTAACTTTAATATTAATAATAACATTAATATTTAAATGGAACGTTAATACTAATAATATCGTTAGTATTTTAGTGGAACGTTAATATTAATAATAACGTTAATATTTGTAGAGGATATCAAACCCTTAACAAAAGCAATATTATAGTTGAGCCCCAGATATATGAATTAATAAATTAAAGGACACATTATGTACGTAGTTTGGCATATCATCATGCCTATGTCCATGATTAAGGGAGGGAGACATGTCTATTTCTTAGAAAAGCAAAGGACGATTGGAGTGTTATGGTTACTAGCTGAGAGTCCAAGTTATCATGAGCAAGGTGTAAATCAGTACTTTCAAATTGGATGAGGTCACCCTTTTTTTATAAGTACTCTCTAGTTTGAGCTTATCCTTAGGTGATAGTGTCGTATTAGAATTAATCTCCTATAATGTAAGGTAATCTCCCTAGGTTTTAACTTAACTCATCCTTAGTATTCGACCAACAACATTTCTTGACCTCTAGGATCCACGTGTCAATCCATGTGGAATAATCGAATACATTTCCCTTCAATTTCCACCAAGACTGTTGTTATCGGCCTTATACATTTTATTGACCCGGTCTTGCTATTATTTGGACACGTGTCCCTATAAGTTTCCTCAAGCATCATTAATTGCCTCACAAATTCCCATTAAATTGAGTGTGTTACAATAATTAAGTTATGACGTGCACAATCCCCATATTTAGGATTTCGTGCATCATTAGCTACATGCCCCCTATAATGATTGTGCATGAGTGTTTGGATTGTCCTTCCATTGGGACAGGATCTTTGATCAAGGCCCAAACACGGGTTGATTTGATTTTGGCAGCAAAAGGTATAAGGTCTTGAGGGCCTTACACCTTCGTCATTTTACAACATTTCAAGGTATATTCCATTTTTATCTCTCTCTTTAGAATTTGCTCAAACCAGAGAAACTTTATTTCTTATTTTCTTAATCTATTCTTTCTTCATAATTTCATTATGTCTATACATATGAGGAAGTTTGAAATTTCTGCAGCAAATGATTTTAGGGAATTTCTTACCAAGTACTTAATTCCCGATAATGTATTCATTAAAACTTTATCGAAAGAGGATGGTGTATTCTGACTTGACTGTGAAGTGGATTTTATGATAGTTGCTATAATGGAGGGAGAGTTTGCTTTCCCCTCCATCCATTGCTGGTGGAAGTACTCCGTTATTATAGAATACATCCAATCCAGGCAAATAAAACTTTCTACTGATTTTTATGGTAACAATCACTATAAACCAGATCTGCAAGACCAACCTTATTCTAAATGAAGTTAGGTCTTTTTATGACCTGAGGGGTACCCCTGAGTCTGAGACATACTATTTCCAGTCTAGGGATAAGTCTCGTAGTTTGGTTACGTAGCTGCCCAGATCATAAAAGGACACTAAAAAATATCCTAGTGTCTTTTGGGGTTTTTTATGGTGAAAACTACAAAGGTATCCGAGTACCTTCAACAATCGAAAAACCTGGTCAATTTTACACCATTTTTACTATTGAACTGTGGTTTTTGTTTTGCTACGAATTGTATTTGCCTCATGTACAGATCGTCAATGCAATAAGAAACTTGAGGATTTTAAAATCAAATTAAGAGAACTTTAGATGGTCTGGAAAAGGAAAATTGTGGTCGGTGTGAGACTTCAATGGAGAAAATCCCACGTCCTACTCGATTACTATATCACTGTTACATTGGCAAAAAATCTTCATAGCGGTTCCTGAAGTTACTACGATCGATTACCTAGTGGTCGATGACTCCTCCATCCCAATTACCACCATCATTACGAACAAAACTGCAAGGGGTGTTTATCTTAGGGAGTCTTCACCTATTTATGTAGTCTCAACTGAGTATAACAAGTACCCGGAGGTGGATGAAAATAAAAGAGGTAGAGGTAAAACCCATTTTTTACGATATCGATCCTCCTTTCTCATATGAGGAGGTCGACGTATTTGGTCACCTATGAGAAGAAATTAAGGAGGAGGAGGAGGAGGGGGAGAACATCCGAGTAAGAGACTTTACTTTTACCCCGTTCCTTGATAATCTTGAAGATATGAATAGTTATCCTAGATGATTAGTTGATTTGGCGATCATTAAGGCCAATCAAAAGAGGCAAGGTTGCTAAACCAAATAGTCCGCCCTTGGAGATGTAAGGCAAAAGAAGAGGGTAATGACCTTCAGGGAAAAAGAGGACCTCGCGTTGGAGTAGTAGAGGAGGAGAGAGAGAGAAAGAAGCAATACTGGCCAAGAACGGGAGGATAAATAAGACTCCTCTAAATAACCAAGTTCCCCCCGACTGCCTCAAACAGAGTCATGGTAATCCGTCCACAACCACAGGGTCGTACAAAAGATACCCCACGATCCACTTCCAGGGTTTATCCCTGGGAGATCGCCTTGCACAAAGGCAAGGAGTCGATCACCTCTGCTGGTTTGGCCCACCACTATTTAGAGGTTGCGTATTCCATTACTCAGGTGACCATGTTGCCTTCCAATATGGTCAACCTAAGGACATTACCTTCAAAATGCCTTCACAAAGAAGGTTTTCTTCACACTATTTTGCTGATGTTTTAACTTTACTTTGAGGTTTTGATTTCTCATAAGTTTTTCTTATTTAACTATTTCTTTCCTTTACACATGCCATGCAGCTAATGCAAGAGCTCACCTATCGGGATGTTAACTTAAAGAAGAGCAACGATGTTCTTCTTGATAATAATAATGTCTTAAAGAATGCGTTGATGGAGGAAAATACTGAAGTGACTGACCACACAAATAAATAGAAAGATGAGATGGTTGAGAAAGATAAAGTCGTCGAAGAGGCTAAGTTAACTTGGTTGTAGTTTACCCATATTGACATTGAATTGCTCGATAAGAGACAGGCCTACTATCGAAAGACTCTTCAAAAACTCATCCTTCAAAGGAAAAAGTTTATTCTGGAGAGGAAGACTCAAGATGGACTTAATAGGGACTTTGATGAGGGTTTTGAGGCAGCAGTACAAGAAGTTTCTTTATAATTGGACTATCATAAGTTTATTGCATTCAACAAGGGTTGATTGGTCGTACTTCAAAGGGGAAAGTTCCTTGAGGGTGACCCGACCTAAGACGAACACCCTCCATTGGAATAACCAATGAGAAGGGGGGATGGAGCTCCTGAAGTTTTAGTTGTCGATCCCCTTGTTGTTAATATCAATCAGGGCGTTTATGAGGTCAGTCAGGCCACTAATGCCATCAACCAAATCACCACTGATCCAACTGTCCCGACTGAGGGAGTGTCCAACGTTATGGAAAATGTACCCCCAGTAGGTCAGGGGGAGGTACCCTTGATCTTTAGTTCAGTTATTTTTTGTTTCTTACTTTTTACAGACCGACTGGTCATTTACCTCGTATGCGTTGAGCCATTTTAATATTTAATGAAAGTGATTAAATTTCCTTCATCGTTTTCTTTGCATTTATATTTTACTTGTGACAATATTTAATTTCTCTTATTTTACCTTATTAAAACATGCTATATGAAAATAATTGATCAACCTTATTTTTAAATAGTTTTAGGGTTAAATGAAATTTTTCTCAACCCATAGTAAACTTTGATGGAATTCGGAGGCCGATCATTTCAACTTATTAATCACATTAACTGATATATCACAAGTTAAATTAATCATTTGATTTTGAATCAAACTGACCCTCACAGGGCGGTCAACTTATCTTTGAGTTGTATCACCCCATTCTTAGGTGGGTTTATGCCTATTTTAGGTCGCCATCCTGAATTGGGATGTACAATTATTTTAGGTGGGTTTAGTGCCAAATGTAGGCAACCGACTTGTTTTTAAATCATACCACTGCTTGAGTGGGTTTAGGGCCAAATGTTGGCGACCAACTTATTTTTAAGTTGTACCCAATTCTTAGGTGGGTTAATGCCTATTATGGGTTGATCATCCCATCTTAGGATGTACCACCATTTTTAGGTGGCTTTGGTTCCAAATGTAAACGACCGACTTGTTCTAAGTCGTACCACTTATTGAGTGAGTTTAATGTCAGATTCTCAAGCGATTGACTTGTTTTAAGCCCTACCCCTGCTTAAGTGGATTTAATGTTAAACGCAGACGATCGAATTATTTCTAAGTTATACCACCCAATTCTTAGGTGGATTTATGTCTGTTCTAGGCCTACTATCCCTAATTAGGATGTACCACCATTTTTAAGTTGGTTTTATTCTTTGAATAATTGTACCAAGTCCACACTAGTAAGGAAACAACTTTATTAATCATAAACAAATTAAAAATCTTGCAAAAATTAAAATCTAATTAATAATATAATTTCCTAAGGTTCATGGAATTCCATGACCTTGGTATTATTGTGCCACATAGTTTTTCTCAGTGATAAGATCCATCTCCCCTCTTTAAAGCTATTCAGTATGGGCCTTGCCAGTTCTCCGCTCGCTTTCCATCTGAAGGATTTTTTGCTACCGATAAAAGCTTTATGAGAACCAATTTTCTGACCTGGAAGTCCATGACTTTGACCATCCTATCAAGTTGTTTGGAAAATTCTTTTTGGTAACCATCCAAATATATGAGACCCAATTCTCTTTGTTCTCCCACTATATCCAACTTGTGAGCTATTCGATCATCATTTCAACTGTCTTCAAAGATATCTGTTCTCAGGGTTAGAAGTTTGATCTTCAATGGGATGAATGCTTCTTGCCTATTTGTTACATGTGTAAAGGGATACGAGTGGATATAATAGACTTTGATTTGTAGCGTACTTAGTGATTTTATACATATCAAAGTAAAAAAGTATCCTGGGGATGTATTGGTTACCTACTTATCATGCTTGTGTGGATTGTTTTGTGAGGTCCATTGTCTTTTCCAATCGAAAACATGAGATGTACTTGGTTAATATGTTGCGCTCGTATGGGAGGATTGAGCATGCATCTTTATTCTAGTGAGGAAGACACTTTTGAGGGAGTCAGTGTCTTTAGACTATATTTCGGTCGTTAGCGAGTTTTCTAACGTATTCCAAGAGATTATGGGGTTTTCACCAAGTAGAGAGATCGAGTTTTTATTTTACTTAGCTCAGGGTCATAGACCAATAGCCCGAGCACTATATCGTACGACTCAGTTAGAGCCGAGATAGCAGACTCGGGAGTTATTAGGTAAGAGATTTATTCAGAGGAGTACTTCTCCTTGGGGAGATCCTATCCTTTTCTTGAAAAAGAAGGATGAATCGTTGAGACTTTGAATTGATTATCGGGAGTTAAACAAAGGCATCGTATGGAATAAGTATCCATTACCCCATATTGATAATTTTTTAACCTTCTGATGGGGGCTTCATACTTTTCAAAGATTAATTTGAGATCAGGGTACCATCAATTTAGGATTTAGGAGCATGATATTCCGAAAATAACATTTTTGACGAGATATGGGTGGTATGAGTTTGTAGTTATCATTCGTCTTAAGAAACGCACCAAAAAAATTTATGGTCATGATGGACTATTTGTTTAGCGTGCTCGCAACTGATCCACGCTCAGCAACTGATCCAAAAAGTTTATGGAGTTAGCAACAGTTGTTTTCACTCTTCGAATTTGGAGACACTATTTGCTGGGGGAGAGATTCCAACTTTTCATGGACCATAAGAGTTTATAGAATTTATTCATACGAAGGTAATTATACATGAGACGGTGTTGATGGATTGAGTTCTGAAAGACTATCATTTTGATATTAAGTACACAAGGTGAAGGCTAACATAGTGGCAGATGCCTTGAGCCACAGATCAATAGTTACACTTTTATCGATTTGGAAGGCGAAGTAAGGTTCTCTTTGCATTGAGGATGAGTTAGCTCATGCGTTTATGGAAGTTCTTAACATCACACAAGAAATCATTATTAAGGTTGTAAGGGCACATATAGAGTATCTTTCTTGTCAGGAGAAGGTCAAGTAGTTATTCGCTGAAGAGTCGTACTCGATTGGGTCTGATGGGGGTTTGCATTTTCATGGTAGATTAGTGATCCCCAAAGATGAGGAGTTATGATAGGCAGTGATGATTGAGTCACATGGGTCGTATATTTTGTTACATCCCGATGGGGATAAGATGTACCTGGATATGAGGCACCAGTATTGGTGGGTATGCATGAAGAGGGATATTGTAGTGTTTGTGTCCAAGTGTGGTACTTACCAAATAGTGAAGGTAAATCACCAGAGCTCAATAAATGTTCTAAATCCTCTAGAGGTTATGGTGTTTAAATATGAGAGCATTTACATGTATTTCATTAATAAGTTGCCTAAGTCACAGACAAAACACAATACCATCTGGGTAATCGTGGACCACTTGACTAACGTGGCTCATTTTTTGCCACTTCAGACAAATTTTATGTGACACCCTGCCTAATTAAATACCGGACGATCACTCCTTTATTAAATTAAAATCAAGGTGAACAGTTGGTTCATTCTTAGCATCACTGTCGTAAAAAAATAACTTTTCCAAATTTAACACCCTATTTAATTAAGCTAAGTGTCAAAACCATTTTTAAACATTACTTTCCAAATTTTATTTTGAAAATAAAGATTTAATTATCTACAACAATTCAATATTTAAAGAATCACACCACAATAATCCTGGAACATATAATCCAATTAATTTAAACATTCAACAACTAAATCCCAGCATTTAAAACTTAAAGTAAAACATACATGCTGAATAAATCCCAAAGTAACAGTACTAGAATTAACTGAAATACAAATGTCCCAATAAAACAGATAAATAGTGGAAAGGGCGACACATGCCCAATAAGGAGAATGATAGAAGTGGAATCAAGTAAATGAAATCGTCTAAGCAAGTGGCCTGCAACTCCCACCTATGCTGCAGCACGTTCCTTCCAAGGGATCCTAAACAAGACGCCCCTGTGGCTGGGCACCTGTAATATATACATATATATACGAGAGAGAAAGAGGAATAGAAACGGGTCAGAGCCCGATAGTGTATATGATTTAAAAATTCGTTTAGCAAGTATTTAAATTGATACAAGCCAATGCAACAACATATTAGTGCGACACTCTCTTGAGAAATTCTGACCTCTCTTCTAATGTGCACTCCTATCGCACTAACCTTCCCAATGGTTTATCTCATCATATATCACACTATCTTTCCCCAAGGATTTACTTATCTTAGGTGACTCTCAAGATTTAAGATTTAATAACATCATGGTTTAAAAGGATAATTTCATTTAGTACAAAACGCTCATTTTATATTTATTGATTCATAAAGTTTTTCAATATCGTATTATACTTTTCAAAACAAGTATTTCAAATTTGAGTCATTATACATGTCTTCCTTACCATAACACAGTAGGCAGTTTCCCCAAATTTCAGAAGTTCATATATATATTAAATACTCGTATAATATATATATTCTAACAGCACCCCACATAAAAATTATGGTGCGGGCATACTCTGCTATCCAATCCCCGTATCAATCGTACTAAAGGGAATACAAATTCGGAATCACTCTCGAACTGTATAAATACATACACAAACAATATTGAGGCGAAGCATAGTTTCCAAGTCCAAGAGGTCAGTACATACCCTCACGTCTCTTAGGACCGTGACTACCGATTCGATAGCCTGTACCTAGGATTTCTATCTTCTAGGGTACGAGTCAATATCCCCCATGAAGGACCATTCGAGATAAGACTGTCCTAGCGCGGTAACCTCAGGGATAGCAAGTAGCGCGGGCATGATTTTCACAAGTATATAATATATGCATACACAATCATATAAATATACCACTTTTATTATATCAATTTAGGTTTATCCCATAACCCACATTCACAACATTTATCCTTATTTTCCCATTATTATTTATCAAGTATAATGGTTCGTTTCTAACTTTAATTCGAAGGGTTTTTCCAACTTACTACGTAACCCTCATGGACTCTATTCTTCCCAATGTATAATTCAGTAGGTATCCATTTATGTTACAACGTAACTCTCTCTTACGTGTCTCTCCCCTTTAATATATACTTACATTGTCCCTTATGCAAAATATCCCAAAAATATAGATTTTGCCTTACATTAAAGGTCTCTTATTCATTATTGAATCTTACTGGTCATCATTATCTCCCAAATTATTTTAGCAAGGATGTCTAAGGAGTTTTCTTCATTTAGAATCAATTAAACAATTTTGAAAGGGGAACTTAAGTCTGCCAGGAGGGGTCGATCGATCGAGGTTAGGGGCTCGATCGATCAAAACTTCGATCGATCGAAACTTCGATCGATCAAAACTTCGATCGATCGAAGCTATGGGCTCGATCGATCGATCAAACAGGTATTGCGATTTCTGCAGTTTTGCAGTTACGGGTTCTAACACATATCTTCATCCAAATTCAAGTTTTGCATTCCCAAACGTCCAAAGATTTATACTACTAACATCCTAACATAATATTATGCATTTCCTACGTAAAACATGTCAATTTCCGTCACTAAACATGGATTAACAAGCCAAAATTCATTTAAAACTCAAGAACCCTAGAAATCTCTTAATCATGGTTCTAATCAGTTTTCCCCAGAATTTCCTTCTTATATAACATCAAAATTTCGTGGTTTAATCCTCTACATGACAAAGGGTTTCCAGAATTTTCATTTAGGCCATAACTACATGAAATTTCCTAACTCAAATCGGGTTTTTCATCCATATGAATCACCCTAATCATTCCTAAACCAATATGAAAGATGCATCATCGAAATAAGCAAGATAAACACTTGCCTGGGATTTTCAGAAATCTGGTTTGGTGTTGAATTTGGTGTGGTTGCGTTCCCCGCCTCGCGATCTACGCGTTGGCGGTGGCGGTGGCGGCGGTGCAAACGAGTGAGTTTTGAGCCTTGGAATGCCTTGAGAGTTCTCTCCTCTCCTCTCCAATGGCCGTTCTAGTGTTTTGAATTACCTAACCCTAGGAGATAACCTAAACATCTGATATAATCCCTTTAATTTTCGTGGGTTTAATTACCCAAAAATACAAAATGACTAAAATGCCCTCCCGGGGTACTAATTAGGCCTAAAAATTCCCCGAGACCCAAATCAAACCCCCGGGTATACTTTCTGCCTGTCTCGACCCTTCCGGACGCATTGGCGCACTCAAAAAGACCATAAGAACGACTTATAAAATATTTACTTTTATTTATCAATATTTAGTCCCGACGCGATACAGGCGCGTCCCGACTCAAACTTCTAAGATTGTCATTTTATTCACTCGTGACATTTAATATGACCACTATTATATATTACTTTTCTCATTAGTAATATTCAACAAATTTTCCCATAATTACTAACTCTCATCACGTTAATAATTATAACATAATTAATTTCCGAATTTTTATTAAATAATTAATTCACATTAAATTTAATAAATCCCCAAATTAATATAGCATAAAAATACGGGGTATTACATTTTACTTCGTAAAAGTATGCTAAAATTTCCAAGCATAGATCGTGAAGTTATATGGTGTACCACTTAATATCATGTCCGATGGGGATAAAACATTTGTGTCCAGCGTTTAGAGGAGTTTCCAGTAGTATTTAAGGGTAGGGTTGAGATTGAGTAGCGCATATCACCCACAAATGGATAGACATATAGAGAGGGTGAACTATATTGGAGGACATGCTACGGATATGTATTTTATACTTCAAGGGTAGTTGGGAGAAATATTTATCATTTGTGGAGTTTTCTTACAACAATGGCTATCAAGTTACTATTCACTACACCAAAACTGTCGACTTATCAGGGTCACTGACCGTGACAAGTCTGGGGGTGACAATTTATTTGTCACAGACTTTTAACGATTAAATCCTGCGACAAGTTCATTAGACTTGTCATGGTCTTTGACCTTGATAAGATTTGTCACGGTCAAAGCCCGTGACAAAACCCAAAAATTAACATCGTCTTCGACCTTGACAATTCTGGGCGAAATTAAAAAAAAGTGTTGGGCAGTATGCCCACTGCCACTTCCCAGCAGTATATTTGTACCTGTTATAGCAAAATTATACATGTCCAAATAACATATATCCAAATAATATACGAAATCATGGCATATATAATCCATATCCAAATAAAATAGAAATGAAAACATCCATATCCAAACCAACGTGTACCAAAATCTAAAAAATACAATCAAATATCCAAATAAAAAAGATAGAAATAATGGCAATCTTCAGCAGGTCGGAGGAGGAAGGAAGGCGACATGACATATGAATTGAGAGACCCCGTTATATACTGAATGCCACATTATTTGCGCAACCACAAAGGTGAGTTCTCCTTTTTCGTCCACCACATGCATGAACCGCACTCTTGCCTCAATGTCTTGGAGGGAACGTCCATGAACCGGCATACCCGGGAGGAAGCTCAGATCCCTTAACCCCCTTGCTATCGACAACCCATAATATATGTCGAGTAGATGCACGCTCGACCAACCGAGTGTTGACATAGGCCGCTCGATGGGGGACACGATGGGAAATGGATCATCATATGGCACCGAATCCGTGCGTATTGGCGATGAAGCAGTGGCGTCGGTGTCCTCATCCTTGGCCTCGTCTACCTCTACCACATTCTCCTTCTTCTTCCATTTTCCCTTTCCCTAGCCCTTGCCCAACTGATGCTTCATGAAGGCCTACATATCTGGGACCGTCGCCTCTAACCTTGATAGCTTATCGTCATGGGATTCCACCTTATGTGCCAACCCGATGTTTCTCATTTCCATGCCGATGATCCTAGATTTCCCCACCCGCGAGCTCACCCCCATAGTCCTCCCTTTGCGATCCGTTTCGAGCACAGATGAGTGTGTTCGTAATCAAAGATGATTTGTCAGCATCGGACTACGACTCATGCACTTCCTTAAGATTTGCCTCAAAAAACAAAAAGTACACGATTAGTCAATTATGTAAATAAAAAAATTATAGCATAATTAAAAAAATTAAACATTTATAACTTACAATGGTGGTTGCGACGCTCGGGGCCACCTCCTTGTCCTTGCCCTTTTTCATTCGAATTGCCACATAGGCATCGAGCCTATGTGGCCTAACCCCAGGACTACTCCCCATGTCCAAAAATAAAATAGTACAAAATTAGTAAGTAACCCAAAGTAATGCTAAATTAGAAAAACTAAAATTAAAGAAAAATAAAAACTTACCATCATGTGCTCCACCTAGGCGTAAGACGTCCGCCTGGGGTAGTGCACATCCACCTTTTTCTCTTAGTTGTCCCTTCCCAATAGGCGAGATGCCAATTGTCACTCATTGGTCTCATTGTCAATAAACTTTTGTCACTGTGCCAATGAGATCAACTCCTTGGGGGGATGGTTTCACAGAGTCTCAGAATGGACTCCCGGGTCTTCTCAAAGTACCTTGCCCACAAATTCTTCTTCCACGTCTTATATTATCCCCTTAATTGCTCCAACGTAGCGTCACGAAGATATGTGGGCAGGCCAAATTATTCATGTCAAACAAATACAAACCATCCTGTAAGTAAGTGTTACAGTTATAAATATAAATATAGTTATAAATATAAATATTAAATACACAGCCAGTAGCGGCCCCTAGATGTTCATGTTGAAGTTAATAGGCGCAGCCCTCGAATAAGTGTACCCCGGGCCGACAATCGCCTTCAACAACTCTATCGCTCCAGCTAATAATGTCATCTTATTCTCGACGACGGTCCCTAATTTACCCCATTTTGGGGGCCTACTGACCGAGGAGCCTTCATCGCCTCCGTTACCGCATCCTGATGAAGTCATTTTCGACAAAAAATATTATTATTAGTACGAAAATGTATATGAACTTTGAATTAATGCTCAAATCTGATAACAACAATACATACCAATACCAATACCAATACCAATTTATACCAATTTCAAATTATACCAATTTTAATTTACACACACTCTCTCAGGTCATGGACTTTGAATTAATGCTTAAATTGATGAAAATTTTAATTAACATATTCACTTGGATATTACAAGCATTAAAATGATCAAGTACAAATTAATAAAAAGCATAAATTGTCGTCCGATAATAATAGAGCACTAGAATAATATAGCCATTGGTTATTAAAAATAATTTGAATACTTATTACAAACCAAAAAATTATTTCAAATTCGGGTTATCATACAAATTGGATTGATATTAGGTAGGTGCATCCAAGTCATCCATACTACTTTTTAGACACTTTGGCGCATGTAGGACGATTGACCGTGGCTCGTTGTTGATAGACTCCGAGTTAAATACTTGCTCGACCTTTTCAAAAGAACAAACAAATAGCTCATCGCTCACGTGTTCGTTTCACTTCAACTTGGACAAGTCAACCATGATCAAATTGGTGCCAGGATCAACTATACAACCATTTTTATCCTCAACTCTTACCCAATCACAGTAAAATACAACCTCTTGGAAGTTTACATAGTCCAATTCAAATATATTTAAAATTACACAAGAGTAAGTCATTTCAGTTTCAACGAGGTTTTTATCTTTCGTGCCTGCTCGAAAAACGTAAGAGCCTTATATGAAATGCCCGAATTCTGTTCATTTGTATCTTTCTCGTACACCCTTGCACCGAATACGTAACCGTTCAATCGATACTTTTTGTACTCTTGTGCCATGAACTAAGGTCCAATGGCTAGATGAGAAAGCCTTAATGTCGCATCACATGTCTTTAAGAGATGAGAATATAGATAAATTAATTAGGTTAGTTGTAAAGCTTTCTTATAATGTGACATTTGATAACAACCTAAATTAATTATAATTACCTCGTGTGACAACCACAACCTAAATTCGCTGTCTCATTGTGCCATTGTTTTTCGTCTTTTATTATACTCACAAGCTTTATATTTTCGGCATAGATCGTGATGAAAGTATTACAAAATTAATCATGTAAAACTTAAAACAATTTAAACTTACTTTTTCCATTCTTCGACATCTTCATGTGTGTCAAGTAGATAACGAGCTACTTATTCATGTTGCAAACTCATTAATTTCACTCGTTTGCCCTCTACTTGACCACCCTCATCGACGAACTCATCATTATCATCCACGCTGGTCGAGTCAGGCATATATTCCCGAGTGTAGATTGATGACTCCACAATGATGTATTCTTCTGTAATTGATCCATCAATGTGTCATGTATTCTTGACGTAATCTTTGAAAACTCTCACCAATCTTTTAAACGAATACATCCACCGATATGTTATTGGACCGCGAAGAAGTGCCTTATCGCATAGGTGTACCAACAAGTTAACACATATGTCAAAGAAAGATGGGGGAAAGTACTTCTCCAAGACACAAATTGCTTCATTCACCGCTAATTTTGTGGCCACTATGTGATCTCGATTGACTACCTTCTCACATAAAAGTGAGAAGTAGATACTAATTTGTATATTATCCCTCCACAAATCCTTATGCTAGGAGAAACAATGCTTAAACAATAGAGGAACTAATTGCATGATCACATGCCAATCGTGGGACTTACACTTATATAAATCATGGGTAGCATAATTCACAATCCTTTGCAAGTTGGATGAAAAAGTAGATGAAACTTCAAATTATATATTGTGTCTAAAAGAACCTTCCTTCCTCACTAGTCAAAGTAAACGCACCAGGGGGAATTATTGTCGTCCCCTATTATCTTTTGTCAACCATAATTGTGGCTTAAGTTTCAATGCTTTAAGGTCTTTTCGTACATTTTCTCCATCCTCCGAATGACTCCCACCAGGGCATGTTCCCACAATATGTTCAGCGATGTTCTTCTCTGCGTGCATCACATCAAATACATGACGCACCGGGTTATTCTTCCGATAAGGCAAGTCAAATAAAATTGACATCCTAGACCATGCCTTTCTTGTCTCAGTTTCATGCACAGTTAGGGTCTTCTTATGATTGACATTATTAAATTTAGGATTCTTACCAGGCATGTTAGGTCCACAATTAAAAATTTTACTTTCAATTTTTGAGCCTGAAAGTATTTTCGATCGTAGCCTATGTTTAACCCCGTCCGATAAAAAATTGGAACCTTTCTCAAATCTAAAACTATGAGAGGGGGCAAAAAACTCTTATGGCAATGGTATAAATTTTTTGAGCTAGCGAGGAGATGAAGAGATTCAGTCTCCTCTCCATAGATAGAACACCTCAAATAATCATGTACTATAAAATCGAACAATGTCCCATAAGCTGGAAAATTATGAATTGCCCACATCAACATAGTTTTCACCGTAAACCCTTCTTTTCTAGAAGAGTCAAATTCTTGCACAACCTCTTCCCACAACTCATTTAATTCTTCTATGAAAGGAGACAGGTAGACATCGATGTCCTCACTTGGTGCCTTTGGCCCGGGGATTAAAAAAGACACCATCGAAAATTCAGGTCTCATATAATGTGAAGAAGGGAGGTTTAGTTGGGCTAGGATCATTGGCCATACAATCTGATTGGCGCTTGGATTTCAAAATGGATTGAAACCATCTGTTAATATTGCCAAACGAATGTTTCGCTGTTCTCGAGCAAAATCAGGATACTCAAAATTCATCCTCTTCCAAACTGTAGAATCAATAGGATGGCGCATGGGGTTTTCTCCTGCTTTTGCCCTAGCATGCCAAGTCATTGCCTCTGCTATTCATGGTACTATGGAAAATTTATTTAATCTAGGCCCAACGGGAAAATATTTCAACACTTTTTGAGGCACTTTTGAGCTTGCCTTCTTTTCCAGTAGATTGGACATATCTAGGTTCATCGTATATCGGACATATCTAGGTTCATCATATATCGGACACCGATCGAGATTTTTATACTCCTTTTGGTATAGTATGCAGTCATACACACAAGCATGAATTGATTTATAATTCATTCCCAAGCCTTTCAAAATATTTTTCATAGTAGGATAGTCGTTTGGAAGCGTATTTTGCTTGGGTAGCAAGACCTTCACCCAATTTAAAATTCCTATCACGCTAGTGCTAGACAAACCATGTTGAGTCTTAAAATTATGCAAATAAACCATGGCATGTAAAGTTGTTTGATCTTTCTCACAATCAGAGTATACAATTGGGTCGCCTTAAATTTTAAACTTTGGTAGTTATCATCAAGGTTTATCCCGATATCTTCATGAGCGCCTTAACCTTGTACTTCGTTAGTGACCTCATTCTCTTCCACTTCATGAAATTTATATGCGTCATCAACTAAATCCTCTAGCATATTATGATCTACATTGTCATCCTCCCATTGTACATCTATCCTACTTGTTGAAGGTTGTTGTGAAGGTTGTTCGAGGACAAAAGGAACTTTCGATTCCTCTTGAAAAAATCAACTTTGATAACTATCTTGCATACCCCATCTTATCAAATGTAGTTCAATTGTTTTTCACTCAAACACCTTACCATTCTTACACCTAGAATACGGACACGGAAAACTCTTAATTATTATGGCATCTCTTTGCGTATTTAAAAAATTCATTAGCACCTCTCTAAAACACATCCCCTAATCTATGTGTCTAACCCATCCACTCTTTGTATTTAGGATATCCCATCATAGCTACTACAAATAATCACCTATTATGGGAAAAATAACATTAAAAAAAGTGTGAATATTTAGTTCCCATTAGTATAAACAATCACCTATTGAATGCATATGCATAACAGGTAGAAGGCTAAGTTCGATGGGTAAATTTATTCGTAAATTCAAATTCAAATTCAAATTCAATTTTAATTTTAATTTGAAATTGAAATTAAAATTCAATTTATAATATTAATTCCTATTTCCTCTATCTCCTCTAAAGGGTGAGTGGTCCTATTCCATTCAAGACCGCGTATTTCTGTAATATACATAACAACTCATGCATATTGTTCCAATTTGAGGAAAATTCGACAGCATATCCCCATAGTTCTCCAAGTACACGACATAGATTCACACGTGTGAGTGTTATTTCAATTTATCAATTGAAATAACACTTAACATAGCATCATCTAGTATATACCCAGAGAACATTAAGATATGAGTGCAGAACTTCCTCCAAAAGTAACCAGTTTAAGCCACTAAGAATATTATTATACAGAAACTACGCAGTCCCAAATTGTCCAAACGCGACAATTCAAGAGATCTCATTACAGGGGTAATAGCTCTCAAACGGGTCTAAGGGTTATTCAATGCGTATACATAAGAACTAGAAGGCTAGTATCTATGCGCACTATAAGTAATTTAAAGTATGTTTCATTTAATTTAAAGTACGCATAAGAACTAAAACTTATACCTAAACCACGAATTATTATTATTATGAATTTGTGAGATATATGATAAAATTCAAAACAATCCAATTCACTTTTCAACACATCTATTATTATTATTTAGGGTTAGACCACAACAACTCCAAATATCTACATCATAATCTGAACACTTCTCATAAAATAAACCATACAATTATGCATAATTCATAATGATATTTATTACTCTAATGCATGAATTTTAATCATAAAGAAACGTAGTATAACATGAGTATAATTTACTATCTTTATTTCTAACATATATAATTCATACAATTCAGGATTTAATACAAAATCTCAGTGTAAGAATGTAGGAGATAATTAGCCAAGTACTCAATTAATAATATTCTAGCATGAATCATATTATCACAAATTCTATAAATTATAAGCGATGAATGCTATCATTCATATACAAAATTTTGAATTTTAACAAGATCCCAAATTGTAAAATATACATATAACAAGATCCCAACTATTAAATTTTTGCCAATTTATTCTAGATTACTCATATTTTAGAGTTCAGCAACATAAATTACACAATTATGTACCACCACTGCCCTCCCCCCACATTTGCCCCCCCCCCCCCCCCAACACACGCGCAACTCCCACACACATGCACACATGCACCCACTTCCCACCAACCTGCACACACATACACCAGCAGTTCTACACACACATATACACATATACAATGGAAAGAGAGTGGGAGAGAAAGATGTACCTTAGAGAGAGAGAGAGAGAGAGCAGCTACACGAGAGAGAGGGAAAAAAGGGGGGAATTGAAAATGGTGGGAAAAAAAGAGGGGGTAGTATTTTTTACTGACAAAGTTGTCACGGACCTGTCAAGATCTTTGATCGTGACAACTTTCTAAAGTTGTCACGGTCAATGACCATCACAAGTGTGTGACAACCCCACTTTACACGGACTTGCATCGTCAATGACTGTGACAAGACGTTGTCACGGCCTTGTAACGGTCATTGATCGTGATAAAAAAATACATGTTTTTTTTATCACGGTCAATGACCGTGACAAGGTTGGCCGACTCAAAGGTGACTATTTTTTTTTTGGTGTAGTGATTGGTATGGCGTCATTTGAGGCTTTTTATGTGAGGCCTTATCGTTCGCCTACTTATTGGATGGAGGAGGTGGAGAACAAGCTTTTCGAACTCGAGTTTGGTTAGGACATCTCAGAGAAGGTGGATCTTCTAAAAAAGAGGATGATGACTGCCCAGAGTCAAAAAAAGAGTCGCCCATATGTGAGGATAAGGCACCTAGAGTTTTCTATTAAAGATCAGGTGTTACGTGGGGTATCTCCCATGAAAGGGATGAGAGGTTTGGGAAGAAGGGGAAGTTATCCCCTCGATATATGGGGCCATTCACCATTATTGATCTTATTGGACTAGTTATGTATCATTTAACCTTGTCGAATCATTTGCAGTAGTGCACGATTATTTCATGTCTCAATGTTATGTAATTTCCCTAAAGACGTTTTAGCATATCTACACGTTGACCCCCGTGAGATAGAGTCCTGACATGAGTTATAAGGACAAGAAGATTTCTATCTTAGATCACAGGGAGCATACCCTTCGCTCCAAGGTGATTCCTTTAGTACGTGTCCAGTGGAGGCTCATAATGAGGATGAGTTGACGAGGGAGAGGGATGATGACATGCAAGATAAGTATACGAAACACTTCTAGTTAGGTGCGTGTCAAATTCCGAGGATGAAATTCCTTTATACAGGAAAAATACGGTATTACAACGTATTTTCTGGTAATTGCTTACTATTTATTATTTTTGGAAGTAAATTAATAAATGATATTTAATTATTACTTGAGAAAATTGATAATAACATAAATGAATATTTAGATGATGATTAAATATGCATGTTCTGATATTTATTTTTATCTCACATTATATTTAATTAATCGGTGTAATTAATTAAGTAAGATAGGACTATATGCGGTTATGCGTAAAATAAGTAAGTGCACAATTTATTCTATATTGTGAGGTATTATCGTAATTTATGACGTACTACCATTTTAATAGGACTCTAAAATGGTTCGGGGGCCGAATGTGTGTTTTTATCATTTTAAATTGGGTACAACAGTTAAGTATACCATTAGGATAAGTTTTGGACTAGTCTGGGTAGTATTTAGGGCTCATTTAGAGGTTCAAAATTAGACACATTATAGACCTATGAATTTAAGGATTAATTAGGAGACATAAACCTCTTTAATCTATTACTTTTCAATTGAGACACAAACCCTAGCAGCCTTAAACCTTTAGGGGAGCTTAAGGATAGTTTTGGGAGAGTGAAAACAAGGATCAATGAGTAGAGATTCATCGTTCATATATTTCAGGCAATAAATCTCTTGCTTTATCATGTATAATCTATAACTCATTTATAGTTTCATGTTATGTAGTTTATTTTGGGATTTAGACACATGTTTATGATTAAAATTTGATATCTTAATCATGTTTTATCAATGAGTTAATCAGGATTAGTATTGGATTAATTCCAATTTGAAAGACTTAAGCTTTTTTAAGAGAAACATTAAATTGGATTTTTTTAGTATAATTATGTTGTTAGAACTCATATTTAGGATTGATTTTCATATTTAATTGGAAGCCCCATGTTAATTTAATAGCTTGTGAGGTATTATCATAATTTATTACGTACTACCATTTTAATAGGACTCTAAAATGATACGGGGGTCGAATGTGTGTTCTTATTATTTTAAATTGGGCTCAGCAGTTAAGTATACAATTGGGCTAAAATTTGGGCTAGTCTGGGTAGTATTTAGGGCTCATTTAGAGGTACAAAATTAGACACATTATAGACCTATGAATTTAAGGATTAATAAGGAGATATAAACCTATTTAATCAATTACTTTTCAATTAAGACTCAAACGCTAGCAGCCTTAAACCTTTAGGGGGCTTAAGGACAATTTTGGGAGAATAAGAACAAGGATCAATGAGTAGAGAGATTCATCGTTCATATATTTCAGGCAAGAAATCTCTTGCTTTATCATGTATAATCTATAACTTGTTTCTAGTTTCATATTATGTAGTTTATGTAACACCCCGCATTTTCATGCATTAAATATTTAATTAATTCGGGAATTGAAAATTACTTGTGAGTCGTAATTTAATTGAATTAATTAGGGAAATGTTATTTAAATATTAATCGAGGAGTAAATGGTTAATATTTACAGGAAGTTATTTACTAAGTGAATAGTAATTATTTATTTAAGTCATTTCGAGTATTAATGACAGGGTATGCACTTATCTCAACCGGGAGTCGGTATAGACTAAAGGGGTGAGGGGATAAACATTTTTATAAATTAATTCGGATGCCAATTCGGAGTGTACGATTGAGTCCGGATGGGCCGAGATAGTCGGAAAAGTGTATCCGGGGGTAGTAAACGGGTCACGGGGTGTTTTTAGACATAGTCAGGCCCACACGGGGGCATTTGGGCCACTTGGGCTTGGCCCATTAGGCAAAAAACGGGATTTAGGTAAATTAAGGAATTAGAAGGAATAAGAAAACGGCTGATAGAGTTTTAGAAAAAGGCTAAGTGTATTAAGGAACCCTAATAGCAGTTAAAGACAATTTTGGGATCACTAGAGAGCCAACAAGGATCATCTTCAACCTTGGAATTCATCTCCGAATCAGACACTGCGAAACCTAAGGCAAGCGGATAACTTGCAATAGTATTGAATCTATTTTTCAATTCATATTCATGTGATGTGATTGATTAAAATTCGTTTTGGGTGTTCATGGCATAAACATGGGATTTTGAAAATAATAATCTGATTTACGAATTTGAGTAAGGATTCATGTAAAATCTGATATTTATAAGTTGATACATATCTGGTAGGATGATATCCGAACAATTAAAAATGGATTTGATGATGGAACTTGGGGTGTAAATGGGTTAAGGGTTAAAGATGAATTTTTCCCCAAATTTAGAAATTGTAGTTAATGGACGAATTAATAATGTTGGTGGACATCCTGGAGGTTCCTAATAAGTTTTCTAACACGTATTGAGGTTAAGAGGGCTTGAGTTTACTGGTAAAAGAAACTAAGGTTTGAGAAATTTCGTCCATGGATGATTCTGTCTTCGCGAAGAAGACGAAGACCTGCTCGATCGATCGATCGAAGGTTTGGGGTCGATCGATCGAAGGTCGGCAGAATTTGGCAGATTCGCCCAGTTATGTATATATGAGGGAATTTACATAATAATCTTTATGTAATTAATTATTGAGAAATTAATACATGAGTTTAAATCTAATTAATTGTGAGTAAAGTTAATTAGGATTTGAGGGAGTTTTTGGGTGACACGTCATGATTATAAATTCGAGAGTCGGGAATTTAGACTCGAGTGAGGTTATTTCGGGCTATGAGAGTAAGTCCAAATTTATGGTGGGGGCGACACCAAAGGTGACTAAATTAATTAATGTGCAAATTAATTAATAATTAGGGTTGGACCATAAAATCTTAATAAATTAAATAGGCTTGTGTTACGGATTTAGTACATGGTGTAGTCGGGATATTTTATATTTATATATATATACGGTGTGTGATAGTATATATATATAGTGTGTGCATTAATATCAGAGATTGAATATTATTATTATATACTCTAGTTCTATAGGAGGAGGTTGCGCGTAGTGGATGAATCCCCTAGCTTGAGGAGTAGGGCGAGTATAATCCCAGGTCATAGCGTCCGTTATATGGGTGAGGGGCATCTCACTTTCAGGGAAGGAATATGACCGCCTCCAATTCGTATGTTAAACTAAGTTAGTGAGCGAATCTAACTTGGATAACTAGGTTATGTGAATACACCTAGTGGGATAGCACTTGGGAAAAATTTATATTTTTCTGCGAGTATTTCTACTCGGTCGAAAGTTTGTATTAAATGTTATTTCAGTATGTTTGTGAATACTGTAAAATGATTAAACATATAATTAGGTAAATAATTATATATGAGATAGTTAATACTTAGTGAAATATGCATTATGTGCATAACATGTGTGAATGTTATATGAAATTTAAAAGGGTAATGAATAAATTAAGTTGGTGTTTATAATAACTTAAAAATCATGATTTAAGGCATACTCGGTTAGAGTAGGTAAATTGCAAGGGTTGACATAAGTATTGGGCCAGGAGCATAGGACATAGTAAGTTAAATGGAAGCGTTCGTAGTGCACATTAGAGGAGGGGTAAGGAAGTCCTCAAGAGAGTGCGGCACTAACTAAAATATGAAGAGCATGCATATTTATTTATTACTGCAAGTTAATCATTTGTTAAATGTTTTCAAATGTTTTTGGGTACTAACCCTTGCTATATAAAATTTTAAAAACCTTTTAGGTGTCCAGCCACAGGGGTGCCAGGCTTGACTCTATTCCAGGTATCCGTTGCTGCAGCACATGTGGATGTTGCAGGGTCTTTGTTAGACGCCTCCTTCTTTCATTCGTGTAGAGACTCTCTAGTAGTTATTTGAGCTTGTCGCTCACAGATCATTTATTATTAATAGACTTGTTGAGATTTTCTTCTTGTCATTACTTGTATTGGATATTTGGACCGATGGTTTATTCGGTTAGGTAATTTATATTGTGGATGGTGATTTCAGTTAACTGTGATTGTGTCTTATTGCATGTTCCGCATGAGTTTCATTTAATTAATTGAAAGATAAAAATTGGCACCGGTCTATTTTCTCACTTAGGTGGTTAGTAATTAAAAAGACAACAGTGATGCTAAGAATGGACCAACTGAGAAACCTGTTCTAACTTGATTTAGGACTGATCACCCGGGATTAATTAGGCGGGGTGTTACGGATGGTATCAGAGCATCAGGTTCTAGTGTCCTTAGGATCTGTGCGGCTTTCTACGTTTCAGTGTAACACTCGTTGTTATAGATCCCTATTATTAGGACTGTTGATTCATTTTTCGCTTGTGAGATATCGTATTTCTGTTGTGTATATTTTTGTGTAAATTGTGTACTTATACAATTCAATCTATTTTAGATGCCACCGAGGAGACTGAGAGCAGAGAGGGCTGAGGCTAGGGATGAAATCAGGGAGGCTCATCAGGAGCCACAGGTACCGCTACCACCACCCCCACCCGAGTTGATTTCCACTACTCAGGTGGCAGTGATAGTGGCCCGGGCAGTCGAAACAGCAATGAGAGCTATGGAAGCTCACTTTCCACAGCCCCAGGCACCGCCTCCAGTGGCACCAGCAGTTCAGGCTCCAGTGGGGCCACGGTCTTGGCAGAGAGTTAGGGAGACCTTTCAGAAGGGTCACCCACCTGAGTTCCGGGGTAGTACAGATGTGATAGAAGCTTGTGACTGGAAGAAGAACATTCAGCGCCATCTGCACATGCTAGAGTGTACCGAGGTACAGAAGCAGATGCTAGCTAGCTTTCGTCTATCAGGGGCAGCCTTACAGTGGTGGGAGTCAGTTACCACCGTCGGGGAGCGAGACTTGATGCCGATAGCAGAGTTTTGGGTGCGGTTCGACCGCAAATACTTTCCACCAGCAGTAGAGACTGAGATGAGGAAGAAATTCACTGATTTAGTTCAGGGTGACCGATCAGTGGCAGACTACGAGGAGGAGTTCACCCGTTTGGAAAATTTTTTGCCAAATTAGGTGAGCGATGAGGAGCGGAAGAAATCGAGGTTTATGGACGGTTTAGCCTGGAGGATCAGGCAACACTTGATTGGGAATCCGACGTTAGTGACGTATACAGACGTCATTAATGCCGCACTTGTACACTGCCAGGACCATCGCTTCCATGCGAAGGGGAGCAAGCGAATAGGGGAGCCGAGCCAACAGGGCAAGGCTGTTACTAGTAGTGACACTAGTAGTGCTCAGCAGCAGGCGGGTAGTCAGCAAGGGAATCAGGCTAAGAAGTTTAAGCCTGGTGGTTTTCGACCGGGAGGACAAGGGTTCAGGCAGGGGCAGCTGGGCCCGAATCAGCAGCAGCAGGTTCGTCAGGGCCAAGGGAACAATGGGGGAGGCCAACAGGGCCAGGGCCAGGGCCAGCCGCGTCAGGGCCAACAGGGCCAACGACAGGGGGATGGTCAGAGACGATGTTTTGTGTGTGGCCAACCAGGACATTTCAAGAGGGAATGCCCACAGAGGGGCAGAGGTCAACAGCAGGAGGCCCAATAGGGGCAATGGGGGCAATTACAACCAGCAGCACCAGCCCCACCCGCCCCACCTCAGCAGGGGCAGATGCACTACGGACGTGTGTATAACGTCCGGGATGTTCCTAATCCCCCGGCGCAGCAAGCACCGCCAGCAGTTGAGGGTATGTTTCTCATTCATGGTTATGAGGGTAGTATTCTCTCTGATACGGGAGCATCACATTCATTCATTAAATTAAATTTTTCTAAACGGGTCGGACTACTATAGACCGCGGGAGGTCTTCGAATGTGTGTAGAGTTGCCAATTGGCAGCGGGGATACGATTCAATCGATTTGTCGGGGTGTGGACATTTTGATCGGGAGTCTTAGTTTAGCAGCGGACCTACTAGTGTTAGATATAGAGGGGTACGATGTCATCTTGGGTATGGATTGGTTGGCAGGTTATCGGGCGACGGTGGATTGCTACGAAAGGACTATCGTGTTCTCCATTCTAGGGCAGGAGATGTTCTTAATAGCAATGCCACTACCCGAGGGAGGGTCACGCACACACTTGTATTACATTAAGGAGGAAACCTCACAGGAGGTGTCTATTCCGTTGGATTCAATCCCAGTGGTGAGAGACTTTGAGGATGTGTTTCAGGAGATACCAGGGTTGCCACCTAGCAGGGAAATCGAATTTGTGATCGAATTAGCACCGGGGACGAGGCCAATTGCTAGGGGCCCCATACCGTATGGCCCCTTCAGAGATGCGTGAGCTGAGGGAGCAGATTCAGCAGCTTCTGGGTCAGGGTTTCATACGACGGAGTACATCGTCGTGGGGTGCACCGGTGTTATTTGTGAAAAAGCGAGATGGCTCACTACGGTTATGCGTGGACTATAGAGAGCTGAATAAGGCCATGATACGGAATAAGTATCAGTTGCCTAGGAATGACGACCTATTTGACCAGTTGAGAGGGGCATCTTATTTCTCTAAGGTCAACTTAAGGTCAGGATATCATCAACTACGTATCCGAGAGGAAGATGTTCCGAAGACCGCTTTCCTGTCGCGGTATGGATCTTACGAGTTCAGGGTGATGCCATTCGGACTCACCAATGCACCAGCAGTGTTCATGGACCTCATGAACAGAGTATTCAGGGAGTTTCTCGATCAGTTTGTTATCGTGTTCATTGATGACATCCTGATCTACTCGTGTACCGAGGAGGAGCACGCAGAGCACCTACATATAGTGTTACAGACATTACGGGATCACCAACTCTATGCCAAATTTGGTAAGTGTGGATTTTGGCTACGGGAGGTCCAGTTCCTTGGCCACGTGGTGTCAGACCAAGGTATTGCGATGGATCCAAGTAAAGTATCGACGGTGAGGGAGTGGGGACAGCCCACGACACCGACAAAAGTGCGCAGTTTTCTGGGGTTAGACGTTTATTACAGATGGTTCATCAAAAGATTCTCAAAGATTGCGGGCCCTTTGACGAATCTTACCCGGAAAGGGGTACCTTTCACTTGGAATGATCACTGTCAATTAGCCTTCGACGAGTTGAAGGACAAGTTGACATCTGCACCCGTGCTTTCATTGACGAAAGGAGGATTAGAGTATCGGGTTTACACTGACGCATCCTTACAAGGACTTGGGGGTGTGCTTCAGCAGGAGGAAAGGGCTATAGCTTATGCGTCCAGGAAGCTAAAGCCCCACGAGAAGAATTACCCCACTTACGACCTGGAGTTAGCAGCAGCCGTTTTTTCTTTGAGGATATGGAGACATTATCTCCTGGGGGAGCAGTTCACACTATTTACGGATCACAAATCACTTCAGTATCTCTTCACTCAGAAGGATTTGAATATGAGACAGAGGCGATGGCTAGAATTCGTGAAAGACTATCAGTTTGATATTCAGTATCATCCTGGTAAGGCTAATGTAGTGGCAGATGCATTGAGTCGAAGATCGACTGGGGAAATATCAGAAGTCTGGAAAGCGAAGTGGAGAGAACTTCGATACGAGGATGATGTAGCCAGGGCTTGCATGTCAGCATTATCCATCACACCCGAGATCATTATGCGGGTGGTGAGGGCTCAGGCAGAGGATCAGACCTGTCGGGATAGGGTGAGCCAATTGCTAGCTGAGGGAGCAGAGGGCTACTTGATCAGCTCGGAGGGAGGCTTACGCCATAATGGGAGGCTGATTGTGCGAGAGGATGCGAAATTGAAGCACGCTGTTATGACGGGGTCTCATGGGTCGAGATTCGCGGTACATCCCGGTGGGGACAAGATGTATCAAGATATGAGGAGGCAGTATTGGTGGGCAGGTATGAAACGGTACATAGCAGAGTTTGTTTCAAAATATGCCACGTGTCAGCTTGTGAAGGTTGACCATCAGAGACCATCAGGGATGCTACAGCCACTTGAAATTCCTGTGTGGAAGTGGGAGAGAATATCTATGGACTTCATTACAGGGTTACCGACATCACAGAAGGGTCACGATTCCATATGGGTTATTGTGGATCGGTTGACCAAAGTGGACCACTTCCTACCGGTTCGCACAGACTTTGAGACGATGCGTTATGCACAGCTATTCATAGCAGAGATTATTAAACTGCATGGGGTACCGATTAATATTGTGTTGGATAGGGACAAAATCTTTGTGGCCCATTTTTGGCAGAGTTTTCAGGAGGCATGGGCACGGAGTTACGTTTGAGTACAGCCTATCACCCACAGACTGACGGGCAGACCGAGAGAGTCAATCAGATGTTGGAAGATATGCTCAGAATGTGTATACTAGACTTTGGGGGAGGTTGGGAGAAATATCTTCCTCTGGTAGAGTTTGCGTATAATAACTCTTACCAATTCACGATCGGCATGGCACCATTCGAGGCATTATACGGGAGACCTTGTCGTTCACCCGCTTGTTGGTTAGAGGTGGGGGACAACAAACTGTTGGGACCAAAAATTGTTCAGGAGACATCTTCCAAGATAGAGCTGATCCGAGGGAGGATTCAGATACCTAAGGATAGGCAGAAAAGTTACGCTGATGCTTCACGGAGACACGTGGAGTTAGAGGTTGGGGACCAGGTATTGGTCAGGGTGTCCCCCATGAAAGGGGTGATGAGGTTCAGCAAGAAGGGTAATCTATCACCGAGGTACGTGGGACATTTCCCTATTATCGAGAGGGTGGGGCCTGTAGCCTACAGGCTGGGATTACCAGAGCATCTTCAGGGGATACACGACGTGTTCCGTGTAGCATCGCTGAAGAAATATTGCAGGAGTGAGAGGGCCTTCAGGCACATTCCACTCGAAGAAATTGATTTACATCCAGACATCTCATATGAGGAGAGGCCGGTGGCTATCCTAGACCGTAGCGAGCGGAAATTACGATCCAAGGTTGTTCCACTAGTTAGAGTACAGTGGGGTCACCACAACATTGATGAGTCTACCTGGGAGCGGGAGGAGGATATGAGGGAGCAATATCCAGAGCTTTTTATCACAGGTATGACCTAACTTCGGGGACAAAATTCCTTTGTAAGGGGGGAGTATGTAACACCCCGCATTTTCATGCATTAAATATTTAATTAATTCGGGAATTGAAAATTACTTGTGAGTCGTAATTTAATTGAATTAATTAGGGAAATTTTATTTAAATATTAATCGAGGAGTAAATGGTTAATATTTACGGGAAGTTATTTACTAAGTGAATAGTAATTATTTATTTAAGTCATTTCGAGTATTAATGACAGGGTATGCACTTATCTCAACCGGGAGTCGGTATAGACTAAAGGGGTGAGGGGATAAACATTTTTATAAATTAATTCGGATGCCAATTCTGAGTGTACGGTTGAGTCCGGATGGGCCGAGATAGTCGGAAAAGTGTATCCGGGGATAGTAAATGGGTCCCGGGGCGTTTTTAGACAGAGCCGGGCCCACACGGGGGCATTTGGGCCACTTGGGCTTGGCCCATTAGGCAAAAAACGGGATTTAGGTAAATTAAGGAATTAGAAGGAATAAGAAAACGGCTGATAGAGTTTTAGAAAAAGGCTAAGTGTATTAAGGAACCCTAATAGCAGTTAAAGGCAATTTTGGGATCACTAGAGAGCCAACAAGGATCATCTTCAACCTTGGAATTCATCTCCGAATCAGACACTACGAAACCTAAGGCAAGTGGATAACTTGCAATAGTATTGAATCTGTTTTTCAATTCATATTCATGTGATGTGATTGATTAAAATTCGTTTTGGGTGTTCATGGCATAAACATGGGATTTTGAAAATAATAATCTGATTTACGAATTTGAGTAAGGATTCATGTAAAATCTGATATTTATAAGTTGATACATATCTGGTAGGATGATATCCGGACAATTAAAAACGGATTTGATGATGGAACTTGGGGTGTAAATGGGTTAAGGGTTAAAGATGAATTTTTCCCCAAATTTAGAAATTGTAGTTAATGGACGAATTAATAATGTTGGTGGACATCCTGGAGGTTCCTAATAAGTTTTCTAAAACGTATTGAGGTTAAGAGGGCTTGAGTTTACTGGTAGAAGAAACTAAGGTTTGAGAAATTTCGTCCATGGATGATTCTGTCTTCGTGAAGAAGACGAAGACCTGCTCGATCGATCGATCGAAGGTTTGGGGTCGATCGATCGAAGGTCGGCAGAATTTGGCAGATTCGCCCAGTTATGTATATATGAGGGAATTTACATAATAATCTTTATGTAATTAATTATTGAGAAATTAATACATGAGTTTAAATCTAATTAATTGTGAGTAAAGTTAATTAGGATTTGAGGGAGTTTTTGGGTGACACGTCATGATTATAAATTCGAGAGTCGGGAATTTAGACTCGAGTGAGGTTATTTCGGGCTATGAGAGTAAGTCCAAATTTATGGTGGGGGCGACACCAAAGGTGACTAAATTAATTAATGTGCAAATTAATTAATAATTAGGGTTGGACCATAAAATCTTAATAAATTAAATAGGCTTGTGTTACGGATTTAGTACATGGTGTAGTCGGGACATTTTATATTTATATATATATACGGTGTGTGATAGTATATATATATAGTGTGTGCATTAATATCAGAGATTGAATATTATTATTATATACTCTAGTTCTATAGGAGGAGGTTGCGCGTAGTGGATGAATCCCCTAGCTTGAGGAGTAGGGCGAGTATAATCCCAGGTCATAGCGTCCGTTATATGGGTGAGGGGCATCTCACTTTCAGGGAAGGAATATGACCGCCTCCAATTCGTATGTTAAACTAAGTTAGTGAGCAAATCTAACTTGGATAACTAGGTTATGTGAATACACCTAGTGGGATAGCACTTGGGAAAAATTTATATTTTTCTGCGAGTATTTCTACTCGGTCGAAAGTTTGTATTAAATGTTATTTCAGTATGTTTGTGAATACTGTAAAATGATTAAACATATAATTAGGTAAATAATTATATATGAGATAGTTAATACTTAGTGAAATATGCATTATGTGCATAACATGTGTGAATGTTATATGAAATTTAAAAGGGTAATGAATAAATTAAGTTGGTGTTTATAATAACTTAAAAATCATGATTTAAGGCATACTCGGTTAGAGTAGGTAAATTGCAAGGGTTGACATAAGTATTGGGTCAGGAGCATAGGACCTAGTAAGTTAAATGGAAGTGTTCGTAGTGCACATTAGAGGAGGGGTAAGGAAGTCCTCAAGAGAGTGCGACACTAACTAAAATATGAAGAGCATGCATATTTATTTATTACTGCAAGTTAATCATTTGTTAAATGTTTTCAAATGTTTTTGGGTACTAACCCTTGCTATATAAATTTTTAAAAACCTTTTAGGTGTCCAGCCACAGGGACGTCAGGCTTGACTCTATTCCAGATATTCGTTGCTGCAGCACATGTGGATGTTGCGGGGTCTTTGTTAGACGCCTCCTTCTTTCATTCGTGTAGAGACTCTCTAGTAGTTATTTGAGCTTGTCGCTCACAGATCATTTATTATTAATAGACTTGTTGAGATTTTCTTCTTGTCCTTACTTGTATTGGATATTTGGACCGATGGTTTATTCAGTTAGGTATTTTATATTGTGGATGGTGATTTCAGTTAACTGTGATTGTGTCTTATTGTATGTTCCGCATGAGTTTCATTTAATTAATTGAAAGATAAAAATTGGCACCAGTCTATTTTCTCACTTAGGTGGTTAGTAATTAAAAAGACGACAGTGATGCTAAGAAAGGACCAACTGAGAAACCTGTTCTAACTTGATTTAGGACTGATCACCCGGGATTAATTAGGCGGGGTGTCACAGTTTATTTTGGGATTTAGACACATATTTATGATTAAATTCCGATATCTTAATCAGGTTTATCAATGAGTTAATTAGGATTAGTATTGGATTGATTTTAATTTGAAAGACTTTAGTTTTTTTGCGAGAAACCTTAAATTGGATTTTTTTTAGTATAATTATGTTGTTAGAACTCATATTTAGGATTAATTTTCATATTTAATTGGAAGTCGCGTATTAATTTAATGTTTGGATTTGATGTCATATGTGCTTATTGACTCCATTGAATGTAAAAGATGAATTGGGTTTAATTTGGGTATTTGAAGAATTAGATCTTTATTTTATGTGTAGAGTTAGTTAATACCTATTAACATTGTGGTTATGTAGTTTATATTCGAAGGAGAATGGGAAATTTGATGATTAAAGGATTTAAGTTGGACCTTATATTAGTTATCGTCGCTCTTGTTTAAGGAAGAAGAAGGGCATCTACGACCATCTCGTTCGAACGAGATTGTAGTCTCATTCGAACGAGAGAGGGTATCTTGTTCTAACGACTAGGAGTTTTCGTTTGAACGAAAAAGGACATCTCATTCGAATGATCCTGGGCTGTCGACGAGAATGGGGCAGCAAGGGTGATTTTGGGGTTTTTTCGCATTATTAATTTCTAGAGTAAATTGTATACACATTTAATATAGTTTAAAAGGTATTTAAACTAGAGGAATGAGATAAAATAGTTAACTTTAGAATTGAGTATTATAAACCTTCTATTAACTAGTATAATCTGGTATTTAGGACTGGGACAATTATGGGTATACATGAGAGTAATGCAATATATATATATATGCATTGATTGCTTGTGTGAACATACCGTTTACTCATGGAGAATCCTTTGTTCGGGGTTATTTTAAAAGGTTGTGAATGTGTATCGCACTCCTGGCGGTTGACGCGGGACTTGTGGAGGTCATTTTTTTTATCATACGTTCAATCAGTATATGCTTCGCGAAGAGAGAGGCGGGAGACCTGATCCACCAGATGAGTTTTTGGTATGGAACTACAATCATAGTGATCCCCCATTCTTATGTGTGTATAAGTTTTAGATCCGTTAGGTAAGGAGCTCTTATGGATTAATCGATAGAGCCACGAGAAGGTCCCCGGAGGTAGTTGCCTTGTATAATTTAGTTGAGAATTACAACATAGATATTTTAGTCTAATGATTGGACATTTTTTTAAATGAACCTTATGTCACCTTTATAGGTTGTTATATGATATCATGTGCATCCTAATTTGCGGGTGATGTTCGAGGGGTTGGTATTGGGTTGTAATCTTTACATGACTAGTTAGTCGGCCCCTGTTTCACTTTATTATCTTGTTACTCGTTTATGATTCTAGTGATAGAGAGTTTGAGCATTATTTATGCCTTGGGTTAGGTCATGCGCTTAATATTTCACTTATAATGAGGGGTGAGGTATTTTTTCATGTGAGTGTTGACAGGTTGACATGTTTATTATAAATGAGTCACATAATTACTATTGTTGATATTGAAAATATTTCTTGCAACTTTAGGGCACTGACCCGAATCATATAAAACTATTCTCCGAGAATTTATAGATAAGAACAATAGGGATGAGGAGATTCATACGTTCTGCTCCACTTGCTTTCAAGTCTTTTCAGTTTATTTCTAGATTAGGTTGATATTTATTTTAGTACTCTAGTTCAGTTATTTTATTCATAGATTGTATTGACCTTGTGTCTTATTTATTTTTATTCAATTGGATTATTTGAGAGTTGAAACTATTTCAGTTTTATTATGTGGGATGATAGAGTATTTATTCCATTTTGTATTTTCCGTTTAGTTGTTGCCTATTGTGGATGGATTTAAATTCACTACAAATATTTTCATTTTGTATATATATGCCGAGAATGAAGTAAAAATACTAACTTACCCTTTATTCGGCATATTGTAGTGGTCAACTAGTATCTGACAAAATGGGGGTGTTACAAATTGGTCATGCTAAAGGGACCTCAATCTTTATCATCGACACCACCTATCTGAAACACCACATTAGTGACTAAAACTTATACCTTCCACCCAAAAATACGTACCCATAATGTCAAAGTGTATATAAGTTACATTTGACCCTTTTTTTATTTGTTTCAACTTATTTCTCTCTCTCTAATTATGACTTTTCCAAGAACACAAACCTTAATCCAAGAACACAAAAGTCATACTAATGAGAACAAAACTCAACGCAAGCGATTAAATCAATCAGAATCTCCATTTTATATAGAGGTTAGTGCATAAATAATTTATTGTAACATTATTGCAATATTATAGTTTGATTAAGTGTGAAATCCATCCATGCTCAAACCCCAATTCTTATTCAAAATGAAAATTATCACTTTAAATCGTTAAATATGTATTACATTTATGTTATTAAATAAAAATAATCACAAATACTTTTGCATGCATGTTTGAGCCAATGCTAAACCCCATTGTGTACTAAAAAATGTCACGATAACCTCGATACTTACGTGTCGTTAACAAAGACATATTTCAGAACCTCAATGCCGAAATTGTAGATTGATTTTTCTACCATACCACCATGAAAAGAAATTTGAAAAAATAACTAATTCAGCATTAGGGTACTAAATATTGTTATCACTATCGATAGCCTATTAGCGATGGTAAGTTTTCATTGTTAGGATGTCGAAAGTTATAATTTATTCTGGTCCTTTAGGGTCGAATAAGTTATTTTTTCAGCATAACATTTATGTTCAAACTAATGTACTTTATGTTTAATTGTCTCTTGTAAATTAAACCATGGGTAGGGAGTCAAAATCACAAGCTAAGAGTAGGAAGTCGCCGACAACTTCAAATTGTAATAGGCAGGAAATAGAGAATATTGTGGGTGTCACTCAGAAGAGGACAAATGAAGAAGGAGATGTTTCCTCCAAAAAGGATACTCAATCAGGGATATAAAAAAAGGATAAATAAGAAACCGTATATGTGGCATTTAGGAGTGGAAGCAAAAGTGATAGCAGAGAAAAGATAAAGAGGTTGAGAATGAGAATGAGACTTGGAGTGAAAGGGAGAATGTAGAAGATAAGGGTGTATGAGAAGGTGAGGGTGAGGGTGAGAGTGAGGGTAATAGTGAAGGTGGGGTGAGGATAAAAGTAGTGAGGAGGTTGAGGCGACCCGTTAATGGGTAAAACTTAAGGATGCTGAGGAGAGGGAATGTGAGAGTGAATGTGAAAGTAGTGAGCATATAGAGAAGGCCAATGTAAAAGGTCAATCAAAGTCACCCATCGATAGTAAGGAAAAATTGCGCCTCTAATAAAAGGGGGGGGGGGGAACACTGGTTAAAGGCAAGGGAAGGCAATAGTTGATGATGATGGTGGCCCGAAGGATGGTAGAGTATCAGTGCATTTCTTAAACCATACTTCTTATGGAATATGAGGAGGAATAGTAAGTATTTTAGTGTTTTACTGTCCACAATTGGAGTTTTTTTAATACTTTTAATTTAAAAAAATTGTTGTATGTTGAAAGATCATGTTTTCTTAAATCCAACACCATTTCACTAAGATGGGGTATTGAGATTTGAAGAAAGATATTCTCTAAGTAAGAAAATTAAGTGAGGCTTCTAGTTTGGGTCATCTAGAGGAGGTGACCCATCGATATATTGACTATGTATCCTTTAATGCCTTTATTAAAAGATGACAATAGGAGACAAACACATTCAATCTACCATTCAGTGAGATGACAATTACATGGATTATGTGTACCATATTTGGAGGATACCGGTAGTGAGTCATTATGGATATGAATGAAAAAACAATGGTTAGATGAAAAAGGATGATGATTTGAAAATGATTTCTGAATGTTTGGGTGTAATTATTGAAAAGCCACAAGATGAGTGTAAGGATAGTTGGGTTATACATTTGGATTAGGTCTAAACAAAGTGTCAAGGAATAGTATTGAAAGAGAATCCTATGAGAGAAGAAATTGGACAAAATGCGAGTGCATATATTTTGTTTTTATTGGGTTGTACCATTTTCCTAATAACTCAAACATAAGATATCAATTCAAAATCTTCAGAATTTAAGAGACTTGTCTAGGGTTAGGACGACAACTTAGGGTGTGGGGGATCTCGCCGATTTAAATCGGTAGTTGGGCTTGGAGTCCAAGGTGGTTATAAAACAAATTAGTGGTTACTTATCGTTAGTGTAAGGTTGGATATACGACCACTTTCAAACTAGGCGTGGTGTTTTGAATATCAAATACAATGAGACCAAACCCAGATTATGTTGGTGGAAATCTCGTACGGTTAGTAAATATCCCGAGCATTAACTAATTCAACTATGAGAATAACTTGATGATCTCACTCCTGCCGATATGAGTTTGTCTTACAATTTTATTTTTTGAAGTGTTTCATTTATTTTCCCAATTACAAGTCTAACATTATTTCAATGCATGTAAGTGACATGGGACTTGTATAAAAACAATAGGGATGCTTGCCCAATTCAATAGGTTGAATGGTATAATGGGCTTTGATATTCTACGATATGGTCGAGCCATATTATCTTAAGGGAGTGCTAGCATAATTTTCACACATACAAGTTGTCCCACAACCACCGATGATATTGACTAAGGGTGTTCGCGGTCCGGTTTGGTCCGATTTTGAGGTATTTTTATGACCGAACCGCATTAATCGGTCCTAAAAACTTATGGACTGAGACTGGATCGAAATAATCGATCTAGGTCCTATTCGATTTTCAAGAAGTCCATGTTCGGTCTCGGTCCTATTCGGTCCGTCGTTAGAAATTTTTGAAATCCCAAAACAACCTAAGCATATATGATAAAAAAAAAGTGGTGAATATTGAATTTGTTCTCAAGATGCTTTAGCATTAAAATGTTTACACTCATTCGATCTTGATAACAAATGTGAATATATAGGGTTGGGGAAATGTGGAGGACTATATGTTTTAATTATTGTTCAAATGTGTAATTTTTTTTGGTGGGGGTTATATGACAGTTTTTTATAAATATTAAGGTGGAGAATTTTAACACTGTTGCAGTGGCGTCCTACCTCTTTCTCTTTTAATTTTTCAGAATTTTATGTGATCAAACTACTTTTTAGAAAACTGATTTCGGTGGTTTTATACTATTTTTTATGTTATTTAAGTTTCTAAAGACAATCCAAATTTTTCTACCTTTTAACAGTGTGTTTAGTATTTTGAAACTAATACCCAAGTCAAACTATTTTCACCATTGTTGACACTTTTTGGTAAAACAAATAGACTTTTGTAACTAAAAATTAAAAGTACCTCTTTTCATATAAGGAGTAGCATTATTGGTGCTTGAGATAGCTTATCTTCTAGCAGTAATGATGAAGAAGCATTTTATCCATAACCAACATCCTCATTCACTATTGTTCTAAAGAGAAAGGTGGGATCCTCCTTACATCATCTGTAATTACTAGCAGCAGAATGTTGTTGTTATTGTTGACCCATCTGCTTTATCCTCCTGTAAGCACTGGATTGTTCTCTATACTTCCTTGCCATCACAACATGCCAATGTTTCTTCACTGCATTGTCTGTTCTAACTGGGAAAAGATTTTCTATCATGTCCCACTTGTTCCCATACAACCTGTGAGCAGTGAGAGAGATGATATCGATTGGTTTTGGGACTATTGGGTTTGATGAGAACGAGGGAAATGACAGTCATAGAGAGAGTAAAAAAAAGAGAAGAAATTAGGGTTGGTTAAAGTGTGTAAACTTGTGTAAGCTGTTAAATTAAAATAAATAAATATATATAATTAGAGGGGTCCGGTCCGATCAGACGACCGGACCCATTTTTAACGACCTAAGATCGAGACCGGACGGAATTATTCAGTCCTTTGTAATTTTAGGCCTCATTCATAAAAACCCGCAAATGTAGGTTCGGTTCGGTTATTTCGGTCCATTCGGGTTTATGCACACCCCTAATATTGACAGTTGAAAAGCGAGGGAGTACCAATGCTCGGTACAAACTAAAATTTGACAATAGTGGAAAGTGGTGAAACGATAATTGGATTTACCACCTACTTTTCGATAGGAACTGATCTCTGCCTGTTGTTGAGAATCCCCGTGATTGCACGGTAGGCTTCATGGATTGGTTCTTGATAATTTCCCACCTGATTATGCAGCATCGTGATTGCTTATTGGGATTAAAGAAGAAAATCTTACTTTCAGATAAGCTTGCACGATTACTGAATAACTTAATGGTTTCCATAACCTTATTATAAATATAATGAATCAATATTTTCTATATTTGTAATGCATAAGGAAGTGATTTCAAAGTCATCACTTGTACTTGATTGGTGAATTGGGAAGGAGGGATTATTGGAGTTAGAAGAAACAGTCTATCAAATCCAACGCACCTCACGTGGTACCATTAGTGTCAAGGGATATAAAAATTTGCCAAACACCTCATAACATGTAAGACAAGGTCCAAGAAGTTACAGGACACTTTAATAGAAAATCCTGGGACGTTTATCACTCTGAGGAAACAAAGAAAGTTATGATAGTTGGTGGAATGATGTCCTTAGTGGTGGAAAGTTTGTTAACTTTTAAAATTGTAACTTTTGTATATGTAACCAATGAATTTGAAACTCTTTTTAATGGTGGAAACATGAATTTGTAACTCTTGTTGCTGGTGGAATAATGGAGGTACAAAGTTTGTTATTGGCAGTGGAATGATGTTTGAATTTACGTTATTGTTTTTTTTAATTATGTTTAAAAGAATTATAACTTTTGAATTTATTTTTAGATTGTACAGTGAATTAAGTTTTTGTTAACAGATTTTGAATTAATGTTATCGAATAGTAAGTGTAGAAATAATTATTTAAATCGACATTCAAAGAATAGTTATTTAGTGTGATAAGTAATTTCTCTTAAAGTCCATCAACATTCAAACAAAAAGACATAAGATACAGTGTTAAAGCTTATAAAGTTCATTAAAAGTCTCCTTTGATATTCTCTTTGTATTTACTTTGCATGTGTACTGATTTGCATGTTTTTAATCCCAAAAAATAAAGTGTTAAAGAACAAAAATACAAATGGTAAAGTCCAAAAATACAAGAGATAAGGTGTATAAGCACAAAAATACAATTGCTCAATCGCAGCTAAATATGTAACAAAAATACAATTGTCGAATCATCAATTAGTGACATATCTCATGTGGAAACATCCAGTGGACACATCAAGTTCCAATGTTTAATCTGGTCATTTAATACTTTCTTCCACCCTTAAGCTTGAGTGTCATGATGTTTATTCCATATAGATGCTATTAGGGGAGTTGGGAAAATCTTTATTAAGCTTCACGTGCACATAGTGCACGTTAGCCGATTTTAATGTGGTTATGATGTTAGTTGTGTCTTGAGGTAGTGAGTTTCAAAATGGAACGAATGTGAGGCATAATGATTTTAATAGTGACATGAAGACATAATTGTATGCTTGTGCAACCAACTATTCCGTATTAGGAACTTAAAACTAATTTTCTCTACCACGTGAGAATATGTCATAATTCAACTCCCCAAAAATCTCTGAGTATGTCTTAGTTCTCCCGAAAAACACACTACACCAAAAAATTTCACTATTAGTTAGTTTATGCATAAGGTCTCTTCAGACGTACTTCCAATAATTAACCGTCGAATTGTGCTAACCCGTTCCAAGTGTTATTACTCTATACCCGCAATTCCCATCACCCTTAAAATCCATCATCTCTCCAATATACGATTTGTAAAACACTAGCACATATTTTAAGTTACATTTTACAACATATGCCACATTCAATTTGTTCTTTTTAAGGGGATCGGGGTAGCCTCCACATGCAAGAAATCAACGGGCTTGGTCATTTCCCAAACACACAAATCACGTTTTGTTGACATGGATTTATTTCTTTCCATCTCCATCATTTTTTATGCATCCTCCCCTTTGGTATAACTGAAATCAGATCCAAAAAAAAAGTTATCAACTAGACTTTCAAGGTCACCCAGCTTGAATGAAAGAATCCTCCTTTCATCTTCAGTTGATTTTGACCATCATATTTTAGATGCAATCATCTCGGGTTCATAATCAACCTCAATATATTTTTCCAAGTTTAGGACAGCATTGAGTTTTTGACAATGTCCATCTAAGGTTTCAAGGAGGATTAACGTCCTTGTGTATTATATAACTCCAACTCCATAGCACAAGGTAACGCAAATATTATTCGCAAAACATGTCCACACACACACATGCTCCTTTACTCGCATTAAATCAATTACACCCGCCAATAGGTCAAGAGCATAGTATGAAACATGCCCCAAAAAATTCTTGAACTAGTTTGTGAGTATGTCAGTTGTGACCATACAATCTCTCAAAGTTTGCCTCTATCTCGGTGACTTAAGCAATAAACAAAACATGTATTTCTTTCCATAACTCTACAGAGGAAATATTTGATGACCCGAGTTTTCATTTTAGTTGAGCAGGAGCAACCTCATCCCTATTGGTAACATGATTACCACAGTGCTTAATCATGTTTATCCATGTAGTACGAACTGCAGAGCCTTTGGCATAACATCCAAGGGGCCAGACATCCAATTTCTAGTATTTGGCCAACTCAATCATTAATAACTTATGCTTTGGTGCGAAGCTAGCCAAGAGGGTTACTCATCTCCTCAGCGTATGATAGAAAGAAGCGGCGAACCGGGCCCAAGTCCCCTGGAAAGGGGCGCCAGAGAGGGTGAGAGCCCCGTCGTGCCCGGACCCTGTTGCACCACGAGGCCCGGTTAACGAATCGGGTTATTTGGGAATGAATCCCTTATAGGGCAGTAAATTCCGTCCAAGGCTAAATATGCTACGCTAAATACCGAAAATGGTCATGGTTTTGGATCATGACCAATGGCTTGGATCACGATTTTGGATCATGAAAATTTTAAGGGTGGCCATTTGGGGAGTTACGGTCTTTTTCATAACCCTAATGTTCAGGGCATGGTCACGGTTATGGACCGTGATCACTTGTCACGATCATAAATCGTGACACCAACCGTGACTATTTTTCCCCGATTACAATCTCAAACAGTGATCACATGTCGTGACAACCTACCATGAACTGTAATTGGTTAGTCAAGATCTTGAGCAGTGACTCCCAATCGAGACCACGGGTACTGCGGACACGGTTTTGGACCGTGACCACTGTTCAACCAATTGAAATTTTATCACGGATATGGACACAATTTTGGACTGTCACCAATAATAAATTTATTTTTAATAAGTTATTTTTATTTGTTTATTTCCAAAAATATTCATGTACATGTTTTTAAACGTGTACGCAATTCCATTGTAGAATTAAGTATTACATAAATCAAAAGGCAATAATACAAAAATTACTAAGCCATCAAATTAATTACATTAATCAAACACAAATAAATATGAAAATCTTCAAAGTGTTTCTTCCCTAACTAGATCGATAAATATTTTAAAATATTCCAAATGATAAGAAAGGACTTGAATCCCCAAATGACTTCAGGACGCCTACGTAGCCAAAGATTGCACAAAGTCCACATAGTTCGTAAGATGAACAAGGTTGGGGTCAAACCCATAATCCGAATCTCGGATGTCTTTTTTTATTTATGAAAATAGATCTGAAATGTGTTGAAAGTGTGAAAATTGTGAGAACACTCTAAATTGGGAATAATGGTATAAGCCCATTTTTTTGGATTTTTTATTTATGAAGATAGATTTGATTGTATGTATGGTAATAAAAAGAGTGGGATTATTAATAGAAGTTTAATAAACAAGCTACAAATGGAATAAGAACACTAAAATATGCAAAATAATATTAATGGGAATTGTGTCACATCGTGTTTCATTTATGAATTAAATTCATTTCTCAAATGGCACATCATGAGAGTGACAAAGTAATAAGTATAATAGAACTAAATATATGAGTAGAAGATGTCAACCGCATGAATGAGATTTGTGTGAGTATCCTTGAATATTTTCTTAGAGGTTTAACTGGTCCATCGCATCTGGGGTTCCTAGATTCATATAAGATCGTGACATAACCTTGTTAGGCTTGAAATCCCGGATGAATTCGACCAGTTGGACACCCAAGAAATTACTTAAAGGTATTCACAAGAAATAAAGTTACAAATACTACAAAATGGCATGTGTGTGAAGAGGATTATAATTATGCTATCCATATATAAAAGTGAGTACACATAAGAAGAGAGACTAAAGAACTAAGTCTATATAAAAAGGACACGGATCCTAATTCCGCTTCAGAATGCCTATGTAAGCAAATAAACTAGCATCAAAGTCCGCGTAGTTCTAACTGCATGAATGAGATTTGTGTCAGTATCCTTGAATTTTTTGTTATAGGTCTAACTGGTCCTACGCATCTGGGGATCCTAGCATCATAACAAGACTATGACATAACCTTGTTAGGATTGAAATACCGGATGAATTCGACCGGTTAAACCCTCAAGAAAAAGTAAAACGTACTAACACTAAACAAAGTTACAACTATTACAAAATGTATGGAACAAAATTTATAAATAAATAAAAATTGAGTTATTTTCTTAACATGTTATGGCGTTGGTTGTGTCATAACTACCAAACCTGAACCGTTATCCAAATAATTTTATTGAGCATAGTGCATGGATGTGAGAGACGAAGAGTAAGTAAACATAAAAAGAGAGTAAAAAAAATAAGGCAACATAAGAAAGGACTTGAATCCCAATTTGACTTTGGGATGCCTACGTAGACAAATTAACTGGCATTAAAGTCCACGTAGTTCTATCATGACACAAATTTAGAATGATAATGTCCTATTGGTAATTTAATGAATGTGTTCAATGATCCAAACAGTGAAGCAAAAATCTTGCTAGCATCAACAAAGTGTTGTTCACCCTTATTGGCGCATGCAAAGTGGTTTTAATCGACGTTGTGTGGAATCCATCGATTGAAACAAAAACTATTATTCGGTCTTATATGATTGGACAAATTGTATCTATACACAACCTTATTTTGCCTAAGGCTATATGCCCTGATAATATCATGCATTTCACCAAACGGGTTCCACAAATTAGGAACACAATTATTTTGTTGTGAATATTGGTATTGATCATGGCTTCTCACAAATATAATTTTAATATTGTGTGAGTACACTTGAACTTTGTTGTCTAGGCCAGTCAAACTCACAAGGTGCTCCCTAGCTTCATAACAAGATTATGACATAAGGTTGTCATAACTTGAAACACTTGATGTGTTCGATTGGTTACTCTTAGAAAACAAAGTTAAAAAATATACATACAAAATTAAAATTAATTTTGTTAGTAGCCTTGATCAATATTAATATTATGAACAAATTAATAATATTCCCAATTTGTGATGTTCATTGGGTGAAACACATTCAATTAGCCGAGAAAATAAACTTAGCTAAAAGAAGATTGTGCATAGATATAATTTGAAAAGCCTATAAAATCGACTGATAGTCAGCTTTTCAACCAATAGATTCCACATAACGTTGATTAAAGTCACCCTCAATGCACCAACAAGGTTAATCCCCTATGAACAACACTTTGTTGATCCTTGCAAGAACTTAACTTCACTATCTGGATCAATTAACACAATAATACTGGAAACCAATCGATAACTAACTTCCAATTTTGTGTCGTCTAATCATGTTATCACGTTGTATTATTGTGTCGTGTTGTTCTACTCATAAACGGGATGTTCTAGCGAGTCTTGCCATACATATATACACAAATGTAAATAAATACAAGGGTTTTATTCCAATTTTTATTCATATACCTGCGATAAAAATAAGGTTGTCATACAAGGATTAAGTAAATAAACATAAAATAATATTTCAAAATTCAATCTTTGCCAAATCAACTAAAAGATCCTTCAAATTAGGGTTGTCATCAAGAGCAGATTGAAACTTTATTAGGGCCTTTAATGCGTCTACTTGAGAAGTCAAACCCTTTTGCGCATGCATAACAACAGACTAATTGTCATCGTTTATGCACTCTGAGTAAAATACCTTCTTCAAGTATTGAAATGCGCCAACAAAAGGCTCATCCACCATGCAATCTTTACTCTTTGATCTTAGATAAATCTACCATGATAAGTTTTGAGTCGGGATCAACTTTATGACCATTAATAGTGTCCTTCACCTTCACCCAGTCATAATAGAAGATCTTTTCTTTGAAATCTAAGTAATACAGTTCCAGGAGTTATTGGGCGATCCCATAATAGGTCAGCACTTTATCCTTTGGATTTTTATCATTTTTTCTAGCCACACAAGTCAAGGTAGAAATTAAAATTCTTTTTTATGTGCATCACACTGATTACATGCCTTACACGGTGCTCTTTCCAACACGACAATCCAAATAAGATTGGTCGTATGGGTCGTGCCTTAATTTTACAAGGATCTATCAGATCCTCCCTAGCTTTTCACTTCTAGCCTACAAACTGAGGATGTTTGCCTGCAAACTTATTCCCCGAATTCGCATCCTTCACTTTCTCCACGATTTGATAACCAAGAAGGTGAGAAGGTTACGTCTTACGCTCGTGACCGACATGTCTAAAGTTAGACTTTTTATTCCTAAAAGGGTGATTATTCGGCAGAAATCTACAATGATTGGCATAACTTATCTTACCAGTATGATGTAGGCAAGTAGAATTTGTTTCGTCCCTATAGACGGAACCTCCATAATAACCATGAACATTACAACCAAACAAGGTCCCATAGACAGGAAAATCATGGATCTCCCATAATACCATTGTTTTAAGTGTGAACTCTTCAACCTTATGAGTGTCAAATGCCCTCACATCTTCATACCATAACTCTAGAAGTTCTTCAATTAAAGGGGTTAAAAAAATATCAATATCGTCGTTGGGAGCCTTTGGCCCGGGTATCAATAACAATAATAATGTGAATTATTTTCTAATGCACAATGTTGGAGGGAGACCTAAAGGTCCCAAGAGAACTAGACAATAAATATGATTAGTGCTTAAATTATCAAAAAGGATAAACCTATCAGTTGATAATCCAAGACAAACATTGTGTGGTTCCTTTGAAAATTCAGGATGATGTGCGTTTAAAATGTTCTATAGATTAAATCAATGAGATGACGCGCGATATTCCCATCCACCTCGGCTCGAGCGTGACTTGTCATGGCCTCTGCTATCTATGGTATAATGAAAAATATTTTAACCATGGCCCAAGGGGAAAATATTTCAGTGCCTTTGGTTGCGAGCACTTGCGAAATTTAGTAGGTTTGTCATTTTCACTCTAGCAAATCATGTATCTTGTCTCATTGCATAAAGGACACTTATTCTTCAGTTCGTGTTCGTTATGGTATAATATAAAATCATACTTGCATGCATGAATAGATGTGTACTTCAAATCCAAATCTTTCAAGCTCTTCTTCATGGCCGGATAATTATCTCATAATGTGTTTTCATTAGGGAGAATGTCTTTAGCCCACTTAAGAATTATGATTATACTATTGCCCGATTAACCGTACTGAATCTTAAAATTATGTAAACTGATCATTACATATAATATCGAGTGATCTTCATCATAATTTTTATACAAAGATCTAGCCTCATCGGGTTTTAACTATATCTATTCCTGATCTTCAAGTGATTCAAAATCAACTTGTTCATTAACTTGATCATAATAAACATTATCTAAATCCATAGGCTGGTGGTGTTGAGGGTGGTGAACTCCATAAGCATCATCAATTAGGTCGTTCAAAGTATGATATGATGGAGAATCATTCACCACTTCCATTCGATTGAGTTTCGTTACCCAATCGGGTACCGATATTCATCTAGAATATATGGTACATTTTTCCCATGGAATGTGCATATGTTATATTCTTGCGACATACTGTAAGGTCATAAATTTCCAATTTAGTCCCTGTATTGTTTTGACTTAATTCCGTGAACAAAACTGTGTTTGTAATATGTCATAGGGAGTATTTTATTTGTCACGATCCCACTTTGTCTATGACGTATTGAAGAAATTGACGACGTTGCGGCAAAGCTTCAAAGAAATAATCATGCCGATGTTTATTTGGTGCAAGTTTACTCGTCTTCAAAGTCAATTTCATTCCAAGATCACTCAGGTATGAATGCGTATAATTAATGGTGCTCGAAATTTTTTTATAAAAAATAAGGATGTAATTTTTATAAAGAAAAATGATTTTAAATGTTTTAAAAGTGTTTTAATGGTTTAAACTTCGTTTTATGATGATAAGCTCGAAATAGAGTTTGATTATTTTGAATCTCTTTGTTAAGAGACGTTTAATCTGAAAGTCAAAGAAAGTCAAACTTTAGCGAGGTCGCTCGAACGACATTGGATCTCGTTCGAACGAGATACAATGTCGCTCGAACGACATGCTTAGTCCTTCAAACGACACATTTTCGAGGCGGTGTTTAAATCCTATTTAAACAGTGTTTGCATCATAATTTCGTAAGTGTGCTTTCTGGAAAAAAGTCTTACGAACCAGAATCTTGTTTGCACAAGTTTTCAAAGGTTTACAAAGCATAAACACATCCTTAGAGTTTGCAAAGATCCGAGTTATCATTCTTATATGTTTAAGTGATCTTGCTGCACCAAAGTTGTTTGTTCTACACATTGAACACAAGGGTTTTGCGGTGAAGAAGCGAAGGACATCGTGTTCGACATCGTAGACGAATCAAAGCCATATCGGTGGACACCGAGACATACGTGGAGGCATGTGTTGTGGACAGAGATCGTGGAAGACGGAATTTCTACGTGGGGACTAATGAAGAACGGTTGAAGATCAAAAGGAGCGTCAAGACCCGTGGGGATCGAGTCTTAGTGTAAGGCTAATCTGTCTTTGTAAAACCATTGTTCATAGTGATTGTCTGGCTTGGGCCGTCCCAGGTTGTTTTCCCGTTTTGGGTTTTTTCCTCTTACATTCGGCGTTGTGAGTATTCTTCACTTTACTTTACTTTACTTGCTTTAATCACTAGATGCATGTTTAGGATTAATCAAGATTAAAATTGGTTTAAAGTGAGAATTGGGATTTCACAACTTGGTTTGGTGCATAATTAAAAGTTGGATCTTTTTGGAAGAAAAATTGGTTTTGTTTAAAACACACATATTGGGCACTCTTCACATACCCCACCTTAGAAAATGCAACTCAACATCATCAAAAGAGTGGTGAAGGGACACGAAATCTTATCACTGTTAAGATTTTTATCTGCAAATTTAACAAATTCATGAACGTCCTTTACATGATAATTATAGACTTTATTACTCTCTCCTATACACTCTTTGTATTGTGGGAAATCTATTAAACAGTCTTCAAAATTCAATTCACATATATAAATATGTTGACACGAAGGTCGTGATGCATACAAGAACTCTGAGATGATAATTCAAGAAAATTCATTCAACCCAACAATTTAACCAAAATAAAATAAAATTGAACAAATTAAGATGTCAATAAAAACTAGACAATTAAAATTAATATAAATTAAGATGTCATCACATGTCCCACAAAATTAAAAAAATTACAAACTTGTCCCAAAATATTAAAGAACATTACAAATTTTACCCAAAATAAAATATTATTCATCGCCTTGATCTTATTCGTCGGTTATCCCAAGGTATTGGTAATAGATCTCATGTCCTTCTTAAAACCTGACACTTCCTGTTGATGTAAAAAATTAGATCACTCTAATAATTCAATCACAGATAAATAAATGAGACAAAAGATTTTAAAGTGGTTCAGCCTTATAAGAATGGCCTACGTCCACTGTTGTTTTATTGTTGAGTGTTTAGGAATTCTCGATTACAAGTTCCCTCAAGGAATTCCTCTCTCGATTCCAAAGTTTGGATTCGGTCCTTTACAATGAGGATTGTACAATATATTTATAGCCCTAAGGCTATAATGTCAAAAGGTAATACATTAAATGATATACATATGAAAGGGTAATACATTTAATGCCCTTTATGCGTGTGCGTCTGAATGATAAGCATTTAATGAGCAGTTAAACTGTTGGTATCCTGCTTCGAGGTGCAGCTCAGACCGCCTGAGCTGCTCAGACCGCTTGGGCTCCTCAGTGCTAAAGAGTTCCTCGGAGAGTTCTTGTTCCTCGGAGCGTATGAGTTCGTCGGAGAGGCATTGTTCCTCGGAGCGTGTGAGTTCCTCGGGGAAGCAGTGTTTCTCGGGGAACTAGTCTTCCAGGTTGTAGTCTTGTTCCTCGGAGCGCGTGGATTCCTCGGAAGTGTTTATTGTTGCCATGTAGATATCCACGTGTCTTCATATGATTGGTCCATCTCAGCAGATTAAATTTGGTATCAACAGAAGCCCCCAATGTTTCATAGTTCAAAATTTGAGGAGTATGGAACATTCTTTCTCGAAATATGGTAGCTTTAAATAGTCTTCCTGATTTTTAGGAGCATTTCCTTCGTATTTATTTCTCCTTCCAAATTCGTAGAATCATGCTTTTTTGAACTTTTCTGCTCGCTTCGATTCTCGCGCTACTTTTTGTCTTTTTAGCCGTTGTTGCCCGCTTTGATTCCCGCGCCACTTTTCATCTTTTTAGCCGCCGGTAACATAATCATCCTTTTTTGTAATCATTACTTCGCCATTTCCCAAGGCAAGGTATTTAAACTTCACAGACACTCCCATTGTCTTCTACCTTTTCAAATTTTTATCTTCGAGTTTTTCATTGTCTTCTACTCTCTTGTGCGTTCATCTCTTCCATCGTTCAGTGTCAGCAGATCCATTCTTTTCCTGTAAGATCTTCTTCCTTCTTCTTCATTTCTTTTATTCATCATCATGGTTTACCCTATTGAGTCTCTTGAAAAGTTTCGTTCTGATTTTTCCATTCCCTCTTGGGTCGTCTTGGAAGAGATTTCTGCGCCTTCTGATTATTTCAATTTGGCTGAGGGACATTGGTTCCCCAGTCTCTTTTTTGCTGAGTGTGGATTTTCTTTTCCACCAAATCCCTTGTGTTTGGAATTTTATCAGTACTTCGACGTTGTTCCTGCACGAATAGCCCCCAACACATGGAGAATAGTTAATGGGGTGCATAGATTAAATCAAGTGCATGGAACTCGTATAGGAATTCCTGAGATTATGTTTTGTTATAGATGGGCAGTTAATGATAACATTTTTTACTTAAAAACTAGATTTTTAAATAGGGCCTTAGTAGTCAATCTCCCTGATGCCAATAGGGATTATTTTGAACATGGCGTTGTCATAAAAAATTGGCAACACCCTCCATTAACTGGAGATGAGGTTTACCAGGGTCCCAGATGCCCTCTTTATGGCAATGGGATAGGTTATTTTTATTTCATTTTATTTATTTTGAAATTATGCTTCTTTTGTGTTTGATAAAATGTGCCACTGATAAAAATGTTTATTTATTTGCAGTTGATAACAAAAGAAAGTGCCCAAAAGAAGTAGATGTCAATATAAGGCATTTGAAACTTATCTGGAGTCTGCATCAAAGTGTTGCCGACGAGCACATTAGATCAGCTTCATATCTGCTCCAGTACAAGAGCTACACCACTTCTTTCACTGCTCGTCCAGTGATAAGTGAATCAGAGTCAGTACCAGCTTCCACCAGCTCATCGCCTGAATCTCACATTCCTTTAAGTGCAAGAATGAAGAAGAGAAGACCTCCTACCCTATTTGAGAAGACTGCCTCCGGTTCTGGGGAGGCTAAAAGGAGTTGGATTGATGTCCCAAAGGAGGGGACGAAGAATAATGATGCAGCTCCTCCAGTTGCTTCTGCTAAAGTTGCCGAGAAGGTTGCTGAGAAGCCCGCAGTGGCTTCGAGCAGGTCTGCTGCTCCTGGAGAGGTGATTGTGATATCACCGACCAAGGGTTCTTCCTTGGTTGAATCTGTACCTGTTCCTCCGAGGAGGCTGAAGAAGAGCTCCTCGGTCAATGTGGCTGACACCACTACTCAGCCCCCAACTGCTGGGACTAGAGTTCCCACTTTTGTTCCCCCGAGCTCTGCCATGAGCTCGGTAAAGTCCTGGATCATTCCCGAGGTCCAAGGTACTGAAGAAAACCTTACTCGAAATATGGTCACCTCGTTTGCTGCTCGTCACCTTGCTTTTGTAAGTATCTTTACTTTGAATTTTTCATATTTCCTTTGTCATTTCTGCTTCTAACTTGCTTTCTTTTTCTGTTCACAGTTGACGAGCTGCTTCAACATAATCCTGAAAAAGGATGAAGCAATTAAAGCTTCATGTTCCTCGTCCAGTGTGGAGGGAGCTATGGAAGAGGCTATCAAGTCTTTGGAAGACTCCCGCCAAAAGTATGCCACTGATAAGGCTATTTGGGAGAAGAAGCTTGCCTCTAACGAGCAGGAGAAAGCTCGAGTTGTTGATGCCTCCAAGGAGTTGGAGAAGAGAATAAATGCCTTGGAGAAGGTAAATAAGGAGCTTGAAGAGAAGCTCAAAACTGCAGGAGAGTTTGAAGATAAACTCAAGGCTGCCGAGGAGGAGTTGGCCAAACTTTGGGAAGTAGGTCGGCAGAAGGAGGAGGCAGAAAATAAATTGAAGGCTGCTGAGAACCTGCTATCCGAGAAACTTTCTTCGGAGAAGCTGAAGAGAAAAGCTGCTATGAAGAAGTCCTTCAGCTCTGGCTGGGACAAAGGGTGGAACAAGGGGTTGGCTGCCATGGTATCTCAAGTGGACTAGAGCAGTCTAAAATACTTTAGGGATGGATGGGTTGCTGCCCTTCAGGAAATGAAGGTCGACGAGTCTTCCGAGCTCTTCCAGAGACATATCCCTGGTCCCCCTCCGACTCCAGAAGACTTAGAAGAGGACGAAGCTACCTTCGAAGAGTCTTCGATGGTGATGGGAGATCATGCCCTAGCCATCCATCCTGCTGCTGAGGAAAATCAGCAAGTCGTTTCTACCTACCACAACTGCCTGCTCTCCCCGAGCAACTATCCTTTCCCTCCGAGCAACCTACCTCTTCATCCCAGCCTCCCGAGAAGGTTTTGGGAGATAAGTAAAAGGTGTAGTGTTGTTCGGGTTTCTCTTTATTTTGTTTCTCTTTATCAAATGTAACCCAGAATATGTAACTCTGAACTATGATCTAATAAAACTTGAACTTTTTTACATACTGTTGTTCATCTTCTATTCATACTCTTCTCATATTTCTTATTGATGATTGTTCTTTCTCTCTCTTCTAGTTTCTGGCCAGGATGGATCTGCTATCTGCCCATGATACAAAGTTGCTGCAACAATGTAATGAGTACTTTAAGGCTGGTCACACAGACTTAAGTGTTGCACAAGTTGTCGACATCCTCGGCCAGGATGCTTCAGAACAGGCAGTTGAAGCATATCAGTACTTGAAGTGTCTACTTGACCGAGCAGTGGCCAATAATGTGGCTTACTATGAAATGATCGAGGATTTTCAGTGTACCCTCGAAGACCTTCAGAATCAATACAAGGAATCAACTTCCCTGTTGCATGAGGGTTACGAGAAGAAATACAAGTTGATCATTGCCGACAAGGGTTATGAGAAGCTTTTTGCTAGATATGATGTAAGGGTGAGGACCTTGAGAGGTGAGGTCGAGGAATGCAGACAGATTGTTGTGTTGCTGGAACAAGAAAACATCAACCTGCAAAAGGAGCTGTCACAATTGAAGTCTGCAGCTTCCACCTCCAGTGCCTTGATCCCAGTGACCGATGAGGGATTCTCGTTCTTAGAGGTTGAGAATGCCAAGTTGAGGGACGAGTTGGAGACTTTGAAGAGTTCTGGCACCTCTATATCTTCTCGGGGAGGAGCAAGAGCTCCTCGGGGATGAGAAAGAGCAACTCGGGTTCTTGTCGAGGAACAGAGGACTCAGTCTGCCTTAGAGAACCAGGTCTTCCAACTAATGGCGAAGAACCAGGCGTTATCTGATATGTCAAAGAAGATTAGGGACCTGAAAAAACAGCTCTCCGCGCATAAGTCAGTCTTGGAGAATAAGGAACTTTTCATTAAGAATCTCCACGAGCAGCTATAAAAGCTAACATATCAATTACACAAACAGCCCAGGGAGTTTTGGATGGCTGGATACAACGAAGCACTATTCCACTTGGACGATCGTATTCAGAATGCCAACAATGAGGGCTACAAGCAAGGCTGGCTGAATGCCTTAGGTGTGCTGAAGCTCGAACAAGGTCATTATTTGTGGGACTATCATGATCCCGGGTTGCTCAACTTGCCTGTGCCACCATACAATTTGGACATGGATTGGATCCCTGCTCGGGCCATTCCTCTGAGCTTAATTTCAAAGTTTCTCGGTGACTACAATTTACATTCTCAAATCGAGGTATCTCGTCCCGAGCATCTCCTTGATCGACCATCCGTGATGAATGTCAGGATGTTGAAGGATCTCAACTTCATCAATTCTCCTCTGTCTTTAAATGATCCGCCTGCTGGCGAGGAACCTGTGTCAAAAGCAGAGGGGAAGAGACCAGTATAATAGGAATTTTTGATGTAACAGTTAGTATACATGTCAATGTAACTGTAATTTCATTATCAATGTAATTTATTTTGAATTCAATGAAAGACTTTCATTTTTGTTTGCAAATCTTGATTGCTATTGTCTTGTAGTTATCAAACACTTTATATTTATGCATATCTGTTAAAAAGATAACAATATTGTGTTGTTTGTCGACCAACTCAGTAATAATTAAAAATTTACAAGTATCAGTACTGTTGCTCGATCACTTAATAATAAAGTAATGAGTATAAAAATGTTGTTTGAAATGTTTCCAACCAACCAAGGTTGTTAAATTATGCTTGTCGACCAACTACAGTTAGTGGGTTTTTATCCCCGACCAGCCATACTTGATAGATTTTTCTCTTAAAATGTTTCCGACCAACCAAGAACAATAAATTTTCTTTGTCGACCAACTACAGTTGGTGGGTTTTTATCCCTGACCAGCCATAGTTAGCAACTTTTGCACTTTCTGGAATAATCTTACCTCCCGACCAACATAAGTTGGCATTTTCAAGAATATATGTACCTCCCGACCAACATAAGTTGGCATTTGCGAGCATATTTCGTTTCCTAGCCAAACAGGTTGGCATTTTTAGGAATATTTCGTTTCCTAGCCAAACAGGTTGGCATTTTTAGGAATATTTTGTTTCCTAACCAACCGAAGTTGGCATTTTTAGGAATATTTCGTTTCCTAGCCAAACAGGTTGGCATTTTTAGGAATATTTCGTTTCCTAGCCAAACAGGTTGGCATTTTTAGGAATATTTTGTTTCCTAACCAACCGAAGTTGGCATTTTTAGGAATATTTTATTTCCTAACCAACCGAAGTTGGCATTTTTAGGAATATTTTGCTGAGCAGTCTGAGCTTTGCCGAGTTTTGCCGAGTAGTGTGTAGCACTAGTATTCCCCAAAAAATTCTCAATAAAAAGGAGAGACTTTTGCAGAATATCTTCATTTTATTCATACTGATGGAACTGCGTTACATATACATCACTGATAATACTTGCGCAGATGCTTTACGTTCCATGCATTCTTAAACTCCTCGCCTTCTAAAGTTGCTATTCGATAAGTTCCTGGTCGAACAACTTCTGTAACTCGGTATGGTCCATGCCAGTTTGCTTCCAGCTTATTGTGCTTTTGGATTAATTTCTTCAGCACATAGTCTCCTTCTTTCAGGTCGCACTTTTTCACCCTTTTGTTGTAGAACAAAGTTGTTCACTGCTGGTAAGCAGCATTTCTAATGGCTGCTTCTTCTCTGACTTCCTCGAGCATGTTTAAATCCAGTCTTCTCATTAAGTCGCTGACAGGGGAATTGAAATTCAGTACCCTGTGTGTTGGGAGGCCCAACTTGGCAGGTATGACAGCTTCACTTCCAAACGTCAGCATGTATGGTGATTCTCCAGTTTGCTTTTGCATCATCCAATCTTTTCTTCAAACCGTTCAGCAGCGTTTTGTTTGTCACTTCAGTTTGTCCATTGCTTTGAGGATGGCCTGGTGCTGAGTGGACCTTCAAAATATTTGACTGATGACAATAGGCGACAAACTCCTCGTTATCAAATTGTATTCCATGGTATGTGATGAAGACATGAGGGAGACCATATCGGAAAATGATGTTCTTCCAAACAAATTGGTACACCTTCTCGTACGTCATGTCAATGAGTGGATCAGCTTCTACCCACTTAGTAAAATAATCCACTGCGACGACGAGATACTTGAACCTTCCTCGGGTCGTTGGCAGTGGTCCAACCAGGTCAATTCCCCACATGGAAAATGGCCAAGGGGAAGTTATGGGTGTCAATAATGCTTGTGGAGTTCTTCGGATGGAGGAAAAGCGCTGGCACTTGTCACACTTCTTGGCGTAGGCTATACAATCAGCCTTTATCGTCGGCCAGTAGTATCCCTGCGTCATCACCCTTTGCAAAAGCGTCCGACCTGCTACATGTGCTCCACAGGACCCTTCATGGATCTCTTCAATCAATTCTTTCACCTCGGAGGGGTGTACACATCTCTGCAAACCTGCCATAATTCCTCGTCTATAAATAATACCGTTAGTTAATACATACCGAGCAGCTTTAAACTTTAATTTCTTGGCTGCAAACTTGTCAATTGACAATTCTCCCTCCTCGATATATGCCCTGATGGGATCCATCCAAGATGGTCCTAAATCAAGGGTAATAAAGTTCATCGTCAGATCTTCATCTATGCTCCGACTAGCTAACATTTCAATTGGGATTGTTCGTCGTAGCTCGGTGCGAGTAGCTGATGCTAGTCGAGCTAGGGCGTCTGCTCTCGTATTCTCCATTCTTGGTATTCTGACCAGCTGAATAGCGGTAAATTCTGACACCAGCTCCTTTGCCTTTGCATGATATCTAATCATTGATTCTCCTTTGGCTGCATATATTTCCAACATTTGATTTACGATCAATTAAGAATCACTGAAGACAATAACCTGCTGCGCCTCCATAATTTTTGCCAAATTAAGACCTGCAATCATGCCTCATATTCAGCCTCATTGTTGGAAGCTTTGAATTGGAAGCGCAAGGCGTATTCCATGTCGATCTCGTCTGGAGTGCTCAAAACTATCCCCGTGCCACATCCTGCAGTGCAAGATGAGCCATCTACATATAGCCTCCATATAGGTTACTCGTCTTCAAATTTCTGATCAGTCAGAGTTCCTCGGTGAAATATTTGCTGCTTCCTTTCATCCTCCCCGGATTTTTCTCGCTCTTCGTCGATCATCTTTTCTTGCCCTTTTACCAACCGGAGTTGGTCTGAGCTCGAATTTAATGATCCTGTAAAAACCACTTGCCCTTTTACCAATCGGAGTTGGTCTGAGCTAGTGTTTGTCGATCCTGTAACATCCACAGGTTGGTCATCGAGCAACTCTTGTTCCTCGTTCGGAGTCCTCACAACTATCTCTGCGTCACCTCCTGTAACATCCACACGCTCTTTTACCAATCGGAATTGGTCTGAGCCTGTGTTTGTTGATCCTGTAACATCCACAGGTTGATCAGCGAGCAACTTTTGCTCCTCGGCGGTATCAGGATAGGTGAACTCCGCTATAAAATATGCTACAGCCTGGCCTTTTAGCGATGATCTGGGTTCATAAATTATATCATATTCACCGAGCTCTATTGCCCAGTACATCAATCTCCCTGATTTTTCTGGCTTATGAAGGGCTTGTCTCAATGGCACATCGGTATATACTACTATAGTATGAGCTTGGAAGTATGGCCTCATTCTCCTACTCGCCTCAATCAGTGCCAGTGCCAATTTCTCCAGCCTTAGATATCTGATCTCTGCTCCTCGGAAGGCCTTACTTGTGTAGTAAATTGGCTTTTATACTCCATTCTCCACTTTGATCAACGCCGAGCTAACTGCATTCTCGGACACTGCAAGGTACAAATATAATTTTTCTTCCATCACCGTCCTGGACAAAAGTGGAGGTGCTCCCAAGTATTTCTTCAAGTCTTGAAAAGCCTTCTCACATTTATCATTCCACTTAAAAGTTTTTTGAGTGTCTTGAAGAATGGGAGACATCTATCAGTTGCTCGTGACATAAATCTGTTGAGTGCTGCTACTCGTCCTGTGAGACTCTGTACTTCTTTCTTCGTTGTTGGAGATCGCAACCCTAATAGAGCTTTGATCTTTTCAGGATTTGCTTCAATGCCTCGTTGATTGACAATGTACAAGAGAAACATGCCTTCTCGTACTCCAAAGATGCATTTCGTCGGGTTCAGCTTCATTTGATATCTATCTAGTTGATCAAAAGTCTGACTTAAGTCAACTAGATGATCGGCAGCTTTCTTGCTCTTTGTCAGCATGTCGTCAACATAGACTTCCATATTGTCACTGATTTGTTCAGCAAAGACCTTGTTCATCAGCCTCTGATATGTCGCACCTCCATTTTTCAAACCAAAAGGCATAACATTATAACAATAAGTTCCCCTAGGGGTAATAAAAGAAGTACTCTCCCTGTCTTCAGGTTTCATTTTAATCTGATTGTAGCCAGAATAAGCATCCATGAAGCTCAGCAACTCGTGTCCTGAGGTAGCATCCACCAGTTGATCAATTCGGAGCAATGGAAAGTGATCCTTTGGGCATGCTTTGTTGAGGTCGGTGAAGTCTACACACATCCTCCACTTGTTGTTCTTCTTCTTTACCATCACCACACTAGCTAACCAATCTGGATATTTAACATCTTCAATGAAACAAGCTTTCTGGAGCTTCTCGACTTCCTCCTGTATAGATTGATTCTTCTCGGGACTGAATACTCTTCTTCTCTGCTTCACGGGCTTGATCTCCTTATTCACATTGAGCTCGTGACAAAAGAAGTTTGGGTCTATCCCAGGCATATCTTCATGACTCCACGCAAAAGTTTATCTTTTGCTTCTAAGGAAAGTTATCAATTCCTGTTTTAATGAGGCTTCCAACGATGAACCTATCTGAGTAGTTCGCTCAGGGTGCTCGTCGTCCAGAATGATGTTTTCAGTAGCTTCCATCACTTGACCCTTCACGAGTTGCGACTCATCTCGAGGATCCAATGTTTCAATTTCTGCACCTTCATCTACTTGATAGGTAGTAGTCTTTTTCTTTGATTCTTCCAATTCCCCTTTCTCGGCGGATGAATAATAGCATTCCCGAGCTATTCTCTGATCACCTTTTACAACTCCTACTCCAAAGTTTGTTGGAAATTTTAGGCACTGATGCACAGTAGATGGTACATCCTCGAACTTCTTCAATCCTACTCTTCCCATGATGATATTGTACGATGATTGGACATTCTTATCCATCACGAAGAAACGTATTCTTTCTGTCCGACAAGCAGGCCACGTACCAATGAATATATCCAACTTGATCGTCCTAAGTGGAAATACTTTCTCGCCAGCAAAACCGATGAGGGGTCTGTGGTAAGGCTCCAGTTGAGATAGATTTAAATTTAAACTATCGAAACACGAGTAGAACATGATGTCTGCCGAGCTACCATTGTCGACCAGCACTCTTGAAATAATTACCTCCTTCATTCTCATCTTGATCACCAGTGGATCATCGTGAGGATATAAAACACCTGCAAGGTCATTTTTTGAAAAACCGATGACCAATTTCTCCTTGTTCACCTTTCTCGGGCGATCTTCCTCAGCTAGATTTATTCGCTGAATGTACGAGCAAGCTTGAGCCTCACCGAGGTAAGATTTTCTTTATGCAGTAAGGTCTCCTCCTCCTGCATCTCCTCCTGTGATAACATTACAATCAAATAACCCAAAGAATATTGAAAATACCTCTCGTTCAGGCTGCCTTGGTTTCTTGGGAAGATCGGGGTCATCCTCTGGATCAACTTCATGGTTTCTCTTCTTGTTCTCCTCTGCTCGACGAGGAGATCTAGACCTCTCTCTAGTTCGGTCGTTGTTTCTTCTTTCGCCTCCCCGATCAACATACTTTGCTAGCTTTCCTCGTCAGATGAGTGTTTCAATCTCATTCTGAAGAGCTATGCAATTTTTGGTCATATGGCCATGATACTTGTGGAACTCGCAATATTTTTCTCTATTCCTCGTGTCAGGGTCTGCCTTCATTTTCTTTGGCCAGTTTAACTCCTCGCTGTTCTTAATTTCTTCCAGGACGTGGTTGATATTTGCCTTCAAAGGTGTGTAATTATCAAATTTCCTCAAGACCTCCCATGACGACCTATTTTTGGATTGTTTGTCACCACCATTGTTCTTATGCTCTTTCTTCTTAGCTTTATCACCTTCCACCTTGGTTTCTTTGGCGTCCATATTCTTCTTCGCAGACATAGCCTCCTCGGCGTTCATAATCTTGGACGCTTTTCCCATCAGGTCCGACATGGTTCGAGGTGGATCTTTGGCCAAAGTGTAGTACAACTTGTTTGGCAGTAGTCCACTCATCAAAGCAGTAATCGATGTCTTCTCTTCGTAATCAATGACTTCGAGTTTCTCTTTATTAAAATGAGTTATATAATCTCTGGTACTCTCACCAGCTTTTTGTCTAACACTTAACAGATGTGCTACTCGTTTAACTGGCTTTGCTCCAAAGCAGAAATTCCCAATGAATAACTCGGCCAGTTGAAGAAAAGTTGAAATCTTACCCCGAGGAAGATTATTATACCATATTTGAGCAGATCCGGTAAGTGTTCCCGAGAATGCTCTGCATCTCATCTCATCTGGGACAGCATAGATGTCGGCTGCAGCTTGGTATTGTTCTATATGAAGGACAGGGTCAGTCTTTTCATCATATTTAGGGGTCACAACAGGTGCTTTGAACTTTGATGGTGTTGGAAAATCAACAATGTACTGGACAAAAGGTGTTCCTCGAACAAAGGTTTGTCGTAGAGGGTTCTTGGCCTTAACCATTTCCCCTAATCTATCCTCCAGCCTCTGAATAGATCCTTTCCATGCACCATTTCCTTCCTTGGGCCTATTGGTTCGAGCAACTGATCGCGTTGAAGTGGCTTCCTGGGATTTATCTCGACGAGCAGCTGGTCGGTCATAGGATCTATCTTGACGAGCAGCTGGTCGCGACTGGGAAGATCCTTCCCTTACATATGATGGTCGTCGAAAGCTCCTCGACGTTGCATTAAGAGGACTCTTGTTTCTCCCAGGGCCTAATTGATTGGGCATAAATATTGTATATTTATCCCCCTAATTTCAGTACTTTTGTGAACCCGAATGATGTAACATATATGGATTTGATTCACTTTTACGCTTCTAACCTTCTTGGCGAGTATTGCGTGTTTCGTGCTTCTCCTATTGGTTTTACAGGTTAATTATGCAAGCAGTGCAAAGGAGGAAACAAGACTGTGCAAGAAAAGCTAAGAATGCAAGTTCAAGGGCATGTCGGTAATTTTGCAGCCCGATCCGGAAAAAGAAGTCAACTGTGAAGTTGAAGAGCTCGGAACAACGAGAACACTGGAAGAAACGGCACCCAAATCCGAGCTACGGTTGAAAAGTTATGCTCAGTTGAAGTTGAAGAAAAATCCAAGAAAAGAAGAGAAAAACCAGAAAAAAATCTAAGTGTTGAGAGCAAGACCAGGCTGGTACATGCGAACCCCACCCCGAACCGGTTCGGAGGGGCGAACCGGTTCGCTGTACCTCCGAACCGGTTCGCTGTACCTGACACGCGAATTTTGTATTTTATTTTAATTGGTCTCTAAGTCTTCTATTAGGTTCACAACACTCAATACTTGTGGGGAACGGAGGCATTAACCTAGGAGCAGCTTTTAGGGCTATTTTCAGAAAGTTTTTGATAGAGAAAAAGGAGAGAAATATCTAGGAACATCAAGGGCACAAATTACTTCAAGAATTCATTGTTTCGGGTTTGTTTTTGCAAGTTTTAATTCAAAATTCTTGTTCTTTATTATTGTTCTTGCATGCTTTGTTTTCCCATTAGATTCAACTTGTTTTCGCATTCGTAATACGTAGTTACATGTTTCTAGTCAGTTTCATCATGAATTCCTACACATGCAACGTTATTATTTCATGCATTAGTCCATTTAACATGTCCGGCTAGGTTTTTCAAGGTTGGGATGCATGAACCCAACCTGATGTGTTAGTGCATGCGTATAACGTCGATCCGCTGAATTTAATGATTAATTTAAATCGTATCGCGTAATTTCATAAGAATTTTAGATCTTTATATCTCGTTTGCCCATGGGTACTCGTGATGATTTAGAGTACAATTTGAGTGTAATTACCGCGATGCCGATTTACTCATCCTCAGATTAGGTATGACGCGGGCTTGAACCTCGTATACATAATGCTTGGGAGTACTAAATTCCGGGTTTGAATTAATCGGATAAATTTATGATCAACGTTGTCACTGCATTACACTAGGGTTGGGGGATTGTATTCCCATCCTGTTTTCTCATCATTTAGTTAAAAGTTTCAATTTAATCCTTCATTCTTAATCTAGATAATTTAGTTAGTTGCATATTTCATCATAATTCCATAATTGCATTTAGTTTAACCAATCCCAAAAATCCAAATCAATCTTTTTCTTTTCTTTTTAGAGTCATCTTTAGGATTCCTCAATCTTATCCCGTCGTCACAACTCCGTTGTCCTTTTTCCCTGAGGATCGATACCCGACTTGTCGGATTATTACTTGAACGATAGGCTTGCACTTGAGCCTAGAGAGCACACACTTTAGAGACACATTCTGAGTCGTGTCAAGTTTTTGGCGCCGTTGCCGGGGATTTAGGTAGACTTAGGATTAAATCGAGTTAATCCAAAGCGTTGACCAAAAATTCAAAAAATCCAAAAAAAAATCAAAAAATAATAAAAAGCACAAAAAGATTCACCACCATCTCTCACAAACTTAATGCAAAATTCTGAAACCACTCCCACACCCCATAATACTCCAACCAGCATTCACGAAAATCCACTTGTTGAGTATAATCCTGATAGTCCCCACACTCCACAAGCCCCTCAATTCTGGATCCCACCTCCCACACCGTCACATTCAATCTCTAGCAACACTCCCTTCTCCTTCGTAGGACACACGTCGTGCACACCCAGTGAGAACGCCGAATCGTCGAGTGAAAGAGAGATGTCGCAGCACAGTAATGCAACTACTGGTGAGGAAGAGCCTCCGTACCGCCCGTTGAGAGAATTCTTATATCCCGAGCGCACTGTCACTCCGGGATGCATTATACTCCCGTATAATGCCGGGCAGTTCCGATTCAAAAATAGGATGATCCAGATGCTACCACACTATCACGGTATGGATTCAGAGAAGGCATACCTGCATATACGGGAATTTGAGGACGTGTGTGATACCCTCAACGATCAAACTTGCACACAGGAGGTGATTCGCCTCAAACTCTTCCCGTTCTCGCTAAAAGATAAAGCTAAGACCTGGCTATGGTCTTTACCTCCGAGCTCGATTCCATCTTGGAACGAGTTACAATCCAGATTTCTCAAGAAGTTCTTTCCACCACATCGAACAATCTCCATAAAGGCTCAAATTCAATCGTTCAGGCAATTGGATAATGAGCCATTCCATCGATGTTATGAGCGTTTCAATGAGTTAACTGCTTCATGCCCCCATCATGGATTTGATATAGCCCAAATCATTTCCTTCCTATATAATGGGTTGAACCTTAACTCCAAACAACTCATTGAAACCATGGGTAGTGGTCCGTTTATCGAGCTAGATTGCCACGATGCTGAGCTTCACCTGAGGTATGTCGCCGAGACTACCCAATCCTGGGATATTTCTGATCCTAATGCTCAGAACCGAAATCGTCAAGCGACCACCACTCCATCGGCGTCCGGCCTACACCAAATAGATAAGAGCTCTATGTCGGACTGTCGGTTGGACTCCCTTGAGAAAGGATTTCGAGATTTATGCGAGGTAGTAGGATCTATCAAGAATCCCGTCGAAAAGGTGTGTGCAATTTGTGAGGCGGGACATTCAACTGAGGAATGCCCGACGATACCCGCCTGCAAAGTAATATTACAAGAGCAAGTTAGTGGTATAGGAGGCTTTAAGGGAAATTTCGGTGCCCCGCACGGGAATTCATACAACCCTTCGTGGAAAAATCATCCCGGATTTAGCTACGGGCAACAACATGCCGCAATGAACCCTCCTTCGCATGTTGCCCCTCCTCCACCACAACAATTTCAACAAGCTCCACACATGCAAGGACATGTGCAAGCACCACCACCTCATGGAAATTATATCCCGCCACAGCGGAGAACTCTCGAGGATACTGTGAATCAATTCATCGCAAGCCAGGCCGCAACCAATGCCAAGTATGATCGTCTCATTGGCGACCTAAATGCAAATCTGTCTAAGATACAATCCTCGTTGAGTGTTCAAGAGAAGGGCAAATTCCCTGCCCAAGGCCAACGACCTCCCCAAGGTCAAACTAGTGTTAGCTCCACATCCACTGAACATCAGGAGCAATGTCAAGCAGTGACCACTCTTCGTAGTGGAAGAGTCGTTGATTTATCACCTCCTCCACACGACACAACAAAAGACAAGGAGATTTCGCCCGGCACGAAAGAGGCCGAAGATGTCCCCTTGGACGAGAGTGATAAGGAAGGCACTAGTGAGCCTGAGGTGGTAGTTAAACCACCCTCCGCAGCACCATTTCCTCGAAGATTGATTCCTACTCAAAAAGGGACTCCACGTGATGAAGTGCTAGAAGTACTAAAGCAAGTGAAGCTGAATCTACCCTTCCTTGATGCCATCAAACAAATTCCAGCCTATGGCAAAGTTATCAAAGACTTGTTGACGGTAAAAAGGAGGATGAAAGTTAAAAAGAACGTCTTTCTAGCTCAGAACGTGAGTTCCATTCTGCTAAATGATCTCCCGCCTAAATTTAAAGATCCCGGTGCACCCACCATATCATGCATCATTGGAGATAATAAAATTGAGAAAGCCTTACTTGACTTGGGAGCAAGTGTAAACATACTTCCTTACTCCATTTATAGGCAACTTGACTTGGGCGATCTCAAGCCCACAAAGGTCACTCTCCAATTGGCGGATCGATCAGTGAAGATTCCACGAGGCATAGTCGAGGACGTGATCGTCCAAGTGTACACTTTCTACTTCCCGGTAGACTTTGTCATTTGGGACACGGAGCCCTCCTTTAACTCAAGCAACCATGTTCCCATCATCCTTGGTCGCCCTTTCTTAGCTACAGCTAATGCAATCATCAACACAAGGAATGGGCGAATGCATCTCACCTTTGGGAACATGACCTTGGAAACCAACATCTTCCACGTAGCCCAAAATGCAGGGGAGGAAGATGATCTTCAAGCGGTGAGCCTCATAGATGAGGTAGTAGAAGAGTACTTCGAAGAAACTTTTTATGGCGACGCCTTAGAGTCATGTTTAGCGACGAGGTTTGAGTGTGAGGGGACGTCTACCCACTTCGAGAGGGATGTTAGAAGGTTGAGAGAATTACTCGATGAGAGTGCGTAGGACGAGGACGTGAGAGAGATTGATTGGGTTTCTAGATTCGAGGAACTACCTCCGAGGGATACACATATGGCTCCTTCCAGTGAAAAATTTCCAACCCTCGAATTAAAGAAACTCCCCTCCCATATCAAATATGCATACCTAGGAGAGGATGAGACATTTCCTGTTGTTATCTCCTCTAGCCTAGACGAAGGGCAGGAGGGCAAATTGATGAGAATTCTGAGGAAGCACCAGGGTGCTTTTGGTTGGTGTATAGCTGATTTGAAGGGGATCAGTCCTTTGATTTGCACCCACAAGATTCATCTCGAAGAGGATGTCAAGCCCTCTAGAGAAATGCAAAGAAGACTGAATCCCAATATGAAAGAAGTTGTGAGAACCGAGATCATCAAACTATTGGATGCCGGGATTATCTACCCAATCTCGGATAGCAAATGGGTGAGCCCTATTCAAGTCGTCCCGAATAAGTCGGGTATAACTGTGATCGAGAATACCAAGGGAGAGCTTGTTCCCCAACGCACCACCACCGGTTGGCGTGTTTGCATTGATTACCGGAAACTCAATGCGGGAACAAGAAAAGACCATTTCCCCTTGCCATTCATTGATCAAATGCTTGAGCGAGTTGCGGGCCACCCTTATTATTGCTTCCTTGATGGTTATTCCGAATATAACCAAATTGAGGTTGATGTACTTGACCAAGAGAAGACGACTTTCACTTGCCCTTTTGGTACGTTTGCCTACAAACGTATGCCATTTGGCTTGTGTAATGCACCCGCGACCTTTCAAAGGTGCATGTTGAGCTTATTTAGCGACATGGTCGAGAGAGGACTCGAGGTGTTCATGGACGATTTCAGCGTTTTTGGCACCTCTTTCGATCATTGTTTAGAAAAATTGGAAAAAGTACTTACCCGGTGTGTGGACAAGAACTTAGTGCTGAATTGGGAGAAGTGCCATTTCATGGTCACTGAGGGAATAGTTCTTGGTCACATAGTATCATCCAAGGGCATAGAAGTTGATAGGGCTAAGATAGATGTCATAGCTAACCTTCCCCCACCGAGATCGCTTAAAGACGTGCGCTCATTCTTGGGTCACGCCGGGTTTTATCGAAGGTTCATTAAGGACTTTAGCGCTATCGCTAGACCCTTAAGCAACCTTCTCATGAAGGATAACCCGTTTGAGTGGATCGAGGCATGCCAAAGCTCCTTTGATAAATTAAAGAACATGCTCGTGTCCGCTCCCATCATGCAAGTTCCGGATTGGTCCCTACCGTTCGAACTTATGTGTGATGCAAGCGATTACGCGATTGGGGCCGTTTTGGGCCAACGTAAAGATAAGCAAGCTCATGTCATCTACTACGCTAGCCGGACCCTTGCCGGACCTCAACTCAATTACTCTACCACGGAGAAGGAGTTGCTAGCGGTAGTCTTTGCCCTTGATAAGTTCAGATCGTATCTTATTGGTTCTCCTATCACTGTCTTCACCGACCACGCGGCTTTAAAATATCTACTTACGAAGAAAGATGCCAAGCCGCGCCTCATAAGGTGGATCCTACTCCTACAAGAGTTTAATCTCTCCATCAAAGACAAGAAAGGAGTAGAAAACGTCGTGGCTGACCACTTATCTCGGCTCTCGTCCGACGTACCTAGTGATCCCATACCCATAGACGAGCACTTTCCGGATGAGCAACTATTTGCCACGTCTTCCTATCCCTGGTTTGCGGACATAGTAAACTATCTAGTCACGGGAGCCGTCCCTCCCGATTGGACACCGCAAGATAAGAAGAGGTTTCTTAATTGGTCACGCATGTTCTTTTACGATGATCCCTTCCTTTTTAAATATTGCGCCGACCAAATCATCCGACGATGTGTACCGGATGACGAGATTCCAAAGGTCATCCAGTTTTGTCATTCGGAAGCATGTGGAGGCCACTTCTCAGAGAAAAAGACGGCCGCTAAAATTCTGCAATGCGGCCTCTATTGGCCCACAATCTTCCGGGATGCAAGTGACGCTTGCAAGTCATGTAATAGGTGCCAACGAATGGGAGCCATTTCTCGATGCGACATGATGCCCCTTACCCCCATACTCATCATTGAGATATTCGATTGTTGGGGTATTGACTTCATGGGTCCCTTCCCCCCATCCTTTGGTTTCCTATACATCCTAGTCGCGGTAGACTACGTTTCTAAATGGGTAGAAGCTATAGCTACTAAGACTAATGACAACAAAGTGGTGATAAAGTTTCTACAGGAACACATACTTTCTCGCTTCGGAGCACCGAAAGCGATAATTAGTGATAATGGCACGCACTTTTGCAATAGGCCATTTGAGAAGCTCATGAGAAAGTATGGGGTCGTCCACAAGGTTGGGACGACATATCACCCACAAACGAATGGGCAGGCCGAGCTAGCGAATCGGGAGATCAAGAACATTCTTGAAAAGACCGTCAATCCTACCCGGAAAGATTGGTCCCTTAGATTGACCGATGCACTTTGGGCCTATCGTACCGCATTTAAAAATCAACTTGGAATGTCCCCTTTCCGTTTTGTGTATGGCAAACCTTGTCATCTCCTTGTTGAACTCGAACACAAAGCGTATTGGGCAATTAAGCAATTGAACTATGCCTTGGACAAGGCCGGTGAAGCCCGTAAGCTACAATTGATTGAGTTAGAAGAACTACGCAATGATGCGTATGAGAATGCCAAAATTTCAAAGGAGAGGATGAAACTTGCTCATGATAGCATCATTCGAAGAAAAGAGTTTCATCCCGGGTAAAAAGTTCTTCTATACAACTCTCGGCTCCACCTCTTTCCAGGCAAGCTGCGGTCACGATGGTCTGGCCCGTTCGTCGTAAAGAACGTTTTTCCCCATGGAGCTGTTGAACTACACGATTTAAAAGGGGAAAACACGTTCAAGGTAAATGGACAACGCCTAAAGCCATACCTAGAGGCGTTTGTGGATGAGGTCGACACGATTTGGTTGTCGGACCCTGTTTACAGGGTCAATTGAGCTAAGCGAGTGAGGTCGTCACACCCCCGACGCGTATGGGGTGATTTTGTGTGTAAAATAGTCGTGTGTAAAAAGGTTAGTTAGGAGTCCGGAGCCTGCGTTGCATGAGAGATAGGTTAGCACATTTTTCGAGGGTGCTAGTACGCTTTTCGAGATTGTATTCGAGGAAGTTTTTGAGAGCCCGAGGGTCTAGAAGGTTTTTAGGGGCATTATGCACAAGTTAGGTGATGAGAGAGCACTTAGAAATGGAGAGAAGAGTGAATTTCAGCGATTGGACCAGCCTGGTACCCCCGAACCGGTTCGCTGTACCCCCGAACCGGTTCGCATGTACCTGTCAGGTTCTTCTCCCCTTTTCTCCAAGTTCATTCCCTTTCCCTCCATTCTTTTCCCCTTCTTCCCCCTTCGTTTTTCTTCCCTCCAAATCCTTCCCTCCTTCCCAAATTCATCCCAATTCATTCCCTCCACCCTCTCCTTCCCAACCTTTCATATTTCCCACCAAAAACACACCCCTTCACACCTATAAATACATCCCACCCCTCCTCCATTTTTCACACCAAAACATTCTCCCTCACTCTCTTCTCTCCCACATTTTCTCCCATAATTTCTCCCTCTCTCTCCCTCTTTTCCATCAAAATGCCGCGCCGCCCCGCTCCCCGCCCAAAGAAATATGATGAGACCACCATACTTGATGACCCGGGCAGGGGGGTATTCCGATGCATCCAAGAACGCCATTGGTCCGAGATCTACTTCTCCTCCACGCGCGCCATTCACATCGAGCGCTTCATGGATTGGAACACCCTTCCGGGCGAAGTCACCGCCCTTTTTGACCGCCGTGGGTGGTGCTCTTTCCTCGCCCCTACGTGCAATAACGTTTTTGATACCGCCATTCGTCAATTCTATGCGACCTTGGTTCGCAAATCTTCCACACTTCACGAGGCTTATCTCGACGGTATCACTATTCCCTTCTCGGCAGCTATTATTGCACGCAAAATGCGTGCCAAAGGGGTGATCCTCCCCGTGCCCTTCCAATACCCCAACAATGGTGCCCCACACACAAAAGACGAATGCGTTGCCCGCATGGCACCCGGGGCGGAATGGACACACGAATCCTTCCCCATTGGTGGATTGGCCGCCACGGTCCGCTTCACTCACATCATTGTTTGTGGTGCCATCCACCAAACCACCAATGACTCGGTGGTCCGGTCCCGTCACGCCAATTTCCTCTACTATTTTTTGGACCCCGAGAGCACCATCAACCTTGCCCAAGTCTTCTACGCGGATATCCTCAATGCCGCCTATGACGAAACTGGCAAGGTGGCACTCCCATACGCCCGTTTCATTACAGAGCTCTTGATGGATGCGGGAGTGGATGAACCCGGAAACCAAATTCGACTTCCTCGACCCGTAGGCGGCACGTCCACAACTCGAAGTGAGCGTCAAATGCGCGTGGCTCACCCCGACCGTCCTATTCACGAGGAGGACGTGGCCGAGGAAGCTCCCGATAATGGATGTAGACGAGGAAGAAATTGAGGATGATGAGGAGGATTCCGATTTCGAGCTCCCGGGGGCAAACTTCGATAGGCGCCTTTCAGCGGTTGAGTCCCGTCTCGACGGGTTCATCAACCAATACAATCAAGATCAAGAGGCTTACCGGAGGGACACCCGGATGATGTATCAACTCCAAGTCCACCTTCACCAGCTCAACTTTGGTGGTCCTCCTCCCCCCTTCTTTTATGACCCATATGACCCGAATGCACCGAGCTCCTCCCACCCACCTCCCCCATGAGCTTTTATTGTCTCTATCTTTTGGTTTAATTGTTAGTGGTGGTAGGGCTTTCACATTGTTCACAGTTGTTTTTTTTCCTTTTTTTTATGTAACACAGGCTTCTATTTGTTATTATACAATCTTGCATTTTTTCATATTTGTTTGTTTTATTTTTCCGCACTTTTTATTCGCCTTAAGTTAGATTTTAGTCCTTTTTGCTTGAGGACAATGCAAAAGTCTAAGTTAGGGGGGGTCACAAGTGCCTATTTCTAAAACTTCACAAATTTTCAAAAATGCCCAAAATTTCCAAAAAAATCATAAAATTTTGAAAAATTCAAAAATATTTTTGTTCAAAATAAATAAAAATTGGAATTCAAATTTTTCAAAAATATCATTAAAAGTCAAATTGGAGTCTCAAATTGTAAATACCCAACATACACAAAGCCGAAATTGACCAAAGATGGAAATTGTGCGAAAATTGACGACTTAACGAATAAATGTGGAGATTAACAAACCCGGTGAGATTCGAGCCTATCACGTTTTGCGAGATTTTAAATCAATCCGAGTTAATGGTTAACTCAAAGTTCTTTTTAGCGCTTAATAAGTTGTCAAGGATCTCAAATTTTTTCATTTGATCGGTTTTGAAAAATGTGTGCAATGTTGCCTTGAAAATCGTGCCAAATTAGTCTCTAAACTTAAATTCACCTCGAAACGCATATGGTAACGCAATTGACATTTTGGACAATGAAGTAGGCCCTCGTTTGTCACCCCAAAAATATTGGCCAGAAAAAGTAGCGAAAAATTACCCTTTGCAACCCAAATTGAGCCAAATAATTTTCCCTTTCGTTTGACAACCCGAAAAACCCAAAATGGCCCGGAATTGCGAAAAATGAAAAAAATTCAGAATTTAAGTCCGAAAAGTGCAACAAAAAGGGGCAAGAAAAAAAAATATAGAAGAGTGCTCAACAAAAATAGCAAGAAAAAAAAATGAGCAATAGCCCGAAAAATGCACAAATGGACATCACGAATGACTTTTCCAATTCCAACCTTCCATACCGCCTTCATTTTACCCTATACACCTTATAACCCGAAAAAGTCCTAACCGAGTCCAAATTGCGTAAATTGAGTACCGCGTGGAGAGTTAATACACCAAAAGATAATATAAGAGGTTAAATGCGCGAAATAGAGGCGATGTTCCCGTTTTTAAAACCGTAATCCGTTGAAGAGATCCCTTCACCATAAAATTTCCGTCTTTCTAATTGCATGCGTGTATTTGCTTCCATTACATTTACTCCTTATATCACGCATGCCGAGAGAATAGCCATAATCTGAGAGATTCATTTGTGAGTGCATTCAGTGAGAAATTGAAATCAAAACGAATTTTCGGATAAGTAACGTAATGATCAATCGATGGAAATTGGCGGTTATATTTCCGGCTTCGCACACACACACTACGGTTTGAGACTCGTAAATATGACTTGATGATGACTATTTTATGGAAAAGTTTGAATTGTACAATTTTTGCATATTTTGAATTTTCTTTGAGTCGAATTTTGTGGGTATATTCACTGCAAACCCTCACGAGACACAACTCGTCCTACTAGGGTAACCTAGAGGTTTAAAGGCTTGTTGCATACGCTAAATTCAATCGCTTGCCCGCGAAAGTGGTATTCTATCCCAATAAAGTCCTTGAAGTGTCCTTAACTCGTACTCTCATTCTTTTACATTGCTCGGGACGCGCAAAGTTCTAAGTTAGGGGGGTTTGATTGGGCATAAATATTGTATATTTATCCCCCTAATTTCAGTACTTTTGTGAACCCGAATGATGTAACATATATGGATTTGATTCACTTTTATGCTTCTAACCTTCTTGGCGAGTATTGCGTGTTTCGTGCTTCTCCTATTGGTTTTACAGGTTAATTATGCAAGCAGTGCAAAGGAGGAAACAAGACTGTGCAAGAAAATCTAAGAAGGCAAGTTCAAGGGCATGTCGATAATTTTTCAGCCCGATCCGGAAGAAGAAGTCAACTGTGAAGTTGAAGAGCTCGGAACAACGAGAACACTGGAAGAAACGGCACCCAAATCCGAGCTACGGTTGAAAAGTTATGCTCAGTTGAAGTTGAAGAAAAATCCAAGAAAAGAAGAGAAAAACCAGAAAAAAATCTAAGTGTTGAGAGCAAGACTAGGCTGGTACATGCGAACCCCACCCCGAACCGGTTCGGAGGGGCGAACCGGTTCGCTGTACCTCCGAACCGGTTCGCTGTACCTGACACGCGAATTTTGTATTTTATTTTAATTGGTCTCCAAGTTTTCTATTAGGTTCACAACACTCAATACTTGTGGGGAACGGAGGCATTAACCTAGGAGCAGCTTTTAGGGCTATTTTCAGAGAGTTTTTGATAGAGAAAAAGGAGAGAAATATCTAGGAACATCAAGGGCACAAATTACTTCAAGAATTCATTGTTTTGGGTTTGTTTTTGCAAGTTTTAATTCAAAATTCTTGTTCTTTATTATTGTTCTTGCATGCTTTGTTTTCCCATTAGATTCAACTTGTTTTCGCATTCGTAATACGTAGTTACATGTTTCTAGTCAGTTTCATCATGAATTCCTACACATGCAACGTTATTATTTCATGCATTAGTCCATTTAACATGTCCGGCTAGGTTTTTCAAGGTTGGGATGCATGAACCCAACCTGATGTGTTAGTGCATGCGTATAACGTCGATCCGCTGAATTTAATGATTAATTTAAATCGTATCGCGTAATTTCATAAGAATTGTAGATCTTTATATCTCGTTTGCCCATGGGTACTCGTGATGATTTAGAGTACAATTTGAGTGTAATTACCGCGATGCCGATTTACTCATCCTCAGATTAGGTATGACGCGGGCTTGAACCTCGTATACATAATGCTTGGGAGTACTAAATTCCGGGTTTGAATTAATCGGATAAATTTATGATCAACGTTGTCACTGCATTACACTAGGGTTGGGGGATTGTATTCCCATCCTGTTTTCTCATCATTTAGTAAAAGTTTCAATTTAATCCTTCATTCTTAATCTAGATAATTTAGTTAGTTGCATATTTCATCATAATTCCATAATTGCATTTAGTTTAACCAATCCCAAAAAGCCAAATCAATCTTTTTCTTTTCTTTTTAGAGTCATCTTTAGGATTCCTCAATCTTATCCCGTCGTCACAACTCCGTTGTCCTTTTTCCCTGAGGATCGATACCCGACTTGTCGGATTATTACTTGAACGATAGGCTTGCACTTGAGCCTAAAGAGCACACACTTTAGAGATACATTCTGAGTCGTGTCACTAATCGGTCGAAAGGAGAAACCCTACTTAATCTTTCCAATGCGCTGGTCCTTTCTGGGGAGAGGGTGACACGTTGTTCAGTATCTGTGGCTCGCACTGATGAAGTTCGTCCAGGTTGATAAGAAAAGTCTTCAGATTCCTCATTGCGATATGAATTAGTACGCCTAGTACGTGAAGAAGGCGCACAAGTATTTATTTGAATGCTTCGTGGTCCGGAATGGGCTGATACACCGCCATGGAGGGTTTGGATGAGTTGTCACATCGTTTCTTGCATGACGGTCTGGCCCTGAGCCAAATTTGCCATTATTCCAGTCAGATCTGGAATAATTGGTGGAGCAGATGGATTTGGAGGGGTTCCAGCGTTTCAATTGCTGGATTCAGGAATATCAGCCATTGGTATTGGATTGTTTTTGATGAAAAATGATATTATCAGTCGTTTCCCACAGACGGCGCCAATCTGTTGATGTAAAAAATTAGATCACTCTAATAATTCAATTACAGATAAATAAATGAGACAAAAGATTTTAAAGTGGTTTAGCCTTATAAGAATGGCCTACGTCCACTGTTGTTTTATTGTTGAGTGTTTAGGAATTCTCGATTACAAGTTCTCTCAAGAAATTCCTCTCTCGATTCCAGAGTTTGGATTCGGTCCTTTACAATGAGGATTGTACAATATATTTATAGCCCTGAGGCTCTAATGTCAAAAGGTAATACATTAAATGATATACATATGAAAGGGTAATACATTTAATGCCCTTTATGCGTGTGCGTCTGAATGATAAGCATTTAATGAGCAGTTAAACTGTTGGTATCCTGCTTCGAGGTGCAGCTCGGACCGCCTGAGCTTCTCGGACCGCTTGGGCTCCTCGGTGCTAAAGAGTTCCTCGGAGAGTTCTTGTTCCTCGGAGCGTATGAGTTCCTCAGAGAGGCATTGTTCCTCGGAGCGTGTGAGTTCCTCGGGGAAGCAGTGTTCCTCGGGGAACTAGTCTTCCTCGTTGTAGTCTTGTTCCTCGGAGCGCGTGGGTTTCTCGGAAGTGTTTGTTGTTGCAATGTAGATAGCCACGTGTCTTCATATGATTGGTCCATCTCAGCAGATTAAATTTGGTATCAACACTTCCTCTTTTATATTGGCATGCTTTTCCGTCTGGGCATCCTGGATCCCACACCTCTTGTCCTCCCCCTTTTTTCCTTACCAAGTACCTTGAATAAGGCATCTGAATTAATGTCATAAGGGATGCACTCAGACTGAATGCTCATCATTCCTTCTATCATTTCTTGTAATATAATATTATATTCAGGACTATAATTTTAACATTGTTTTATTATAGCATGTATATATATGATCATTAAATTAAAATTCATAAAAGTTGGAGCCAATTTGTCTAAGAATTTTTTGGTTTGTTTATCCCATCAGGCATGCAAGCAAGTACAAGTTGACCCAATTAGGGTCTTTCCCTTCTTCTGGAGTCCCATTGGTCCTTTCCACCCATTCAACCTTCAAATCATCATATGATATGGACCCAAATTTGTGGACATCAACTTTCTTTGCCATGTTATGTATATTTCTTCCCCGGAGAAGGTTTTTCCTACTTGGACTCTTTCTCCAAGACGTCGGTCCATTATTGGATGGGCATTTCAACATTTTGCGAAACTTTTTCTTTCAACCCCAAAATGTCATAACTTGATATATTTACTAGGAAGTGCACCTTCCGTAGGTTCTTCCGGTAGGTTATCGATTCTTCATATACTCAAGAAAGAACATTTGTCCTTGAATAGGGTGGGAATGTAAATTTTTTACAAAGTTGATCCCATCCGTCATTCTTTATGGAACAATCAATATTCTTCCAGTTGCCTCCCTCCCCCCCCCCCCCCCTCCCGGATGCTTACAATCATCTTTCCGCGAGCCAAACAATGGGCTTTAAATCTGGATGTCATTTTTTTACCGGTAGGATTCTCGGTAATGGAGAAACCAATTTGCTTCTTATCTTGTGCTTGGGATTCCTCGGTAACAAGAGTTTGATTAACAAGAGTTTGTGGAGTTTGATGACTCAGAGACAGTGTAAATGGAGTGGTGAAATGAACCTGCGATGGAGTAGAGTATTGCAAACCCACAGATATCAAGAATTCAGGTGGTGGATTAGGAGAGGATTGAGTTAGAGGGGTTTCATTATTTGTTTGATTATTTATGTTTATGTTTGACATTTCCTATAAATAAATAAAAAATAAATTTAGCGCAGAATGTATGATGATCATATTTAAGAATATATATATATACACACACACACACCTTTTTAAGAGCATTTAAAACATGCTCGATGAGCCTATGCATGTTGACCACGATGAAGGGCCTCAATTAAAATATTAAAAAAATTATCATATTGCCTGGCCAGTTCATTTCTAGCTCAGGATTAGGCGATGAAAAATGTTTAAAGTTTCTAATGACATCTTAATTTTTATGTTTTATTGAATTCTAGGGTTGAATGGATTTGCTTGAATTTTCTTAGGTTGAATGAATTTCTTGAATTGTAAACTAAGAGTTCTTGTATCTAACATGGCCTTCATTTCAACCTATTTATATAGGTGACTTGAATTTGGAAGACTATTTAATGGGTTTATCACGATATAAAGAGTGGACGGGAGAGAGTAATAGAGTCTCTAATAATCGTGCCAATGGCGTTAGTGAATTTGTTAAATGTGCCGATAGAAATCTTAACTATTATAAGATTTCATGTCAGTTCAACCACTGTATGAACGAAAATTTTAAGTCGTTGGAAGATATTGAATTGCATTTACTAATGTGGGGCATATCGCAAGACTATAAGATATGGGTATTCCATAGGAAAATAATGCATCATATGTTTCGAAAGAATTACAAGTACCTGGCTACATGATGGAACCCCACTGGGTGGAAGTGGTGAATGACTCGCCAACACATCGTCCTTTGACCGAACTAATTGATGATTCTTATGGAGTTCACCGCCATCAAAACCACCAGCCTATGGATACGGGTAATGTGCATAATGACCAAGTCAATGAATAAGTTGATGCTGAATTACTCAAAAATCTCGAATACATATGATTGAAAGTTGATGCAGCTAGACCTTGTATTAATATTACGAAGAAGATCACTAGGTATTGTACGAATGATCAGTTTGTATAATTTGAAGAGTCAATTTAGTTTGTTGGGCTGCAGCATAACCGTAATTATTAAGTTGACTAAAGAAATTATTTCTAACGAGAACACGTTATCATATAGTTATCCGATCATGAAGAATATCTTAAAGCGTTTGGGTGTGAAGAACAAATATATTCATGCATTCAAGTATGATTTCATATTATATCATAATGAACACATCCTTAAGGATGAGTGTTTCGTATGCAATGCGCCAAAATATATGGCATGTGAGAGTGGAAAAGACAAACCTACAAAATCTCGCAAGAGCTAGCTAGTTCCACATAAGGTATTGAAGTATAGTCCCCTCGGGACACGATTAAAAATATTTTTCACACTATCATTGATAGAATAGGCCATGACATGGCATGCTCGAGCCGAGGTGGGTGGGAATATTATGCGTCATTCATTTGATTCACTCACCTGGAAGATTTCAAATGCACGAAACCTTGAATTTTCAAAGGAACCGCGCAATGTTATTAACCAACGGGTATAACCCATTCGATAATTTAAGCACTAATTAGATTTATTGGTCAGTTCTTATGGTGCCTTTAAGTCTCCCTCCAACACTGTGTATTATAAATAGTTCACATTATTGTCATTTTTAATACCCAGGCCAAAGGCTCCCAACGACGATATTGATATTTTCTTAGCCCTGCTAAACAAAGAACTAAGAGTTTTAGGATGAATGTGTGAGGGAATTTGACGCTCATGAGTGTGAAGAGTTCATACTTAAAGCAATGGTATTGTGGGAGATCCACGAGGTTCATGTCTATGGGATGTTGTCAAGTTGCAATGTTCATGGTTATTATGAATGTCCAATCTGTGGGGAGGAAACTGAATCCACTTGGCTACATCATAGTGGTAATATGAGTTATGTCGATCATCGTAGATTTCTGATGAACAATCACCCTTTTAGGAACGATAAGTCTAACTTTATCTGTAGGTCAAAAGCATAGGACGAAACCTGCTCGTCTTTATGGTTATCAAATTGAGGAGAAAGAGAAGGTTGTAACTTTGAGAAATAATTTAATAGGAAAACAAACTCAATTTGCAAGCCAAAAGCATAAAGCTAGGAGGAAAGATCCTAGTAAAATGTAGGCATGGTCCAGACAGCCAATCTTATTTGACTTACAACAGTGAAAAGATTACCGTGTAAGGCATGTAATTGATGTGATGCACTTGGAGAAGAATTTTGTGAAACATATGATAGGAACAGTCTTGGTGGTTCTCATTCGAAATATGGAGAAAGGGTGCGTCGCGATCTAAGGGAGATCAAAATAAATAAATAAAAATTATGGTTAACAATTGATCCTACAACAGGGAGAAATTCGATTTTCGCAGGTGCTTTCACTTTGTGTACGAGTGAGAAAAAGATCATCCTAGACACGTTGTTCAACTTAAAGACACCGACTGGTTATTCTAGTAATTTGTGAAGAGTTGTAAGCTGCCAAACAAATGACCTGAAACAGTTCAAGTTTCACGACTGGCACGTTATCATCACAATAATATCTCTGTTGTTTAGGCATTTTTTTCTGAGCACAAAGATCTTCGCGGGACAATTATGCATATTAGTTTGTGCTTCACCTTACTGTGTGCAAAAGTGGTAAACATGAAGCACATTAAGGCTGCGAAAGCCACTTTAGCCGAGGCAACTTGTGTCTTAGAGAAATATTTTCCTTTGTCATTCTTTGATATCAGCGTCCACCTACTTGTGCATTTATACAATGAGGCTTTATTGTGTGGACCCGTCAATTATCGCCAGATGTATCCTTTCGAGTGCTTGATGAAAACCTTAAAAGATTACGTTAAGAACACACGGTATATTGGAGGATCAATTGCATAAGAACACATACAACAGAATCATCGTTATATGCTCGAAAATATATACCGGAACAAGGGATTAGGAGGTTCAGTCCTCATGAAAAATGAGTGATCGAGTAACCTTAAGAGTTTGAGGCTGAATTGCCTCGAAACATTTAAAGAGGTGAAACTCATCAATCTACAATATGAGAAAGTAGATCGTTATATCTTCAGATCGCAAGATGAAGTTTAATATTAGAGACAATAAGTAGCTTTATATATAACTTATTTTTATTTGATTACCTGTATTCTATATTACCATCTAAACTCTACAATTTCATGAATGAGTGTAGGAAGTACGAGCGCAAAAATTTTATAAATCATAAGAGAAAATGTAGGATGAATGATTTTAGGGCATGGGTATTAAAAGAGGTAATTTCCACCGCTTTTGTTGAGGTTATTTATGTATGTTTTGTAAAACATGCCCTAATACAAATCCATTGATAAATGCATGTTTTAAAAAGAGGTGACGTCTCTTCAAGCTTACACGCCTAGACAAAGGTCCTAATTTTCGTGCGAAGGAGTTTAAAAAATTCCGCATCAACGATTTTGATTTCATCTCATACCTATGTCAGGAAAAACTGTTGACGCAAAATAGCAAAATTTTAATTTATGTATTGAATTCTTGTGTGGCTAACAAAAGCGATAAAAATCCAAAAGATACAGTGTTGTCCTATTATGGGATTGTCCAATAAATCCTGGTACTAGATTACTTAGATTTTAAAAAGTCGTCTTCTATTATGATTGGGTGAAGGTGGACAACACTACGAATGGTTGTAAAGTTGATCCTGCCTCAAAACTTGTCATGGTAGAATTATTTAGGATGAAGAGTAAAGATTTCATGGTCGACGAGCCTTTTATTTGTGCCTTTTAAAATGTGAAGAAGGTATTCTACTCAAAGTGCATATACGACGATAATTAGTCTATTGTTATGCATGAACCAAAGGGTTTGACTACTCAAACATATGCATTAAAGGCCCCTACAGAGTTCCAATATACTTTTAATGACGACCCTAATTTGAAGGATCTTTTAGTTGATTTAGATGAAATTAAGTTTCAAAATATTATATTATTAATATTTAGTTAACCCTTGTATGACAACCTTGTTTGTATCATATGTATTGGAACAACACTTGAGTTAATTTACATTTGTGCATCTTCTACTCATATATTTAGTTCTCTATTTTCATTTATACATTCAAATCTATTTTCAGAAATCGAAAACCCAAAAAAAGGGGTTATACCACAATTCCCAATTTAGAGTGTTCACACAATTTTTTACATGTTAAAAAAAAGGGGCTTGTACCCCAATTCTTAATTTAATAGGCACTGAAAATGTCATCAATGACTCCGTCGAGTGGTACCATCAACTTGCAATTTAAGTTCATACAGATGAATTGTGAATGCGGTGGGTGGTCGGATATTAAAGTGACATGTTCCAATGAGAACAATAACGTAGTATGGGTGTACCACTACTATCCCAGGTGAATTAAATGGCTTGGAAGGGCAACACTTGAGTACAATTGACTCCCCGTGGAATGATTTACACATCGTCAATAAATTAAGCATGTGGAAAAATCGAGTCTTCCAACATTATTATCCCCACAAATAATAGTAGTTTGAATGGGCATAGTGTTGTTCACGATGGAAATTAAGAAAAAAAAATTATTAATTGTGAATAGACTCCAATTTGTCATTGTTGGGTTGTGTGTTTATCTTGTTTTGAGGTCGTTTATATAAAAGTGAGATGTACTCATGTTCGAATCCATGAAAATGTAGTTTGGTTTAAATATAAACTGATATCTAATTTGGAACAGATGTATAAACCAAGCTGAAACTCATAAATAAACCGATTTAAATTCAACTAGACTGATATATAAACTGATTTAAACTAAGTTCCATTATTTGTTCATGTTTGTTATAGATATGGTAAAGAACGGGACGAACGTTTTGTTCCGACCTCCCAAAACCCACGACTCCAATTAAAGTAAACTCCTTGTCATCACAGCTAGAGATGCACACTAAAAAGGGCCCAAATAAGATTCGAAGTACTAGGGGAGAAAAAAGAGCCGACAATGGACTTACTTCAATGCAGACATTTCACATTTAGTGGCATCTTTTTTATGGCTTAATAGTTAGTTAATTTGTATTGTATTATTATTTTTTGATTTATGGATTAGTTAGTGGCTTAATAATTAGTTAATTTGTATTGAACAATTTGATGGCTTAATATTTATTTATGAAAATATATACAAGTTAGAAAACATGTACATGTTTTTTTGGGATGCAGAAAATTAAATTTTAATTTTTTAATTTTTTTAAGCATGGTCACGATCCTGAGCCGTGACCAAAATGGTGACGGAAATAATATATATATATATATATATATGGTCTTGGTCACAGCTTAGAACCGTGGCCATTAGCATAATTCCCCATTTTGTAGTCACCGTATGGGACCGTGACCACTAAAAACACCACATCAATTTGTTCACAGGTGCACTCACAATTTTGAGTCATGACCACTGGATCACGATCACAAACTGTGACCAGTACTTTAATGTTGATGTCACCCACTGGTCCGTGGCCCCTATTAGGGTCACGGCTTTGGACCGTGACTCTCAAGATGGTCATCCTTAAAATGCTCATGGCCCAAATCCATGACCATCGCTAGGGGTCAGGGTCCAAAATCATAACCTTTTTGGTATATGGTGTAGTGGGGTCAATTACATAACATTATGTTTGGAAAACTAAATCCAAACATTCACCATTTAAATTTAGCATTTCAAATACTTAATAGTTCATGTAAAGGGATAAACAACATAAACAACTTGCACTTAATAATATATGTGGATTAAAATCCTAATTCATTTTTGTAGAATAACTATTATTAAAATATGTCCATCTAATTAAATTCCAATATCTTAAACCTTTTTCATACAAAATTATCATTAGAATAAATCAAGAATATAAAAGGGTTTAGAACTAGAGTGGGTTGAATTATATATGTGAGATAACAAATGTGTAGAATCCAATTAAAATAAGAAGGGGGTTAAACATGTTATCATCTTGTTTTATATATATGTTATTAATAAAAAAAACAATATATTTATTGATTTTATAGCAAAATCATTTTTCAATTAAAAAAGAGTAAAATATAAATCTAAAATTTTATTTATATTCCCATCATTTTATTTTCCCTAACACATACACTAAACATAGAGGCGGAATCTACCAAATCTGAAATCACAGAATACATACAAATTAAATACATACCAAATCTAAAATCACATAAATACATACAAATTAAAGACATGCCCAATTTAAAACCACACAAATACATACAAATCAAATACATATTCATTTTGAGGTCTTGTAAAATTTGTTTTGCCTCATTTTCCTTAACCATAACATTTACATTGACATACACATACACATACATATACATGTACATGTACATATACATACACACATACTTATAAAAACATATACATACATATATACATACATATAAAAACATGTACATACATACATACATACACACATACATACATATATATATATATATACACACACACACACACAATGAGAGGGAGGGAGAGAGAGAGATTTACCTGAGTGAGATAGTCGATGGTGGTGCGGATCGATGGTGGTTCGAGAGAGAGAGAGTGGTTCGGTTGGTAGATAAGAGAGAGAGAGAGAGAGAGAATGGGTTGAGTGAAATGAAAATAAAACCCTAACGGGTTCCATTTATACTTGAAATCGGGTCAGATTCCCCCCCCCCCCCCCCCCCCACCCCCCACCCCACACACACCAACCGGTCCGTAACCAATTTGGATTAATTTAAATAGTCACAAAAATCACCGACAATGGGTTACGGTCCCCAACCGTGACCCCCTTTATGTGACCATTTTTTATCTCAAATGTAGTCACAATACTGGGTCACGGTTGTGAACCATGACCCCTTACGTGACCATTTTGGCGTCATTTTTTTGCCATTAGGGTCACGGTTGGGTCACGATTTTTTATCGTGACCAGCTGATGGTATAAGTTACCCATAGATGGGGTCACAGACTGGGTCTCGGTTTGGAAGTCATGGTCTTAGATTTGGACCATGACCAACATGGTTACGGATTTGGACCGCGACCATCCTGTTGTGACTATTTTCAATTTTTGGCGTAATGCCTCCCGCACCGCCAACCATGTCTTCTCAATGTTTTTAATAGCTTGTGGGAATGTCGTATGGTTCAATTTGAACCGGGACCAGTTATTTATAAAGTCAATATGGGTCTCCTGCTCTATTACCCCTGACCATTCTTGCATGAAGCTTTTCCAATCATCATTCGAATACCAATTTTTTTATAATTCATTTCCATATATTTGTTAATGTGGAATATGAAAATCATTGTGTGAACTAGGAGAAAGACACTACGAATAGCCTTTATGTATGACTCTTGAGAATCAATAATAATCACTTACAGCAAATTCGAAGGTTCGTATAGCATCCTCAAGCATGTCAATGCATCAGACGACAAAAAGCAAAGGCAATGCAGAATGTACAGACATTCAATGTGACACTAACCGTCTTAAATAATAGCATGTTAAAAAGGTTGATCTTGCATGTCATCAACATAAGTGTCAAAAAACATTTGGCAAGAAAAATTGAAGTGGAGTGTGCAAAAATAAATCCTCTAACTCATCAGTACGTGTGTCACACTATGTCCAATACACATAATGTTTGTCCAATATGAGTTTAAGTAGTTGTTGCATCATCGTCCACCCTTGCAAGTCTTTATAATTTAACTTTCCTTTACCACTATAGATGGTATGCATTGTGGACATGTTATAATCTGATCTATTCTTCAAAGTATGGAATACTTGTTTTGGTTTAACCTTCGCAATATGAAAATTCCTCTTGAGTTAATCACCCTGCATACGATGGCCTACTAGTGATTTTGCAATCTCATGGTTGTGGAGGCCACTAGCCACTTCAAGCTTCCATTAACCACTGATAATATAACATCCTTGAGAGAAAAAGGGCAATTGCACTTCCAGGTAGACGAATCTATTGAACTTTTGGTCTTTATTTATGATATTAATTAGTTACTTACTAAAATTTCATGACTTGAATTTTTATTTTTTACTTACTATTAAGTCGTTTTGTCTAATATTATTTGTTTTGGAACTCATTTCATTATTTATTAGTAAAATATTTGTTATTTATATAATTGCTTGACATTTAAATATTTATTTGGAAAAATAATCTTATATCCTTATTTTTTAAAAGTACTTGTGACATCGATAATATATTATTGTTGTCATTATGTTAAATATATGTAAATGTTTAAACGGTAGCAATACATACATATTTATAAATTTTGTTAACATTATTTGTTTAGGTAAGTTATTTTGTTTAGCACTCATTATTTATTTAAACAATAATAAGTTATTTTGCTTAGCATCACTTAATTTATGTTATTTATTACCTTTTGATAAGAAATGTCATTTTAATAATCCTTTTTATATAGTATATGTTATTTATGAACACGAAATGTTCTTTAATAAGGGAAATATGATGGAATATATTAAGCTTGTCGAACGACTCAAAATAGCAAGCGGAAAAATATTAAAAGTTATGGGTCAACAAAAATGTTCCAATGGTTATATTTGGTGTTGCACATATATAGGCTTATTTGGAGATTACAACTACAAAAACAACAGAGAGAACTAGAAGAGCACTTCAAGAAAATATATTTTCAAGAATACAAGAGGGGAGCTCATATTCAAGCCCTAATACTCTTCTCTCTCAAGCTCATATTGTGATCAAATATTGGAGATAACTCTAGATCCATCTTTTTATCTTACTTAAGAGTTATTATTGTACAAATACTCATTTATCAATTTATCATTTGTACAAAGCAAGAGGGTGTTCTTGTTAATTAGTGTAAGCTCGGCTTAAGCTCCACGTTGCAAAGATTTAAAGCTCGGTTTAAGCTTCACAGTTGCAAGATTCGGGGCTCGATTTTAGCTCCACGATTGTAAAAGGTGTTGATCCCACCCATAAAGGATAAAATTATTGGAATTCAAGTGGACGTTGTCGACTTGAAGAGTGGACATTGGTTCACGGGATTGAGCCAAACTACCATAAATCGTGTGCACTATTTTCCTCTCTATACTCTTTAGTTTACATAATTACTTTAGTGCACGTACCAACTAGTTTTACATTAAAAAAATTAATTGGTAACATCTGCATATAAACCCAATTCAACCCCCTCTTGGATTTTTTTTTTTTTTGCAACAGAATCCCTATCCTCTTTATTCTTCTGTGATACCGTTTTCTCCGTACATTTCTTACTATGCGAATGGTATCCTCCGCCCCGTTAGTAACCTTCCCCACCTTCTTTGAGATGGATTTTTTGACTTAAAATTTTACAATCACCACCCTCAACTTTCTTCCATGCTCGAGTCCAATGCATTAAGGAAGTCCGGTCAATAAATCTCTGCATATTAATGCGGCAATGTATTAGCATTAAGATATCAAAAAACTTATTTTGTAAGTAGTAAACTCGATTGAATGATCAACTACCACAGGTCGATACTACTGGAAGGATTCATCTTTGGAGAATAGGTAATGTAGCTAGTATTCTTATGATAGATTTAATAGGTATTTTCTTTTATGGTTCATATTCCGGATTGGGTTCATCACTGTCGTAATCGGATGAATTAAGTTGTAGACATGAAAGCGTAAGAACTTAACGGGATTCCCTTCTTTGGTGTCGTCTATAATGATAGATGAATCAAAAACTTTCAATTGAACTTATTCTTTCAATTGGTATTTTTGCTTATTTCCTGTTTTGCAAAAATGAAAACTTAGGTAAGTGCTAACAACCACCATTTGCATATCATTTGCATTAAATTGGCTATCGTCCCCACTAGGTGTGGTTGATTTTCTGACTCTCGTTACCACCCGAGCATATGACATTAATTTCACCCCCTAATTTTTCATCATTGAATATGGGGTCATCCTAAAAAGGAAATGAATGTGAAAAGTTGAAAATTTTAAAATATGAACAAGGTGAACAATGGGGAAAAAAAAGTTGTCTCGATACCACAAAATCGAGATAGTGAGGCAGACTTGGCATTATAGGACCGAAACCTCCTATCGGTGTTGTGGTGTCGAAATGTTGTACTGTTCCCAATATCTTGGTACCGAAACTTTTTTTGAACATTATCTTCTTCATTAGATGTAACAATGCTGAAAATATAGTCATCAATCTCTTCTCACACCGAACCAACTAGTAACGAGTTTCTCTTACGCCCATTTTGATTCATTTATTATTTTAAACATTAACTAGAGGTAACGAACAATATTTTATACCTCAAGAGGTCCATCTCTTTTTTGTTCGTATGTTCATCCTCTTGTTGGAGCTTGTTTTTTAAAAGGTTCTTACAAAAATTACTCACTTCAAATACCAGTTTCTTAACAAATTGGGGACAAATGAAAGTGGAGAGTAGTAGCAATGGTGTTATCGGCAGCAATGGAGGAGAGAAGAAGGAGGTATCGAGGGTTTTGAATCCTTCATGTGGTTTGTGTCTTTTTGGTTTCTTTTTTATTTTGTTTTCTTCTTTGTTTTTAAGAGTGTCGGTGCATTTATTTTATTCCAAGGTGCCGTTGACCAAAAATTGTGCTGCCTTTAGCACGATCTATACAAAATAGATAAGTGTTACAATTTGTAACCCTTATCCTAATTTAACTGCTTGAACAAGAGGATAAAATACAGCCCGCTCAAAGTAGTTTAGCCCCGTTGAAAATACGACTCATCGACCTAGTTATCCTTTCAATGAACGTCAAGGTTTTCCCTACTGGACCGTAATAGACTAGGGCTGAACAACTACCAATTCTTGGCAACCTCTGCACTCTCTCTATACACCTTAATACTTTCATCCTTCACTTACCCTATCGAGATAGAGTAGCGTTATGAGTACCAAATACATCCCAAATCCCAAATCATCTACCAAATGATGTGTCGTAGCAATAAATGGTGTAATCTATCATTATTAAAGTACAATGTATAACATTTATTACAATGTCATGTCATTTATTGGATGATTTGAGAGAAATTTTTGGAACTCATATCATTACTCATCTACATAATGCAGTGATAGGCTGATAGTAATCATATTGACAAATATCTTTGTGTCTTAATAAGATATTGCCACCTTCATCCTCCCCAAAAGTAAGTGCATTAAATTGAGACAAATGTGCTATTATTTTACCAAAAACATGCTTTTATTTTGCTCCACACTAAAAAGCATAACAAGGGTTTGTCAGGAAAAAAATATTATTCATAATTAATATTAGGAGAAAATTTCGCGCTTCTATACACTACAATGAGTAATTCAAGTCACCGCCTTGACACTCTCTCCACCTCTTTGGCCTCTGATGTATATAAATTTCTTTCATATAAAATTTCTTTACAACAAACAGGGCTTCACTGATACAAAAAGAATACAAGAATTACAGCATTTCACCGCAAGTCTGCATGCAAACAGCTAATATTGTTGCAACAGGATTATTGTTGCAGTTTCTTCATCAGAACAAAAGCATTTCCTTTGATAATCTCTGCTACGAAAAAGAGAATCTTGAAAAGAGTGAGAGTCCCGGAGCATCGCTTGCGGGGCTTGGTGGAACCTCAGTTGAAGACCGGTAGGCTTGTTGACACTTTTGCATCTGGATTTAAAAGATAGAAAATAAAATAAATAAATGTTTAAAAAAACGGAGGTTCAGTAGGCGTCCATTTATATATACATAAAGGTTCAACGTACAAAGGTTCCAAACTAAAAGCTTCTACACTCATTAGTAACTTTTTTTCTAGATTCATTATTCATTTATTCAGCCCTTAGAGTGCCTTATCGGGATTATGCCTTAAAGGGATTATGCCTTAAACTAAAAGTATGTGGTTAATAAAATTAAGATAAATGAAAGTTGTGTCCCAACGCCCAATTTGTTGGGAACCCTCCAGTCAACCACGACCCCCGGATATAATCGAGATAAAATGGTACTAATGGCAATCACAATAAAGATGTAAACAAGAGAGAGATATGTGGTTTCATCAACTTGGGTACATCCACGGCAAGGCAGGATCCACTATAATTGAAGAAATTATAAGTACAAGAGAGAATATACAAGGATAAATCACATAATCTCTACTGTCCTACCGAAATCCTGGATAACCATTGTACACTAACTCTCCACCCAAGTGAATCCAAGTTCTAAGCCAAGAACCCTTTCAATCCCTTGCCCTCAAGTGTTTCCAATGTACCCAATCCGGTGTATCCCACTCCCATGTAAACCGGTGAGAAATCCCCCACACATTACATCTTAAACACACCTACCATACATAAAGCACTCACACTCACACCCTTCTTCCACATTTGAGAAATACCGGTGGGTGAGCGGAAAAATCCCTCACCTCTCATCTCAAACCCCTCACCTTCGGAAGAAAACTCTCTAGCTCTGCGTTGCGTTGGTGTTGGTGTGTTTTGAATCATGACTAAAACCCTCCTTAAATAAAGAGTAAGAGTGAACATTAAACCGCGTATGAACAATAAAAAAAGTTCGAACCCAGTGAACAAGGCTCCCGCTTAACTGCAGGGTCTGGGGAGAGGCGGATATCAGCATGCCTTCCCTACCTCCATCATATATAGAGAGGTTGCTCCCATGTCTCGAACATGAGATCAACCGTAGCTTGGGTGAGGATACTTGCCATCGCAAAATTCAAGTCAAACTTCACGATGTAAACATACGATCAAATTATCAGATTAAATTGATATTTTGAGTGCATATTATGGACAATAAGTACGTCAAATTCAACGATTTTATTGGATTACATATTAGAAAAACTGTTACAGAAGACTAAATATTCTTAGGTTCTATACTAGTTCAAGGGGAACCCTTTCCATAAATATTCACCTCTTCAGGGCTAAATTGAAGGAGCATTGCAACCACAGGTAGCAGAGCCTCCGCTTCACCTATTTAAAAAAAAGTTCACATAATTATTTCAAAGGAAGCCAGCTAATATTTTGTCATTTCCTATGTAATTGACAGCATTTTGAGGGAGGGGAGAAAGGGAAAAAATTTGAACTTTTTATAAACAGTGCTTTCACAAGCAAAAATGTAATAAAGATACCTGTTTGAAGAAGCTTTACGATAACATTTTTAAGATAAGTCATATCTACTCCTTCCCTCTTTTGCATTCTTTCCATGTTTCGGAGCTCTTCTTTCAACATGGCTTCCTGCATTCGTGGTGATAAAAAATTAACATATAACAAGGAAAGTTAATGACAATAATTTCACACTTGGTAATGGAAGTTTATAATTTCAAAACAAACCACCAATTAATTAATTTACTTACAGTTATGTGGAAAATCCCAAACTATTCCTTGGAAAGGGTAATTTAGAAAAACTAAAAAAGAGAACTTAGTTTTGAGCATCCCATAAGGGGAAAGTGGAATTATCATATTCAGGTGAGGGGGTATATACATTACTTGCTTTGCAACAAGAAATCTTATTTCAAATATTTAACAAATTGATAATCTGCAGCAGACAGACGTCATACAAACAATCTTCCACAGCCAATGGTCATCTATACTCATCAGATGGAAGCTAGACAGATTTTCGCCAGTTTTACATGCAGTTTAAAGCAGAACTTCTCAATGATGGATAAGCTCAAGACATAGTTATATCTATATAATAAATCAGCCCACTCTTCAGCTACCTTCCCAACTTGAGGCTAGGATCAAACTTGCCGATCCAACGATTTAGATTACTCCCACAAGGCAATGGCATTTTAGGAATTAACATAAAAAGTTTGGGTATTACTATAAATGGAGAATGGACAATAGTGGTTGGGTAATGTCTATAACCATTAAAATTTGGGGCCTCTGTTGGGGCTCAGTCACCTATAGTGGTTGGAGTCGGCCTAAATATATGGCTTATCAGCCTATTGTCTATTCACATACTCGTCCTCCTCGCACACTCAGCAATTCATTCTCTGTTCAAGAATGTGGGAGAGCAAATAACCAAGAGATCAGCTTCTTCCGATTCGAACCGCATGATGCTCCTACTGTTTTTTCTTTTTGTTCCATTAGATGTAGTAAGTGTGTGTGCATTTGTGCGGGTTTGTGTGTGTATAGGTTTGTGTGAGTTTATATTTATGCTGAAGCACATGTAAATAGAGACAGGGCGGAGCCAGGATTTTGTTTTGGGTGGGGCAATCATAGAAGTTGCGGGTTTAGGGGCGGGAGTCCCCGAGGAGAATTTTTTAGGGTATTTTTAGATTTTTCACAAATATTCTGCTTATTCTAGCTAAATTTAGATACATTGTTGAATTAGGCAACCATACATTCAAATCTCAAATTACACTAAAATGTGAGATTTAGAAGATATACCCCAATCCAAAACACTAGTAATATAAAATCAAACCATATTCTAACAATGACAAAATCACATCAACTTAGTGTAATACCCCGTACTTTTGTCTATATTTATTTTTGGGATTAATTAATTAAATGCGTATTAATTGGAAATTAATCCGGGTTATAAATACTAATGAGATGCGAATTGGTATTTGATTATGTGCATATATGATTATATATGAACTTGGTATTATAAAATTTGTCGTGGGATTTATATACGGCATTTTAGAAATTTTATTGAGACGCGTGGGACCGCCGCGTCACGGTATAATATTTTGTTAATAAAAAGTGAATTTAAAATCTATAATCCGTATGGTCGTTTTGAGTGTGCCAACGCGTCCGGAAGGGTCGAGATAGTCAGAAAACACTAGCCGGGGGTATAGTTTGGGTCCCGGGGTATTTTTAGGCCATACCGGCAACTTAAAGGGTATTTTGGTAATTTTACATTTTGAGGAATTAAAAGTGACGAAAATTAGAGATGTAAATCTGATGTGGATTAAACCCATTAAGCCCATTAACCAACCCATATTAACCTAGAAGGCTACGTAGGTTGTCATTTAGGTTTTCTAAGTTTCCCCAAATCAAAACCCTAGCCACCTTAAGCCACCATTGGAGAAGAGCTTGGAGAGAGGAATTTCTGCAGAAACTTCATCTAATCTACACCAAACTCAGAGACAACCAAGGCAAGTGACTTTATTCCATTTAATTTCTGAGAATGTCTTTTCCATGTTAGAAAATTCGGATTTATGGTTGTTCTTGATAAAATATGAAAACCCATGTAGTCTAGATCATAAAACTTGAGGAATTTGAGAAGGATTGCATGTAGAATAGTTTGGAGACAATTAATCTGATGTTAATACATGTTTGGGTGAAAGAAAAACGAATTAAATTCTGGAATTGATGTTGATATATATCTAGGGTTCATGTTCTTGATGATATTGGGGAAAAGTATAAAATCTTGGGATTTAATGATGTTTAGGATGCCTTATTGCCTTAAAAGACGTTAGTTTATAACCTAAGCATGTTTTAGTATGATTAGAGGACTTAAATCATTGTTAGAACGAACTTTGGAGAAGGATTGAAGTGATAAAAATGGTGAAAAAACGAGATGGGAAAATTCTGGGCCGAAGCTGGAAGCTCGTTAGAAGCAGCCCCCAGGTCGTTCGAACGAACTCGTTCGAACGAGCTTCTAACGAGTTGACCAGTCGTTACTAACGAGTAGTGATTTCGTTCGATATCTCGTTCGAACGAGATATCGTTAGAAGGGACAGTTCGTTCGAAAGAACTGGATCTCGTTCGAACAGCCTCGTTCGAACGAGACTTCTAACGACCTGACAGTCCAAACTCGTTCGAAGTCTCGTTCGAACGAGACTTCTAACGAGTTGACAGTTTGGTCCTTTTTGGACTGTTTTGATTTTTGGAGTTCCGTAAACTTGTTCGAGGATACAGATGACCTTCCTTTATTGATGTGAGGTTAGATTTGGGACTTTTGGGTTATTGAGAGGAGTAAATTATATACGAGAGTTATATTCAATGAACCATTTGGGTTGAGACGTGAGTGTCTACTACGATGTGAGGATGAATTATAGCGCGTATAATTACAAACCGGAATAGTACGAATTGTGATAATTATAGTTAGTACGAGAATGCGATACGTACTACGATTAAAATACGGTATTACTAAGATGTGTGTTTACTTAGTATTAGTATATGGATTGTTTGTATGACATACCTACCATACTTGCTATCACGGGAGGTTGCGTTCGCTTAGGACCCTCTAATCCTTGTGTGCCTACGGGGGGGATATAGACTGGTACCTCGATAAACATAGGTCATAGAAAGACTTATTGTGATATTAATAAGTCCGCTGATCATGGGAGCGTAGGTATGTGCGTGACCCATGTGATGGTGACTGTGTTCGCCTCCATTATTTGTGATGTTGTTATCGGTAAACTATTCCTGAGAGATTCGGAATATGTAATCCTTATGTACGTGATGTACCGGGATGGATAGCAGAGTATGTGTGCACTACAGCTTAGATTGCGGGGTGCTTGTATTGTATATTTATGATATGAATAATATACATTATATTAATGGGAATCCTCATGTTAATGTTGTAAAAATATTACGGTATTGTTTCGAGATATATAATGAGTTAACTGATAGTTATATCATGGCATATTTAGTAACTGAGTTTACGTTAAACCTCTATTTAATTACGAACGTTGTTATGTTAAATGGAACCGAGTAATATGGGTAGAACCTTTGGCAGTCTAGCTAGTTATGTTGTCAGTTAGCTAGTAGTATGGGTCGTTATAGATGGGTACTTACGTTAGGAGTGCACAGTTAGACGAGAGGTGAGAATATCATGCGAGTGTACGTCCTAACATGTACTTTGCATTTAATGTTTTAAATGTTTTTAAAGCACTTGCAGGTTTTTAAAATATAACTCCACATTCGGGCTCTGACCCGTTTGCTTTTCAAATCTCTTTTTCTTTGTAAAATCATTTTAGGTGCCCAGCCACAAGGACACCAAGCATAGGATACTCATTCAGGTGACGAGCTGTAGCTGCTTGTGGAAGCTACAGGGATTTGCATGTAGACGCTTCTATCTTTTGGATTCCAGAGTCACCATCTATCAGTTGTAGGGCATGTTGCCCATTTCTTTAGAGACACCTTTTATATTTCAGTTTTCAGACTTTAGCATGTTTTATTTCAGTTTCGGTTATTCATTTCAGTTATGGGATTGTAGTGAGGAGTTTTCCTCCAGACTTTATTTACTCTATTGTGATGGTTATTCGTTTTACTTCAGTATGGTGAATGGTGTTATTTATTTCTTCATTACACTTGTTGCATGTTAATCAGACTTAAATTAAAATTTGGCAACTTGCTTTTTAAATACTAGGTGGTTAGAAATAATAAAATGTTTTCGACAGTGATGCTATTAACTGAGCCAACTTGGCATTTTGAATTAATTTTATAAAGGAGTAGCTACCCGGTATTTAATTAGTCGGGGTGTCACACTTAGTAAAATTTAGGTAACTATGCATAAGATATTTTTGTTTTAGATGGGGCACGAAGTTGCGAGTGTGTTGATTCGGAGGCGGGAGCTCCTTGGGGCGAACTTTTTTTTTTCCACATATATTATATTTTTTAGGTGACTACATTTCAAACATCAAATTAAAATAAAATACGAGACATAGGAAAAATACCCCCATATAGCAATACCAATCCGATAACCCTAAATTAGAATTCCATCACCACAAATTGTAAAACACTAAACAGCAACCAAATCAAATCAAACCCTTAAAAACAACCAAATAAAACTCTAAAAAAACAAATCAATTTACTAACATTCAAACCCTAAAGATATTGAAAATATTAGTTACCTTCATTTAAACACGGAGTGAGTTTGTCAGAGGGAGACAGAGGAGGTCGCATGTTGGGTCGCCAAAGTCAATGCTGGTTTGATAAAGAACATCGGTTTGAGAGAGAGCGAGGAAGTCGGTTTGAATTTTTTTTGTGTGTGTGTGTGTGAGAGAGAGAGAGAGAGAGAGAGGGAACTGGGTCTTATTTTAACTTTTGGGATTGAAACTCTACTAAACTTCTTAAGAGATGTGGATTTTAAAATATATTACATTAGTTCCCTGAAATATTTTCAACATTACAAGCTTACCATCAAATTTATACAAATGCAAAAAAAAAAAAAAAAATTAACCCAAAATCCTGGGTGGGGCACTTGCCCACCCCAGCACTGCCTTAGCTCCGTCACTGCATAGAGAGCCATGTATATATATTACTGTTTTCCATATTGAAGGAGGTATCAGTTTTTGTTTATGGAAAATCCTTCCGTGAGGATATACATATATGCATTGATATTGTATGGATGATAATTATCTTCTTTTTTTAAACTGGTGATCACATATTGATATTTGCATATTTTGTACAAATGTTTTATCTTTTTTTTAACCGATTATCACATACCAAAATTTCTCACTTTTCTCTCTCATCTTCCCACAGCCAATAGATACCCTTGATAGAAATGAATACCCTTCCATTTCAAAACACTACGACCAGAGTAATCTAGGCAAGAGGAGGCTATGGGGAAGATCCGACGATGTCAGTGTAGGGTGGGAGGTTAGCGGGGACGATGGTGCTGGATTTTTTGGGGGCGGAGTAGGTCACCCCATTAAATCTTAACAATGCCGAAAAGAATGGGAAACCAAACACCCATTTCTCACAAAACCCTCAAGCTCTAACACTCTGCTTTACCTTCAAAGCAGAATAAATCTCACGCACCCACCACCATCACTATCTGATGTGCGCCACCACCATATCCACTAAGTTTGACGTACATTATTTAATATTTTCTTCTTTTATCAAGTTGATCAGATCTTTACACATTCCCGTTTTTTATTAAGCTGTTTAAGAAGCATACTTCATCAGAATACGGGAAAGAGCTACATGATTATGTATGTAAGTTTCGATTTGACTCTAATGTATTTGTTCAAATTCTTTGACCAGGTCTATATAAATGAGTTCAAAATCTGATATGATCGCAACTCACTGCTATTGAGAATATGCGTGAGTTTTCACACACAGTAGCTGTTGGGTGAAGTTTGAAAATATGGGTGGAGTTTTTAACTTTTTATTGATATGGAGGATATGATGTTGTGAGGCTATTTAGGAGCATATTGTTGGATCTTTGTTGATAGATACAAGCGAGGATATTTTTTTATTTTTTTTAAAAGAAGGATTTTTTTCAAGATACGATGACCGACGTAATCCTATATAGTTTTTCTTTAATTTCGTGCAATAAAGTGCTTGAATCTTCATTAAACTGCGGTTTTATAAAAAAGAAACAAAACTAATGACTATGTTAATATATAAATATATTGATATGTTACTTGAAAAAAATAGGTTTAGTGAAAGATGATGACTATATTTTATATATTTATATTTATGATACTTTTAATTTCTTTTACATAACAAAGTCTTTTTTCATTTAGTTTGTAATAAGATAGCTCTAAATAGAAACATAAAATAAAGTGATCAAATTTTATAAATTACAGTTTCACACAAAATTAGCTATTATTAGAGAAAAAAAAGGTAGGCACAAAATAACTTAAACTATTATGCGTCTCCAATAGATATTTGAAAATGATGCGTTTAAAGGCTAGAGATATGCAATGCCTAGCCTGACAAAGTAATTATATAATTTTTTCTTGAGGTTTACACGAATGCCTAAATATTTTAGATATTCTTTAGGGACATGGGACGGTGTTTGACATAGAGGCCAATTTTACTCAAGCATGTCCTTATGCATGTTATCAATTCAAATGGAACCATTAAACCCCTTTAATTCAAATGATACAATGAAAAATGCACCAAAGGAAACAATTGAATTGTAATCAAACGGATTACAAGATTTCGATGTGGAAATAATTAATGCGATGTTCATTGTATAAAGTCAAATTAAACAAATAAAACATAGTTAAGAAAAGTAAATAAGGTAACGACTATGAAAATAAAAAGTTCTTAAAAAGGTTTTTACCGCCTTTTTATTTATATATTTATCATTATAAAATTATGTTTAGTTATTTATAGTATATATTGCATTTTACCCTGTGTCGTAAAGATATGAATTTTTTAATGTTCATAACTCCTTAAGGAGTAGTTGGAAAAGAGATTTTGGGTGTTTAAAATGGGGGTTAGGAGGGTTTTACTTTTACATATATGACTATTTATGAAAATCGATAACATAATTGCCTCCACACATTCATATTTGTTGCCAATAATATTGCATTACAAAAATTAATGCAATGAGCTATCTGTCATACCAATCAACTCTAGAGTGGGTCAAGGAAGAGATTATCAACATAATGAAGTTGTATGTGTATTATTATATTTTTCCAAATAGCTTTGTAAATCCGAAGTTTCTCACTCTTGGTATTGAATAGTATAGGGGGAAATTTGATAATGCTGGGGCACCAGTTATACTAAGGAAAAGACATATATGTATATTTGTCTCAATCACGTACGCACTGAAACAAAATTATAGTGAAACATTTTATGTATATTTTAAAATATGTTGGCCGTGCTGTTGGCACGGGTATATCTAGAAGGCATGTAAAACATGTGAAATTTATATTTTATAGGAATGTAAAATGCAAGAAAGTATTTATTTATCTAATTTTAGAATTGGCACGTAGTGCCGTAGACATGGATATTCCCAGTATACATACATACATACATACATACGTATATATATATATAATAGGAAAAGAAAAATTTGTTGTAACCATGAATTTTTTTTTTTTATGAATGCTAAATCCAATACATGGTGAGTTGGGTAGTAACCATGAAAATATTATAAAAATGCAGACTTCTAAATACCTGTTGGCTGTGAAGACGATTTTCACGTTCAAGCTCCTCAATTTCTTCCTGAATTGAAAGCACATCAGAAACTGGTATTCAAAAAATATATATGTAACAGATCAGAAAGAAAAAAATAAATATCATACTTGAAGTGCAAGAATGTGCCTTTGCGACTGAGAAAGCTCTTCCTCTCTTTGAGCTTGTTGCCGTGCCAAAATCTGATATTCAAATTTGAAATAAAATGACAAAACTAGTATGTGGCCTCTGTGTCACAAATTACTATTGTGTAAGAAAGCGGCTATGAAAACTAGAATAACTAACGCTATCTAGAAGGTAATAATCAGGACTGAGTGTTAATTGAAGATTAAAAAAATTTGAGTCGATCTGCATAGTAGTGGTTTGTAGCGAAAACAGACTCCCTATTCACTGAGGTAAGGCTGCGTACAGAGCCTTGCAATGGTAAGAGTCTCATGAATTGGGATGCCCTTCTGTTACATATGTATTACCAAGATGACCAACTTATCTATCTATCATTTATTTTATATAATCAGTAAAGAAAATCTATTAACAAGAATCGCCAAATGAGGCGAACTCATGTATACATGACGTATACACAAAGAATAAATCCATGCTCAGAAAAGGGGACCACAAGCAAAACCAAACTAAACCCGTCTGAAGAGAATCCGAATAATCTAAAAAAGGGGATACAAAAAGAGGGTAGCTCCCATGAAACAAAAAAAAAAATGAAGAGCTCAAAAACAACGACTGTAACTTCCATAGGGAAGCTCTTCTCCTTCAAAACACCGCCCGTTCTGCTCCCTCCAAATAACCCTCATGATCGAAAGCGGAGTCGCTAACTAGCAGTTACTCACTTTATTCATCATAAAATCAAACAAGACTGAAATCAAAGAAGAAATCGACATAGGCAACACCCATCTTATGCCAAAAAAAGGCAGCTGTGGTGTCCCAAAAGTCTCTCGCTGCCGGACAGTGGAGTAACAAATGATCAACTATCTCCTTCACCTTCTTACAGATCCAGCACCTGCTCGCCAGCTGCTTCCCACTCCTCTTGAGATTATTCAACTTCAAGATGGCACCTCTAACTGAGGTCCAAGCAAAGAAGGCCACCCTAGGAGGGTCATGGTCTTATAAATCACTCTCCATGATAAACATGCACTCCCACTGCTGGAAAGTAGAAATAAGGGGGTGTTTGATTGACATGGAAAATAGTTATTTGGACTCATGTTTTTCCCTTGTAGTACTTTGATTGCAAACACTTTATATAAGAACATGCACTATTTAAGTAACAAGTGCTCCAATCTCAAACCTCATTTTATTGGAAAATATTTCTTATCCACCCACCAAAGAATTGATTTCCATGGAAAATAGAAAAAGTAAGACCAAAAATTCATAACATTTCCCGCTCATTTTCCAACTTCTCTTCCAAATGAACTATTTTCCACGCATTTTTCGTGATTGCAATCAAACACACCCTAAATGAATTTCACATAATATTTATTTCCCTCCCACCATTTTATCAAATAGAATCTACCTCTCTGATCTAAGCATGGAGTCAGCCACCTTAAACTCCCAGTCCTGAAAGTGCCATCTAAAGAGCAGGTTCCACGCCTCACGACGACCTCCCAACCCTGAATTTTGCCAAATGTAGAGAAGGTAGGGAAATCTACCGGCCAAAGTAAACTCTCAACACCACACCAATGCTTTAAAAATCACTCGAGGCGAATCACAAAAAAAATGCCTCGAGGCTTGAGCCTCGGGGTTAAAATTTGAGGCTTGCGCCTCAGAGGGATGAGGCGTTCCGCCTTGAGGCGCAAAGCGGCGAGGCGATGAGGCGTTCAATTTATAATTGCGCGTAAAAAAAAAAGAAGCAGAAGGAACAAAGAGTTATGTACCAGCCGTTTTTTTCTCCTGATCTTCTCCCCACCAGCCATTTCCTTCTTCCGACCAGTCGTTTCCCTCTCCCGACCAAGGTAAGCCTCAAATTGCATTTCGTTTTTGGTTTTTAGTAGGTTTTTACCCTTTTTTGTTTATGTCGGCAACTTTTTTTAGGTTTTAGTTTTTTTTTTACCACTCGTTTTTGGTTTTTAGTAGCTTTTTTTAATTTTTTTTTAAATAAGTTATGTTTAGCAAGAAATCTGTTTTTTTTTTCAAAGTTCAAATGCTTTTTTTCTAAATCCACTGTTTTTTAATAAATGATCTGTTTAAATTCACTTTTTTTTTAAATTCACTGCTTTTAAATGATCTGTTTTTTTAAAGAGCTGCTGCATCTTGTTTTGTTTTTTAAAACAGCTTCTTTATTTTTCTAAATTATGTAAATGTAACTCTATTTATATTTTGTTGTAGTTAAATTATTGTGGATGTAGTTAAAAAAACAGCTTCTTTATTTTTTGTTGGTTGCTTGGATTTAATGATTATGGACCTTTTTGCATTATTTAATGTGCTAGATTATTTTTCTGTATTATACTTTTTATATTATTTTTCTCATCTTTTTTTTTTGTTTGGGGGGTGTGTGCGTGTTTGTGAAGCTCACGCTCTTTAAACATTGCACCACACATCTTTCCAGAAGCTCACCTTCCGCCAATTTTCAACCTCAGATCTGATTAATCTGTGAAACTTTTCATACCCATTACTGTTGTTCTTTCAGAGACCCACCTCATGCATCCACCTCGACAGTCTCGATTGACACTCAGAGTGAGTGGCATCAAATCTTGTCACCAGTACATGCTTTATAAACAGTCCTCCTTCAAAGAAAAACTCCACACCATTTCCCTAACAAACACCATTTCCCTAACAAGACCCTTTGACCTTAATCCCCGACCCACCACAACTAAGGTTTGGGAAAACTCCTTCCCACTTGTGCTCCTCTCCCTACCCATTCCGCGTATAATCCCTCATGCATTCATCCAACTTCTTATCAAACCAGTATCAATGGTAGAAGTCCTCAAACACATCTGCCCTGACCACCTCTCAATACCTATGCTAGAATGTCAAGATCAAGCCGGAAGCTTTGTTCCCACAAGACAATTCAAGGACCTCTGCCACTTCTGCCCTAGAGAAGGAACACTCGAGGCAATCTCTATCCCCCTCTGCAACGGTATTGAACCGAATGCCCTCTATCCAATAAGCTTCTTCCTCGTAAAGCCTCTAATAGAATCTCAGTATACCTCTCTCCACCTCCTCCTCCGATAAATTCTCCCTATCTATGGTAATGCTATTAATGTGATGCAATCTATTCACTTCTGTGAAAAAACTTTGTATTTTTAATCCATATCCTTCAACCAAAAAGCCCTAGACTTCTGCCCCCAAGAGGATCTCTTTATCTCTGAGCTTCCAACGAACATCCACCTTAAGCTAATCCCTCCTCGCCCTTTCCCCCTCATACAGAAGCCCCTTCTCCTCTTTCTTATTGAGAAATTTCACCCCCTCCAACCCGCTAGCAATGCATTCATGAACATTCCCGAAAGCCTCTCCACTCCAAAACCACAAGTCCCCCATCTAGATGACCTGTTAAGCGTCCGAATCAAGGCAAGGGCCCGTTTAGAGAGGCGACTTCAAAACTGTGAAGGGGTGCGGAGGATAGGTTGGATGGGTTGGGGACGGACTTTGCGTCAGAGTGCAGTTCAGGCAGTTGTTCTCATCGACGGGAAGAATAGTGAGATGTCTTCAGTTGCTGCATTAGAATCAAGGGGAGTGGAGGTCGAGCGTGAACAGTCTCTGTCAACTTTGGATACGGTAGGTGTCTTCAGTTGGCTGGTCTTTTCTTGCGGCATTAATTGGGCTTGGGTTGAGTCTTAATTGTTCGCCGAGACCGGATGGTTCTGGAAGATTGGTGGAAAATTTAAAGCTGGGCAGTCCAACAGTGGTTTGGATATGGTAGATAGACAGTGGAAGGATTTAAAGGGCATTTGGTATTCCCGAAGAGCTTATGCAACTGGTCACTTACGATGAATTTTACGAGGAATGGGTAATGTTGGGTTCTTCATGTTATTCCCAGCCATTAGATGTCTTTGACATCTACAAGGCTGAAAGGCCAATTGGGAAGGTGGGAGTGGTATTGCAGGTGGCCCTGTGGCTATTTTGAAACAGAGATGGACTACTCAGAGGAGATGGACAAATGGATTCTGTCCACGTTGTTGGGCTTTAGCAAGTTTATTGGTTTGTCTTATTAAGGGAGCGAACAAAAGGCCTTCAATTATCTCTTAGTGTTTCTGATGTGAATGGATAATTAAGGAGAGGAAGTATTTATTTTATTTTTAATTCTTAGAATTATCTTTAAGCTTTTTAGATTTATCTTCGATATGTTTATTTATCTTTTTTGTTTATCTCTTAGAATTTTGATCCTATTAGAACTCTAGTTTATGAACCTATAAATAAAGGCCCCTCCAACTGTAATTATTCATTCAAGTATTAGTTTATTCAAAGATTGTTCTTTGTTTATTGAAATATTGAGATCACATTTATTTTATCGATATCGACATCGATATTTGTGCGAGTGTTTATAATAATTCCGTTGTGTCTTACATCAAAGTGGTATTAGGTCCACGTTTGCTCGTGGAGGATACAATTGATAAGAATGGTAGACATATGACACAAGATGAACAAGAGTGTTGAATTCTTGGAAGAAGGACTAGGAGATATTAAAGGGATGCTCCAGGCCCTTCTCGTCAGATCTGTGCCAGTCACGGCTGTCGGTGATACCGCCGCGTCCACTTCGCGACAAGCCTTAAATCGTCCCAAAATACTAGCTGCCACAACCCAAAAAGACACCTTGGAGACCCAAACCCCTGCCAAAGGCCACCCACCGGCAATTTACCACTCCTGAGACCTTCTTCGCCCCTCTAGCTCGGTTGCCCACGACTTCCCGAAGTGGTGGGGCCCAGCTATGGGGTAAACGATTCAGCGGGAGACGAGGAGGACACCTTTACCATCGTGGAACAAGATCGCAACGCTGTCTCAAGACTTTTGCGGATTTTAGATTGAAACGTGCATGGTGATATTCGGGTGAACGTACCAATTTGTTAGGGAGATATGGCGACGGTTACGATTAGCTAGATTCCAAAGTTGAGAACTTCGAGTACAAGGGTGTAACGAGAACTAAATGTGTTCGACTTGTGGCCACCAAGCTTACAGGCCATGCAAATGTTTGGTCAAATAGTTTATGTCAAAGCCGAGTGGAAGATAAGAAGAAACCTATTGTGATGTGGGCAAAAATGAGGCAGCACCTTCGAGTTGCATTTGTACCAAAGGCTTATGAACGGGATTTGTTTACATGGGTACAATTCTTGCGACAAAACATTTTGTCAGTTGTTGTCGACACAGATGAGTTTCATCTTCTTTACACTCGGGCTAACTTGGATGAGTCGGAGGACAGAATTAAATTTGAATTGGCCTTGCGAAAGATCAAAACCCTTGAGAAGGCGGTTGAGTATTCACGTAAAGTGGAGGACTACTTCCAGATCATCACAAGAAACCAAAGGAATAACACCACTACCCGGGTTGTACCTACCGCAAAGAAAAACACCATTTTTAAGTGCTTGCAGTGTGGGGAGTTTGGCTAAAGAACATCGGTGCTCATAACCGAGGGGTGGAAGAAGTTGTTGCCACTGAAGAACAAGCAACTCTTACATGCGTTGTCATCCTGCCGGTTACAAATGGAAAACCCTGTACTTGGGGAAGGTTGCAAGGATCAAATTTCAAGTCATCTTCATATATGGTTGAGTATAACACCTTTACTTAGCATTGGTAAGTGAGTTAAGACCACTATCTCCTCATACATTGTATTAGCACCACATTTGGGTGACTTAGCTTTATTTCAGTCTTGTGAGTCCTAAGCAAGTAAAAAGTACTAAAGAAGCCATTCAATTACTTCCTAAAGGCTCTCTGCTTGTTATAGGCCCTTGTTCCTTATCTTAGTAAAATCCTAAGGTCGGACATATTTGTACTATTAACTATTATATTGAATATACAATAGAGAAACACCTTAAAAGTGGACGTATTTACCTCCATAACGATTAAATATCCATGTGATCTTAATATTCCTACTCAAGAACACCTCATCCTATCTCTAGGAGGCATATTTGGTGAGGCTAAGGGCTCATTTGACAGGCAAGTGGGCAAATACCTTGGGTGGCAAATTTTCATGGCAAATCCTATAATTTGCCAGGTGTATGTGTTTGATAGCTTCCAGGTTGCAAATCCTTTTTAGGATTAGTATAATTTTGTACAAAACAGTTTTTTATTTTGTTGTTTTTAGGATTAGTATTATTTTGTTGTTATTATTTTATTGTTTTAAAAAATACTTCGAACCGTTTTTTATAAACTCAACTCAACAAAGCCTTTTCCCAATTATTTGGGGTCGGCTACATGAATCCTATTTTTCCATTCCATTATGTCCAGTGCAATATCTTCGGTTACACCACATGATATCATATCCTTTTTTATAATATCCCACCAAGTTAATTTAGGCCTACCTCTACCCCTTGGGTTACCATTAATACTAACTAAATCACTCTTCCTTACAGGAGCATCCATTGGTCTACGCTTGACGTGTCCAAACCATCGAAGTCGATTTTCTCTCAATTTATCTTCTATAGGAGCTACTTTCAACGTTTTACGAATTTGTTCATTTTTAATTTTATCCTTTCGAGTTTTACCACAAATCCATCTTAGCATTCGCATCTCCGCCACACTCATTTTCTGCACATTTTGTTTCTTGGTTGCCCAACACTCTGTCCCATATAACATGGCGGGTCTAATGGCCGTCCTATAAAATTTTCCTTTTAACTTCAAAGGTATACGCCTATCACACAGAACGCCGGTCGCACTTCTCCACTTAACCCAGCCTGCTCTAATCCTATGCGTAACATCATCACTAATATCTCCATCTTTTTGTATAATCGATCCTAAATAACGAAAATGATCATTTCTAGGTATTTCTTGACCCTCCAATTTCACCACATCTCCATTTGTCCTCATATTACTACTAAAATTACACTCCACATATTCTGTTTTAGTTCTGCTTATTTTAAATCCTCTTGTTTCTAAAGTTTCTCTCCACAATTCCAACCTAGCGTTTATCCCCATCTTAGTCTCATCGACTAAAACAATATCATCTGCAAATAGCATACACCATGGCACCTCATCTTGTATTTGTCCAGTCAACTCATCCATAACAAGAGCAAAGAGATAAGGACTTAATGCTGAACCTTGGTGTAGCCCTACCGTAATTGAAAATTCACTACTTTCTCCAGCTGATGTTCTTACTGTAGTCATCGCACCATCATACATATCCTTGATCACGTCAATATATCTGCGAGTCACTCCTCTTTTATGTAGAACCCACCATATTATATCTCTGGGTATCCTATCATACGCCTTCTCCAAATCTATAAAAATCATATGAAGATCCTTCTTTTTCTCTCTATACCTCTCCATTAATCTCCTCAATAAATAGATTGCTTCCATTGTTGACCTCCCAGGCATAAACCCAAATTGATTCTCAGATACTGTTGTCTTCAATCTCAATCTATATTCAATCACTCTCTCCCAAAGTTTCATTGTATGACTCATTAACTTAATACCACGATAATTTGAACAACTTTGTATGTCCCCTTTATTTTTATAAATAGGTACTAAAATACTTTTTCTCCATTCATCGGGCATCCTATTAGTCATTAAAATTCTATTAAATAATTTGGTAAGCCATGATACTCCATCCTCCCCTAAGCACTTCCAAACCTCAATAGGGATACCATCTAGTCCTAAAGCCTTCCCTGTTTTCATCTTTTTTAGGGCAATCCTGACCTCTGTTGTCCTAATTCTACGAAAAAATATATCTTCTCGAGTCTCCCTAAGTTCCTCTATATCTAATCTACTCCCATTATCTCCATTTAATAACCTCTCAAAGTAGTTTTTCCATCTTTCCATAATTTCATCATCTTTGACTAGGACTCTCGAATCATCACTTTTGATGCACTTAACGTTATTGAAATCTTTTGTTTTCCTATCCCTAAGTTTAGCAAGCTTATAAATACTTTTTTCCCCTTCTTGTGTTCCTAATTTTGTATAAAGATCATCATACGCTTTTAACTTAGCATCTCTTACCACTTTCTTAACTTCCTTTTTAGCCCATTTATATTTCTCAAAATTCTCTTCATTTCTATTTGTTTGCCATGTTTTAAAGCACTCCCTTTTAATTTTTACTATATTCTGTACTTCTTCATTCCACCACCAAGTTTCTTTAGACTGTGGCCCTTTGCCTTTTGATTCTCCAAGAATTTCTTTTGATATTTTCCTAATGCATGTGGCCATCTTATTCCACATTATGTTAGTTTCTTCTTCACAATTCCATGTTGCTTCATTTAATACTTTATCTTTAAATAGTTCTAATTTCTCTCCTTTTAAATTCCACCACCTAGTTCGTGGGTTAATCTTCACTTTTCGCATTCGTGATTGATTTTTAATATTTATATCCAACACCATTATCCTATGTTGTGAGGTTAAGCTCTCTCCCGGGATAACCTTACAATCTTTACACGTTAATCGGTCTCCTTTCCTAGTAATGAAAAAATCTATTTGGCTCTTATGTGTTCCACTTTTATAAGTTATTAAGTGTTCAAGCCTCTTTTTAAAACATGTATTTACTAGTACAAAATCATAAGCCATCGCAAAATCTAAGATAGACTCTCCCTCGTCGTTCCTATCTCCAAAACCATGTCCGCCATGCACTATCTCATATCCTACACGATCTTCTCCTACATGGCCATTAAAATCTCCACCTATATAGATTTTCTCACCTAGGGGTATTTCTTGAATTAGTTCATCCATTTGTTCCCAAAATTGTACTTTAGTGTGCTCATCTAATCCTACTTGAGGTGCATAAGCACTAACAATATTAATTATGTTTTCACCTAATACCAATTTTACAAGTATAAGTCTATCACCTTTCCTAATAACGGTTACGATATCGTCCTTAAAGTTTTTATCTACTATTATTCCAACTCCGTTCTTATTTCTATGTTTTCCTGTATAATATAATTTAAATCCTGTATTTTCTATTTCTCTAGCTTTCTCACCGACCCATTTAGTTTCTTGTAAACAAGCTATGTGAACTTTTCTTCTTATCATGGTATCTACTAACTCCATCCCTTTTCCTGTCATAGTCCCTATGTTCCAAGTCGCTAACCTAAGTCTAGTATCCTGGACTAGCTTCTTTACCCGCACACGTCCAGCTTGTTGCAGGAACCCTTGCGTATTTATCGTCGCATCCGGGCGCCGATGCGACGCCTCTTGCCTATTTTTCGAGACACCCGGTGGCAGGCGCAACGCCCCTTGCCTATTTTTCGAACCGTTTTTTATAAAAAAGAAAATTTAAAACAAAACATTTTTTTATATAACAATTTTTGTATATAAAACAGTTTTTCTAACAAAAAAAGTTTTTTTTTATAAAACAGTTTTCTATTAAAACAGTTTTTGGTCGTATAAAACCATTTTTTAATAAAACAGTTTTTTTAAAACAAACAGTTTGTTCTTATAAAACAGATTTTGTTATATAAAACAGTCTTTTTAAAACAAATCAGTTTTTTTGTTATATAAAACCGTTTTTTTATAAAACAGTTTTTAAAATAAAATAGTTCATGTATATAAAACAGTTTTTGTTATATAAAAAAGTTTTTTATAAAGTTTTTTTAAAAGTACAGTTCTTGTTATATAAAACATTTTTTTTATAAAACCGTTTTTCATTAAAAAAGTTTTTTTGTTATATAAAACTGCTTTTTTAAGAAAAAAAGTTTTTTGTTATACAAAACCCTTTTTTTATAAAACAGTTTTTTAAAACAAAACAGTTTTTAAATAAAATATACAGTCCTGCTCTTATGCGGACTAGTCCGCATTTTAAGAATGCGGACCGGACATGTGTCACCTGGCGGTGAGCCCAGAAAAGAGAGAGATTGCCTATAATTTAGGCGATAATTTATAGGCTCACCGCCATGTGACACATGTCCGGTTCACATTCTTAAAATGCGGACTAGTCATGCTCTTGTGCGGACTAGTCCGCATTTTAAGAATGTGAACCGGACATGTGTCACATGGCGGTGAGCCTATAAATTATCGCCTAAATTATAGGCAATCTCTCTCTTTTCTGGGCTCACCGCCAGGTGACACATGTCCGGTCCGCACTCTTAAAATGCGGACTAGTCCGCATAAGAGCAGGATTGTATATATATATATATATATATAAAGAAAGTCTCCTGTAAGGACTCCTTATAGTGCAGACTCTGGTACATATCATTTTTTTTAAATAGTAAAAAAATTAATTTTTTTATGAAACTTCTTGGATATGATCTCCAGGGTGAGAAGATCATCTCCAAAATTTTTCGTCAAAAAATTCAATAAAAAAACCGTTGACATGAGGTGATATATAAAAAAATGATATAAATATGCATTTTAAACCGTTGAAATGTTGGGTCGGGACAGCCACCTTATTGATTGAATTTTTTGGTGAAACTTCATGGATATGATCTTCTCACTATCGAGATCATATCCATTAAGTTACATCAAAAAATTCAATCAAAAAGTGGGTGGGATGATCGCCAACATTTCGACAGTCGAAAATGCATATTTATTCCATTTTTTAACATATCACCTCATCGCAACGGTTTTTTTATTGAATTTTTTGATGAAAAAAATTAGAGACGATCTTCTCATCGTGGAGATTATATCCATGAAGTTTCATCTAAAAATTCATTTTTTTTACTATTTTAAACAAATGGTATTGTAAGGACATTTTGTCCATTATCAATTTCTTATGTCGTACGCCGTTACACCGTTGAAGAAATTCAAAGATTCATACAGTCATCAACGGATCCGAATATCAAAAGAAGAAGAGGAATCAAAGTCTGACAGGCCGGACCGGTCCGCCCTGGAAAAAGAACCGATCCGCCTGCGAACCGGTCCGCCTCAGACCCGGACCGGTCCGCCTGCTGAAAAGTCAGTACACCCTAGACCGCAAGCGAACCGAAGAAGCCAAAAATAAAAAGAACAGGTCCGCCTACCCGGACCGATCCGCCTCAGACCCGGACCGGTCCGCCTGGGATAAACTTCAGCAGATCGTGGTCAGATTTTCTAGGCTAAACGTTTCCTTTATAAACCCACTACGGGAAGTGGTTTTCTAAGACTTCCACACACGATTTTCAGAGTACAAAAAACTCTAAGTCTTCACCTATTGAGTACCAAGACTCTAGGTTTTTTATTCACACAAATTTCCAAACACTTGTGAATCACTTTGCAACCCAAGAACGCACTTTTGCTGTTCATACCATTGTGGAGAAGACCGTTCTTCTTCTTCATTGCAGCCCTACTGGAAAGGAATAACTCCAGCCGCCGACTACAGAATCCGACACCTGAGGGTAATTCTTAGTCACTTGTATTTTCATTGTAATCCGAAATTGTACAGTTACAATATTATAATGAAAATAAATGGTTTTGCCCCTTAGGGGGATTTTTCCTCAATTGTGTGTGTTTGATTAATCTTCATGAACTACTTCTTGATTAAATCACACCTTGTTGCATGTTTAGGGTTTGTTTGAGTTAAAAGGTGTTTAATATATAATTTTCTCATTTGAATGCAAGCGCATACTCTTTCAAATTGGTATCAGAGCGGGTTACGCTAATTTATCGCGTGATCCTGATTAAAGAATTATCACAGTAAGGGGGAGTTTTTGAAGTGTTGAGTTGTTTATCACCAATTAGCATATTGGCATATCTGTTTATCTCATTTCAAACTCGATACGTCACTTGGTATTTTGCTTTTTCTCATGTGTGCAGGTACTACATGGATTATCATTGGATTGCACACCCTGATGAGAAATGTGTTGAGATTCCTGAAGATTCAAAGAGCAAACGTTGAAGTCTTATTCAATTGTATCTTTCCAGTTTTGGGTTCATGGAAGGGTAGATTTGTAAAGGCATTTTTAGTTGGTTGATAATTCGGATGTTTGTTTTTATGTATGTACCGGCATAGACATAGGGGGAGATTTGTAAGGACATTTTTGTCCATAATCAATTTCTTATGTCGTACGCCGTTACACCGTTGAAGAAATTCAAAGATTCATACAGTCATCAGCGGATCCGAATATCAAAAGAAGAAGAGGAATCAAAGTCTGACAGGCGGACCGGTCCGCCCTGGAAAAAGAACCGATCCGCCTGCGAACCGGTCCGCCTGCTGAAAAGTCAGTACACCCCGGACCGCAAGCGAACCGAAGAAGCCAAAAATAAAAAGAACAGGTCCGCCTACCCGGACCGATCCGCCTCAGACCCGGACCGGTCCGCCTGGGATAAACTTCAGCAGATCGTGGTCAGATTTTCTAGGCTAAACGTTTCCTTTATAAACCCACTACGGGAAGTGGTTTTCTAAGACTTCCACACACGATTTTCAGAGTACAAAAAACTCTAAGTCTTCACCTATTGAGTACCAAGACTCTAGGTTTTTTATTCACACAAATTTCCAAACACTTGTGAATCACTTTGCAACCCAGGAACGCACTTTTGCTGTTCATACCATTGTGGAGAAGACCGTTCTTCTTCTTCATTGCAGCCCTACTGGAAAGGAATAACTCCAGCCGCCGACTACAGAATCCGACACCTGAGGGTAATTCTTAGTCACTTGTATTTTCATTATAATCCGAAATTGTACAGTTACAATATTATAATGAAAATAAATGGTTTTGCCCCTTGGGGGGATTTTTCCTCAATTGTGTGTGTTTGATTAATCTTCATGAACTACTTCTTGATTAAATCACACCTTGTTGCATGTTTAGGGTTTGTTTGAGTTAAAAGGTGTTTAATATATAATTTTCTCATTTGAATGCAAGCGCATACTCTTTCAAATTGGTATCAGAGCGGGTTACGCTAATTTATCGCGTGATCCTGATTTTTCGAGGATTTATTTTCTGATACAATTTGTCTACTCACGTTTTCAAATTGGTATCAGAGCAGGTTGCGCTAATTTATAGCGTATTCCTATTTTCCGCAAAATCGTGTGATATTGATTTTTTTTTAAAATCAGTTTTGTGAAAAATCACAATTTTTCCTATGGAGCACTTATATAATCCGATGCCTATTTTTGACGGGTCTAATTATGCCTACTGGAAAGCTCGTATGAAATCGATTTTAAAATCTATTGACGAGCGTGTTTGGTTGCTTTGCGAAAATGATTGGACTCCTCCCACGGTCACTGTTAATAACATCACCACTTTAAAACCCGTGTCAGCCTCGACTGAAGATGATTATAAATTGTCCAATTTTAATTCCCGTGGTCTGAGTGCTATTTCTGGAGCTGTCTCTCCTGATGAGTTTCGCCGAATTATGACGTGCACCACGTCTAAAGAGGCTTGGGATGTTTTGAAACTGACACATGAGGGTACGAACGCGGTTAAAGAATCAAAATTACAAAATTTGGCCACCCAATTTGAGACTATTACCATGTCTGAGTCTGAATGCTTTGATGATTTTTATGCTCGTTTGTCGGACATTGTTAACACATGTTTTAATTTGGGTGAGGTGATTGATAACACGCGTGTCGTTAAAAAGATTTTGAGATCTCTCCCAAAACGCTTTATTCCTAAAGTCACTGTTTTGAACTCTTTGGGAAATTTGAAATCACTTAAGTTGGAAGAACTTGTAGGAGATCTTCAAACCTATGAGCTTGACATGTTTCCCAAAACCATTAAGGCTAAGGATAATGGCATTGCTTTAAAGACTCATTTTAAGAAAAAGAAAGAAAAAGTTTGAGTCCGATTCTGAGGGAGATTTTGATTTTAATGATATGGCCTTGTTTGCGAAAAATTTTAAAAAAATTCTCTACATGAACAAAAATAATTCTTCCAATAAAAAGAATTTTTTTGAGAAAAAATAAAAAGAAAGGAAAGGCCAAAGAAAGTGGTGAGAAGGAAAAAGAGAATAAATCCGATGAGGAGTGTGAGGAAGATTTTGAGAACGTCACTTGTTTTGAATGTGGGGGTAAGGGACATAAGTCGTTTGAGTGTCCTACGTGGCTTAGAAAGAAAGGAAAGAAAGTAGCTATGCCCGCCACACTTAGTGATAGTAGTGAAGGTGAGGGTGATGAGACTAGTGGTGAGAAGTTTGTAGCTTTTTCTAGTCATGTGAGCACACCCACCTTGTCCCACAATAGTGCACACGAATGTGATAGTGATGATTTGAGCGCTTCAAGTGAGGGAGAAAGTGACAGTGAAAGTGGAGATGAAAGTGAGCTCCAAAAAGCTTTTAGAGATTTGTACACCGAGACCTTGAAAACAAAGAAGTATAATAGGGATTTAGGTCGTCGGGTTTTAGATTTCGAGAGAAGGAGGTTTTGAGAAAGGAGAAGCGTGATTTGACCAGCACGTTGTCTAGTCTGACGACACGTGTATCCCAACTCGAGAGTGATCTCGAACGTGTCAGGGTGGTCAAAGTCAAGTTTGAGAACGCACCTAAGAAGGTTGAAAAGGTGGTTCTTAAGGGTAAAGGTGAGAAGTTAGGAATAAGTCATGACGGTGCTTCTGCTTCCCAATTAGCACCCGAGCCGGTTCCCACTTTAGTGACAGTTTCACATGTGTCTCACCCTAACCCATCTAGGCGTCCCATTCCTATTAGGAAAGTGCGTCCTAGAGTTTTTGAGAGAGGTGTTCCTAGGCCTATTTATGTTTGTTCCCATTGCAAGAGGAGAGGACACCTTAGGGAATTTTGCTTTAAGTTGGGTTATGTGTCACGTTTTGCCTCTACACGTGTTTCTGGCACACATGCACCCACACATGATACTTTACATGCTCCCGGAGACTACATGAGAGAGTTTGCACATTTAGGAGAGCAAGTTAAGTTTTTAGTCAAAACTTCACAAGAACTGATAGAGGTTTTTCATAAGTTGTCACCACCTTTGGAAAACCCCTCCGCACCTAATGATTGAGGTTTGACTTGTTTACTAGCATAGGGTGATTTTCATGATGTCATTGTTTGCCTATTGCTAGTATGTATCATTTTGTATGTTTTATTTTTTTTGAAAATTTTGAAAAATACAAAAAGATTTTATTTTGATAATTTTTTGAAAAATCCAAAAAGATTTTTGTATTTTGTTTGCACCGTTTATGGATGGCACTTAGGATGACCGAGTCACAACATCATTCCATTATTTTCATGTGACTATTTGATAGTGTTTTGAGACAATAGGTCAATTCATCCATGTGCTTTATAATGTTTGGAGTCTTTGAGATGTAATTAGTGATATCTTCCTACATGTTTGACTCCTATATCCTTTATTGCACACATGCACGGCTATATTTGATTATTGCACTTGTCTATCTCATATTGGCTTGAGTGTTTCCATCTCAATTCTGTCTATACAACTTTCAATATGCGATAAAACTTGACAAGATTGGAATGCATGTAAAAACCGTTTTGGTGAGACTGTGTGTTTTTGTATAACGGGGAGGGGTTGCGAAAGGTAATCATCTATCCTTTGCGCAAAAGCCACCGTTAAAAAGGACCTAAAAAATGGAGGAATTTTAATATCCGAGGTCCAAAGAGGTTAAAAGAGCCCAAAAAATTTAAAGGCAATAACAAGCAATTCATGCCAAATATGGGCCACTTAGGTTTCACCATCAATTCTCCAAAGTTTGAGAATTTAGAAAGCCTCTATTCAAAATTATATCTGAGGGAGTTTGGTTGGAGAATATAAACGGGTTTGCACTTCCTTGAAAGTCCTGAAAAAGCATAAAAAGTTTTGAACGTTATTGGTGTAGAAATCATTTTTCGCTTTGATTTGTTGATTTGATTGAGTCAATATCTTATATTTCCATTTTTTTTACACCAAAGGAAGACTTTGAGTTCATTCGTTAGGAGTATCCGATATTCATCGTGCACATATGTCTTGTTTGTATGCATTGATCTTCCTATCGAATTATGTTCACACCCATTCATTAACGCTATCATCAACTTGGTTGCTTTGTGTTCATTCATGGTGTGATTTTGTTTGAAAGATTTTGAAAAATTCAAAAAAAAAATAGTTGTGTATTTCCTTGTGACACCCCGTCATTGCTTGTTTGCATTATTTCTCTCATTTGTCTATTTGGGGACATCATAAAAATGGGGAGAAAGAATTATCACAGTAAGGGGGAGTTTTTGAAGTGTTGAGTTGTTTATCACCAATTAGCATATTGGCATATCTGTTTATCTCATTTCAAACTCGATACGTCACTTGGTATTTTGCTTTTTCTCATGTGTGTAGGTACTACATGGATTATCATTGGATTGCACACCCTGATGAGAAATGTGTTGAGATTCCTGAAGATTCAAAGAGCAAACGTTGGAGTCTTATTCAATTGTATCTTTCCAGTTTTGGGTTCATGGAAGGGTAGATTTGTATAGGCAGTTTTAGTTGGTTGATAATTCGGATGTTTGTTTTTATGTATGTACCGGTATAGACATAGGGGGAGATTTGTAAGGACATTTTTGTCCATTATCAATTTGTTGTGTCGTACGTCGTTACACCGTTAAAGAAATTCAAAGATTCATACAGTCATCAACGGATCCGAATATCAAAAGAACAAGAGGAATCAAAGTCTGACAGGCCGGATCGGTCCGCCTGCTGAAAAGTCAGTACACCCCGGACCGCAAGCGAACCGAAGAAGCCAAAAATAAAAAGAACCGGTCCGCCTACCCGGACCGATCCGCCTCAGACCCGGACCGGTCCGCCTGGGATAAACTTCAGCAGATCGTGGTCAGATTTTCTAGGCTAAACGTTTCCTTTATAAACCCACTACGGGAAGTGGTTTTCTAAGACTTCCACACACGATTTTCAGAGTACAAAAAACTCAAGTTTTCACCTATTGAGTACCAAGACTCTAGGTTTTTTATTCACACAAATTTCCAAACACTTGTGAATCACTTTGCAACCCAGGAACGCACTTTTGTTGTTCATACCATTGTGGAGAAGACCGTTCTTCTTCTTCATTGCAGCCCTACTGGAAAGGAATAACTCCAGCCGCCGACTACAGAATCCGACACCTGAGGGTAATTCTTAGTCACTTGTATTTTCATTGTAATCCGAAATTGTACAGTTACAATATTATAATGAAAATAAATGGTTTTGCCCCTTAGGGGGATTTTTCCTCAATTGTGTGTGTTTGATTAATCTTCATGAACTACTTCTTGATTAAATCACACCTTGTTGCATGTTTAGGGTTTGTTTGAGTTAAAAGGTGTTTAATATATAATTTTCTCATTTGAATGCAAGCGCATACTCTTTTAGGTATGTACTGGGGTCTGCACCATATGGAGTCCTTACAGGAGAGGGCCTCTCTCTCTCTCTCTCTCTCTCTCTCTCTCTCTCTCTCTCTCTATGTATCTATATATATATATATATATATATATATATATATATATATATATATATATTATTTTTATAAACATTTTTTAAAATAAAACACTTTTTTCTTTTTAATAAAAAGTGATTATTAAAAAAATATCATATATAAAAACAAACCATTGACTTTAACAGTGTAGAAAAAAACTTTTATTTTAACAAAAAGAAAGTTGGCAAATTTGGGTAGGCAAAATTTTCCTTTGGTATGAGGTGAGAAAATTTTTCCACCAAAAGATGGCAAATCATGGGTGCATTTGCCATGGCAAATTGTGCCTATCAAATGCACATAAAAGTGGGCAAAACCCTCATTTGCCACTCTTTTTTGTATTTGCCATGGCAAATCATGCCTATCAAATGGCCTCTAAGGTCTTGACCATTTTCAGCCCCATCATCCTGCAAGGGCTCGAAGAAACTGATGTAAAACGCAACGGAATTAATATAAACACTCACACATATCTCTCGATACGATAGGATAATATAAATGTAATCTCAATATTTCAATAAACATATAACAATATTTGGTTCCACTAATAATTGGATGAATACTTACAGTGGGAGCGGCCTTTATTTATAGGCTCATAACCTAGAGTTCTAAAAGAATTAAAACATTAAGAGATAAATTAAAAGAGATAAATAAAAGTAAATATGATAAATCTAAAAAGCTTAGAGATATTTTAAAGATTAAAAATCAAAGAAACTCTTCCTCTCCCTATTTATCCATTCACCCCCTCGAAAAAGCTTGGGATGGGAAAAGGGTAGGATGGTGGTAGGCTAGGTTAGTGGGGTGAAGTAAGGAATGACAATCTCCGAGGTTAGAGAAGGATTGTGTCTGTGGGTTTTGTATGTTAGGTAGTTGTGTGTGTCGACTGTTTTTGCGAATGTGGTTTAGGTATGTGGTGATCGATATTGTTTGAGTGTGTTAGGGGGGGAGGATCGAAATAATTACATTAATATATATAACATAAAATTTCATAAATATATATACTAAAATACATACTACTAGTAACATACATATATATCCAGAAAAAAACCTACACACATATATAAATAATAATGCACGTATCAATAACATACTTATACATATAATAAAAAAAATAGTTATATTAGTAATAAAACATACATACATATAATACTATTAATATTACCTATATATGTATATACTACAAAATGTATGATAATAGTAATAATAACAATTTATACAGACATAATCATACTAATACATATAGTATAAACAAATAAAATACGCAGAATAACATAACAAAGTCTTTGAGCGGTGGGCGACCATGGTTCTGCTGCTACATTATAGTGGAGTGTTGGTGGAAGTAGTTGCAAGCTGGTAGTGGCAGTCATTGGGAGCATTTAATGCTCTAATACAAACTGCTAAGAGTGAGTGGGGGTTGGCAGAAAAGTGAGTGTACTTTCTACCAACCCATCAGATTGGTCCAAGGAGCCTTACTCTACTTGTTTGCCAGCATTTCTGAGCCTGACGTTTACAGAGCAAGGTGCTGGAAGCGTTTCGATGATGAGTTCTCGAGTTTCAGTCCTGCAGAGGTCTGAGGAGGTTGGCTGAGGCAGATTCCACCTTGATGAAGCTATGCTCGACTTCTGTAATCACTTCCCTCAGGTGTGGATCATTCATAGCCGCCTTGAATGGTACAACCAATCATTCATCTGGAGGACCTCGCCTCCGCCTGAGGACCACCACATCATACTCACCCACACCTCTGTCACTGCCTTGAATGGTATAACTTCACCAGCGAACCCTGCCCTTCCCACGAGGCACCTCATCAAGAAAGACACTCTGTTGCAACTAGACTCCAAGTCTACCTCAAAGTCAACGTCCTTCCTTGACGACCTGATCTCAAATAACAGTATGTCTGACCAAGAGCTGATTTCCAACGCCTTTAAGTAAGACTTTCTCACGTTCAACGCTGTCTTCTTAACAACTGGCTCCACACGCCGGAACACCTGTGCAACTCCAGACCAACCACCATCAACACAAACCTCTGGGATTCCAAAGGAGCATGACTACCTACTTTCACAAATCAAAATCAACAAAAACTGTCGAAATGCGCTGGCATAACCTTGTTCCATCGTTGTTCCAAAAATCTTCCTCGACTCCACGAGGCCAAATCATGCGAAATCGAAGCACCTACCTGGTTTGAGACCACCTTCGTGCCTGCAGCCTCTGCCTCTCCCAATCATACGAAATCTCTGACAAGCCTCGCCACCTTCATCTATGAGACGAAGCTTTTCCAACTTACTTGGGAAATCTCTCTTCCCGCTGCCTAGTAGTGGCAAAATGTGGCCCAAATAACAAAACAGTCCATATTAGCCCAAGCATCTAAAGATGGGGCCCATATTTAAAAGTTGTGAGTTAAATATGGGGCCCATATTTCAAAGCTATGAGTTAAATATGGGGCCCATATTTCAAAGCAAGAAATCAAATATGGCGCCCAATTTTAAAAGATACAAATCAAATATAATACTCATTTTAAAAAGTTATGAATAAAATATGAGTTTTTTTTATATATACCTCGAATTGTAATACTTAATTTAGTAAAAAAATAATGGGTTGGTCCAACCCATATTTGGTCCGCCCATATTTGGCCCAGCCCACATTTAACCCAACCCATATTTGGCCCAACCCACATTTAGCCCAACCCATATTTGACCCGCCCAAATTAGGCCCAACCCATAATTTTGCCAGTGCTACCGCTGCCATAAAAGAAGCTAATATCTATTGCTTATTATTAAAAATCCCCTAAGAAATTTAATATCTAGCAGTGTGATAGGTCTTTTAGATACCTTCCATATGGTCTATCTCTTGATTATATCCATTTCAGTATCAACAGTTGCATAGGAACTTCTTTTCAATGCATATCAGGGCTTTAAATGAGTTTGCTTCTTCTGTCTTCATCATCAGTATTTGTATTTGGCCTCAAATCGTACTTTAAGAAAACTTCATATATTATCCTACCAAAGAGCTCAACAAATTAAAGATTTTTATGAAAGATTTATTAGAAGAAAATTTGCAATACCAGAATCTGCTGTTCTGCAGCTGAGGTGCTTAAATTTAGTGCATCTTGTTTCTGAAAGGCTGTAAAAATCAATTTGAGACAAATTATTAGCATTCCAGAAATCAAACCCACAAAAAGAAAGACATAAAGAACCCTCATACCTGTATTGTGGTTATCCCTGTAATCCATCTGAAATTATTAACACAGTAAGACCAATAATCAGAAGCGTGGAAAAAGGCTTCGTTACAAAGTTCAAGCAGGAGGTCAAGGTATAAGATTTCTTCTGGAGAGAGAGAGAGAGAGAGAGAGAGAGAGAGAGAGAGAGAGAGAGAGAGGACATACTGGTGGTCTCGATGCCAACGCTTGCTGAAGATTCTTGTTATCATCTGAAAGTCTAGAAATCTCTTTGTCCTTCTCTTCAATCATTTTATCCGCGAGATCACGAAATGTATCATGCTCCTCCTATAAGTAAAGAAACCAATTAAAAAAAGAAGAAAACTACCCCATATTTTTCAAAGAGATAATAAAAGCATAATACCTTCAATTTTTTATACTGCAGCTTGAGGTCTTGTACTTCTTGTTGTAAATTTTCACCAGAAGACACCTTCTCCTTTTCAGCCTTCAGCGCTTCACATCTCACTGAAATATTTTTTTAACGATGATAAACTGTTGGTTAGAGCTCTAAGCTCAAAGTGTAATCACTACGGATACATAAAATGTTACATATATGTATAGATATTATATGTATATATTGCAAGGAACATAATAAGCTTTGCATGATTAATGTACATTGCCAAGTTTCTTCAACATTTTGAAGGTTCCTTTCCCATGTTTCCTTATCTGATTGGTAGCTAGAAATAGCAGAATAGAGCTTCATTTCCATGTTCTTAATCTGTTGCTCTGCCATGCTAAGAGCAGCATCTCTGAAATGAATTTGGAAAATTGAGAAGAAAAAATATTTTTAAATATTTATTCAAACCTGATCAGAGCTCTATTAAATTGAACAGCATTTCATGCAGAAAGAATGCTTGGATGTACAGCATATCAACAGAACAGTAAACCAGATTGCTATAAAAATGATGAATATAAAATGTGATGCGATCCAATGATGATTCTATAAAAATATATATATATATATATAATCCATTGGCATACATTTCCAGTAACAGTATTACCTTGCAAAAAGTTCTTTATCATGATTACCCAAAGCATCCTTCAAATCTTGGAGGGCCTTATCCCTTTCAGCAAATGCTATCAATATTTCTTTCTCAGCCTCCTAAAGGAAAAAAGGAATGTGATAAGTAGTAAATCTGATGTATTTAGATGATACAAATAATAGGTGACGTATTGTGTGAGGTCATTTATTAGTGATGTAATGGCTGAAGTATAGTCCCATGTTGTCTTTTTTGTCTATTTTTGGGTATCTTGTCTAACAAGAACATTTCTTACTACAAATATGTTGTGTAATTGCCTCATTTTGGTAGTGAATATAACTGTGAGATTGATCCTTTTTAAGTGTTTCTGTGAGTGTTATTAAAATTTTCAATGCCTGTGTGTTTTTATATCAAATTGGGATGTTCGCTCTTTGTGTGTGCTTAGTGTGTAAAAATTTGTTTTATGAACAAGTGGTAAATCAATGGCCAAGGCTCCAAATCAACCAGGATTGAAGAATTAATGTTAAGGCTCAAGTGAATGATAGAAATGATGATTAAACAGAAAAATCCCATGGGAGGCAGAATCGGTAAACTCAAAGGGGTGTTGCGACCAAACCTGATGCATAGTAGGGAGTTGAAGTAATTTGATTATAATACAACACAACAACAACATTAGAGGCCAAGGGTCCAATTGATATTTCACATTCATCTCTCAAAAATTAATGTCCTTACAAGAGGGAGGAGCCCTCTAGAGTACAATGGAATAAAGAAGAGGCTTCTAGAAGGATGATGTCATTAGCCTTCAATGGTGACATCATCAATCTAGAAGCTTCTCAAAATATCTAAAGTACAAAAATAGCCTTCAAATGCTCATGCTCCTGCATCACTCTTACCCCCATGAAAAGCTGCCATATAGTCCTATACTAGCGATTGAAGTCGAGGTCGATGCATTGCAACGTGGTCTCAGCAATCCAAATATCTTCAGCCTCCGGCCGACCATACTCTACCAGATGAGGAACCGAGAGTAGCCACCAAAAGGGGACACTACTTTAGATGCTAGGACTCCCTTAACACGATAGAAGTGAGAGCAGACAGAGATCATCAACGTTGAAAGTGGAGTGCATGCGGAATTCGGGTTCTAGATCAACCTCATAGGCATTGTCCCCACAACTGCGGATCAAAGGGAACGTGATGTGAATGAAGAATTAGGAGTTATTTTTAATATTCTTAGGATTTTATTGTATTTTGGTTATTTTCTTCTATTTCCTTTAGTTGATGTATTGTCTTTTATTAGTTGTTTGTTTAGTATTCAGAAGAAGGAAGGTTATTGGCTTTTAGAGATGTAATTGTAATTAGATTCTTAGCTTAGAGGCCAAGCAACCTCCTTAATATCAATACCCATATGTAGCCTCATTTGAAGCATTCTTCCATTTTATGAGATAGTGATTTGAGAGAGTTTAGAGAGATTTATCTTCTTGCTCTCATTTGACGTCATTTACGTCAATTGTTATCAGAGCCTAATCGGTTCTACCTGTTATTGTTGTTGTAAAAAAAACTCGTAAACAACGTTAAGGTGGGTCCAAGAAAGATGAACACCTCCGCGGAAACTCCTCACGATCAAATCTTGGCGGCTATCAACCGATTGATGGCCCGGATGGATGAGTTCGACGCGCGACTTCCTCCACCAACAACCACCTCGCACCACAACCCTCTCCTCCTCCAAATTTCGACTTATCCCCGCTACCACCCCCAAAGACACCTCGAACCACCCACCACCATTAACCCTAACCCTAGTTCCCAAAACCCCTTTACCGACGCTTCCGCAACCCATTTTATACCTTTATCCCAAAACAATCAAAACCCTAGCACCACCCCAAATTGCTGGCCGAAGAACCCAAAACCCCTCCCAAAACAAACGATTCGGCCCAGAAACCCACCGACCAGCACCGTTGAACCCTTCCGGCATATCCCCGAACCAAGCCATCACGGATCCAAAGCCAAATACCCGTGCACTAATCGGAGGTCCTTCCCAGTCCGTGGGATACCATTTACGAAGCCAATAGCATCTCGAAACCCATCCGATGGATCAAAATCAGTCTTCAACAGCAACCGGCACATCCACAGCCCCAAACCAAGGCCCGAGGCAGCCAACCTGCCTAAATGAAGGCCGTCCGGCACCAACCAAGCCTTCTGACCTCTTTCCGGCATCAAACAGCCCCGGCCAACCCCTGATTTCCAACGGCAAAAGAGTTCTAACACTGACCAAGATTTCCATCCACAATCCGGCCCTAAAAAGCCCTGTTCCAGTGGAGGAAACCCTAGGGCAGCCCTGCCATCCTTTAATCCATGGTCAGATCACCCAAACGATGGACAACGATAATTTTTGTGTTCCAGAACCGGTGTTTCTTTACCCTGACCCATCCAAGATTCACCCGAAAGTATTCAAGAACCCTTCTCCCACAAATTCAATCCAATTTCAGCCCCTTTTTACCCAACCCCCTCCTATGCTAGCCAATTACTCTTCTGCCCTAGATGGAACCCTCAAACAAATGCAAGAATAGGGTTTGGCACCAAAATCTTGGTCTTTGACGCCGGGGTAGATAATTTTTTATGATTGGCATGAGCGATATGAGGAAGAAGATGATCTTGACATAATAATTGAAGAATCTTCCTCAAATTTTCATAAAAGCATGAAGCAGTGCCATGAATAAGAAAGCCATCATGAAGCAAAAAGCCCCCCAAAGCTTCATTATGTTGTTGGCACTCGGTAAGAATATGGCCAAAATGGGAAACGGAAGCATACAAGTCTCGCCTCGTCGAACCCAAAAAACTATGGATAATGAACAAAGCGTGGCTACGGAGGCCAAAAGCATCGACTACTTGATTTTCCTTCCCTGGTTTATACCAGAGGTAGAAGGTGAAATGGTGGAGGTAGGATGTCCATTTGGCGTGTCTGTCATTAATCTAATCCTACGCTGGCTATGAAGATATCGAAAATTTGATGACGGACTCATTGTGTAGATGATAAGACTACCAAAATTTGAGTGCCTTGACGACGGCGTAGAATTCTAAATCGTCGGTCGAATAATTCAAGGCGATCCCTAAGAGTTTATGGCTAAAAAATGAAACCGATTTGCTATTTTGACTTGAAACAGCGTCAATGCCCATCTTGAAAGCATCAAAAGACAACTCGAAAATCTGGGAGAAATCTGGAACAGCCAAAACTAATGTTGTGGTCATGAGGATCTTGATGCGGCGGAATGCATGGTCTGTGGCATCGGTCCATCGGAATTCAACACTGAAGGTGGTACTCATCAAATCTGTGATCGGATCCATAACGATGTTGAACCTAGCAATGAATCGGAAATACAAGTCGGAGAGACCATGAAAACTGCGCACTTGAGAGAATGAAGTGGGGTTGGGCCAATCAACTATGGCCTGGAGGCTGGATCTTAGAGGAATCAATGTGCATGCCATTGCCGGAAATCACATAAGGTGACCGACAAAACGATAAATGGACATTTCTTTAAATGGAGATAAAATCGCTCGACTAATAGGGTTGCTAGCATGCCACGTGTGATAAGTGCTCCTCTTCCGATCTGCTGTAGTTGAGGATATTGTCAAAGCAAATTACCACAAACTTGCCAAGAAATAGATAAGGGATCTAGGTCATAACCCGCATGAAGGTAGAGGGAGCATTAGATAACCCGAAAGGCATAACGGTCCACTCATGTAAGCCATCCTTCGTTTTGAAGATGATCTTCCATCATCATCGGGCCACATCCGAATCTGATGATATTCGCTCTTCAAATCAAGTTTAGAAAATCATCGTATTCTATGTAATTGATTAAGCATATCCTGAGGCAAGGGATAGAAAAACGATGATCTTGTTGATTGCCCAGCTGGCCACTTAAATCCTCTAACTCTCATCCTTCTTTGGGGCAAGGAGGGCTGGCACAAAAAAAGGAGACATTTTTTCTGATAAGGCCCTTGTCACAAAACTCTGCCACCTGCCGTTGTAACTCCTCGTGCTCGATTAGGGACTTCCGGTAGCAAGGTAGGTTGGGAAGTGTCGTCCCTCGAACAATGACGATCGCATATTAAATGTCGCGAAGTGGGAGAAGCTCATCGGGTAAGAAGCAGATATTGGAGTAAGAGTCTAGGAGGTCTTAGATCTAGGGAAGTACATTGGCCTCGGGTGTGCCGATCGGTCTGACTAGCACATAACACAAACCACTCCCTCCTTTGGCCTCAACGATCAGATCAGTGTCAAAAATAATGAGGGCAAAGGGTCGTGAAGGACGAAGTTCATGCATTGACTTAAGCATGAATTGTTGCCCCTGGTGCTGAAATGTGTAGGTATTAGCGCGGCCATCATGTATGTTCAAACGGTCGTACTGCCAATGCATATCAAAAATTGTGCATGACACGTCATCGGCGTATAATCCGGTGAAGAATGGCACGTGACCCTATCGGCATGGGGCTAGAGAACGTCGCTTTCCAACCACCCAATGCGGCACGGCTTGGCAAGAGGATCCGTAAGGAGACCCAACTTATCAACCATCTCTTGCACAACAAGGTTGTCGTTAGCTCCTCCGTCGATGATGAAATTGCACAAATGCCCCTTGGACGTGCAAAGGGTGGAGAAAATGCTCGTCCGCAACCATACGAAATCATCGAAAGGCTCGGAGCTACCAAGAAGGGCTTGAGACATCACAAGGACGTGAGTGGCGTCCGCGAGTGAGGAGGTTCCATGGACCGCTCGTATAGGGGTAAAGGATCATGCACCAGAGAGCGGTATGTGAGGTAGAATCAGGGAAATGCCCAAAGACAGGCAACCAACATAGAGGGGGGGCGCATCTGAGTAGATTTGGTTTAAAGGGAGCTCGATTTGATCCAATGGAGGGGTCAAATTAGTCGGAGGGTGTACTCCGGCTGGAGTTTGGTCTCGAACAGTCGGGATCTGCCCTGAGCCATGATGATGACCTAGGGCATTACTGGTATTTGGAAAAACTAGGATTTTGACCCCAATCTAAGATCCGACGACAACTTGAGATTGTAAGATTCCGCAACTAGGGTTCCGACTCCCGTAATGGCTGATCATGGAGGCATAGGTGGTCCGTATGTCATCTGGGTGGCACCATCCATAGTCCCAATCGTTATTATCCAATATTAAACACCCAAGAGCAAACGACGTTATAATATCAATTTGTTGTGTAGTTGGGAGTGAAAGTGATTTGATTATATTACACAAGAACATTTGGAGGCCAAGGGACCAATTGCTACTTCTCATTCATCTCTCGAAAATAAAGTGTCCTTACAAGAGGGAGGAGCCATCTATTCATAGAGTATAGTGGAATAAAGGAGAGACTTCAATGATGACATCATCAGTCTAAAAGCTTCATATCTAATTACTGAAGTACAAAAATAGCCTTCAAATGTTCATGCTCCTGCATCAGATTTATCTCTCAGCTACAATCACAAATCCAAACGAGATTGAACCGAGTTGACAGCCACGGGATGCCAAGACTCATAACTCAGCCAATGTAAGAGAAACCAATGTCACAAGTCTTTTTTCAGAAGGTGTTGAATCTTCCATTGGTGGCTAGATGGAGCTTCTACTCACACCACGATGGTGTTGCGGAGGAGCTTGACCATCATAATTCTCCTTTGCAAACCATATATCCCTCTATCAGAGATCAAAAACTCACTAATGATTTAAGTAATAGGGATCGACAAAGGTGCTGAAACCTTAAGGGACCACAGGCCATGGAGAGAAGACAGCGGCCCGGCTAATGCCCACTAGACTACCCCGCCACTTTCAAGTACTTCAGTTATGGGCAGTTTGGTCACCAAGAGGTGGAATGCCCAAAAAAAAAGAAACGAGTGGTTCTGGTTACTACTAACCGGGTCAAGCCCAAGGTTCGATGAGACCCACTATTTGATTGCTCGAGTTGTGCAGGTCCAACCAGATTCTTACGGCATTCCCCTTTGAGCTCTTGGGTGAGCTTTTCTTGTGTGCGTCTCCCGGGGGGGGGGGGGGGGGGGGGGGGAAAGTGATGAAAATAATGGGTGACGCCATGTATGTGGTCAGCTTTTACTTATTAGTGATGGGCATGGCTGATGTATGCCTTTAGTCCATTTTTGCCTTTTTATCTATTTTAGTCTATTAAGCTATCAAGAACCTTTTCTATTATAAATATTTGAAGTAATTTTCTAAGTTTGCAATTGATTAATATTAAGAGAGATTTATCCTTTTTAGGTATTTTTGCGAGTGTTATTCAAATTTCCATTGCGCCTGTGTTTATATCATTGCTTATGAATATGAAATAATTATCCATGTTATACAATACATTCAGAACACGTACTTTTAGTGCTTCCTCCTGAGCTTTGAGCTGTTCATTGTCCCTGGCAGCTGCGAGGTCTGCATCCTTTCTTTGAAGAAGTGCGTGAGCGCGAACCTTGTAAGAAGCAAAATCACTTTCGAGGCGGTTGATCTGCAACTCAGAAAATGATTGGAGGATCTATAGGTTACTATATATATCGAAATATGAGTCGGGACAGAAATGATGATAACGATCAAACATAAATATTCAGCTAAATTAAAAAGAAGATATAGCCCGTCATCAAAGACAATATTTGCTCAATTTCTATTTCCTCCATTTTTAGCATTAATGATAAAATACCTCCTCTTTGGCAGTTACTAGTTCAGCATCTCTTGTGTTTAGCATCTGAGTTTGCACAGATAATTGTAACTCAAGCAGACCTGTGCAGAATAACAAAAAGGGGTCACATTGCGATTCCACAAATAAAAGTAATCTAATTGTTTTGTCGAAGATATGTATATACTTCTCATTTTAGCGGCTTCAATTTCAGCATGTATGCAGTTACTCTCAGAAATTTCCACCTTTCTTTTAAGTGCCTGGCAAGCAGCTTCCCAGCTCTCTTTTTCTTTCTCCTGTTCCCATTAAAATCCTTGAGTAAATCAAACTTGAGATAGTGAATGTAGTTAGCTAATTAGTAAATACCAAAGACAACTACATCAGTTGATATCCCCTCGAATCTAAATGTCAAAATTATGTTATAGTCTTACCAATGCATCATAACACCCAAATCCACCCAAATATATATACCAAAAGACTAAACATAAGCATCTATCCTGGGGAAGGTGTTTATCATCCCTGCAGATATATAAGAACTCTAAATGGAAAGTAAAGAAGCTTATCAATACTATAAGCCTCCAGTCTCAGACAGAATAGGCACTATTTGTATTTGGAAAAAGGCCACCTGTGTAGAAACTTTATCAACATTTGGAATTGAATTTGGAAAAAAAAATTAAAAAATAATGAAAACACAAAACCAACCTCTTCAGACAAATAACTTCAAAACCCAAAACTTAACCATGTAGTAGAAGAGTTTCAAGTACTCAGTCCACTTCAATGAGCTAGGGTGTAAGGAAAGCTGCTTTTACTCAAGTAATTGCTGAAGTGGGATCGTAAAAAGGTAGATAAAAAAAATGGATACTGTTAAGATTGAAATTATTATGGTATGCCTGATCTCCCACAAAAGGAACTAGGTTCAGTTAAGATCTAATAACAATGAACAATCTCTATCCAAATAACTAGAATTTAGTCACTCAGCAAATGAATTCGAATCACCCAGAAACCAATTGTTCACCACACGAATCATGCATAAAGCATTAGAATTACTGATCCCATGACATTGAATCTAATCAAAGAAAACTGTAAATGTTAACTCAATATTAAAGGCTTCAACTCGTACATGCTCGTGTTTCAGGTGAGCCAGTTCTCCTTTTAAGGTTTCCATTGAAGCCCTAAATCGTGCTGCTTCACCACTTGAAGCTGCATCCATTTCTGCGATCTTAGACTCTCTCTCTGCCAGCAATCTCTGAAAAGAAAAGAAAAAATTGCATAGTCACTAACACTTTGGTTCAGTTTATCACCCTGAATTGCAGGAGCACCCAATAAGTTCTGCAAGATAAACTATAAAGGTAATATAAAAACGTAAAAAGTAAGGATATAGAATTCGAGAACCCAAAAAAGAAATCTTATACAAGGGAAGTACATATTGAGCAGGAAGTTGGGCTTCCTTTATTCCCGAGGCATAAAGCAATAGAACCCTATAATAACTCATACCTGCAGAGAGGAGATTGTTTCTGTTGCTTTGCTTCGATCCAATAATGTATCAGCAAGTTGGGCTTCCAAACTCTCTATTTGCTGAGAAGTAGAAGACATGAAGGAAGCTAAGACACAACTAGCAAAATGCAAAATATGAAATATGAAATAATAAGCAGAACTATTTCTCAATCTTTAAACTGAGCTCCATATCTACAAGTTATTTGATTCATTTTACCTTCTGGTGTTTCAAAGAAAGTTCAGCTATTGAAGATTGCCTTTTTTCGTCTGCTGCTTGCAGTTGTCCTTGCATGTCCTCCAACATCTGCGGATGTGCAAGTTTATATTAAAAAGATATGAACATATATATATATATATATATATATATATATATAAAAAAGGGTAAGGAGGTCAAGAGTTCAAATCCTCTTGGTGCTTGCGGATTGAAGATCCAAATGTACCCTAAATCGTACACTCTAAGAGAGCCTCAAAACCCCAACGTTAAAAGTTTTTCAAATCCTGTTAGATATATTGGCCAGATAGGCTCATGAAACCTGTGGCACAACCTAGGTTTATATCCTCCAAGGGATCTCACTTCATTGGACTGAACTTCAGTGAGGATGAAGTTCCTTCATATGCCTCAATTAAACAAATGTCAGCTCTAATTCAAAGGTAGACTTAGATATTATCAAAGCAAAGACAACCCTTTAAACAGATAGTACAGTTCATTTAAAGTAACATTTGCTTTGTCAAAAGCAAATACTGCTTTGACAATAGCCTTTCCATTATACAAAGGATACTCATAAACTTTCTTAAGTGACCAACTCACTTCGCTGCTGAAAAGGTTTATAACTCTGAATTGGGATTTCCTTCTTTATTTACTCAAGAAGTTGAATCTTGACGGTAAATGAAGGTGTTGACTCTGTCCTTGTATTCCTACAATGAGATTTTATATCCTTATGAATGGGAAACCTTTGTTTTAATATTATATTATTTTTTTTTTGCAGTTCAAGGGGTCTGCGGCAGGGGGAGCCCCTCCCTCTTCTGTTCTTCATTGTGATGGAACTTCCTAGCACTGGAAATAGGGACGATTCTCCGTTTTTCACTTCCCATTTACTTTATCTTGATGATCGCATTATTATCCATAGTGCGGATGAGAATCATCTGAATTCCCTGAGGATGGTTCTTATTTGTTTTGAGGCGATGTTTGTAAGGAACATGAGGAAGTTTCAAATATTTCAGTTGGACTGATTGAGGATCTCAGGACTTTGGCAAACGTTTTTGAAAATAAATTGGCTCCTGCCCCTGTATCTATCTCCTTCTATGAGCCACCAGTCCAAAGTCATTTGGAATCCCTCTAAATAGAGGTTTGAAAGGAGACTGGTGGAATAGAAAAATATCTATTTATTGATGGGCAGTTAACTTTGATTAAAAGCACCTTGTCTAGCCTCCCCACATAATATCTCTCTATTCTTTGGCTTTCGGTGTCGGTGCCATAAGGTTGGAAGAATGCGTACTGGAAAGGCGGCGATGAGTAGTTTAGATACCACCAAGTGGGTTGGAAGGACTCTTGTCGACACCTCAGGCAGGGTGGGTTTGGGATCAAAGATATGAATATCTCAAACCAAGCCTTATTGGGCAAGTGGTTGTGGATATTCGAACTCCAATGAAGCGCAGGGTCCTTTGGGCATTCATCGATAAGGGGTGGGAAGAGTTTAGCAAGAAAAATACTTTTATTATTTTGTTGGGTTCACATCATCACCACATACATGCAAATGTCAATGAAGTACATCTTTAATGATTCAATGAAAGAAAAGGAGTTCATTTGGGAATCAAATTTCCAACTTCTTTTTGAACTTCTTCATCTAAGCATTTCCGAAATATCCCGTTTTCTTATACTCTTTTGGATTGGAGGGAAATTGTTTTGTAAGTGACTAGTTCTTCTTCATAGTTGGGCAGAACTATTATAGAATTAAAATTAAAATAAAAAAACAAGTGTTCTAATACCTGTTCTTTTTCCAGAAGTGACTGTTGCAATGCCTCGAGAGCATTCTCTTTAGGTTCCAAAGAACGGCGCAATTCTTCAATGTTGTCTCGAAGTCTAAATATCAGGTGATTGTGAAATAATTATACAAGGGGCATGTGATATTTAAAAATAAATAAAAAATCAACAATCAGAAACTTCAAATTCAAGAACATGGGGAAATGTATCGTCTAAGACACAATAATCGAGGACTAATGAATTGTCTTACTTTCTCAACATACACACATTGAAAACACTCAACTACATTTTTCTTTTTTAAAGCCACGAGGCTTAAAATATTCGAACACAATATTTTATTTTTGGTAGCATATCAGGAAATATGCCTCCTAGCACTTGTAATGACTGAATCAAAATTAGGTAATGTTCTTTCATGTACTATAGAAAACTTACTAGAGGTGTGTAGGAGTTGCTAGAGAACAAACAGTAACTAACTCAATAAAACAAGTAGTATAATCACGAAGAATCAGAGAAATGAACAATAACATTTTTATGTAAAAAGTAGCCATAATTTAAAGTTATGAGATTGTACTTATTGTTTGCACTTCGTAATTGTTGTCTCTCTCCATCCATTGCTTTCAGCGCTTCGTTAGCTTGTTGTCGTGTGCGCTCCAGCTCTTGCTGCAATGCTGACAGTTGGGATAAAGCCCGTTCTGCCTTTTCATTGACATCACGAAACTGGGCCTCAATATCGTCTTTTTCCTGAAAATGACAATCTCCATACACCAATTGAACTTAATACACAAACAAGAGCACTTCTTCCTTTTATAAAATAATCAAAGGTCAATAAATTACAGCCAAATTATATGAGAACGTATATGAAACTGCGTAAAACTTTATTGCTCCACAAAGGTGAAACGTGAAATTATACAAATGATGATATTCTTACCAGCATTTCTCTGTTTATTCACGCACTCATGAATACATAAATAACATAACCAAGTAATCATATCAAATGAATAAAAAAATTCCATCTCAAGATCTAATTCCAAAGAACAAATCCAAAAAATAGTAAAATGGTTTCAGTCATGTATTTATAAAAAATATGCTTCCATATACTCTAAAGGAGTCCTGAATATGTATAATTTTAATTAATTGAATATTTTAAAAATAATAATAAACATGTATCTACAATGAAAACACAACAAACTATTTTCTATATGCTTGTCTAATTACTTTGTGATGGACTGAGTGCATTGATAAGGATTTATGAAGAGCTAATCAATGAAGAGGCCTAACATCCTTGTTTTCTACTGTGTACTGGAGTTAGCTATCTCAACCTACCTGAGGGAAAAAATAGACTGGCTTATATCACTAAATCCATAACATTTCCCAATCATGTTAAACTAACCTAGTAGACCTCTCCATGACAGCTTTATAAACTGAATCCAAGTCATGCCGATTATATCAGGCATAATTAACAAAAAATAGAGAATATGATCAATTCATTTCGTTGAATGCTTAAGACTGTGGGAACATGTAGTGATAGTGGCGAAAAGGTTTGCAAATCAGCAGGTTACAATTCATTTACAAAAATAATACTTTTTTATGCGCATTCAACAACGACAAAAAAAAAAAAAAAAAGGAGAAGCACAAGAGAACAAGGACAAGTTGTCCCTGAAACTCACAATACCGCCCGAAGCGGGGGGGACCCCTCACAGCCCAAATGACAACACCTTGCAAATGGGCTTATAGATTTTCTCAAGCCTCTTGATACCACTGCACAAGCTTCTTTTGAACAAGGGTAATGAATGAGGCATTAAAGCTTCTCCCCAACTGACCACGGGAATGGAACTCATAGAAAACTACCATCATGTTCTACCTGACAGAAAGCCAGCATTCATGAAAAAAAGGCATAGTAAAACCGTCTGGACCTGGATCTTTGTTCCCACTCAAAGTTTCTGTCAGTGCCTGGCCGCCCGGTCTACTCACAATCATTCCATGAAATGATGTCAAACTCACTCCATCCATGGAGGATCTCCACTCCTCCTGTAGAGACCCTCGTATAACTGACCGATGGGTCTCCTAACACCCACATCCTCTGTAAAAAGGGTATCCTCAACGACCACCGTACCAATGTGATTACTTCTGCGGTGGGAAATGGTTACTCCTTGGAAGAACTTTGTACTCTTATCACTCTCTAACCTAAAAAGTGCACAATTTCTGTCGCCAACTGATTTTCTCCTCTATCGAGGATTGCAGCAAGTCTCTTGCAATCCAGAACCTACCCAACTGAGATAATTTCACCCTTTCGCACATTAATATCGAACCCTAAAGCTGCCTCAAAATACATCAAAGAGCAATCTCAAGTGCCACATCTCGTCATCATCATGTTCAAATCTAAACAACTTCTTGTGGTGGAGACATATATTTGTCCTCCACCTACTTACATATGGTAGCCATGGACTTCTCAGGCATAACGTAGTACGCCACATTTTGAGCTAGATGTAACCCAATCATTATCCGGCATACACCCAAGTCCGCAATGCCTTTCAACGCCTTTATTCAGACCTCGTTGAATTAACTCATCCCTCGTTTGACATTGACACACATCAAAATCTATGGTTGGCCATACATTGTCCGCATCAAACTATATCATTGACACCTTTACAACCTTAGAAGTAGAGATATTCCTTCCACAATCAGCTCCCGTTACCAAATAACAGGACTAAACCCAGTATTCAACTTCAAAATTGTATCATACACCATGGATGCACACAAAGCAATAGCCTTACATATCAAAGCTTTGATGCTAATTTTTGCGCGGATACTCAGTATTCAATCAATGTGATCAATGCATACCCAATGGCCACACAATAAACCCAAGTGAAAACCAAAAGAAAAATCAATTTAATACGAAGTAAAGGAGATAGAATAAAAATACAAGCAAAAAACAAGATTTACATGGTTCTGCAAGTTTTGTACATACCATGGATGTTGAGCCCTTCCCTTGGGATCAATCCAATAAGCCTCTGCCAGCAGACCTTGTAATTGGCCCAATCGATCCCAAAAATTTGAGCCAAAACTCACATTCAGGACTCGTCCAGATAGAAAAAGGGGCTAATGGCCAAAAAAGGAGAACTTCTACAGTTAAAAATTAAATCAAGCTATTCTAGTTTGGATCACAAAAGCTCTATTCTTATCAAAAGACACTTATGTTTTAAATTTGTAACCTTTATTGTTACCAATAAAAAAAATATAAATAATAGTCTGAGCTCGTTCATTAGCCGAAACAAATAGAACTTGAGCTCATAATTCAAGCTCAATTCTGAAGAACGATAAACTGTGAAAGAAATGATGAAGACCCTTCAACTCTTTTCATAAATTGAGGTCTAATTTTTGTTTTGATAACAGAAGTAACTCCTGTAATCTTGAAGGCTTGAAGTTCTGCGTAGACATTTCATTCTATTTCACTTTCTGTGAGCCTCCCTACAAGCTCAAGAGGAAGTTAACAGACTATACTTGATGGAAATGGGCTCTATTTTAGAGCTTTATTAGTCATTTTATTTTATTTTCTTTTATTATTTGTATTTTTCTTTCTTTTGCTTTATTATTTAGAGGTAAGGAGTAGTAATGGCATTTTTGTAATTAGTGCCTTAGCTTGGAGCCTAAGCTACACCTCCCCTTTAAATACCCACTTGTAAGCCTCATTTGAGGTAGATTTGAATTTTGAAAATAGAAAAGAGTGTTTCTCTCCCTAAAGTGGTTTTTAGATAATTTTCAGGAGCCTTTTGACGGTGGTTTACGTCAAATTGGTATCAGAGCGAGTGAACCTCCACACTGGTGTTAGTGTATCGGTGTATTTTTTTTATCAAAATCGTTCACTACTCTTCAATGGCTCCCAAAAGATCCAAACAACAACAAGGTGAGATTCTAGAGTTGAAACAACAAATGGCGGAGTTGCAACAACAAATGGCCCAACTCTTTACTAACCTAGGGCTAAAACCTCACCCTCCAACCCCTATGGTTGTCCCAACCCAAGAAGAACCACAAACCCTAGCGCCCCCCCCCCCCCCCCCTAACCCAAACCCTAGCTTCCGCCCGGATGCCTCAGCCTTACCCCGCCACCATCGGACCCCAAAAACCCTCTATTCCACCCCATACCCAGCCCTACCTGCTACCCCAACAACAAAAAAAAACTAATCGTGGCCCTAACCCCTACGCCCCACCCCACCTACCGACCACCCCACTGGAGAAAAAAACACTGCCGACAACAACCCCCAACCCCAAATTGATCCCGTAAACCTAGGGTTTTGCCCTAGGCCTACTCGGAAACCCCCTGGGCTGCCTTCCCAACCCCAAACCCTTCTACCCGCTTCCAAACATTGGTTTTTGACGCGGGTGGAATTTTCTAGGACTTGATTGGGTGAAGAAGTGAGGAGAAGAAGAAATAAAGACCAAGATTTGAGGGATAAACACTCCTCAAGTTTCAAGAATTATTTTTGGGTCCCCACAATTTTTTTTTTTTTACACAATTTTTCAAATTTCCCCACGAATCCCCACATTTTGAACGCTCGAGGACGAGCTTAGTTTTAAGAGGGGGAGAGTGATGGAAATGGGCTCTATTTTAGGGTTTTATTAGTCATTTTATTTTATTATTTGTATTTTTCTTTCTTTTGGTTTATTATTTAAAGGTAAGGAGTAGTAATGACATTTTTTGTAATTAGTGCCTTAGCTTGGAGCCTAAGCTACTACTCCCCTTTAAATACCCACTTGTAAGCCTCATTTGAGGTAGACTTGAATTTTGAAATAGAGAAGAGTATTTCTCTCACTAAAGTGGTGTTTAGATAATTTTTAGGAGCCTTTTGATGGGTGGTTTACGTCAATACTACAATAGATTTTCAGACAATTTCTAAACTTAAAACATTTACGTATTGCTGCTATCTGAAATTGATTAGATATTTGAAACCCCATACATCTGTGCTTGTTTGACTCGAATCGTATTTTCCTCCTTACTTTTGTGAAATTCATATGTCAATCACATGGGCTTGAACTACAAAACACATCATCATGACAAGTCTGGTGCCCCAAGTTGCAAACAAGTTACCATCTTACCATACCTATTCAATATCAAAACGAACAAACCAACCATATATGTTAACCTACGAACAAACCAACCATATGGTAACCTATAAACAAACAAACCATATGGTAACCTACAACACTGCTTCAATTACAAATTTAAACATCCACGCCATGCTATTATACAGACTACAATTTTGAATTTTATACCGAATAATTAATATACATTAAATATATACCCATCAGTTTATTAACATCTTACGGGGATAGTAAAAAGCATTTGTACCTAGGAAGGTTCCCTTTGATGAATAAGTGCAAATTCAGGGCAGCTACATTTCCTAAATTTCTAGCACAATAGTTCATAAAAATCGATGCAGTAAACAAGTCTCTCAATGATTAATGTGCTTGGATATCGGACAGAGCAGAAACTTTCATAAACATAAAAGCACCTAAAAGACGTAGCCAACGCATAATTATAAATCAGATCACCGATTTAGAATTCAACAATAGCATTAACATTACTGCACCTATATCAAAAAAAATTTAACCAAACAGTGACATGTGACATTATAAAACACATGAAACAGTATCAAACAGTGAAAAACTTGAGGTTAGAAGAACCCAGAGATAGAGATAGAGTTACCTTTTGAACCTCTTGAATACGCTGTTTTGCTCGTTTGTGAAGCCTATTAAACTTGGAATCAAGCTCAGAGTACTTCTCGTCGCGCTCTTTTATTTGTTGATCCATATTCTGTTGAGCTACGCAAATAAACCATGAAATATATTTAGACTATATTAAACACAAAGTTTCAAAAAAAAAGGAAAAAGACTTCGTGAAACTGCAAGGGTTGGAGCAACTAAATCTACAAGTGCTTGGATATTAAACAAATGTCAAAACATAGACAGGAAAACTACAACCTTCCGTAAGTTTAGCAGAAAGCTCTTGGGCCTTTGCATCAGCCTCTGAGTACTCAGCTCGAAGATGCTTTAAAGCCTCCTCTGCAGCACCTCGAGTTTGTCTTTCTTCTGATAGCTCTCTATTTAAAGAATCTATATTTTCACGAAGCTCCTTCACATCATCGCTTGCCCCACCATCTTGTTCAATTGCTTTTGTTTGTTGGTAAGACCCAACGGAAACTGTGTGGAGACTTTTCAAGTCCTCAAAGTGAGACTTCAAATATTCATTCTGAAACTTGAACTCTACAACCATTTGTACAAGTTGATCGTGAGTTTCGATAGTATATGCGTCACTGTCATGTAACTCACTCTCCTCGTCTTTATCTCCATCACTCTCGTGATTATTTTCAATCAAATTGTCAGGTTTTGCAGCATCTTCTACATGATTTTCCAGCACCTCGCTAATATCATCTCCCTTAGTCGACATTGTTTCAATCTCTAAAATAATGCCGTGACTTTTTCTTCTTGTGTAAGTAATAGCCGCTCTTCTTACATCAACTGGAAACTGAACTCAACTCAACTCAACAAAGCCTGTCTGCTAACTGGAAACTGTACAAGTAAACAAATAGAACAAGAACAAAATAAAAGAAACATTAGTTAATGATAAAAATAAACTGCTCATATATCACAATGCAAAAGGTTTAAAAAACTACTAAATATTTAACTATTAATAAAGCAAACAACTAAGAGTTATTTGCGTATCAACATGATGAAGTTTCTAGAGTTCACTATATACTAATAATCAGAAATTTTGTCAATTTAAAAATAGTAAAGGAGTAGAATCTTCATAATCACGACATCATACCAGCTTCTTGTCACTATGTGGTTGCAAATTAAGTCAAATGGTTATGGTTCTCACGCTTGAGTGGAATCTTTTTGTGTCCTTCTCCAATTTTCACATATAACTACAAAATATAAAAATGTGTACCTAGTTATTTTTTTGTTTCGTCGTGGGTGGGGAGACTTCTGTAACTCGAGGACACAATGTATACACGCAAACAAGGCTCCACAAAACAGCTCAACAAACAAGATAAGCTATACTCTCATTGAAAGGGGCCCCAAGATATCTACAAAAGGCAAAACATGGGACGGATACTCCTCTCTGCACCAAAAGAATAAGAGATACTCTGCAGCTTGCGAACCGGAAGCTCTACCTCCTCAAAGCAGCACCTATTCTTCTCCTTCCAAATAGTCCACGGAACTCAAATGCACACATCACATGCATCACATTCAACAGAAGCCTAACATCCTTCCTCATCTGACATCCCCTCCAAGCTAAGAGCATCTCTGAAACTTTCTTTGCATCACCCAACTCGTGCCACAGCAAAAAAAAAAATGACCGACCACAATGACATATGAACATCACAATGGAGCAAAAGATGACAATATTTGCTGTGTAAAGTTCGGCTTGCAAAAGTAAAATCAAATCATCAATTCTTGTAGAATATAATTTTGGTTTACAGTTTAGGCTGGAGTTGGTCACACCTTCGGTAGGATTGTAGGATAATATTTTAGCTGGTCTACCATGACTACAAAAAATGGTTTGGTTTCGACTTATTGTGCTAGTACACTTTGTGTGTCTTTAACGGGACCAATTTGAGATAATTGTATTTATTGACTATATAAGCTTATTCGCATCTTATGATTATTAGAAGTGCTTTAGCTATTAATCCGGATCTAATTGAAGGGACACGTGCATTGATTATCATTAATTTGACCTACTGGGTAAGATTCATTTATGAATTAACAAGATTTGTAATTGGTTAATGGTGATCAGCATATGGTGAAAGTTAATTGTGGATGGGATCCATGTCTCAATATAGAGATTGATGATATCCCTTTGATGTAGCTTATAAGATTTGATTATGTCAAACCAAGACGGTGGATTTAATTATCCAACATATCAAGTAAGTTAAGCAGACAGTCTCATGGAATTAAGAAGAAGTCGATTATATATATTCTCAGTAATTTAATTTAATCGACAAGTATCTGTAATATGTAAGGGGAGATTATTAAAAATTTAATAACAATGAGCTAAAAATTATAATTTTGAGATAATGGACTAGAGTGCAATAATTGTTCTTTAGTGGAATGAATAATAATTTATATAATTATGGAATTAAGTATTGAGTTTAATTAGGATTCTTAATTATATTGGACGCAAGTCTCTAATTCTTCTTGGGGGTCTCGGATTAGCCTATATAAGCACTCAGTGTCCTGATTGTGTATGGGATCATTATATATGAGAAAGGTACATAAGGAGAGGGAAGATTATTCTCTTTGGTGACCATACATAAATTGCGTGTTTTGGATTGAAAGAAATAGCATGGAAGATCTCGAGGTCTCTTTTACAGTCTACCTTGTCGAAGGCATATCTCATACCGTCACTTGAAAATGGGCTGAAACTGTTCTAGAGATTCCAGGGACCAAAAATTACAAGAACTCATGAAAGATCTCGTTTTGAGGTCGTGAAGGTTTTCCGGAAAAATAATAATTTTGTTTTCATAACAGCCACAAGCCAAATTCGTGGCATTTTATATTGCGACATGAAAGTGATCATAATTTTTCCATTTCAACTCGGATCGAGTTGATATTTACGAAGACATTTGCATCCAAAAAAACTACTCCAGGCCTATTTAAGGTCGTTAAGGTCACCCAAAAATTAGTTGTTTGTTCATGATCAGTGAACACGGTGGTAGTTTTGAGTTTTTAATGATTCAAGCCAAGCCAAAAAGAATCGCAAAGGTATGAGATATTTAATCTCCTCTTTAGATTCACCAAAATATAATTTTTGAAAAACTATAATTATATAAATCACACTAATCACGTAATAAATTACCTAATAAAAAGGACTCAGAGCTTATCCCTGCAACAAGACTTCACAATATCCACCACCTCTTCATCCGAGGACTACCTCTCTAATTAGTCCCTCTCCTCTACCAAGCTAGCTTAGAGGTGAAGGTTCTCCAATATCAACCTCAATTCAAACTCCTTTATGAACAACTTTTCATAAAATTGAGCAATGCCTCTCGTCACATCCTCCTCTATTGATAACTGTGTGTCATCTATTATAATAATTGTATAGCATTTCCCCAACGGAGGGCATTGGCAATACGTTAAAAAAATTAGCTTTATGATCCCCATCCTTGAGCAAAAGAGTGTATAGTTAATATCCTCATCCAGAAGATTTGTAAAACTTCAGCGCGAAGCTCATCCCTTCTCAATCTATAGATTTTTGAAAGATGACATACTCCCCTTATAATAACCCGTTATTTTGACTCAATAAATAAATAATGATTTAAATCAATTAAGAAAACACCTGAATTTTTAATTTTGGGAAATTAAAGTATTTATGTGTCATTATGTTAAATTAAATTTATGGAATGAGTTTATGAAATTTATAGAAGTGAAATTATAACGCATATAGAAGTCAAATTGAAGTTCTAACAATATTATAATTTTTAATTAGTTTAACTGCTAATTAGATTAAGTGTTAATATTTTAATGTGATGATTTAATTGGTTAAGTGATTATTATGGTAAGGCCATGTTTAAGGATTGGGACACCGATTTGGTTCGATTTATCAGTTTTTCCGGTTCCGTTGCACACCCCTAGCACAGGGTACCTTTGTCCATTGTCTCAAACAGAGATCTCACTTTCATATCTTGCTTTTGGGGAAGTTTTCAAGAGGTTATGGGGATTTGGTTGCACTAGAATACGTCGTACCATCCTCATACAAATGGGTAGACGAAGAGAGTGAACCAGATTTTAGAGGATATGCTTCGGGCATGCGCATTGAACTTTAAGGGTAGTTGGGAGACGCACTTACCTTTGGTTGAGTTCACTGACAACATTTATCAGAAATCGATTAGTATGGCACCTTATGAGACGTTGTATGGGCGACCGTGTAGATCACCGGAGTGTTGGCTAGAACCGAGGGAGAGTAGCTTGTTGGGGCCCGAGCTTGTTCAGGAGACCACGAAGAAGATCAAGATGATTTGGGAGCGAATCAAGACAACCAGAGTAGGTAAAAGAGTTACGTGGATTTGGACTAGAACGATGTTGAGTTCCAAATGGGAGATCATGTACTTCTCAAAGTATCACCCATGAAGGGGTGATGCATTTTGGGAAGAATGGAAAATTGGCTCCGAGGTATGTTGGGCCATTTATGATCACGATCATGTAGGGTCGCTCGCTTATCGTTTAGCGCTTCCAGACCATCTAGCTTGGGTTCACAATGTGTTCCATGTATCTATGCTTCATAAATTCTCGCAGGCTAAGGCTCCGTACCAGCATATTGACTTAGAAAATATCTAGTTAGATGTCGATATCTCGTACACTGAGGAGGAGTTCATATCTTTAGATCGTAGGGTCCAAATTTTTAAAACGAAGGAGATACCGTTAGTCCATGTTTAATGGGGTCACCATAGTGAGAATGAGTCCACTTGGGAGTGAGAGGATACGATAAGACAGTAGATACCGCATTTATTTTAAGGTAGGCATGTAATTTCTGTGAATTCCGATGACGAAATTTTTTTTATTAGAGGGGAAGAATGTAATACCCTATTATTTTTAATGACTTAATAAATGAAAAATCATTTAAATCAAATAAGAAAATACTCGAGTTTTTAATTTAGAGAAATTAAAGTATTTATGTGTCATTATGTTAAATTAAATTTAAGGAATGACTTCATGAAATTTATAGAAATGAAATTATAAAGTATATAGAAGTCAAATTGAAGTTTTAACGTTATTATAATTTTTAATTGGTTTAATTGCTAATTATATTAAGTGTTAATATTTTAATGTGATGATTTAATTGGTTAAGTGATTATTATGATGGGACAATAAGAAATTGGAATTTGGGTTATATAGCAGCTTGGGCATTTTAAGGATTAGGCTGTAAAGAAATTTATTTGGATTGGGTCGTAAGGAAAACCGAATTGGCGGTTGATTTGTGGGTATGAAAACAAATTTGCCACTGGGGTTTTATTTTCTATTTGGACCGCATGAGGCCCAAATTGTTTGGTTTTAATATAGGTCTGGCGGCTGGGTGATTAACAGAAAGAGGGGCTTAATTGTTGGTGGATAAATTGCAGCGCATGACACGGTTTGAGGTTTGGGTATAAGGGGTTTAAAGGCACTAGGATGTAAGGGCATATGTTTGGTGGTTTGATATAAGGTTAGCGGCTGGGATAAATTCTTGGTGTGTTTTAACTTTTGGAAGTTTGAGCTGAGAGTTTTTTACCAGCGCTAAATTTTAGAAGGGGGGTTGGTAATTATCAGCTAGGCTGTTAGGGCAACAGTTGGCAATTGAGGCTAGGAAATAAAGGAGAAGGCGGGTAAGTGTAGGGTTAGCAGCGCTGGAATTTAGGAAGGGGGTCAACCACTCTCATTTTATTCTCCAATCATTGGCGCAATAACCAGCAATCCTCTCTCTCTCGATCATTTTTAGAATTATTACCCACTACTCTTTAATCTTTCACTCATTAATTACAGCCCGCAACCCAGACTTAGTATAAATTACTAAACAAACCTTAGCTCCTATAAATTTTAAAAAGAGGGTTTTAAATTTATAAAAAGGGGGTTTTAAGAGGGCCTTCAAGGACCATTTTCAAGGGCCAATCGAGGGGTTTTCTTCACCAACAAGGAACGCAATTTTTAGGACGCGCTTTTGATGCAAGTGGCTTTCTACTACTCTCCTTTTATATGTGTATTTGTTAAATTCACCTAAGTTAAATTTTAGTGTTAAAATTAATTAACAACCTGTAGGAAATTGCATATTCCTGAATTATGATTATATTAGGTGCATTTAAATAGTCTCATATACTCAAAAATATATTTTGAGCCCTAATAATTTGTGGAAAATTTATTATAAGCCCCACCACATGAGAATGACATTTTAGGGTTGGACCCCATTTGTAAAAATTGACAAATTGAAATTTGATAATAGATAAAACGGACTTAATTTAGAATTAATAGATTCTAAAATTATACATGCTTAGTAGGGTTGTACCTTATGCTTCAAGAGTAGTACTTTCGACACGTATGTCTTAATTTAATGAGATTTGTTACAAGGACCTTATTCATGCTATAAGAACCAATGTAAATACATTATAAATAACTTGGAATACTAGATGCACATTAATGGACGCTTTGTTGTGTAACACCTCCTTGTGAGATATTTACGTGTTCCTTTTGTGCAAGAACACCACATGAGACTTACTTGAGACCTCATTGTTGTTGATATCCATTTTGTCATGTAGACAATATAAGGAGTACGGGATAATTGTTGGTTGTTGGTTTGGTTGTTGGTTTGGTTGTTGGATAGTAGTGTTGGACAGTTGGGTTAATTGCACACGTAGATATTTAAATTCTTGTCTTACTCGCTCAGAATAAACCTTACTTAAATTGTCTTAACAATTACTTTATTTAAACGGAAGTGCATCGAGGGGTTCCTTGTTTGGATTTCACTTGGGTGAGACGTCCCACGCACGGAGTTTGGAGACGAGTAGGAGTGATGACTGAAATCTTTAACAAAATTAATATACTTTCAATTTAATGCTTTACTTTACGAGGAATCTGATGTGAATCTATGAATGCAGAAGCGTTATTATTACAACTACACAACAACAACAACAAATAAAACTAAACTAAGGAAATAGGTTTCTTTCTCTCTCTATGTTCTCTTTCTCAATATTCAAGTGTAAATACAAATGAATGCCAAGGGCTTATTTACAGAAGAAAAATTACTTGGTAACCAAGTAATGACCCAAAAGACTAAAAAGGACAACTAATAACTAAAAATGACTAAGTAGTCCCAAATATGCTTGGAGACCAATTAAAGACTAAAAATAATCGGAAATGACAATATTACCCTAAATTACAATACAAAACAAAAGATAGTCTTCTCCCAGGAGCACAACCTCGCTACGTATCACAAAACACATCATTCTCCCCGTCTTCGAAAAGCTCGTCCTCGAGCGTATAAAGTGACTCATCAATGCCACATGATATAATCCTCAAAATTTCGGACCCCAATTAAAATCAACCAAAAGTGGGCTGCCCAAACTTTAATTAGTCCCGTGCGTATGAATCTCATTAATAATGGGTCTAATATACCCAAATCCCAGCAATGTTCCCTACAAAATCCGAACAACCAAAAATTGACAATCATATCCACCTTTTCTACACCATGAACACATAGTTGCAACTTGGCTTGGTGGACCCTTGAATCTGATCGGACGGTAACTCCGGCGACCGCACATTTGCAAGTGTGATGGCGAAACAAGCGAACTGAAGGCGGCGACATTCCAGAAAGCCGGACCCAAAAATGACAAATAGTCGGAAATGGATCCCAAGTGGGACGCATTTTTCATGGAAGTCTTGAGTTGTGTCAAAAATAGGCCATTAAACCAATTTTAACTGGATTTGAGGTCAAATAAGGGATTGGGGATCGGGTCAAAATAGGGCAGGTCCGCTTTTTATCGAGTCTAAATGTGGTTGGGTATGGATGAGTGGAAAAAGGGTTAAAAGAGGGTCAGATTAGGGTAAAACTTGGATGTTAGGATTTGGGGTTTGGGGGTGGTGGGGTTAGGTTTAGGGCTATAGAGGAGGGTGGGGGAGTGTTTAAGAGGGTGAGGAAGAAGATGGGGTTGCATTTCGAAGTATAGTGGTGGTTGTGTGGCGACAGAAGGTGGTGATGGTGGAAGAAGTTGAGGTGATAGAGGGTGGAAAAGTGGAGCCTAAAAAGGGTTGGTATCCCCTCAATTAGCGGTGATGGAATCTAGGGTTTCCATCCACCCGATTCCTATTTAGACATTTATCAATCTAACAATTGAAGGGTTGTCCGAGTTGGAACCACAACTCAATATCGACTTTACGCACCAATTTGATGTGAATCTATGAATGCGAAAGCGTTATCATTACAATTACTATAACAATTACTAACTACACAACACCAACAACAAATAAAACTAAACTAAGGAAATAGGTTTCTTTCCTATGAAGCACGGACTCGACACGTAATACGTGTTTCGACACGACACGCGACACGTGATTTTTTCAAAAACTAGGATACGACACGCTAGGATACGTATAATATATAATATGTTAAAATATATAATATATATTTAAATATATATATTAATGAAATAAAATAGATTTTTTTCCATAAAATACATTATTAGAGCATTCTTAACATGAAATTAAGAAAATGGACCATATAAAACAAAATTCAAACACACTTTAACATTAAAAATCATAAATAAGGCAAAATCATAATCGCACAAGGAAAAAAAAAAAAAAATGTCCTTTTTACGTGTCGGCAGCGTGTCCAAATATGTTCCAACGTGTCCCAGCGTGTCGAAGTGTGTCGCGTGTCGGACTCGTGGCTTTCGGGAGAGTGTCGGTGCTTCATAGTTTCTTTCTCTCTATATATTATCTTTCTCAATATTCAAGTGTAATTACAAATAAATACCAAGGGCCTATTTATAGGAGAAAAATTACTTGGTAACCAAGTAATTACCCAAAAGGCTAAAAACGACAACTATTAACTAAAAATGACTAATTAGCCCAAAAAATGCTTGGAGACCAATTAAAGACTACAAATATAAAGAAATGACAATATTACCTTCAACTAAAATACAAAATAAAATATAGTCTTCTCCCAGGAGCACAACCACGCGCTACGTATCACAAAACACATCAGAATCACTTGTAAGATGATTATTCTTTTAGCTCCGTATGAAAAGGACTAAAACATATTAATGGCTATGAATGATAATGACCCAAGGGTGCAGTAATTGGGTAATGAGTTTATAGCGCGGAGTGAATAAAGACGTGTTACATGGTGAATGTCATTGATAAATGAACATGTGAAACAGAAATGAATGGGTGGGCGCTGAAAAGGGACACCCCTATGTTGTGAAATGTAAAATTCTGGCCATACGAATAAAAGGTGGCTACGAGATGTGTAATGGACTGTTTATTTATCATACGTGTTGAAATTACAACCATGCGAATACTAAGTGGAGTTAGGACGTGTAATGTGATATTTGATGAGCACGATTTAGTATGATATATTATTTCGGCGCTATGTAGCAGGGTGGTTCCGGCGCTGCGAAACAGGCGATCGAAGTTTACGTGACGGTTTAATTTGGCATCCTGGATGGTTATTAAGATGGCCGAGAGGAAGGGGCGCATGTCAGTTACGTATTATTTAATTAATGAGAATAATGAAATAAATAATATGAATTGAGATAATTCTATTACATGGTGAGGCTACGTTTTATGAATTGCGTCGTTCTTTTGAACTATATATAAACTGTGATTTTATCATCTACTAATATAACTGTGTTAAGTGGCGTAGTTAAGTTACTTACTAGGATTTTGACCCATCTCTTTTACATGGGCTTCAGGTGCAAGGGTTAGACTTCCCACTTAGCCTCCTTGTTCCAGTTGCAATTACTACTACTCTCTCATTTCGAATTCCAACTACAGGGAGGATGTGGTTCCTATTTCATTTAGTTTGTCATTTTTACATTTTAGCCTAGTTCATTTGAGAATTCTAGTCTATATGTTGGAATTTAGTTGGCTTGTATTATTCAGCCACTTATTTGGGATTGTATTGAGGTATTGTTGTTTAGACATTATTGTATCTCTTTCATGGACTATGGACATTTTATTGTGAGTTTACATTGAGGATTTTCATATCGCTTCCATATTACTTGTCTATTATTTCGTTTGTTCTTCCCATGCTGAGAATGGTATTATATTGTTTTAATATCATGTGTGATTTTATATTTAGACTTGATCAACCTAAGTGTTTAATTACACGAGATATCACACCCCTACCTATCAATTCCCTTAATCTCCTTTAAACCTTAAGCGATATAGAATTAGACATTCCCAAACATCTCCTTACTCCACTTCGTATTTATAAGCATCTTAATCTTCTTCGCTAATTTAAAGTTGGTTATCCTACGACCTGGAACCCACTCCACAATTCCAGCACTCTCGAAAAAAGTCATGATCAAACCACATATTCTTATCATTGAACATCATCCTCTCATTAAAAACATCCCCGTAATCCAAAAGCAACAAGATATGTAGGGCTGACACACATTCGAGAAAGCTTTTTCCCAATTAGGAGAAACCAGTATGCAATTGATCCTCGATAATAATGGCCTCTATTTATAGCAGCAGAAGATCTATAGGGCCATTTCGAAGATAAAATTTGAAAACTACATAATAGCCCTATTCAACCTAGTGCAATCCACTATCTCCGATGGGAATTGATCCACATTGAATTTCCCATCGATACAACATGGCATAAGAGCCACACACCCCTACCAAATCTTGCCAACTTGTATGCATCAACCACCGACTCGTATACACCATAAAAGATTAACAACTTCCGGTCAGAAACATTTTTGGACGAGCAAGATAATGATTACACCCCCGAAAATTATCCATCTTCTCCACTACCCTATTATCCCACATAATGACAATAGCCCTTGACCTTCCGCAAGCATCGAATGGGCTCCACCTCCCCCACAAACTCTTAGTGGTCCTATCAAAAATACCCCATGTCTTTGTACCCTAAAGACGTGCCACAACCACTCTCTATTTTCCAAGAAAAAATCTAACCACCACACATTCATCCAAATCGTTCAAGCCTCACATTCCAAATTATGATACGTTGATGAATTAAATATCCTTCAAGCAATGTAATCCCTTCACCGCCTTCTCTTTCCTTCTCAACCCACATTCCCTTCCCTCCTAGCATTATAGGTGATTGAACAAACCACTTTTCCCAACTCCATATCCATCGTTGTCCTTGAGATTTCACAATTTGTTTATCGGCCCTTTTCCACCTACATTCTATTGGCTTAAAAAGTTGGAATGCTTTATTTTCATTATCAACATATGAAAGGCCCAAAAACTGGATGAAACCTCAAATTGTAGCCACTAGCTCGATTCACTTGAAGGGGCCCAACTTCAGTCCCCCACCCCAGTTGAGCCCGCCAATTCCGCTCCTTTGCAATTAAAAATTTCCTAACATAAATCTCACCATCAACTACCCTCACATCTTTCCCTTAATACTCGACCTGCGGACGAGCAGCCTGCCCAACGAGTCCCAAGACCCTTCATCAGTCCCATCATCAAGAACACAAATTGCCCCTCTTGATTTCATGCTTCGATTCCTCAAGCATCATCGGTACCCCAAACGAGCTTAAATGGGAACCTTGCACAAATCCTCAGCCAAGACCTTGCACTCCGCCGATTCACTTGAGTTGCCACATTCACATCGTCAATTCACCATCGAAAAAAGGAAAAAAAACGTTGATTGTTCTTGAACAAAAAACTACCCTGCTTCACATAGCCTCTTGTTCGGGCTCCATCGACGAAATTGTTGTGTTATTGCATAACGTTGGTGGACAATCCAGATCCTCTTTAAATAAACCACCATATCCCAAAGGTCCTACTAAATTAGTCACGAAAACTTTGGCCAAACCACGTAACTTCTCCTTGGGCCAGAAGTAAAAAAGCAGCATAAACCCAACATTTCTACCATACAACGCCCATTGCTCGTTGTGCACCGCCGCAGCCTCTTTCCCATTAGGCTTGGGATATATACCCACCCTTGGTCTAGCCTCCTCATCCTTCCCCAAAATTGGCTTAGTAGATATCGCACCAAAAAGCAACTTACTCCTCTCATTTTTTAAATTTAAAGGTCGACAATCCCGTGTGTCTGCCTTATCCCCAACCACAAGCGAGCCTTCACATGTATTTTACTTCCAACTCCGATCATATCCCTTGTGTGTATCCTCCATGCACTTTTCCCTTCCTTCTCCCTACCTTCTTTCTACCATTACCATTATCAAAAAGTTGTCTTTGAGCATGTCCCCTCCGCCCAAATAGAAACTTCAAAAACCTCGTCCCCAACTCCAATGATTAGTGCAGTTGGAATGGATCTCGAAACATACACCAAGTTGAACGCCCAACTCAAGGATACCTTAACTCAATCACATGATCAACCTAAAGAAAACAACGGCACCTTTTGCTGATAGCCTTCAACAACTCCAGGATCCACATATAATCAGGCGACCCAAATGCTCTACCAAATGGCAAGTTGGGCCTCAACCTTCCTTATAACATCGTCGAAGTATATGCCACAAATTCAAGAACACTGGAGCCTCCCTAAATAGCGACTCCCAAACTTCCTCTCACCTTCCCAGCACACTCCTCTAATGGAAAAACAAAAAAAAAAATGAGACCCGTCAACATCCACAAACTCCATGCCTCTTGGATACCCCCACGCCCACCACTACCTAACGCAATCCTCCAATTCTAACCTCCCCCGCTACCACCACACGCCCACATAAGCCTTCTTCACTATCAACGAAAATCTAGTAGTGGAGAAATCTCTTAACACATGAAGGTATGATCTCAGCACTGCATCTTATTTGTCTTCACCACGATCTCAACATGACGGAAAATCTATGTAAAACACCACCGATATCCTCCCTCCACCACCTTAAGGATTGAGTATGACCATTGTAAGCCTTTCTCTCTTGCCCTATAACCAAGTACCCTACCATCTTGCAACCTCCCTCACATTATTTCATCTTCTCTTCCAGAATCGCCCACTAACCACTAGATTTCCCCTCACAAGAAAGCCATCTTGTGAGTAGTCATGTCCAAGCCATTTTGCGAATCGTCCATTACCTCTTTCTACAAGATGAAACCTTGAGGTTGGAGTCATAACCTTGATTATTAAGGTCGAAAGTCTTCCCTTGAGTCTAAAAATCTCTCTTTATGACATTATTTACTGACAAATATTCATGTCTTATTTTCTTTCTTACCCCTTACCCACAACTGGGGATGTGGTGAAATACTTAAAAGGTGGCCGCTTTTGTTATTTAAACTCGGCATCCAAATAAAGTGAGAGATATTAGTGATGATGTTATCCATAGGATTAAAACAACTTAGATAGATAGCAGACTTGCTATCGAAGTATTACATGCAAAAGTGCTAACGAATTATTACGTGCGGAAATGCTACCACGGATATTAGTGATGAAGTTATCCATAGGATTAAAACAACTTAGGCCGATAGCAAAATTGCTACCGAAGTATTACGTGCAAAAGTGCTACCGAATTATTAAGTGCGGAAACGCTACTAGTGTATTATGTTACGCATACTTGCGAAGTTGATACATGGGACGGACTCTAGAAAACAAAAAACATGTTCAAAATATGAGCATGTCGGAGATGTGGATGTTAAGATAAAAGAGTGGTAAAACTCAAAAGGATAAAATTAGGGATGATCATATTCGTAAAACGGTAAAAGTAGCTCCTATAAAGGATAAATTAACAAAAAATACATTATATGGTTAACAATAAATGCTTAATAAAGGATCATTTGGTTGATGTTGATAATACCAACGAATTTCGGGGTAAACATTAACTTACTTGGTGGGAAATTGCTAAAAAGGATATATTTGTGAGCTAAACTGAACGGAATGGAAATAACTGGGAAAATAGTTTTGTTGAGTATGGTTGTAGTTAAACAGCCAAACGGTAACATTCAATTTGTAGACTAGTAAAAAACCTACAGTCAAATGCCCTAACTAAAATAAATTGTCAATTGACATATAGTCAGCGTAAATTTCAATATTCAGCTACCAACATCTGCGATACAGTCTTCAAGCTTCATTTACACTAAGCGCTCATAAAATTCGATTTCTTAATGCAATTTTCCCGGGTATTTAACAAATCATATGCATGCATGCACATATGTGGCCCAACTTTCTGTCAAGGTATCCTAAAATGCAATTATCTAGTCAGCAGTTAGTTAACTATCGGGGTGGTCGAATCAATCCCGTTACAACTGATTCGGGGATCTCTATAGTTTGTTAGAATATAAAGAGTCATCAAATAAAATTCAGCTTTTTCTCCTTCTTAGTTATCTTCTTCCTATGCTCTTTCTTTAGTGTTCTTCCTTGGTGTGTGATATCTCTCTACTTTCTTATTTACTTTGCATTTAGATTGAATTTCTCTTGTTAGCTCTTTAGTTTCTTCATCTTAGATTTTGGGCGTGTGGATTAATTTTATATGGATATTATTATAATATATATTTAGTATTAAATTTTATTTTAAATATATATAATAATGAGATAATATATATTTTATATATATATATATACACAAAAATACTCCGGTGCGGTATTCCCTCACAATTAAAATGCGGACTCCTAATTTATCTCCTAAATATATGTCATGTTCCTCTCTCTCCTCTCGTTTATATCTAAAATATCTCTCAGGTTTCTCACTCTTCCTGTAGTGTAGAGATTGAAGTCTAATAAACTATCCCTCCCTTGTTTTTAAAAAACGTAACTGTTAGAATAAGCAAACGAAATGAGGACAGCTGTCTAAAATGAGCCCGCACATGAGCATCATTGTGTTATATATATATATATAGAGAGAGAGAGAGAGATATAGAGAGAGAGAGACTCGATCATCTAAAGATGGAAATATTAGTAATGATGTTACCATATGATCAAAATAGGGGGTTAAGAGGAAAAGTGTTGTTGGGGTATAATGTTACACAAACCTGCGAAGTTGTAAGGAGAAGATCCATAAGACAACCATCGTGTTGGGAAACACCAAGCAACATCTTCAGAAAATGAGCATGTCGGAAATGTGATTGTTAAGACGGGTGTGTAGTAAAACTCGAACGAATAAAATTAGAAATGAACATATCCATGAAACTGTAAATGTAGATCTTATAAAATACTAATTAAGAGAGAATCGCCTTATATGGTTTGGACACATCAAATGTAGACCGATAAATGCTCTATAATTGAAAAGTCTTTCGGTTAACATTGATGGTATCGCTCGCTAGGGGTTGAGGTAAACATTAACTTACTTGATGGGAAATTGCTAAGAAGGATATAATATCATTTGGTTTGACCATGCGCGAAACAAAACAAGATGGGAAAATAGTGTTCATAGTTGACCCCAAATAATAATTAGAGAAAAGGCTTTGTAGAATTGAGTTGAGTTGTAGTTAATCAACCAACCAACTACAAAGGGTAATATTCAATCTGGCAAGGTAAAATTCATTATTCAGTTACCACCGTCTTCAAGCTTCATGTACAGTAACCACTGACAAAAGTAGAAATGTTAAGGGCCTGTTTGGTTGTGTAAATTATCTAATTTTATAAATTGATCAATTTGAAATGAATAGATTGTTGATGTATTAATTTTAAATGGGTTTAAATCTAATTTGTGGTGTGTTTGGAAAAGAAAAATGGAATTATTTACTTTTGATATGTGTGTGTGTGTGTGTGTGTAGAGAGAGAGAGAGAGAGAGAGAGAGTAGTATGGTGAGAGTTTTCTATGGGAGTGATGCATTTAAGATTCGTGCTGTAATTATAAATTGTGCAATTTCAAGCTTTTGGTGAAATGAATTAATTTAAGTTTTTGTGAATCAACATAAATTAGTTCATTTTTTAATTTGTTCATTCTTGTAACCAAACACTAATAATAAGGTAATTCATGAATGAGTTAATTTTAAATGAGCTAATTTACAATTTTGGGGACAACCAAACAGGCCCTAATGCAATTCTCCCATGGTTTTCAAATCATACATTCATAATAACGCATAGTGATATGTAGCCCAAATTTCTGTGAAGCTAACCCCGTATGCAATTATTTGACTTAATCAATACCAGTTAAATGGCTGAAAGAATCTGTTACAGCTGTTCAAATCTATTACAACTGATCAAGTGAGCTCCGTAGTTTGATAAAAAGTGGTTATTATGTCGCATAAATGAAGGGAAGGGCGTACCTTTTTCAGTGAACGAGATCAAACAGTTGAGAAGGTTAGGATTATGTCGTTAACTTTGGCTTGTCAATGCAGATCTATCAATTACACCAACTGTAGATGGATCGAAACCCAATTTATGAATCAATCAGAAGCAATTAATAATAATTGTGTTTGAATTTTGAGATTGGAGGAGAATGACAAGGTCGCGGGGGTGTTGGCTCACGAATACCCAACCGCTTTCGTTTCCATATATCATCATTTACAAAACATAAATTCCATAATATAAACCCATAAAAGCTAAAATTGAAATTTTATTCGTACCGGAAAGATAGATAAATAAGAAGATACAACTAAACCAAACAAATGGAAGTATTAAGAAAGAAAAAAAATTACCTTGTTAGCATAGATTCACTCTACATTTCATCAAATACTTCTGCCTATAAAATTTAGATATGTATTTAGATTTCGACCCGCATGATGCGCGGGCGGATTAAAAATCTTATGTGCAATGCAATGATGAAGAAGGGGAAAAAATATATATATGTATAACTTATTGACAAAAATAAAAAAGAAATATGATTAAAAGTACAGCATACCGTTTATAGAAATCAAGGTAAAGTCGTAAGTAAATCTGTAATAAGTAAGGGTCCGTTTGATTTGCACATTTGTCATGGCAAATGTCAAATCAGTGAGTAAATATGGCATTTGCTCACTTTTTGGTCTGTTTGATTTACAAATTTGCCTACAACCCATTTGCCTATGTACAACACCTCTAATGCATAAAAAGTGGACAAATTTTGCTTTGCTATTTGTAGAAGAATTATTTGTCAAACAATTTGCCACTTCTTACAAGTGCTTGTTTTATATTTTTATACTAAAATATTTTAAAAATTATTTTACAAACTGTTTTATAAAACTGTTTTAAATAAAAAACTGTTTTATAAAAAATGTTTTTAAATTATTTTAAAAACTGTTTAAAAAATGTTTTAAAACTGTTAAAAACTGTTTTAAAAACAATTTAAAAACTGTTTAAAAAAATATTTTTTAAAACTGTTTTATTAAAATCTGTTTTAAAACTGTTTAAAACACTATTTTAAAAAGTTTAAAACTGTTTTGAATAATTAAGAAAACTGTATCGAATATTGTAAAAATTGTTTTATAAAAATGTTGTTAAAAACTGCTTTAAAAATTATTTTAAAAACTGTTTTAATAATGTTTTATAAAAACTGTTTTTGAAATGTTTAAAAAAAAACTGTTTTAAAAACTGTTTTAAAAAAAATACTGTTTTATAAAAAATGTTACAAAAATGTTTTTAAAACTGTTTTAAAAACAATTTAAAAACGGTTTAAAAAAATGTTTTATAAAACTGTTTTATTAAAAACTTGTTTTAAAACTATTAAAAACACTATTTTAAAAGGTTAAAAATTTGTTTTGAATAATTTAAAAACTGTTTCGAATATTGTAAAAATTATTTTAAAAACTGTTTTCTCAAATTTAAAAAAAAAACTGTTTTAGAAATGTTTTAAAAACTGTTTAAAAACTTTTTATAAAATATTTAAATAAACTAATTGGATTGACTTTAATTTCAACTAATCATTGTTTGATAGCTTCGTGTGAAAAAAACTAGGTAAAATTTGCCTAGGCAAACTTTACCCATGGAAAATTTTGCCATCTTGACTTTTGCCCACTTTTGAATCAAACGGACCCTAAGTAAATCTGTAAAAGGCACTTTAGATTCGGTAGCAATACAAAATCATTTTCGTTTAAACTTCGAACCACCAGGATGTACATATAAATATGAACACATACGTAATAATTTTCAAAATAAATATGATACTTTAATCTTATTAGATATAGAATATAAACTTTTTGAAAATTTTGTAATTACTAGACCTAATACTATATTTCCTAATAATCCACCAATAGAAATAGAAGTAACAATAAGCTTACTATTAGAATACGGAATGGTAGCTAGTATCTTAGTACCCCCACCTTGGGAACAACTAATACATAGTAATTTTCCAAACAGTTTAATAGATGTAATAGTAGACAAAACTTTAGGAAAAATTATTTCATCTAACCTTTTATTAATAATAGAAAGTATACCACCTGAGTGGATAAGTTTTGGACAAATTATACATAGTAGGCATAATATATTTTTGGAACATCGGCAAGACAGAATATCAAATTATTTTGTTCAGTGTCGAGACGATGATTCTTTAATACAAAATAAAGATGCAACAGAAGAATTACTTAAAATGTATAAAGTATATGTAATAATGAACGAAATACCTTCTGACCCTTGGCATATGGTAAAAGAAAATTTTAACATGAGAATTTTTGTGCCAAAAAATCCTTTTAGTCTAAATATAAAATATTTTAATAAATCTATACTTTCAGATGATGTACAAGAAGCAATAGAAAATGAAAAAAAACCACTAATTATCAAAATTCAACATATAGACATTCTGACTCTAAAAATGAATCTATTGACTCCATGGATTCAGTAACAAGGCACAATATTGAAAATATGATGGAGCCATAAAAATTAATTAAAAGATGCAATAGAATTAACAGAAGCAAAAAGACAATATTCCCAACGGACAAAATCAGAGACACAAGCAATGACCTGTGCAAACACTGTGCGACCCTTACTGTGCAAACACTGTGCGACCCTTACTGTAAGACCACTGTTCAATCACGCGGCAGCTCTTCACTGTGCACTTTTGACGAATTGAACTTACTGTGCAAGATTCGGTCGAAGCCGCCCACGTTTTCCCTGTACATAAAATAAAATTTATTAAGTTTGGCATCCGAAGCAACTTTTCCCTCATATAAAAGGAGACGTTCCCCTTCATTCTAATCCATCCAAAAAATTTACACTATCTCCAGTAATTAAAATCTCTCTAAGTTTTCAGTTCAACTTTTCGATCAAGATTTCCAGAAACAATAGTTTGTAATTTCTCTTGTAATAGTAAGCTTTCCTTCATTTACTCTGTAAATTATGGCATGTATCTTTGAATTCTATCTGTAAATTACACTTGTAATCACATGTTATATTTCTATCAATAATATTTCAAGTTTTATTAGAACTTTCGGGAAAACCACTCTGAGTACTTAGATAATATTCTTATTATGTTTTGATATATCATTAAAGGATCCTTGAGGATTTGTTTTCATGGTAATAATGACATAAATATTTTAGATGAACTCTGGAATGATCTTCTGTTTATAAATTTTCCGGTGTCTTGTGAGTTGCCATTGTCGCCGTTGTTGCCGTGATAAAGGCGTTTGTAGGCTTGACTGGGCTACTACAGTTGTCTGTAGTACCGTGGACTTGAGGACTATTTATAAGTTACTGTTCATCCTACTGTTCATGTCACTATTCATCCGTGTTTAAAAATAATGGTATCAGAGCAACAAACAGTAAACAATTGGTTAGAAGAATATTCTTTTGTTCCTGATGAACAGCAACTTATATATATATATATATATCCGGATGTTCCATCGACCACAATCTTATTTATGTTCGATATTGGTCCAGATAGCCCTCGACCCCAATACATTTAGTATACTTTAGGTATTCACACCACCTAAGTATTAATACAATAGGTATTCACACAACCTAATTATTCATACTTGTACGTAGTATATCTCTCTCGAATACTTACCGTACCCATCCCTTTTATGATTTATCTCACTATCGTATTTATTTGAGTATTCACACCACTCTAAGGGCCTAGTTACCCCTTTATTCATCTCAGTAGCTAAGTTTTTCTTACCCTGCTGGTCTATACAATTAAGCTCACTCACGCTTTCCCGTAATTATTTTCTCTTTCTCGTAATTTAATTACGTTGTCGTTAAATCCCGTTTTAACCATCGTCTTAATCCTCTCGGTAAGGCTAAATTCCCATGACCCTATCAAGGCCTACAGTAATATAATAACTCCTTTATAATACTCTGACAGCATCCTAACAGTTACTCGACAACTATTTAGGGGTTCTAGGCCTAACCGGAAAATTTACACAATTTAGTGGACCGAACCGGTTCGTCCTGTTGCGATTCGTCTTCTCCACTTGCGCAAATGCGTTTTTCCTTAATTTTTCACCATTAATATCATCCCAACCTCCATGTTTCTTCACCAAACTCTTAACACATGATATCACACATCAAATATAGGTATTATGATGATTTTAAACGTTTGAAACACATTCAGTTCATACAAAAAACAATCAAGAACGAATTAAAACAACTAATTCTTCAAGAACCCTAGTTTTTGTATTATTCCCACATAATCATTCCAAATCCCATATTTAATTCGTTTTAATCATCATGTCTCCTATGATTTCAATTCCTTTACAGGTATAAATCATACTACATGCAAATTCCTAATCGCCATGCATCAAATTTATTATTTTTCTCTCAAGAACATGCATTAAATCAAACTTTACCTCAAAATCCTACGCATGGGCATTATAACTTCATATTAAATGCAATAAACAACTTACTTTAATAGAATAAGTCTGATTTTGTGGTGTTGATGATGGGTTAATGTTTCTCTCTTCAATTCCTCACTCCTTAGATGCTTAGGATGCAAAATTAAGGTTTAATCCTTCAAAAACTACTCCTAAGCCTTGAAAATTTGTTTATATCTTCTCTCCAATGGCTTCCTTTGGGTTTAATTGTTTCTAACCCTAGCCTAAAGTATTAAGCATCATATATAACACTTATAATTTTGTTGGTCCCTTAACTACTATTTGCCAAATCACTATAATGCCCTCAATAGGTGCCCGTTTGGTATAACATTGACCCGGGACCCAAACTATACCCTTTGGTACATTATTTCGACTATTTCAACCCATTTGGAATCATCCCTAACCTATAAATTATCATCTGAGTCACTTAAAATATATTTTCTATCTCGACCTCAAATCAGTCTACATGCGACTGTGAGTTAAGATAAAATAAAATACACACATATTACTTACTATGCCGTATTACAATAATCAACAATTATTTACCATTCGCGCTTAGTAAATATTATATCATAATATTAATCAGCATCTATCTCTCTGAGAATGCGTGATATTGAAAAACTTCGCAGATTTCTAATTTGGCAAACTTATTAAATTTCAGCCCCTAAACATGCATCTAAAGTGCGTGTGTGTGTCAACCCATAAACAAATAAATCATGTGACACCAAGTTAAGGAAAAATCCCCGCAGGGCAAAACCTTTTATTTCACTATAAAGAGTAAATCGCAACTTACAAGATTTACAATGAAATACAGCAATGAATCCACACGCAGCGAACCCACATGAACCTCAGTCCAATCGGCAAAGGAAGAACCGCAGCACTCCTCAATGACACGCAGCCATGAAACTTTGTAGAGACTCCCTCAGCAATGACACGCAGCCCTCGGTTGCAAAGATCTCTCCACAAAGATGAACAACAACAAAGTTTGTGTTCTAGGGTTCCAAAAGATTCACAAAAGTAATTGGGATTTTTTGTGTGAATCAAAAAGATGTTTTGCACATCAAAAAGGTGAAGACTTAGAGTATTTAGGACTCTGAAAATCGTCTTGAAAAGTCTTAAAAATAACTCTCCCGAAGTTGGTATAAATAAGAAAACCAAGGAAAGAGTTTTCAAAAACTGGGACTGCTCGTAATTATCCCAGGCGGACCGGTCCGGCTAGGAGGCGGATCGGTCCGACCTCGGATCGGTTCTTTTAAAATATGGCTCCATCGATTCGCATTCGATCTGGGGTCTACTGGACCTCGAGCAAGGCGGATCGGTCCGGGTAGAGGGCGGATCGGTCCGGTAGGGAGGCGGACCGGTCCGTTTTTCCCAGAAAAATAAAATCTTTAAAAAGCCTCATATTGCTTGAAAAAAACTTACTTCTAATTTTTATAAAAAACATTTTATAAAAATTTCCCAATACTAAATATGAACTTCAAGGAACGTAAAAACAAAATTTTACCAAGTTCATTCTTGCAGAGGCTATGATGTTGAAGACGCTTTGATATTCGGATCCGTTGATGTAGATGCGATCTTGAGTTTCTTCAACGGTGTAACGGCGTACGACATACAAATTGATAATGGACAAAAATGTCCTTACACTCTCGATTAATATTTAATAATCACATTTATCATTTAATCACGTTAAATTACTTCATTTGCGTAATTTAAATAAAACGTTTTTTCTCAATTAATTTTCGAATCGATTAAATTATAAATACGCAAAAATACTGGGTATTACATAAAATTTTCCTTTTAACTTTAAAGGTATACGCCTATCACACAATACGTCTGTAGCACTTCTCCACTTGACCGAACCTACTATAATCATATGACTAACATCATCACTAATATCTTTTTAGAAAATCGAGACAAAATAACGAAAATAATCATTTCTATGTATCTCTTGACCCTCAATTTCACCACATCTCCATTTATCCTCCTATTACTACTAAAATTACACTATGTGTATTATGTTATAGTCCTTCTTATTTTAAATCCTCTCGTTTCTAAAGTTTATCCCCACAATTCCAACCTAGCATTAATCCCCATCTTTGTCTCATCTACTAAAATAATATCATCTGTAAATAGCATACACCATGGTACCTCATCTTGTATTTGTCTACTCAACTCATCCATAACAAGAGAGAAGAGATAAAAACTTCATGTTGAATCTTGGTGTAGACCTTCAGTAATTGAAAATTCATTACTTTCTCCAACTGATGCTTTTACTACAGTCATGGCTCTATTATACATATCCTGAATCATCTGTAAATAGCATACACCATGGTACCTCATCTTGTATTTGTCTACTCAACTCATCCATAACAAGAGAGAAGAGATAAAAACTTCATGTTGAATCTTGGTGTAGACCTATAGTAATTGAAAATTCACTACTTTCTCCAACTGATGCTTTTACTACAGTCATGGCTCTATTATACATATCCTGAATCATATCGATATATATACGAGTCATTCTTTTTTTATGTAGAACCCAACAAATCATATCTCTGGGTATCATATCATACGTCTTCTCCAAATCTATAAAAATCATATGAAGATTTTTTTTTCTACCTATACCCCAACATTAATCTCTTCAATAAGTTGATTGCTTCCATTGTTGACTTCTCAGGCATAAATCCAAATTGATTTCTAGATATTGTTATTTTCAATATAAATCTATATTCAATCATTCTCTCCCAAAGTTTCATTGCATGACTCGTTAACTTAATACCACGATAATTTGAACAACTTTGTATTTCCTATTTATTTTTATAAATAGGTACTAAAACACTCTTTATCCATTCATCGCGCATCTTATTAGTCACTATAATTCTATTAAATAATTTTGTAAGCCAATATACTCCTTCCTTCCCTAAACACTTTCAAACCTCAAAGGGATACCATCTCATCCTAAAGCCCTCCCTATTTTTATCCTTTTTAGAGCAATCATAACCTTTGTTCTCATAATTCTGTAAAAAAATATATTTTCTCGAGTCTCCCTAAGTTCTTTTATATCTAATCTACTATCATTATCTCCATTTAATAACCTCTCAAAGTATTTTTTTTTAAAATTTTCATAATCTCATCATCTTTGACTAGGACTCTCGAATCATCGCTTTTAAGACACTTAACGTTATTTTAAATCTTTTGTTTTCCTATCCCTAAGTTTAGCAAGCCTATAAATACTTTTTCCCCTTCTTTTGTTCCCAATTTTGCATAAATATCATCATACGCTTTTTACTTAGCATCTCATATTACTTTCTTAACTTTCTTTTTAGCCCATTTATATTTCTCAAAATGTTCTTCATTTTTATTTTTTTGTCATGTTTTAAAGCACTCCCTTCTAATTTTTACTCTATTTACACTTCTTCATTCCACCACCGAGTTTCTTTAGATTATGGCCCCTTGTCTTTTGATTCTTCAAGAATTTCTTTTGATATTCTCCTAATGCAAGGGGTCATCTTGTTCCACATTATGTTAGTCTCTTCTTTAGTATTTCATGATGCTTCATTTTATACTTTATCTATAAATAGTTATAATTTCTATTCTTTTAAGTTCCACCACCTAGTTCGTGGGTTAATCTTCTCTTTTCGTACTCGTGATTGATTTTTAATATTTATATCCAACACCATTATCATATGTTATGAGGTTAAGCTATGTCCCAAGATAACCTTACAATCTCTACACGTTAATTTATAATCTTTACACGCTAATTGGTCTCCTTTCCTAGTAATGAAAAAATCTATTTTGTTCTTATGCATTTCACTTTTATAAGTTATTACATGTTCAAGCCTCTTTTTAAAACATATGTTTACTAGTACAAAATCATAAGCCATTGTAAAATCTAGGATAGACTATCCACCGTCATACCTATCTCCAAAATCGTATCCTCCATGCACTATCTCATATCCTACACGATCTTCTCCAACATGGATATTAAAATCTCCCCTATATAGATTTTCTCACCCGAGGGTATTTCTTAAATTAGTTCGTCCATTTGTTCCCGAAATTTTACTTCAGTGTGCGCATCTAATCCTAATCGGACTGCATAAGCACTAAAAATATTAATTATATTTTCACTTAATGCTAGTTTTACAAGTATAAGTCTGTCACTTTTATATATAACGGTTATGATATCATCCTTAAACTTCTTATCTACTATTATTCCAACTCCGTTCCTATTTTTATGTTTTCCTGCATAATATAATACAAACCCTATATTTTCCATTTATTTAGATTTCTCACCGACCTATTTCGTTTCTTGTAAACAAGTTATGTTAACTTTTCTTCTTATCATGGTATTTACTATCTCCATCAATTTTTCTGTCATAGTCCCTATGTTCTAAATCATTAACCTAAATCTAATATCCTGAATTGGATTCTTTACCCGCACACATCCAGATTGTTACAGGAACCCTTCTGTATTTCTCGTCGCTTCCAAGCGTCGATGCGACTCCCCTTGCCTATTTTTTGAGACACCTCGTGGCAGGTGCAACGCCTCTTACCTATTTTTCGAGACACCCTGTGGGAGGTGCAATGCACTGCTTAAGGAGAAAGCACTAGTATTAGCGCGTATATTTTAATAGTATTCATGTTCATAAGGATCTGACAAAGTTTTATGCTATCTGTCAACTACCTAAAACACAAAAATCATTATGAGCTAGAAATTTAATTCGGCTCAAAATTTACTCAGCCCGAAGTTTCTATCTAAATGTATCTCTTTGGAACATATAATTTTCCTCGTAGTAATGGACATATAAGAACTAGTAAAGAACATGAAAAATCAAATAGAGAGTCGCTCACCTGTAAGCCCCCGATGTGGAAAAAAGAGTGAGAGCTCGGAGCATATTATTCTTAAATGCAAAGGTGGTGATGAATTATGGAGTCTGTGTGAGCTTTAAGAAATATGAAAGAACTCATACCCAAAAAAGAAGAATCTCAAATATCATCAATTTCTACACGAAACTCATGCATTTTTTACTCAAACCTTCATAACTTACTCCTTTTCAAATATAGATTATGAAATGCAATGCGTCTCTGCTAGGCATTTTAACAAACAGATAAAGTATGTTATTAAACATACCTAATCATCTACCTACAAAACTCAACATAAATTAGATGAACCAAAACTCTGAAGTAAATATTGATGGGAGTTCTTGGTTATTTGAAAAAATTGCTTCTGCCACGTGGAATAAATTAATGGTTTAAAGGAATTGGTTGCTTCAATTACAGATATTAACAAGCCTAGGCGGGTGTGGAGACAATTATTATGCAACACAAATAAATATGAAAGAGGTAACCACCAAGAAAAGATAAATAAAAGGCCAATCACACAACAACGGGTATACGTGGTTCAGCAAAGAAGTGCCTACGTCCACGGTGGTTCAGTCAGTGTTATTTCTCTATATTCTGAAGAATAAGTACAGAGAATACAACTTGTCCTTTACCCCGGACTTAGGGTTTAATTTATACATGTATACGTTGGTTAGTGGGGGTGATGGGTTCCTCCTTATTAGCCATCTCCCCTGTAACTTTCTTACATGGGATCGCGCTTCCCCACAACTTCTCTTCATGGGATCGTGGAGTAACCGGATCCATACAAAAGGTGATGGGCCTGGGCTTTGGGACCTTAAGGTAAGGCTAATCGCCCATGCCTATAATGCTAAATTCAGGGTACCCACAATTGCCCCTAAATTTGTTGGGCCATTTCTATGGGTCCGACGAATTTAAATGATCAGTTATTATGGGTGATTTCTTCAAAAACTGTAACGTTGCTTTGGCGGCACCCGCTTCGCTATCCGTGCGCTATGATTAGAATTGAAGGCTTGTTGGAATAAGACACATTTCTTTTCGTCGCTTCAGTTTATTCAGCAATCTTCTATCTTCTGAGAACTCTTTGTGCTTTGTACCTTCTGTTTTTTATCTCTACTTTCGTTGCTTCTTCGCCATTTGACCTGATCTTCTGTCTTGTAAGTCTTTCCTGCTCTTTGCATTTTCTCTTTGGTTTGTAGTTTTTTCTTGTATTTTTCCAATGGCGAAGATTGGAAATAGGTCAGTAACTGAGTTTAGAAAATTCTACAGTATTCCTGAGTGGGTAGAGATTGAGTGTTGTGCCTCGCCGCCTAGGAATGTTAGGGATATAGAGGATGCACATTGGATTCACGTCCTGTTGCTCTCCCAGGGGGGACTTACCTTTCCCCCTAATGATCTGTTTCTGCACTTCTTTAGCTATTTTGGTATTGTGCCTGCACAATGTTCGCCCAACGTATGGAAAATAGTGAACGTCGTGCATAGGATAAATCAATTGTACGGCACAAGGTTAGGGCTTGCCGAGGTTTTCTTTTGTTATTCCTTTTCTCGAACGAGTTCAGGTGTCCTGTACCTTAAGGTTAGGAGCCCTGATAGGGTATTGGTAGTAAATTTACCTGATTCCCATAAGGACTACTGGCAAGAAGGTTTTCTTGTTAGGAATTGGCAATTCTCCCCCCAATTTGAAGGGTCGAGGTCTGAGAGGTTCACTGTTCCCTTTTATGGGGAAGAATATATAGGTAGATGTTGTATTATTGTTTCAACCTTTGCTGACTTGTGATTTTTCTGACCTCTCTCTATTTTTTCTTTCACAGCGAAGGCAAAGACTTTGGAGCCTGCTCTCAGCGAGGTTCGTATCTCGGAACTAGTGAAAGCTTGGAGCATTAGAGAGCCTCTGGGTGACGGCGAGCATCCTAGGTCTGCTGCATTTCTGCTTGAATACAAGAACACGGGCTCCAGCTTTATAGCCCGTCCTGTGGATAGTGTTCCAGACTTTGATTCTTCCGAAGAGATTTTGGCTGAGCCCATCCAGTTGGACGAAGAGGAGAGCAGCTCAGAGAGTGAACCTGCAGGTGTTGTGAGCAATTTGGGTTCAGGAAGTGCTGACAGTAGCAGCTCTTCTGAAGGAGATTCTGAGGCTCAAGACTCGTCGAGCACTACCAGCAGTTCTTCTGAAGAGATGCCTCCTAGAAAGAATTTGATCAGAGATGACGATGATGATGATGTGCACCTTGCACATAGGTCCAAGAAGACGAAGACTGCCTCTGGGGCTATAGCTACTGGTTTCCGGCCTTCTTCTCAGGAGCAAGAGAAGAAGAGGAGAGAGGAGGAGCAGATGAGAGAGAGAGAGGAAAAAAGAGGAGGAGAGGAAGAAGGTGGAGGAGAAAAAGAAAGTGGAGGAGAGGAAGAGGAGGGAAAGGGAAAAAGAGGAGGAGAGGAGGAAGGTGGAATCAAGGACTAAGACTGGTCAGGCCCTGGTTCCAGTGTCTGCCTTGCCCGAGGGGGCTTCGGTGGCCACCTCTCCTCAGCTTGCCCCTGCGCTGCTCGAGAGAGCAGTCCTCCCTGCAGATCGTGAGAGGGCGTTGGGGTCCGATCAACTGGCTTTGCAAGCTAGCCAGAGGCTTGCCTTGGTAAGGTTCCTATTCTAATTCTCAATTTCCTTTAATCCGTTTTGATGGTTTCTTCTTTCTGATCCTTCCCTCGTTTTTTGCAGTTTGTGACTGACTTTGCTGTGCTCTATCGCTCTCGCGACGAGCTGTTGAGAAGGAACAACGAGATGGAGCAGAAGAAGTCTACTCTGGTAGCCAGGGGTTCTAAGTTGGAGGCCGATCTGAAGGCTGCTGATGCAGCTCGAGCCTCATCTGCCTCTGCCCTTGCTAATTCTGCTCGCGAGAGAGATGACGCTGTCAGGGAGCTTGGCGAGCTGAGGAAGGCGTACGACCTGGTGTGCTCGAGCAAGCTAGACCTTGTAGAGAAGAACAGGGCTCTGGCCGAGCAGCTGGAGGCGGAGAAAGCCCAGGCGGCCACTCTCAAGGAAGATTCGTACAACTGTGGCTGGGCTGCAGCGTATGAGGATGCCGATGTTCAGATAGGCTATATCAGCCGTCTGAACTTCAAGAAAGGGTGGAACAAGGCCCTCGTGGCTGCTGGGGTGGACGTTGCATCCCCACTCTTTGACGAGCATGATCCAGTGCCAAAGCCAGTCGTGGATGAGGACCCAGCCCCAACTGTTGAAGGCACCAATCCTGTTTCTCAGGCGACTCCTACTGATGCTCCCTTGGTCGAGGGGGCAGTGGACACCCCTGCAGAGGGTATTGTCCCTGCTGATGCTGATAAGGACAAGGGTCCATCCACCGAGGTTGCTAATTGATGGGGCTTCTTTATAACTTTTTTTCTTTTTTGATCTGATGTAACCTCGCTCATTATCAATGGAAAGACTTCATTTTTATTTATGCTGATCTCTTTCTTTTCTCTTTCTTTTACTTGTAGTTGGTTGATGTGGATGACTATATTCCTGTTACCTCCCAACTAGGTAGGACTCTTGGTCCTAATGCAAGCCCTGCAGTTCTCCAGGCCTTTGCTAGGCTTTGCAGGTTTGCTAAGTCAAGGAACCAGAAATATAAGGATTAGTCCGAGCTGGTGGCCAACTTGAAGGACAGGCTCCATGAAATGGAAGAGATCGGTTCTTCAGTGCAAGAAGAAGTTAGCGAGCTGAGAGCAAAGTTACTGGAGGCCACCGAGATCAACCAAGTCGTGGAGTTTCTTCAGCGGGAGAATGAAAACCTGAGGCGGGAGGTCTCGAAGCTTAAGGAGCATTCGTCGAGCACCGCTTCGGCAGTCCTACAAGGCTCTCCTTCGTCGCGAGCTGCTCGGCCTCCCCTCCCGCGTGCTGGTAGGAGTACAAGGGGTAGGAGTAGGGAAGTCGAGGAACATCGTGAGAGGGAAATGGAGGAGCTGCGTGGCGATGTTCGGCGAGCTTATGTGACTGCTGCTGGGCTTCAGAGGGACGTCACCCGACTGCGACATCTATTCAAGAAGGGCCCTCACCAAGTGTGGATCGATGGCTATGATCAGGGCTGGCTGGATGCTCCCACAAGATTATCAGAGTTCGAGGAGCTTTCCTTCATCAGGGGGTGGTTGAGTGCTCTCAAAGAGCTGCAGGTCCCGAGGAACTCGATATTGTGGTATCGGCACGAGATGTCCCCCTCTACTCTGATGCCCAATCTATTCAGGCGAGATGATCGATGGATTCCCATCGATGCTATTCCCCGGCGACTATTGGAGTTGGACGCAAATGAGGTCGTGGAGGAGTTTGATCCTGCTCCTGATGATGGGAGGAGAGCTAAAGTTGCTGACTACCTTGCACGGAGGCTTCCACCTTCTTGATATTTTGTTTTTTAATAATTGTAAATGCTTTGGGCGAGCTTCGCCGACTAAACATGTACTATTACTATTTGTAAATATAAAAGATTAATGGAAAGTTTGAGTTTTGGGCGATTTTGCCGACTAAACGTGTTCATCCAATCTTTTTATATTTTTGCAGCTTCACAATCCTTTTTATCTTGTCATGTGAGTGTCCGCCCAGTCCGGTATTAAGAATACCATTGTGCCCTTCCTTTACCTATTAGGTCGTGTCGTCACACTCCCTTAGGCCTAAGTAGGGCAATTGGCGAGGACACACCTGTTATTGGATGTCTTTATCCGGTCAGGATTTTGTTTAACCAAAGTAGGTTTGATGCCTAAGAATACTCTATAGGGCTTCATATATTGCCATGGGCAATGCTAAGAGGTCTGTCGTGCTTCATGACGATGACCTGAGGAGGGGTATTCCCCTGCTATGCCAACCATTATACCTGTGATTTGAAAAGGATGTGCAATAAGATATAATTATTACTTTTTAGAGAGTGATCAACTGAGAGATTTTCATTGGTGAATTGAGAAATAAACTGTCTTTTCCATAATGAGTACAATAAAAGATCTAACAATAGAACCCCTAAAAATAGAATTTCTTGAGATTAGCTGCGTTCCATGCTCGTGGTATCTCTCTGCCCTCCATCGTTTTCAAATGATAGGCACTTTGCAGATCGTCTCTAATTATCTCATAAGGTCCTTCCCAGTTCGGGACCAGTTTACCGTCTGATGGCTTCACTGTGTTGCCCAGGACCTTTCTTAAAACATAGTCCCCAACTTCGAATTTCCTCGGATTGACCCTTTTGCTGTAGTGCTTTGCGAGCTGTTGCTGATAGCTCGCTAGTTTTACTAGGGCAAGTTCTCTGCGCTCGTCGGCCAAATCGAGTTCAGCGAGCAAAGCCTGATCGTTCTGACCTTGCTCGACAAGGTCGGATCTCATTGTAGGCAATCCTGCTTTTAGTGGGATGACTGACTCCATACCATATGCTAGTGAGAATGGCATTTCTCCTGTGGCTCGCCTAGGAGTCGTTATGTACGCCCATAGGATATGCGGTAGCTCGGTTGTCCACGCGCCTTTGGTTTGTTCTAACCGCTTCTTCAATCCAACGATCACTGTCTTGTTGGAAGCCTCAGCTTGTCCGTTGCTTTGAGGGTAAGCCACCGAGCTGAAGTGGTGCCTGATCCCGTGTTGGTCGCAGAAGTCCTGAAAAGGGCCACTCTCGAACTGTGTTCCATTGTCAGTGATGATGGTTCTGGGGATCCCGAATCGAGTGATTATATTTCTCCATATGAACCTCATCATGTCAGCATCTCAGATGTTCGCCAGTGGTTCTGCCTCGATCCACTTGGTAAAGTAATCAGTTGCGACCAACAGGTATTTGCGATTACCGGCAGCGGTGGGCAGTGGTCCCACGATGTCCATTCCCCACTGGGCGAAAGGCCAGGGGCTGGTCAGGGATTTTAACTCGCTGGCGGGCTGGTGGACCATGGGGGCGTGAAGCTGGCATTTTAGGCATCTACGGACATATGCTGCGGAGTCCTTTTGCATATATGGCCACCAATAACCTTCCTTCATTGCTCGGAAGGCTAGAGATCTTCCTCCGATGTGACTCCCGCAGATTCCTTCGTGAAGCTCGTGAAGCACTGTCTTGACATCGCCTGGGTGGACGCATCTAAGGTAGGGGCCGGAGAAAGATCTTTTATACAAGTCGGCTCCCGTGGATAAGTGAAAGGGAGCAGCTTTGACTCTTATCTGGTGGGCAGTCCTCTTATCCTCTGGGAGCGTTCCGTTCTTCAAATAGTCTCTCAAGGGATCCATCCAGCTGGGGGCTGGTTCCAATTGGAGTATTGGTTTCGCTTTGGTCAGCTCGCAGTTGGGGTAAATGCTCAGGCAGCTGAGGAAATCGATAGGGATGATCCTTTTAAGGCTGGAATCAACTGCCGAGCTAAGGGCTGCTAAGGCGTCAGCGTGGCTGTTCTGCCCCCTGGGAAACTGTTGGATGTTGATTTCTTCAAAGTTCGTCATTAAGTTTTTTACCAGGGAGAGGTAGGCTGCCATACTTTCATCCTTCGCATTATAGTCTCCACTTATCTGATTGGAAACTAGTTGCGAGTCTCCGAATACCTGTAAATGCTTTGCTCCCAGAGTTTGCGCCCTTTGGAGACCTGCTATTAAGGCTTCGTATTCTGCTTCGTTGTTGGAGGCTGCAAATCCCAGCCTGATTCCTTGCTCGAGGACTGTGTTTTCTGGAGTGATGAGAACAATTCCTACTCCTGCCCCCTTTGAGTTGGAGGCTCCATCAACGAATAGTTTCCAGCTTCCCCCTGTAGCCTGGTTGTTTTGTTCTGTTGGCTTAGGCTGGTCGAAGGGTTCTTCGCCTGTGAATTCAACTATGAAGTCAGTAAGGATTTGACCCTTGATAGCTGTCCTTGGTTGAAATTGGATGTCAAATCGGCCGAGCTCGACTGACCATTTAGACAGTCTGCCCGACAAATCCGCCTTCCTTAGGACAGCCTTGAGGGGGTGTGATGTAAGGACGATGATCGTATGAGCTTCGAAGTAATGCTTCAGTTTCCTCGAGGACATTACTAGGGCAAAAGCGAGCTTTTCCAATGGCAGGTAGCGCTGCTCGGCGTCAAGTAAGGTTTTGCTCGCGTAATAGACTGGATGTTGGATCCCTGTAACTTCACACATTAGCGCTGAGCTGACAGTATGGCTGGATACAGAGAGGTAGAGGTACAAAGAGTCAATTTGCTGTGGTATGACAAGCAGTGGTGGGGAGCTTAGGTAGGACTTGAGCTCGTCTAATGCTTGTGAGCAACCTGGGGTCCATTCTACTGTTTTGCTGCCTTTTAAGAGTTGGAAGAAGGGCTTGCATCTCTCGGAGGATTTAGAAATGAAACGATTTAGAGCAGCGAGCATTCCAGTGAGCTTCTGTACATCGCGGATTGTGCGAGGAGGTTGCACTCTTTTGATTGCATCAATCTGGTCCGGATTAGCCTCTATGCCACGCTTGCTGACCAAATACCCAAGAAACTTTCCTGACTGGACACCGAAGGAACACTTGCTCGCGTTGAGTTTCATTCGATACTTCCTGAGGATTTCGAAGGTACTTGACAGGTCCGAGAGGTGATTTTCCTTTTCCTTGCTCTTGACGAGCATGTCGTCGATGTAGACCTCCATTGTGTCTCCCATCTGATTCTTGAACATTTTAGTAACCAGCCGCATATAGGTTGCCCCTGCATTTTTTAGCCCAAAAGGCATGACCTTGTAACAGTATAAACCAACCGTCGTAATAAACGCCGTTTTGTCCTGATCTAGGGCATACAGGGGAATCTGGTGATAGCCTGAGTATGCGTCCAGGAAACTCATTCGTTCGTGAGCTGCAGTGGCGTCTACTAGTTGGTCTATTTTCGAAAGAGGGAAGCTATCCTTGGGGCAGGCTTTGTTGAGGTCAGTGAAGTCTATGCACACTCTCCACTTCCCATTGCTTTTTGGAACTACCACTGGGTTGGATAACCATTTGGGGAATTGCACTTCCCGTATGGACCCTGCATCCAGCAGTTTTTCGACTTCTTTTTCTATTGCTCTGGCCTTCTCGGGAGCAGTTCGTCTTGCCTTCTGCGCTATCGGCTTGAATGTGGGATTGACGTGCAACCGATGGCAGACCATATTGGGATCGATTCTTGGCAGCTCATAGGGTTCCCAAGCGAAAACATCTATGTTGCTTCTGAGTAAGGTTAACAAATCCTTTTGCTCTTGGTCAGTGAGTGAGGTCCCGATCAGGAAGACTCTGCTGTTGTCGCCTTCTTTAGCAATTACTTCTACCAGGTCCTCTACAACACGCTCGTAGGGGAGGAGCCTGGTCTCTTCCACTCCGGGCCTTCCATATTTTAATTGCCATTTGGAAGGGATTGCACCTTCCTCCACTTTCTCGCTGGTTTGAACGGCTTTTTTCTCTGGCTTTGGTCGGATGGACGCTATGAAGCACTTTCTCGCCATCGCCTGGTCGCCATGTATCTCCATCACTCCCCGCTCGATGACATATTTGAGTTTCTGGTGGTAGGTCGAGGAGACTGCCTTCATTGCATAAAGCCATCCCCTGCCGAGGATGGCTTGATACGGTGAATCGATGTCGACCACCAAGAATTCAATCATTTTTGAAACATTTCCAGCGAGCACTGGTAGTACAATCTTGCCCAGAGGCATGGTCATTTTCCCAGCGAAGCCGACCAGAGGAACAGTTGTTCCCTTTAGGTCGGCGATGTTCAACTTCAATTTTCTGAACGGGTCGATGTACATTACTTCGGATGAGCTCCCTCGATCGACGAGCAGCCTGTCGATATTAAAGTTGGCTATCCTGAGTGTAATGACTAAGGCATCGTGATGTGGGGTCCTCACTCCCACAAGATCTTCATCCGTGAAAACAATATGCTTGTTGTAGTTGATGTCCTCTGCTCGCCGACGTTTTCCTGCCTGTGATTTTGCTGGATCAATCTGAAAAGCTTGCATTACCGCTGTCAGCTTCTTTACCTCCATTCGAGCTGAGTTACCCTGGATTTGCTTAACATCGGATACTCCATGGATTACTGCGAATTCGTGTTCGGCGTCGTCTTCCAATACGTTGTCGGGTTTTGCCTCCTTATGGACAGTCACTCTCTCTACCTTCCTTTCCACAAAGTCATTCAAATGTCTGAATTGGGCCAACTCCTCGAGGTGGGACTTAAGAGCCTTGCAGTGCTCGGTCTTATGCCCTCCCTCTTTATGGAAGGTGCATCTCAGTGCATTGTTTCTTTTCGATGGGTCTCCTCCCATTTTTCGGGGCCATTTTATGAACGGCTCATCCTTGATCTTCGCGAGAATTTTGTAAATTGGTTTTTTGAAGACGGTGTTGACCGCCTGGAATGACTTTGCAACGTCAGGGTTCCCTCCGTTCTTGGAGCCATTCTTGCTCCCATTCTTTCTTCCTTTTTTCTGGTTATCAATTTTCTCACTTCCCTTGGTAGCGAGCTTGGCTCGACCGTTTTCTCCTACGTTAAGGCGGGTGACATCTTCCACCTTTGCGTATTTCTCAATCCGGGCCATCAGGTCATCAATGGTGGTTGCTTCCTTCTTTGTCACGGACTGGTAAAGGAGGGAAGAGCTAGGTAGCCCAATTTTGAATGAAGCCACTGCCACCTCTTCCGCGCAGTCCTCGACTTCGTTGAATAACTCCCAGTACCTCTTCGCGTAGTCTCGGAGTGTCTCCTGAGGCGTTTTCTTAATTGTTAATAGAGCATCCATCCTTTTGGGATGGGAGCTGCTGGTGATGAACCGCGCCGTAAAGAGCTCGGCCAGGGATTTGAAATTTCTGATGGATCGATGAGGGAGTTTCTCGAACCATTTCTGGGCCACGTCATGAAGGCTCGAGGGAAAAATACGGCACATCAGTGCATCTCGGTGATTCCAGAGGGTCATAGCCTGCCGGTACTGCCTGACATGATCAATGGGATCAGTCTTCCCGTCGTAAATCTTGAACCTTGGAATAGCAAACTTTTTGGGAGCTTCTTCTTCAATTTCCCTCGTGAAGGGCGATTTCATCTGGGTCTTGAGGGCTCTCCTGGCGAGTTCTCTGGTCGACCTGGTGCCGCGGTGAGCTGGATGTTGGTCCATTTCTCTGCGGACTAGGTTCCGTATGTTGTCGTCGCTGAGAGCAGGGCTCTGATGGCGGTGAGCTTTTCTCAATTGCTCGCGGAGGTCGTCGTCTGAGTCGCCACCTTCGAACCCTTGATATTGCCGCCTAGGGCTCCTTCCTCGGCTGCGAGATTTGCTCGCCTGAGGGCTAGGAGTGCGATAGGGGCATCTCCTGGTATCAGGACGTAGTTCTTTTTCTCGTTTTTCCAGTCTTCTTTTCAAGCGAGCATTCTCAGCCTCATATCTGCGAGAAGACTCCCTCTGCTCGTGGAGCCTTGCTTCGTATGCATCGATCGATCTGGATATCTGAGTGGACCTTGATGGTCCTTGACTTTCTTCTGAGGCTGGCCTTTCTAAGCGAGCCCCTTGATCTGAATGTCGGACTTCAGACCTAATCCTGCGAGGAGCGGGTGGTTCCTGAATATCTCCTACTTGAGGAGCGTTGCTGCTATGACCAGACATCTTAGATTTTTTCTCGGCGTGGGCTCTTCTCAGGGAAAGATAAACGCTTCCCACAGACGGCGCCAATTGTGGAGACAATTATTATGCAACACAAATAAATATGAAAGAGGTAACCACCAAGAAAAGATAAATAAAAGGCCAATCACACAACAACGGGTATACGTGGTTCAGCAAAGAAGTGCCTACGTCCACGGTGGTTCAGTCAGTGTTATTTCTCTATATTCTGAAGAATAAGTACAGGGAATACAACTTGTCCTTTTCCCCAGACTTAGGGTTTAATTTATACATGTATACGTTGGTTAGTGGGGGTGATGGGTTCCTCCTTATTAGCCATCTCCCCTGTAACTTTCTTACATGGGATCGCGCTTCCCCACAACTTCTCTTCATGGGATCGTGGAGTAACCGGATCCATACAAAAGGTGATGGGCCTGGGCTTTGGGCCCTTTAGGCAAGGCTACTCGCGCAGGCCTATAATGCTAAATTCAGGGTACCCACAGCGGGCCTTAGGCGTAAAAAGGCTGTTAACGAAAATGTTATTTATCCCTAATTAATTAAATTAGTTTAATTAATATACATTTTAGTTTAACTTAATATATTGATTTTGATGATTCCAAACATATTTTTATTAAGTTATTCAATAGATATTCCTTATTGTATAATATTTGATCATATACCATTATATACATATATTTATTATGTTATATAATATTTGCATTTATGTCAAGTTTTATTTCCGACTCAACATACCTCGACTTTACTCAACGAACATATCCGACTAAAGGTATTCTCGTGTATTGCACATTTGCACATTAGGCACACATGCATATTTCTTGATCTGTGGTTTTAATTGTGTGACTAATTAATTATGAGCCGAAACATTCTTTTCTAAAAATGAAATTATTTTTTTTAAAAGAAGTTGACACAAAATATTTTTTTATAAAAGTAGCAGAATAATTTTGTTTAAGTTGAATCTCTTGTTAAACAATTTTTTAGTACAATTTGCTTTGGCCGAATTGGACCTTACTTCCTTAATGAACAATTTCGTCCTATTACTTGTAGAATATTATTTGTATAAGATTGATTAGGAGCCTTTATATGTTTTGAATAATATTGTATCTGCTTTGATTTCGTCCTATTTGAAATCTTACCTATTAAATGTAGTGTCAAGATCAAAGTTTTTTTTTTACAGCAGTTGGCCTTACCGATTTGACCGATCACAACTCAGCCATGCCGTATACCTGCTCGTTTAAAGCCTTTTGTTTTGATTTGACCGTATACCCCTTAGCTGCTAGCGTGGTTCGGTATATGTGTTTGACCGTTCTCTAACAGCACTTCATTGCTGTATAATGGCTACCCTTCATAAACGACGACGTTGGAATTTTCTTTAAATCAGGTTTCGTCAGTTGGCCTACTCATTCAACGGCAGTTTTTTTTATCAATCGTTCAGGATACAGCTCTGAGTTGACGTCGTTTTTCTTTATATTTATATATATATATATATATATATATATATATATATATATATATATATATATATGTATGCGGGTTCGCCTCCTGTCCTTCTGAATAGACCTTGTACTGTGCGACGCTACATCTTTGGAGTCCTTCACTGATTAGTTCAGAGACCTACTAAAACTTTCGGCCATAGAATTGACCTCGTGTCAATTGATTTTCGGCTAGTACTATACCTGCAATACGATACCTGCTATACTATACCTGTATACCTGCAACATGCAGCCTTCGTTCTTCTGTCATATAGAATTGACCATGCATAATCGGACCAATCTTTTTGTTGGCAACTCTTTTGTCCACTAGATCATAAGTTATTTTCTTTATAAAAAAAAAAAGGTAACGCATATATTATTATATTTTCGGTAACCTTTGGCCACGCTTATCTTGTTGAAACTTGAACATTTTTTTATTATTTCCAGTTTGAGCATAAATCTTTTTTTGTAATCATTAAGTTATAATTTTTATAATATATCTATGTTCATAAATATTTGTTAGTTTGGCCAAAGCTAAAGACAACTAAGTCTTTCATGCATATTTGAATTTGATTTGTCAAATACCTCGGGTTACGCATTCCTATTAGTTTTGAACAAAAACATTATTATGCCAGTGCTAACATCATATATAGATAGATGTATCTCTCTCTTTGTACTAACACACACTCCATACGAATTCAAACTCATTTTAATTCTGTAAGTAATATATTCTCTTATACAGTGGATATTTCTATTGTCTATGAACTATTATTTTGCAGATCCCATAGGAGTTATCTACCAAGCTACTTTCAAATGACATAAATTTTTCAGATATCTATTTCCATGCTACAACAGCTATATTTTTATGGAGAAGATAAAAGATGTAGATTTGATATCAGATTTGCAATTAATTTTCAGCTATCTCATCTCAGCAAAATCAGGAGCATTAAATGCTCAAAATGCATGTGTCTAACAGCTAGTTTTTGGAAGACACATTTAAAGATTTGAAGAGCTGCATTGAACAACAGGATTTTGAATGAGAATATGATCAAGACTTGAAATATTATTGAGAGCATTTATTTTACTACTCAGCTACACATTCAAGGGAGCAATAAATTTTATCATCTGCTCAATCATTGAAGAAAAAGACTTGTGCCTACTTCAACACCATTTATTGAAGTCTGATTCAAGAAGGAGAAACTCAGATTACAAATTGTATTTTAAGGAGTTTCAGCATTTTATTCTGTACTACAAAAAATTCAGATTTATTGTGAAGCTTTGTTGAAGCTTCGGTTTGTACCGGTAATTGGTTCCTACCCGCAAGTGGGCCACGGGGTTTGAAGCTCGGAGTTAGCTTGCAAACATTTGTACGCGGTGGTTTGATCCTACCCGCAAGTGGATCAGGTTTAGTGAAGCGCAAAGGAGACGGGGGCTCTAGGCGCGTGGACGTAGGCCGAGGTTTGGCTGAACCACGTTAAATTTCGGTGTCATTTATTTTTCGCACTTATATTTATTTATTTGCACATGCTTGCTTGAGTTAATATTTTCAGCACACTATCTTGCAAATAAATTAATTCCGAAATTTGACTTAATTAATTTTAAGGGTAAATTAATTATTTTTTGAATTAAATAATTAATTTCAGAATATCACTTTAAATTAAATACGAAAATTAATTTAATATTTCTAGAGTGTTAAAATCTGCATCTCTAGTTGTTTAAATTAATTGATTACATATATTTAATCGTTATTGGTTTAATCATTTAAGACTTACTTACTCTCAAATTTTGTATTAAGTGTTTTAAATTAAATATTTTCTGAAATTTTAATTTAACCCGAAAAGTTTGTAAAAACTCAATTCACCCCCCTCTTGAGTTTTTTTCTGGGCAACAATTGGTATCAGAGCCAGTGCTCTTCTTATTTATTTAGATCTAACAATCTTAGAGTTAAAGATCATGACAAACTTTTTCGTATTTATTTTAAATGCTGCCCTCTACATTTTTATTACTTGTATGCTAAATTGTTTGATGTCTTGTAGTTATTCATTGTTTCATTATGTGAGAAGAAAATGGACACACACTCAACCTTGCATTTCAAGCTTTATTTTAAAGGAAGAATTCAATCCTTGCTTATATGCTAATATTGATGAATCAAGCAGTGTGGAGACAAATGCTACTTGTCTCATGGCAAATGATAATGAGGAGGTACTCTCTAATCCTAACTCTAGTGATAGTGATAATGATGAAGTTGATGATTATGAAGTTTTACAAAATGTTTTTGATGAATTATGTGAAAGTTTTGAAGAACTTAAAAAAGAACTATATTGATCTTAAAAAGTCTCATTCATTACTTTCAACTAACTATGATTCTATGTCAAAAGATTTTGATGATTTGAAATCAGAAAATGAATCATTGATAAATGAGATTAAAACTTTTAAAAAGGATAAATCTGTAAATGTTACTCACCCTCTTGAAATTGAAAATAATGAATTAAAAAGAGAGATTGATTATTTAAAGAAATCTTTAGATACCTTTACTAAAGGAAATGAATATTTTTATAAAATTATAGAAAATCAAAGAATTCGTTTTAATAATAATGGTATAGGATATGATGAACAAAATGAGAAAAAGAGTTATTCTAGTGTTTTTAAAAATGGAGCCTTATCTAGTCATCCTAACTCTTTATGTTCATATTGTGGTAGACATACACATTATTCCAAATTTTGTCAGTTTAGAAAAAGGAAGTACAAGAATACAAAATTAGCATGGATTCCAAAGGAAACAACTATGTATGTTAACCCTTATCAACCCCACACATATTGGGTTCCAAAAGATAAAGTTTCTAAGTGCAAAACCGGTATTGGAACATGAACACAATTTTTTTTGAAAATAAAATTTGTATTATTTTTTTGTTGAATATTGTGATATATTATTTTCATATCTTATATGCTCATTAATGATTAATAATCTGATTATTTTTCTATGTGATTATTGTCATGTCTATATGCTTATTTGAAATAGACACCATTCATTACTTGAAAATATTTTTGTGTGATTAATGACTTATAATTTGATTTATTTCATATTAATCTCAAATGGTTGAAAATGTGAATATTTTTATTAAGTCAAAACTTACTATGGATGTTAAATTATTTCTTTGTATATGGATTAATGAAAATTTTATTTTAGTACATGATAAAATTGTCATTGATGATTATTACTTGTTATGTACATTCTAGTATATCATAAGTTGCGTATCGTTATTGCTCTTGATGATTATCTCTTATTATGACTACGCTTGAATTTTTGATAAGTAAATGAATTCTGAAAATATTGCTTTATGGACCTAACATATTCTTGGATAGAAAAGAGAAAATCTTTAAAGTTGTGTAGGTTGCATTTTGAGAAGGTATGTGGATTTTCAAGGCATATGATTTGGTCATATTACAAATTTCAAGTATCATTGCCTAATGTTGGAAATGTCACACTTGGAAGAAATCTTCATGAAAATATCATTGGTATTGGTAAGGTGGTAAGGAACACCATTCATGAATTTAAAATCATATATTTGTTGATAATTTATTTTATGATATATTTCCATACATTGAATATTTGTTATATCATATGAGCTTGTTGATAATTTAGTATTCACATGTAAATTTGTATATTTATTATTCTTGATGATTTTATGCTATATGACACATACACCTGATCTTGATGATTGTTTCTAAGTGAAAATTCATAATCTTTTGAATTACACCATGACATATTTTTGTGGATAATAAGATTGGGTCATTTCATTTTTTTTGTATATTAATTTGAAACAAAAATGTCCTTTTAAAATTTATTAGTCATATGAGCTACATGTTAATATTGTAACATTCATTTGTTGATTTTTGATGACATAGTCATATTAATCTCTATGAGTTAGTTTTATTGCATGCTACATGATTAATATCATTTTGACATTCACGATGAATATGTTTTTTTTTTGTTGATAACATTTGTGTTATGTATGTTTAAATTGAGAAACCACATGATCAACAATTGATATCATTTGTGAGATTTTTTTTCAAAAATGATTTTATGAAGTCAATTTTTTTTAATAATATTTTATCCCATGAAATAGATGCACCATATTTGTTATATGCATATTTGCCTTTATTAGGATCCCTTAGGGGGAGATAAAAGTTTATTGAAATTTGTTTGATTATTTGTTCAAAGAATGCCTGATTATAACTTTGATATATTATTATGGATTTTGCAATTTATGATTGAATTTTCCAGAATTTAAGCTCGTATCTTGATAACGGCAAAGCATGAACAAAAAAGATTTTTTTATATTTATGCCGCTATGTTCTAACTCATGTGCGCTTTATTCCAAATTATTTGAAAACATCGAGTTATGAAATGTTTCATGTTGTGTGCTTAAAAGCTTATTCTATCATGATGATTTATACAACAATTGGTATTGCGCCTATTGAAAATTTATACATTGCAATTTTATTACATTAGTGAGAATTATTTATGCCCATTGATATATCTCTCGTATTTGCATTATTTGAGAACATTGAGTTGTGATTCCTATTTAAGCATAAAAAGTTGTTCCGAGAAATCATTGTGTGCAACGCACGGTTTGTGTGTCTACAACAATTGGTATCAGACAACTATTGGTATCACTTATCATTTATCATTTTTGGTGACCTATGCATTATTTGATGATATTCTTATCTATCTACACGTTCAAATACATGCTATGAAAAATTTATGTTGACACATGTGCGTATTGAAAGTTTTGTGCCCTTTGCGATTTATGGTTATATCCCATGCACGAATTATTTTTGATAGGGGGAGCTTGGCCCTTCTTACCCGTGACACTGAATTTATAAGAAATATCTTTTTGATAATGTCAAAGGGGGAGAAATATTTATGATTCACTATTTGGGATTAATATTTCATTTTATGAATATATGTGAATCATTGTTTGTCATCATCAAAAAGGGGGAGATTGTTAACGAAAATGTTATTTATCCCTAATTAATTAAATTAGTTTAATTAATATACATTTTGGTTTAACTTAATATATTGATTTTGATGATTCCAAACATATTTTTATTAAGTTATTCAATAGATATTCCTTATTGTATAATATTTGTTCATATACCATTATATACATATATTTATTATGTTATATAATATTTGCATTTATGTCAAGTTTTATTTCCGACTCAACATACCTCGACTTTACTCAACGAACATATCCGACTAAAGGTATTCTCGTGTATTGCACATTTGCACATTAGGCACACATGCATATTTCTTGATCTATGGTTTTAATTGTGTGACTAATTAATTATGAGCCGAAACATTCTTTTCTAAAAATGATTTTTTTTTTTTAAAAGAAGTTGACACAAAATATTTTTTTATAAAAGTAGCAGAATAATTTTGTTTAAGTTGAATCTCTTGTTAAACAATTTTTTAGTACAATTTGCTTTGGCCGAATTGGACCTTACTTCCTTAATGAACAATTTCGTCCTATTACTTGTAGAATATTATTTGTATAAGATTGATTAGGAGCCTTTATATGTTTTGAATAATATTGTATCTGCTTTGATTTCGTCCTATTTGAAATCTTACCTATTAAATGTAGTGTCAAGATCAAAGTTTTTTTTTTTACAGCAGTTGGCCTTACCGATTTGACCGATCACAACTCAGCCATACCGTATACCTGCTCGTTTAAAGCCTTTTGTTTTGATTTGACCGTATACCCCTTAGCTGCTAGCGTGGTTCGGTATATGTGTTTGACCGTTCTCTAACAGCACTTCATTGTTGTATAATGGCTACCCTTCATAAACGACGACGTTGGAATTTTCTTTAACTCAGATTTCGTCAGTTGGCCTACTCATTCAACGACAGTTTTTTTTTATCAATCATTCAGGGTACAGCTCTGAGTTGACGTCGTTTTTCTTTATATATATATATATATATATATGCGTGTTCGCCTCCTGTCCTTCTGAATAGACCTTGTACTGTGCGACGCTACATCTTTGGAGTCCTTCACTGATTAGTTCAGAGACCTACTAAAACTTTCGGCCATAGAATTGACCTCGTGTCAATTGATTTTCGGCTAGTACTATACCTGCAATACGATACCTGCTATACTATACCTGTATACCTGCAACATGCAGCCTTCGTTCTTCTGTCATATAGAATTGACCATGCATAATCGGACCAATCTTTTTGTTGGCAACTCTTTTGTCCACTAGATCATAAGTTATTTTCTTTATAAAAAAAAAAAAAAGGTAACGCATATATTATTATATTTTCGGTAACCTTTGGCCACGCTTATCTTGTTGAAACTTGAACATTTTTTTATTATTTCCAGTTTGAGCATAAATCTTTTTTTGTAATCATTAAGTTATAATTTTTATAATATATCTATGTTCATAAATATTTGTTAGTTTGGCCAAAGCTGAAGACAACTAAGTCTTTCATGCATATTTGAATTTGATTTGTCAAATACCTCGGGTTACGCATTCCTATTAGTTTTGAACAAAAACATTATTATGCCAGTGCTAACATCATATATAGATAGATGTATCTCTCTCTTTGTACTAACACACATTCCATACGAATTCAAACTCATTTTAATTCAGTAAGTGATATATTCTCTTATACAGTGGATATTTCTATTGTCTATGAACTAATATTTTGCAGATCCCATAGGAGTTATCTACCAAGCTACTTTCAAATGACATAAATTTTTCAGATGTCTATTTCCATGCTACAACGGCTATATTTTTATGGAGAAGATAAAAGATGTAGATTTGATATCAGATTTGCAATTAATTTTCAGCTATCTCATCTCAGCAAAATCAAGAGCATTAAATGCTCAAAATGCATGTGTCTAACAGCTAGTTTTTGGAAGACACATTTAAAGATTTGAAGAGCTGCATTGAACAACAGGATTTTGAATGAGAATATGATCAAGACTTGAAATATTATTGAGAGCATTTATTTTACTACTCAGCTACACATCCAAAGGAGCAATAAATTTTATCATCTGCTCAATCATTGAAGAAAAAGACTTGTGCCTACTTCAACACCATTTATTGAAGTCTGATTCAAGAAGGAGAAACTCAGATTACAAATTGTATTTTAAGGAGTTTCAGCATTTTATTCTGTACTACAAAAAATTCAGATTTATTGTGAAGATTTGTTGAAGCTTCGGTTTGTACCGGTAATTGGTTCCTACCCGCAAGTGGGCCACGGGGTTTGAAGCTCGGAGTTAGCTTGCAAACATTTGTATGCGGTGGTTTGATCCTACCCGCAAGTGGATCAGGTTTAGTGAAGCGCAAAGGAGACGGGGGCTCTAGGCGCGTGGACGTAGGCCGGGGTTTGGCCGAACCACGTTAAATTTCGGTGTCATTTATTTTCCGCACTTATATTTATTTATTTGCACATGCTTGCTTGAGTTAATATTTTCAGCACACTATCTTGCAAATAAATTAATTCCGAAATTTGACTTAATTAATTTTAAGGGTAAATTAATTATTTTTTGAATTAAATAATTAATTTCAGAATATCACTTTAAATTAAATACGAAAATTAATTTAATATTTCTAGAGTGTTAAAATCTGCATCTCTAGTTGTTTAAATTAATTGATTACATATATTTAATCGTTATTGGTTTAATCATTTAAGACTTACTTACTCTCAAATTTTGTATTAAGTGTTTTAAATTAAATATTTTCTGAAATTTTAATTAAACCCGAAAAGTTTGTAAAAACTCAATTCACCCCCCTCTTGAGTATTTTTCTGGGCAACAAAGGCGTTTAGGCCTTCTTAATATATTTTAATATTCTTTAACCATAACAACTAGGGGTGTGCAAAAAAACCGACCAAACCGACAAACCGACAAAACCGAGCCGAACCGAAAATTTTCGGGCCGGGTTTTTTTGAGGGTCGGTTCGGTTCGGTTTAATCAGGTATAAAACCGACAGGGTCGGTTCGGTTTTCGGTTTTGGCATAAAAAAACCGATTTTGAACCGAACCGAACCGAATTAATTTTTATATTTTTTAATTTTTAATTTTATATTATATTTATATTAGTGTTGACATATTATATTATATTTTTTAATTTTATATTTATATTAGGTATTAAAAAAATATATTTTTTTATTAAAATAAAGGAAAAAACCGAACCGGCCCTGTATAAAACCGGCCCTGTCAAAAACCGATGGGAAAACCGAACCGGCCCTGTCAAAAACCGACCCGATTCGGTTCGGTTCGGTTCGGTTTTTCAGCATTTTCGGTTCGGTTCGGTTCTCCTCCTCCAAAAACCGACATGGTCGGTTCGGCCCAAAAAACCCGGTCAAAACCGAACCGACCGACCCGTGAACACCCCTAATAACAACGCTATTAAATTACTAAAATTGTACATATCATACAAATATGTCTGACTATGTACAAATTAAAGTACTATTTGATTATTTTGGACGAGATAATGGTCCGGTTAGTAAAAAAAAATTATTAAAAGGCGATATCGTTTCACTAACGCATTGTTGTTTTAAGAAAAAAGTGCGACTTAAGGGTTTTACCAAGAATAAAGCGTAAAAAACTTAAGGCGGAGTGTTTCTCCTAAGCCTTAAACTTAGGTGGAGCTTAGGCGGAGCCTAGGCGGGTTTTTTAGAAAAGTTTTTTACTGATTTTAAATATATGATTAATTAAATTAAATACGGGAAATTAATTAGAAATTAATCTGGATCAAAATAAATATTAACTAGCGAAACAAAGATTGGTATTTATTGATGAGAATTATATTGAGTATTACTTAATGAATAAAGTAACTCGAGATTATGAATATATTAAAATTATCGCGAGTGAAAAATATGACAGTTATAGTATTTTAGTTGGGATGCACATGTCAATCATGTCGATTTGAGGAAATAAAATGTAATTTATTTTTAATTCATTTGAATTGTTTTTTCGAGTACGCCAATATGTCTGGAAGGGTCGAGATAGTCAGAAAAGTCTACCTGGAAGTTTAGTTTGGGTCTCGGGAACTTTTAGGCCAAATCGACACCCCGAATGGGTATTTTAGGGGAAATATGACCTACGAAATTTAGAGGTTTATATCATTTAAGAATAGGAGTATTCTAGAGTTACAATTCATAGAGTTGCAGAGAGGCCATAGTAGGGAGAAGATAGGAGGTTCCAAAAGCTAGAACCACCCATTCCTACTCCAATTACACCACCAACACCACAGCCGCATAGATCAGGGGTAGAGGAACACCACCATACCCATCATCTCCAACAGATCAGACCTACTGTAAAAGGAAATTGTTTAAATTTTCTAATTTATAAGCATATAATGTATCCATGTTAGAATATGATGATTATTCCCATGAATTTGTAGAGAATTAAATCAATCTTTGAAGGTTAAACTATATTCTTGAGTTAGAATCATATTTGGTTAAATTACTTGAGTTGAGTAGGACGAAATTGATGAATTAGGATTATCCAAATGTGAAGAAATCTGGGCTATATAATGATTCTTGAATAAAAGTGATGAACTAGGGTTTCTTAGAGTTGAATTGGAATTAATTTGATTAATCGATGATTCTTGATGATTTCATGATTCTTATGCGTTAGAAATCATTCGTATATGTTAGTACAACATTTAGTATAATTGTTTGGGAGTTTGGGAATGATTAATAAAGGTTTTAGTGTTTAAAAATGGTGAAACCCATAGCCCCTTAACAAAGAAGACAATACATGTATGGGCGAATTGATTCGGTTCTTGGCCGAATCGATTCGGGCCAGGGCCGAATCGATTCAGCTGCCCAGATTTGGCCACTTTTTGCTTTTTGTTTAGAATCTTTGGGAAATGTTAGGGATTCACTTGTTGGATTAAAATTTAAATATAATGGGGATTATATTTATGTACTTATAGGCCTAGGTTGGGTTTTTGGCTTAGTCATAAGAGGAGGATTTAAGGGCTAAGTTTAATTAAACTCAATTGAGAGAAACACCTAATTTGAGGGATAATTAGAGTCACGGGAATTTGAGGAAAACGATGACTTAAACCAGTAGGATATGAGTGAGTTACCTACTGATATTATGTTAGAGAATAATGAACGCACTTCGAATGGTGAGAGATATTCGGGAACGTACAATAAGAAGTAAAATTATAATTTACTAATACGTGGGATATTTGGAATATAAATATACTACGTACGGGACTTGCGATATAAGACGTGCGTATGCTTATCCCAACGATACAAATATACCGGTTGTGTGCGTACCTATTGTATGATTTTTATGTGTATGACATACCTACGCTGCTTGCTATCACGGGGGGTTTCCTCGTTAGGACATTTATATCCTAATGAGCCATTGGGGTGATTTTTGACCTGTACTTCATAATATAGAACCTAAGAAAGGCCTATATGTGAGAACAATAGGCCGGCGGTTATATAGGTGCGTAGGTATGTGCGTAGTCCATAGGCTTTGAACCATATTCGCCTCTATGTTGTTGTATTTATGGTTCGAGAGAGATACCGAACCATTAGCCCTTCATTTAGTACGTGATGTACCTGGACTTGATAGTTGAGTATGCATGCACCGCAGCTCAGTCTAAGGGTGCTATGTTAGTATATATATATATATATATATATATATATATATATATACACTTGTGATTAAATTCTACAGTGTGTACTTAGTACTTGAGTAAGATGGTGATATTTAAATTCATTAAATAATGTAGGAACTTGACTTAAAATGAGAAATTCATAATTGCCAAATAGACGGAAAAAAAATCAATAGTCATTGTATGGGAAATAGGGGTGGGCATTATGAGTATTAGTTTAGAAGCTTAATGAACTCGAACTAGTTAAGCAGGATAACGACATCTAGGATGGTTTAGAAGTACGTTAGGTAAGCACATTTGTCGAGAGGTAATAATCTCAAGTGAGGAGGAGAATCTTTCCTTGAAGACCTATACCGACGTGTTAAATGATGCTTTGTTACATTGCCAGGACCAGTGCTTCCATGATAAGGGTAACAAGCGAGGATGAGAGTCCAGCCACCAGGGTACGATCGGGGGTGGCAGTGCTAGTGGGGCATCATCGGCTCAAAGTCAGCCTAGACATGATGACCAGAGTTCTCATCAGGGGGACCCTGCTAAGCGATTCAGATCCGGTGGTTATAGACAGGAATTGGGAGGCTTTAGGCAGGGCTAACAGGGACAGCAACGCGTACAGCAGGGCCAATAGAGGGGTAGTAGTGGCAAATAGGGTCGAGGATAACATGGTCATAAGGGAGGAAACTTTATAGGGAAGTGCTTTACTTGTGGCAAGATTTTCCACAAATGTCAGGATTGCCGTGAGAAGGGCAGGGCCCCACAACAGCAGCAGGGTGCTCGCCAAGAGCCCCAGAGGCCTATCTTCCTAACCACCCTTTCGTCACCAATACAGATGCCAGCATTGCGTGTTCTTCCAGCAGTTCAACAGTCCCTCCTCAGCAGGGGCAATTATAGTATGAGCGTGTGTATAATGTCCACCAAGCCGCAGTCCAACTGGCACCACTCGCAGTAGAGGGTATATTTCTTATTCATGGCATTTATGTGGACATTTTATTTGATATTGGGGCCTTACACTCATTCATAGCCACTAGGTTTGCACGGACCACGGGGTTACTAGATACGATATATATTATTATTACATGTGTAGACTCGTCATTGGGAAATGGGACGCTAATTTTCTTTATCTGTCGGGGGTGTGAGTATTGAGATTGGGAGCCTTAATTTACCCGTTGATAAGATTGTATTAGACATGTCAGAGTATAACGCCATTATTAACATGGATTAGCTAGCCGCGTATCTGGCCATGATTGATTGATATGGTAGGATCATTGTGTTTGCTAGGCCATGAGATGTTTTTTATAGCGGTGCCTCACCAAAAGGGAGGCTCGTCCACCCATTTATACTACATAGAGGAGGAGACCTTTAAGGAGGTGGTGATACCCCTAGATTCTATTCCGATCGTTTACGAGTTCGCTGATGTGTTTCAGGAGATACAGGGATTACCACCCAGTAGAGAGATTGAGCTTATAATAGACTTAGCGTCGGGCACTCGACATATAGCTTGTGTGCCTTACCGTATGGCTCTTGCGGAGATGAGAGAGTTAATGGATCCAATCGAGCATCTTTTGGGGCAGGGCTTCATCCGTAGGAGTACCTCGCCTTGGGGTGCCCCAGTACTATTTATAAAGAAGGGAGATGGGTCGTTGCGATTATGTGTTGATTATCGATAGTTAAATAAAGTCACGATACGGAATAAGTACTTGTTGCCCAGAATCGATGACTTGTTTGATCAGCTGAGAGAAACTGCCTACTTCTCTAAGATAAACTTGAGGTTGGGTACCATCAGTTGCGTATCCAGGAGTAGGATGCGTCTAAGACTGCCTTTCTGACGAGATATAGATCCTACGAGTTTCGGGTTATGCCATTCGGACTAACCAATGCTCTAGTTGTATTTATAGACTTGATGAATAGGGTATTCAGAGAGTGCTTACTTCAGTCTGACATTGTCTTCATAGATGACATATTGATTTATTCCCAGAGTGAGGAGGATCATTCGAAGCATCTAAGACAGTTTTAGCAGACACCGCGCGAGCATCATTGTATATTAAATATGAGAAATATGGATTTTGGCTGCGATAAGAGCAATTTTTGGGGCACATTGTATCTGACATGGGGATATCGGTGGACCCAAGTAAGGTGTCAGTGGTGAGGGAGTGGGGACAACTCACGACACAGATGGAGGTACATAGTTTCTTAGGTTTGGCAGGATATTACAGGCGATGTTTTTGAAAATTACGGGTCTAGTGATTAATTTGACTCACAAAGGTATACCGTATGTTTGGGATGATGCTTTCCAGTTGGCTTTCGATGAGGTGAAGGACAAGTTGACTTTAACACCAATTATCGCACTACCCAGGCCAGGAGTGGAGTACTTAGTTTACACCGATGTGTCCCTACAAGGACTTGGGGGAGTACTTCAGCAGCAAGATCAGGCTATAGCTTTCGCTTTATGCAAGCTTAAGCCTCACGAGAGGAATTACCCTACCCACGACTTGGAGTTAGCAGCAATCATGTTTGCCCTTCGAATTTGGATACATTATCTTTGGGGGGAGAAATTTCACTTGTTCATAGATCATAGGTCACTGCAGTACTTGTTCACACAGAGAGAGTTGAACATGCGTCAACGTAGGTGGATAGAATTTGTTGAAGACTATCAGTTTGATATTGAGTATCACCTGGGGAAGGCTAACTTGGTGATAAACGCGATGAGCCGTAGGCCAGTGGACGAGGTGACCGAGGTGTGGAAGGCAAAATGGAAGGAGCTAGGACATCAGGATGTAGTTGCCAAATCATTTATGTCAGTTATGACTGTTACACCCCATATTGTCGCGAGGGTGGTACATGCCCAGGCAGCGGATCCATTTTATTAGGAGAGGATTAGAAAACTTTTAACTGGAGGAGCAGAGTCTTACTCTGTGAGTTTCGAGAGAGGCTTGTGCTTCAATGGGAGACTGATTGTTCCTGAAAGGGAGGATTTGCGACACGCGATGATGACAGAGTCGCATGGATCTTGATTCGCGGTACACCTCAACAGGGATAAGATGTACCAGGATATGAGGCGACAATATTATTGGAGACATTATCGAGTTCGTTTCAAAGCATGCCGCCTGTCAGCTAGTAAATGTGGGCCATAAAAAATCGGCACGGTTTCTTCAGCTGTTAGAGATTCCTATGTGGTAATGGGAGAGTATTTCCATGGATTTTATTACCGGGTTTCCTACTTCTCAGAGGGATCACGGTTTTATATGGGTGATTGCAGATCGATTGACCAAGGTAGCCCACTTTCTTTCAGTCCGGACAGACTACACCACGACCTAATATGCCCAATTTTTCATTGCTGAAATAGTGAGATTACATGGAATGCCCCTCGACATTGTGTCCGATAGAGATAAGATTTTTGTGTATCGCTTCTGGGAGATATTCTAGAAGGCCATGGGCACAGAGTTGCGATTGAGCATAGACTATTACCCACGAATGGATGGGCAAATAGAGCTGACGAATCAGTTACTGGAGGATATGTTACGTATGTGTGTCCTTGATTTTATGGGAGGTTGGGAGCAGTACCTTCCACTGTTGGAGTTTACGTATAATAACTCCTATAAGTTTACTATTGGCATGGCTCCATTTGAGGCGTTGTAGAGTAGTCCTTATCGTTCTCCTGTATGTTGGCTAAAGGTGGGGGACAATAAGATACTCAGGCCATAATTGATTCAGGACACATCAGCTAGGATTGAGATGATTCAAAGTTACATACGGGTAGCCCAACGTAGACAAAAAAGCTACGCTGATGCTAAGCGATTCTTTCGGGAGTTTAGTGTGGGGGACCAGGTGCTACTATGAGTATCTTCTATGAAGGGGATAATGAGATCTGGGAAGAAGGAAAAGTTGGCACCGAGGTACGTGGGGCTATTTTCTATCATCGAGAGGATTGGACCGGTGGCATATAGACTCGGGTTGTCGCAGTACTTGCACCGTATTCATGACGTGTTCCATATTTCTTCACTGAGGCGGTGTCTTCGGGATGAGTTGGCTCACACTCATATTGCATTGGAGTAGATTGACTTACAACCTAATAGTTCATATGAGGAGAGACCTGTGGCTATCTTAGACCATGACGATAGAAAATTCGAAGGTAGTTCCACTTACGCGTGTCTAATGGGTGCATCATAATGTCGAGGAGTCTACTTGGTAGAGCAAGAACGAGATGCGCGAAAAATATCCAGAGTTATTCACATCAGGTATTCCTTTTTTAATTTTGATACGAAATTCCGTTATAAGGGGGGAATTATGTGACACCCTGTATCTTTACTGGTTTTAAATATAGAATGAATTAAATTAAATATGGAAAATTAATTAGAAATTAATCCGAATTAAAATAAATATTAACTAGCGAGACAAGTGTTAGCATTTATTGATGTGAATTATATTGAGTATTACTCAATGAATAAATTAATATGAGATTGTGAATATATTAAAATTATCGCGAGTGAAAAATACGACAGTTACAGTATTTTAGTCGGGACGCGCGTGTTAGTCGTGTCGGGACTCAATTAAATCAAATAAAAAGTAATTTATTTTTAGGTCTTTCGAATGACCGTTTAGAGTGGGCCAATGTGTCCGGAAGGGTCGAGATAGTCAGAAAAGTCTATCCGGGGATTTAGTTTGGATCACGGGGCACTTTTAAGCAAAATCGACACCCAGAGGAGTATTTTAGTCATTTGTATTTTGGGGGAATATGACCTACGAAATTTAGAGGTTTATATCATCTAGGAATAGGAGTCTTCTAGAGTTACAGTTCATAAAGTTGCAGAGAGTCCATAGGAAGGAGAAGAGAGGAGGTTCCAAAGGCTGAAACCACCGATTCCCACTCCAATTGCACCACCAACACCAACACCGCGTAAATAGGGGGAAGAGGAACACCACCATACCCAATAGGGGTGGCCATAGGCCCGAGGCCCGCCAAACCCGCCCAATAAAAAAATAGGGCTTGGGTAAGGTGAATAAGCCCACAAAGCGGGCTTGGAAAAATTTGATAGGCCCGATTTTTTTTGGGCGGACTTGGGCATGAATTCTTAATCCCGATGAGGCTCGGCCCGACCGAAGGCCAGAGAAATATATATATATATATATATATATATATATATATATATATATATGTATGTGTGTGTGTGTGTGTGTGTGTGTGTGTGTATTAATTTATTATTAAAGTTTAAGACTACAAAGTTATAAATAAATATATAAAGTGGGTAACTTTTATAAATATAAAAACATATACTAAGTCTTTTTATGTAGAGTGGGGAACTTTATATATAGACTTTGTAATATATAAAGTTTAATACAACTTTTTAATTAAAAAATAGGTCTTTGATTAAGAAAAAATATATATTTTTATTTAAAAAAAATAATTAACCGGGCTTGGCCAACGGGCCTGGGTAAAAAGCTTTAAAATCTAGGCGGGCTTGGGATCACATAATAAGGCACGATCCAGGCCCAAGCGCGAATGGGATATCTCATAATTTTATAAGCCCGACCGGGCCTGCCCAGGCTAGGCCCGTGGCTACCCCTAATACCCATAATCCAATGGATCAGACCTACTGTAAAAGGCAAATGTTTAAACTTGTTAATTTATAAGCATATAATCCATGTTAGAATAGGATGATTATTCCTATGAATTTGTAGAGAATTAAATCGATATTTGAAGGTTAAACTATATTCTTGAGTTAGAATCATGTTAGGTTAAATTACTTGAGTTTTGTAGGACGAAATTGATGAATCGGGATTATCCAAATTTGAAGAAATCTGGGTTATATAATGATTCTTGAATAAAAGTGATGAACTAGGGTTTTTGAGAGTTTAATTGGAATTAATTTGATTAATTGATGATTCTTGATGATTTCATGATTCATGTGCGTTTGAAATCATTCCTATATGTTGGTACGACGTTTAGTATAATTATTTAGGAGTTTGGGAATGATTAAAGAATGTTTTGGTATTAAAAAATGGTGAAACCTATAGTTGCTTAACAAAGAAGACAGTACCTATAGGGGAAAATCTATTCGATTCCCGGTCGAATCGATTCGACAAGGCGAATCGATTCGGACGAGGGTCGAATCAATTCGGCTGCCTAGATTTTGGTCACTTTTCTATTTTTGTTTACAATCTTTGGAAAATGTTAGGGAGTCACTTATTGGATTAAAATTTAAATATAATGGGGATTATATTGATGTACCAGTAGGTCTAGGTTGGGTTTTTGGCTTAGTCATAAGAGAGGGATTTAAGGGCTAAGTTTAATGAAACTCAATTGAGATAAAAACCTAATTTGAAGGATAATTCGAGTCACGGGAATTTGAGAAAAATGATGACTTAAAGCAGTGGGATATGAGTGAGTTACCTATTGATATTATGTTAGATAATAATGATCGCACTTAGAATGGTGAGAGATATTTGGGAACGTACAATAAGAAGTAAAATTGTGATTTACTAATACGTGGGATATTCGGAATATAAATATACTATGTATGGGACTTATGATATAAGACGTGTGTATGCTTATACCGATGATACAAATATACGGGTTGTGTGTGATATGACCAATCTAGTCTCCTGTCGCGAACCCTACTGACAGGGCGAATGCCCCAAAGCTCGTAGGTCATGGCCTATTCTTCTCTGGCTCCTCATGTATATGTCGCGGCCTTATACTATACCGAATGCGGCACCCACAACATTTACCTTCCTAACAGGCCGCAGCTCCCTACCCACAGCTGCTGCCCCATCACAAGGATTACTCTCCAGACCTGTTATATGTCATGTGCTCGAGGCACGTGACACAACTTACATACCTAGAGAAGCTCAGTCGAACTCTCTATACAACTCCAATACAGCTTGGGGGCTATATATCTACCTTGTAGACCTCACCCTGGCCAGCCCGGAATCGCTACGATCATGTATTCTCCTCTCTCAACTCTATTGTAAGCCCATCATGTCTATGTAAACTTGTACTACAATGTATATAATTAGACTATCGCAACCAAGTGGACGCAGGCTCATTTTAATAGCCGAACCACTCTATATCTTATATTTCTCTCTCTTTACTTGCTTTATATCTATTATATCAATTATATTTGATTTGTTGATATAAGAACGATATGTGTTCAATTTCTCGTATCAACAATCTGGCTCCGTCTGTGGGAACGAGGTATTTTTGTCTTATATATCTACATTTTGGGCTCTTAGCACCTTATTTCATCCATGGGGGGCTCCCGGGTCATCATCCCATGAATGAGTTTTGGTTATTGAGCTCGTATCTCACACATACACCCCTTAATTGGGTATTGTATATTTTTAGATCTACTGATTGATCTCCTTTATGACCTTTGATCCGCTTTAATTACCCGGATGAAGCTACCTTACCTAGAAAGTGTTGAAAAATGCGAAAAGGTTATAGCCTTACAAAGGTGGGTTGTTAGGGATGAATTCTAATCGATTCTTTCATGCTTTTTTCACCTATGATCTAGGATCGTTTACCATAAGTGTGCCCTTTTTGGAGCATTTGAAGACTGTTATGTCACTGGTAGACCCTTAGTAGGCTTATTTTTTATATTGCTAGCTGGATTAAACTCAGCTTGTGGGCCCTCGGAAATATACCACGTTGCAGCAAGCAAGATACGACCTGGAAAGTAAATTGCTGGAGTGTCACAACCCTTTTAATTGATGATGCTGCATAACTTCATTTCATCACCCAGGAGAAGAGATGGTAAAACTGTCCTTGGACTTAGCTTTGGTGAACTCCCTTGAAGAGGCCACGACAGTAACGTTATATGCTCTACCTGCCACGGCCACGACCGTATTAAGTGGCAGATCACCAAAAACTGCATCCTTGCTATTGTACATAATATATGGTTATATCTTCTACATTTCTTTCATTACTCACTCTTTCTAGTTTTATCTCGGAATATATATATATATATATATATATATATATATATATATATATATATATATATATATATACATACACACACACACTAAAGACTAACAAGGCAGAAATGGAAGGAAAGTCCAGCCAAAGTGCAAAAATAAAATATGATATTACTCAGCTGTACAACCATCTCAACCATTTATATGACAACCATGCCTCACTCCAGATCCAAGTCAACTTTTTTACCCAAAGAACTCTTATGTTGGAGGCTGTAGCACCCAAGGTTGCAGTTCCAACCATCGTGGCCGCAGCAGTAGAAGCAACAACTTCAAAGGCCGCAGACAAGAACCAAAAGAGGAAGATGGAGATGGCAGAGAAAGGCTTTGAGGACTACACCCGACTGAGTTGTGAAATTGAAGCCATTTTTGAGTGCATCCAAGAAGACAAATTGCTTAAGTGGCCTGGGAAGATGAAGACTTCTTCCCACAAAAGGAATCGGGCCCAGTGGTGCAAATTTCACCACGACCATGACTATAGAACTGATAAATGTTTTATGCTGAAAGATGAAATCGAAAGGCTTATGAGGCAGGGAATGCTACACCGATTCCTGAAGATAAGGGATGCAGCTTAACCTGACAGGCCACATGCCTCATCTGCCTTAGTTTCCAATCTATGCTTGTGCTTTATCTTTGAAAAACTCTATTTAAATGTTTCCTTTAGACTTTTTATTTTTCTAACAAGGTCATGAATACCTAAATATATGAAATTGGGCTTATTTTGCCACATCTCATTTCTTTTGTTTTCATTATCTGTTATCTCATAAAAAAACCTTTTGTCTTAAACAAAGTTTGAATAAAGACAACATATTATCTCTAAGATAATTATCCTAGTTGGCTCACGACGCTCTTTATAATGCCTAAGCACTTTGAAGCACGTGATACTTACAATCGTAAAGGCAACATTGAAGGCATTCGAGGATTCAAGTAGCTTTTATGAGCTACGGGGGCTGATAATGCCCGTTATCAACTTTCGGATGATTCGATTAGCCACGGGGGCTACTAATGCCCGTCATTTGCTTTCGAGACGCATGAATTGGCGTTGGGAAGCCTCATAATACCCAGCCTGAGAAGGCTTTATATATATATATAATTTTGGCTTGAGGAAGCCCTATAATACCCAATCTGGGAAGGCTTTATATATATATATATATATATATATTAAATAATAGCTTGGGGAAGCTTCATAATACCTAGCCTGGGGAGGCCTGATAATAGCCCAATTAAAGCGACTAAAAGAAGCTGTGGAAGACAGTCCATGCAATTAAAGCAATAAAAAGATTATGTGGCATTGACATCATGAACCATATTAACGCTACAAAGAATAGATGGCCGCAGCCCAGCATAGAGTCCAATAGTCACATCAAATGTTGCGGCATGCATGCAACCCAACCGCACCCCCAAGGTTATTATTGACAGACTTGGGAAAAAAAATCAAGCAACAGGGCAAAAGAGTTCAGCCGCAGCCCCAAGGTCATTTTCCTTTGGCACCACGACTTGAGGGTTGATAAGTGCATAAGTATGAAATGAAAATCATGACGGAGGCTACATCTTCAGCCTGTGAAGTTTGTGCTGCAGGATCTGGTTGATTCTCTTCATTGGCCGCCCCCTGTTTACCCGTGGCTCTTTTCCTCTTCTTTCCCTTCCTAGCTGAATCATTGAGGGCAGCGGAATCCTCATCCATCTCATCCAGCTAGGCAACCAAGAGATCCCTGTCTATCTCCTCACCTAAAAAAAATAGCAAAGGATTAGATAAAGGTACCTTCTGCGGAATAATTATGGAGTATCACTACACCAAAAACAGGAATCTGGCACGGTTTAAAACTGTGCCAGATCAAATCTGGCACGGTTTTGAACTGTGTCAGATCAAATCTGGCACGGTTTTGAACTGTGCCAGAATCAGGTGTTCCAAAATGACAATTTTTTCTGGTACGGCTCAAAAGTGTGCCAGATTTGACCAAACAGGAACACTTCTGACACTTTTAAACCGTGCCAGAATTTGATATTTCTGGCACACTTTTGGCACAGTTTTTAACTGTGCCAGATTAAACCAAACAGAAACACTTCTGGCACACTTTTAAACCGTGTCAGAATTTGATATTTCTGGCACACTTTTGGCAGAGTTTTTAACTGTGCCAGATTCAGCACAGTTTAAAAAAATTTGGCACAGTTCAAAATCGTGCCAAAATATGATACACTTTTGTCACAGTTTTGAACTGTGCCAAATTTTTTATATAAAAAAAAATTAATTATTTGAAAGCACAAAATTGTCAAATTAATAATATTGCACGTTGTTAATAAACTAATGTACATACAAACTTCAAAATATTACAAGTCTTTAACAGTTCACACGCCCAAAAAAAATTGGGCAGAGTTTCCTCTATTTTCTAGACATTCAAAAACCAGTTAATACAAAACCTGCCTAACATAAAGCCCGTACGGACACAAAATATAACAATTAACTTACAAAATCCCGCACGGCCATAAAAGTCAACAATAAAACAACAAAAAACCGCACGACCATGACAAAAAAAAATAGAATCATGAATAAACCCCTTGTTGTAAACCATTGAGTTCTCTATGTGTTCCACATGAATAAATGCCAACGATAAACGGTTATCCTGCAAAAAAAAATAGGATACAAAAAAGATACGATGTTAGTAACCCAATAATTTACAAAAAAAAATTACTCAAACTAAAAAATTACATATATGAGTGGAAATTATCGTCATACTCTCAAATCGGGAGACCTGAGACTACGCGGTCAGTTCCTACAAGTTGCATTGGTCCCGTGCGAGGTGTTCGAGCCTCCTACGGGGTCGTTTGGGGGCTGGTTTGGGTTTTCACCCTTTAACGGCTTGTTTTTATGTTTAAGTGTGATTTTTCCAAATTATCGTCATACTCTCAAACCGGGAGACCCGGGACTACGCGGTCAGTTCCTACAAGTTGCATTGGTCCCGTGCGAGGTATTCGTGCCTCCTACGGGGTTGTTTGGAGGCTGGTTTGGGTTTTCACCCTTTAACGACTTATTTTTAAGTCTTAGTGTGATTTTTATAAATTATCGTCATACTCTCAAACCGGCAGACCCGGGACTACGCGATCAGTTCTTACAACTTACATTGGCCCCGTGCGAGGTGTTCGTGCCTCTTACGGGGTCGTTTGGAGGCTGATTTGGGTTTTCACCCTTTAACGGCTTGTTTTTAAGTCTAAGTGTGATTTTTACAAATTATCGTCATACTCTCAAACCGGGAGACCCGGGAATACGCGATCAGTTCCTACAAGTTACATTGGTCCCGTGCGAGGTGTTCGTGCCTCCTACGGGGTCGTTTGGGGGTTGGTTTGGGTTTTCACCCTTTAGCGGCTTATTTTTAAGTCTAAGTGTTGAGTTTTGCAAATTATCGTCATATTCACAAACCGAGAGCCCCGGGACTACGCGATCAGTTCCTACAAGTTACATTGGTCCCGTGCGAGGTGTTCGTGCCTCCTACGGAGTCGTTTGGGGGCTGGTTTGGGTTTTCACCCTCTAACGGCTTGCTTTTAAGTCTAAAGTGTGATTTTTGCAAATTATTGTCGTACTCTCAAATCGAGAGACCCGAGACTACGTGGTGAGTTCCTACAAGTTACATTGGTCCCGTGCGAGGTGTTCGTGCCTCTTAGGGGTCAGTTTTGGGGTTGGTTTGTGTTTTCACCCTTTAACGACTTGTTTTTAAGTCTTTGATTTTTGCAAATTAGCGTCATATTCTCAAATCGGGAGACCCCGGACTACGCGGTCAGTTCCTAAAAGTTACATTGGCCCCGTGCGAGGTGTTCGTGCCTCTTACGGGTCCGTTTGGGGGCTGGTTTAGGTTTTCACCCTTTAACGACCTATTTTTAAGTTTAAGTGTTGATTTTTGTGAATTATCGTCGTATTCTCAAGCCGGGAGACCCGGGACTATGCGGTCAGTTCCTACAAGTTACATTGATCCCGTGCGAGGTGTTCGTGCCTCGTATAGGGACGTTTGGTGGTTGGTTTAAGTTTTCACCCTCTAACGGCCTGATTTTAAATCTAAGTGTTATTTTTACAAATTGTCGTTGTATTCTCAAATCGGGAGACCCGAGGCTACGCAGTCAGTTTCTACAAGTTACATTAGTCCCGTGCGAGGTGTTCGTGTCTCCTACGGGGTCATTTGGGGGCTAGTTTGGGTTTTCATCCATTAATGGATAGTTTTTAAGTCTTTGATTTTTGCAAATTATCATCATATTCTCAAATTAGGAGACCCCGGACTACGCGGTCTGTTCCTACATGTTACATTGGTCCCGTGCGAGGTGTTCGTGCCTCTTACGGGTCCGTTTGGGGGCTGGTTTAGGTTTTCGCCCTTTAACGACCTGTTTTTAAGTTTCAGTGTTGATTTTTGCGAATTATCGTCGTATTCTCAATCCGGGAGACTCGGGACTACGCGGTCAGTTCCTACAAGTTACATTGGTCCCGTGCGAGGTGTTCGTGCCTCCTGCGGTGTCGTTTGGGGGCTGGTTTGGGTTTTCACCCTTTAACGACTTGTTTTTAAGTCTAAGTGTGATTTTTGCAAATTATCGTCATACTCTCAAACCGGGAGACCCGGGACTACACGGTCAGTTCCTACAAGTTACATTGGTCCTGTGCGAGGTGTTTGTGCATCCTACGGGGACGTTTGGGGGTTGGTTTGGGTTTTCACCCTTTAACGGCTTGTTTTTAAGTATAAGTGTTATTTTTGCAAATTATCGTCATACTCTCAAACCGGGAGACTCGGGACTACGCGATCAGTTCCTACAAGTTACATTGGTCCCATGCGAGGTGTTCGTGCCTCCTGCGGGGTCGTTTGAGGGCTGGTTTGGATTTTCACCCTTTAACGGCTTGTTTTTAAGTCTAAGTGTGATTTTTGCAAATTATCGTCATACTCTCAAACCGGAGACCCGGGACTACGCGTTCAGTTCCTACAAGTTACATTGGTCCCGTGCGAGGTGTTCGTGTCTCTTACAGGTCCGTTTGGGGGTTGGTATGGGTTTTCACCCTTTAACGGCTTATTTTTAAGGTTTAAGTGTTAATTTTTGCGAATTATCGTCGTATTCCCAAATCAAGAGATTCGGGACTACGCGGTCAGTTCCTACAAGTTACATTAGTCCCATGTGAGGTGTTCGCGCCTCTTACGGGGTCGTTTGGGGGTTAATTTAGGTTTTCACCATTTTAACCATTTATTTTTAAGCTTACTCTAGATGTTTTCAAATTATCGTAATATTCTCAAAGAGGTAGAAAACTACACGAAACACCGAGTATAATAACATTGATATGGCGAAAGAAAAAGGGCATAAAATAATAGTGATTGTAGTAGTAGTAGTAGTAGTAGTAGTAGTAGTAGTAGTAGTAGTAGTAGTAGTAGTAGTAGTAGTAGTAGTAGTAGTAGTGGTCACCTAGATTCAACTAGACAATCACAAAAATCAAAAGCCATTTACAACACTAAAGTGCTAACCTAGATTCATCAGTTCAAATGTGATCTAATATTTCCAATCATCAATCCATGTAATCGTCAACGCCTTATCAAGAAAACCCCTCCGGTGCTCTTGTTCGGCCAAATTTCCTAAACACCCACAAAATCATAGATACATACAAATTCAATAGCGTTTCATAAGTTAGTTTTTAAGATTATCCCAAATTGACGAATCCAAACCATATCCGAGTATAAAATTTGATTGTGCCCAACGTACCAATTAGAGAAGCCTTCGCATACTCCATGTTTAGCCAAAACTCCAAGTGTATCAAGCATCTTCCTCTTATGATTTCTCTAATAGTCCCTGTTTAGCCAAACCCAATCAAATTCAAAAGTTAATCATCAATTCAAGTGTGAAATAAAACAGTATTTGCAATTGATGTATCAAAAGTTAATCATCAATTCAAGTATTTGCAATTGATAGACATTTTGTTATTCAATATACAAAATTTTGATACATCATTTTCCAATAACTAAACGGAGTTGATTGATAGCATCTTACATAGAGATACAAATGACTATAAGAACAGTATATAAACATAGATACATGTAACTGTTTCAACGATACAGCCAACTTCATTACGAAGAATAAATAATGCTTTTGAAATAGATGACTAATTTAGCACAACTGATTTACCTAATCCGATTCGAACATCAAAAGACTCTTCACATGGTCACCCCTTATTTCCATCACCTTTGAGCATCTTGAAAGTTAAGAAAATATTATAAAACCAAATAAATACATACACAGATGATACATAAATTTAGACTTTCATACTTTTTTAGGTTAAAACATATAAGATGTGCAAAACATACCTTTTTTTTCACAAAAAATAATTGAACTATTTAAATTCTTAGAATAATGCTCTCAAAACTTCAAAATTTTAGAAGAAAGTTCACTAGATTCAATTAAACACCCCCTTCCAACATCATTGATTAAGATAACCAAATTGGGAGGTGTAATTTTTAACTCAATTGAAAATCATAATAAAATTAAAATTATGTCACAAGTAAAATAATGCACATCATATGCGGTTGATCACTCACATGTATATGGGTTGCTTCGAGGGTTTGAGGTTACTTCCATGGCAGATGATGCTCCTATCGTTACAACTCTTTGCAACCGTTCACGAATTCGAGTTTCCTTACAAGTCCAAAGTATGAAGTCTATCAACAACTAGAGAAAAAATACAACTGTAACCTCTGATGTTTTAGATTACATCAAAATGAAAGCCAAAGATTAAAAAAAATAATTTGAGACAGAAGCTCCAAGCTTGTTTCACATTTTTCAATATTGCAGCATACCATATATGATCATTTCAATATCTGTTACAGTATACACACACACACACCTATAATCCAACATATTAAATAAATAAATAAAACAATTCATAAAACTCTAGCTTATCAGTGCTTATTTTATACACGACTTTGAAAAGAAAAAAGGGGCATTGAAATAGAAGGGCTTATAATTACCTTAACCTCATTCTTGGACAAAATTGGCCCAGCCTTATCTCACCTTCTTCCATGTCCGTTTCTTTCTCTACTTCCCCCTTATCCTCCTCTTCCACATCATTTCCATTTTTTCTTCCCTCGTCACCATCACCATAGTCGTCATCATCATCACTACTATAGCCTGTAACAAACCCTAATTTCTCCCCCTATACCCATGCGGAGGCGTACCACTTCGAGGTCGGGGTCGAATCTCCATTGAGGGCGGACAGAGGCAGGGATGTATAGTGGTTATATGATGTAAGATTTGTGGTTTTGGTTGGGTTGGTCTCAGGAAGAATCGGTCTGAGAAAAACCAGGGGGATTTCTTAAATGTGAGAGAGAGAGAGAGAGAGAGAGAGAGAGAGAGAGGGAGAGGATAGAGAGCGGGAGACCAAAAATAATCGAGGGAGGTAATTTTTTTTAAGATATTTATATTTTAGCAAAGTTTTCTCAATTTTGGCATAGTTTTAAACAGTGTCAAAATTTGGAACTGCTTAAAAGTGTGTCAGATTATCATTAAACCGTGCCAAAATTTAGCACAGTTTTAAACTGTGCCAGATTTTTAACATCAAGGTGTGCCAAATTGGTGTTTTGGGTGTAATGTATAGATTGTTACCTTCCGCAGCCATTCGCTTTGGTAAAAATTTATTAGGAAAGTTGCCTCTGTACAAAATAAATGCAGAGGTTACCAAGTGCAGAAGTTCTTTCCTTCAGCACTGTAGGCCGCGACCTTTCTTACTCTCGTCTCTTGCCTCTCACCGAGGGGTAAATGATAAAGAGCTACATAAAAGATTGATAATAATATGTCAGATTAAATCTATAAAATGGGCAATTACAGAACGGGAAGCAACATGATGTAAAGGTTGCAACACTACAAACCTAGTATGGATGGCCGTCCCCACTGTCACGGCATCCTATGAGATTTATCTCTATCTGATTCCTCTGGATGAATCTCCCATCCTTCTTCGGAGATATAGAAGTATTTCCCTTTCAGTTCTTTACACTGGAAGGTCTTCAGTGTACAATACATCTTCATTGTTTCGAAGAGCCATGCAGTAGTACCAGGCAAACTTAACAGAGTTTTCCTTTGGCCGGTAGAATTGGAAGAACTCCGCCGGAGCGATGTCTCTGTTAAACTTATCTTTCCAAAAAGCACTAAAGAGGTAAGAACTGCTACCTATCAGTTTAGATCTAGTTGGGCTAGGGCCAACTTTATAGTGCTAAAAATCTTCCTAACAGGGACGGGCACAGGCAACCGCAACCGTTATATAAAAGCGTGAAGATGGAAGTAAATCCCATCGTTAGGGACCGCGAAAGACGGTCTTTGATCTGCGAAAGGGGCTACTCTGTCTGGAAATTCAAATGCCTCAGCCACTTGTTTGACCCATTCTTCAGTATGCAACAGACATTTAAGGATGTAGGGACCCTTTTAGCTATGTTAGATGGACCAGGTGGCACATCTCTGGCCTCAGAAGGCCCAACTGTCGCAACCCTAACTTCAAGAGGGTGGCGGCTAGAATTTGTATCCTCCTCCATTTTCTTAGCCTCACCGGAATCCTTGAAATTGGTGGAGTCTACGAAATTAGAATAAAAAATGACACAGTTAGGGCAGTTTTTGAGTAAGAGAGGTCCAACAGTCTTCAAAGGACGCACATATGGAATTTCAGGAGGAGAAATGTCAAAGTGTGTGTTCCAAAATTCCTTCAAAATTTCATCAGGATTCCAACTCATACGGCCACATCAAGACCTGAAAAGCAGGAAGACTCCGTTGTTAGATGACGCAGCCAATTTGGCCAGAGAAACCTCTTAGAGGCCGCGATGGGGACAACATAAAGTACGACTTAAAAATTGGCACTACAGAGAAAATTCTATTTCATAACTTAAGGCTTTAGCCTGAAGCAAGTTGTCCCTAAACCTCTAAGGAAATACTACATTCGTCACAGTAGGTTGATTGAATAGTTAGAGGTTTCAGCCTTTCAGTTTTAAAACCAAAAGCTTCAGACCGGGGGACTTATAATCACTAGTGTTGGCGTATTATAGGGCAACATGTACAAGTGTAAGAAGGTAGTCGCGACCCAATGAGACCATTCAATTCAAACACCTAAACCCAAAATTTTAGGTTCAGTTTAATCCAAAAGATGGTATATACCTATTCCCCATTCCGTTCAAACATCTAAACTACCCAAAAAAAACAAATCGATTCAAACAATCTATTGATTATGGATTTAAAGAAGTAATATTATATGTTGATTTGGGTTTATGTTAAAGAAATTATTGGAACTCAAAAATATGTTCCAAGCATGGGTATAGGCAGCAAAATTAAGAAATATGGCAGAAAATGATTACCTGGGAATCAAGAAATAAGATTGCTCAACTCAAAACTGCCTTGCTCCCCCTCAACGTCACCTCATAAAGTCGCCAGAAAACCCAAAGGAAGGACTTATAGAGTTTGGCTTCCGATTTGCTCTCAAAGGTTTGGGAAACGTAATGAAGGCCATGGCCAGATCCATTTATATAAGAGGGCACGGGAAGACAAAACGTCATTTTGGAAATAGTTGCACTACCGAGATTCCACACCGTGGCAAATATGACATCAAGCCGCAACACCAAATCATCCTTTGGCACTACGACATGGGGGCTTATTGATATGACCAATCTGGTCTCCTATCGCGGACCCTACTGACAGGGTTAATGCCCCAAAGCTTGTAGGTCACGGCCTATTCTTATCTGGCTCCTCATGTATTCTTCTCTGATAGGGTTATTCGTCTCTTGCCTTTTACAGGATGTGGCACCCACAACATTTGTCTGGATAACAGGCCGCAACTCCCTACCCACAGTTGTTGCCCAATCACAGGGATTACTCTCCAGACTTGTTATATGTCACCTACTCAGGGCACGTGACACAACTTACATACCTCTTATAAATAGGGGTCCACACTTTGAGACAGGGGGATCCGAGATAATCACACTTGACGAAGTCCTGTCGAACTCTCTACACAACTCTAGTACAACTTGGGGGCTATATATCTACCTTGTAGACCTCACCTCGGCTATCCCAAAATTGGTATGATCATGTAATCTCCTCTCTCAACTCTATTGTACGCCTATCATGGCTATGTAAACTTATACTACAACGTGTATATAATGATAGTAGGGCAACCAACTGGACATAGGCTCATTTTAATAGCCGCACCACTCTATATCTTGTGTTTTGTCTCTCTTTACTCACTTTATATCTATTATATCAATTCTATACTTGATTTGCTGATATGAGAACGACACGTGCTCGATTTCTCGTATCAACAGTGTGTATACCTATTGTATGATATTTATGTGTATGATATACCTACGCTGCTTGCTATCACAGGAGATTTCCTCATCAAGATAGTCATATCCTAATAAGCCATTGGGGGGGGGGGGTATTTTACTTGTACCTTATAATATAGAACCTAGGAAAGGCCTATTTGTGAGAACGATAAGCTAACGGTCATGTGGGTGCATAGGTATGTGTGTAGACATAGGCTTGGAACTACATTTTCCTTCATGTTGTGTGATTTGTATTTATGGTTTGAGAGAGATATCGAACCATTAGTCCTTCATTTAGTACGTGATGTACCTGGACTTGATAGCAGCATCACAATTCAGCCTAGGGTTGCTATGTTAGTATATATATAATTAGAGTGTTATATATGTATATATACTTGTGATTAATTTCTACTGCGTGTCCTTAGTACACGAGTAAGATCGTGATATCTAAATTCATTAAATAATGTGGGAGCTTAACTTAAATTGAGAAATTCATAATTGCCATATAGAAAAAAAAAATCAACAGTTATTATATGGGCAATACGGATGGGCGTTATGAGCATTATTTTAGAAGCTTAATGAACTCGAACTAGTTATGCGGGATAGCGGTATCTAGTGTGGTTTAGAAGTACGTTAGGCTTGCACATTAGTCGAGAGGTGAAAATCTTAAGTGAGAGTTCGTAAAGCTAACATGTATATAATATCTGCTTTTAAGCATTTTAAACGCTTGCTAAACATTTTTAAATTATTTTTGCTCGGACTCTGGCCCGTTTTTCTCCAAATTTATTTTCTTGTGTAAATCATTTTAGGTGTCCAGCCCCAGGGGCGCCAAGCTTAGGAGCTCAGATTAGTTGACGTGCTGCAGTTGTTGTGGAAGTTGCAGGGCCTCGATATTAGACGCCTCCACTCTTATCCATTTAGTTTCTTGATGAAGCTGTATTAGTTGGGCATGTTGCCCATCTTCTTTTAGCAATTGTTTTCTCGAGATATTTTATTTCCTTTATTTTACAGTTGTGGGTTTAGTTTTTATGGATTATTGTATTAGAGTTTCAGACTGGGCTATTTACTCCCGATATATTTTAAGTGATTCAGTATTCCATTATTTGTGGTGTTGATTAATTTAGTATGGTGAATGGGATATTTATTTGTTTAATTATTTTACGTCATTGCATGTTAATAATAAAGATAAAATTTGACACCGGCTTTCTAAATACTAGGTGGTTAGTAAATATTAAAAAGTTTTTCGACTGTGATGCAAAGAATGAACCAATCTGGATATTCTGTTTTTTAATTAAATAAAGGCCTGATCAGCCGGTATTTAATTAAGGAATGTGTCACACACACACACACACACACACACACACACACACACACACACACACACATATATACAAACATATAAAATGAGGGAAATAATGGGCGTGAAAAATGTCAATCTTCTCACTGTTATGAAAAATAAAGCTCGAATACGCTTTTCTTGTCGTATGGTTTGTGGAATTTGATACATCCTTTAATATGATGAATTGGATACGTAGCGAATATAACCTATATTAATAAGGGACTTGGGGAGGTGGTTAATATTTTTTTCTAAAGAAATACACAAAAACCATTTAATACATAATCTCGGGGGGATGTATAAATATTTGGATATAAAAAGAAAAAGTTAATCGTGGGGAGAAGGATACGAAAAACATGGGTACAGGAGGAGACATGAAAGTCATAGACTTTACTGCGAGAGGGGTGAAAGGTCTTCACATCTCATGGAAGGAGAAAGAGTTTGATTTGTATTCAGGTGAAGGGATAAAGTAATCGGTGGATTTATTGCTAGAAAGAGAACGTGTGGAGAGAGTGTGAAGATACATGGTAGCAGATATGTAAAGGGTAGTCTTAATTGCACACTACACCGCAAAAAGTATTATTGTCACCTTTCACCCGCAAGGAGTTGTCATGATAAAATACCTTGATAAAAAAACACGAAGCTCTTATCACTATCTTTGACCCTGATAGTTGTTACGGTCATGTCCCGATCAAAGATCTTGATAAAACTGTAGTCACGGTCGTGTCAGGGTCAAAGACCGTAACAACAGTTATTTGTTGTCACGGTATTTGGCACCGACACGACCATGAAAACAAAGTGAAATTAGAAACCCTACTATTCTCCATATTCATCTCAAAAACAAAATTACAACCATTCTCTCTCGCTCTCTCTCAACCTCTCTGCCTCATACCCCCACATTGCACCACTCTTGTCAAGGTCTTTGTGCCTCTCACCGCAACTGCCTCTCACCTCGCACCGCTGCATTCTCTCTTCGGTTCTTCACTGTTTTAAATAAGGTAACACAACACACAAACACACACACACACACACACACACATATATATATATATATATATATATATAGAGAGAGAGAGAGAGAGAGAGAGAGATTATTTAATTAATTCAATTTGTTAAGGGTTTTATTGACATAATGATATATGTTAAATATTGGGTTTTGAGTTTCCTGTGTTTTTTGTATCATATGTTGAAGATTGTGCTTTAAAGATTGAATGAATTACCCCAAGGTTTTTTCACATAAACTTATAGGGGTAATGAAGTGATGGTGTTTTTCAAATTGAACTTGTACTTGTTCAAATTATTATCACATAGGATGACATTATGTTGGTCCGCTTGATTTCTAGCTTGATGCTTTAATTTTGGTATTAATTTTCCCAATGGTAGATTACATTCTTCTAAACTATGGTATGATCAGTATAGAAAAAAAATCAATATACATGTGTTTTTGGTCAATGTCCATAATCACATGAATTCTTGACATTTAAGGTCTTTAACACTTGATCTTTTGTTTTTCGGTGGGTTCTATATAAAACAACAATTTGTGATACCCCGCCTATCAAAATAATGGATGGCTAGGCCGCTACCCAAATAAAACGGTAGTCTCATATCATTCATTCTTAGCATTACTGTCAAAAAGATAATTAAATTAATAATCACCTATTAGTTTAACAAGCATTGCCAATTTTAATCTTGTTATTACAGGCAACATAAAACCACCCACAAACCAGCCATATGAAATAATACTAAATGATAAATCACGTCCAATAGAAGTTTAAATGCATAATAATAATTGGGTACCGAATAAACTATTGGTCACCATGATTCCAGTACAAATATCTGAAATGAAATAAATAAACCGAACATCACTAATGTTTGAATAAAACAACATGCCAAACTAATAGTTGAGATGGAACCTAGTTTTGAAGCCAATAAATGAAGCGGCTATACTGAAACTCTGCAAGCCTCCACATCCGTTGCAGCCACGCATCCCTGGAACGAATGATCATCCATTGAGTCCCTGTGTCTGGACACCTAAAATATTTTGGAAAATATTTTTTACACGTATCAGAGCCCAAAATAATTTAACAATATTTGCAAGTGATTAAAATGCAATAAATAAATATATAGTAAACATTCCATATTAAAGTCGGTGTCGCACTCTCTTGAGATACCCCTCACCTCTCATCTATTGTGCACACCTAGCGCGTAGGTATTAACCCGCCTAATTACACTCCCCTGGCTAACTAGCCTTATTTCGGGTTCCTTATAACACACTACTCTAACACGAGTACATTCTATCAAGCATTACTAGGCTAGTTTGCTCGGTAGATTATTTAATTATCTCATCCTTTATCATTGATATAACTTTACTCCAGTTATTTATAAACATTAACATTTAATGTATTAGATCTTGTATATAATCCATCACTTGTTATATACCTATAAATACATCGTAAGAATTACACATATAACCGCTCTTTATGTGTTAAACCCGTATATAAATTATAATTCCATTATGTATGTAAGAGATATACCACAACAAGCACACATGCATCGTGTATAATTATAATCCCCTGAGTAATAACTCATCAGAGTCCCCCTAGTAAAAAATCATCAGAGGTCTTTCTCTACAATGCTATCATCACCGAGGCATGCTCACATCATCCCATCTACCGGTGGTCGGAATCTCACACCGACTCGGTAAAATTGTAAATGTATTAGAGGCGACTATAGTATTTCGATACTAACTCATAACTATACTCGTAATTACCTCACTTTGAACTTAAACCTCATGAAAGCACGTGCATGACGCTATGACTGGGGACTATACTCACCCTGTATTCACTAGCTAGGGGGATCACCCACATCGCGCAACCTCCGTTGATAGCATTAGGGGGGCATGTTCAAATCCATATCATACACATATATATTATCATAATTCTTATATATATATATATATATTAACACCATTTTGGCTGAACCGTGCCTATCGCTCAAAGCAATAGACTAATTACTACAAGTTTACACTCCCGACTCTTAAACATATTTTAGTTCTCATTCACCAATATTTAAAATGGCAACATCACTCCGCTATATCCTCGGACTTTCCCAACCGGACCGTGCGTCAAATAAACCACAGATTTATCCACTCGATTCGTCAATAAAATCAATCACTAATATATTCTCGCGTTGTAATTTCTACTAGTGAGATACCGTAAAAAAATCCAGTCGTTCTCACTCACTACGACGTAATAACAATTCACCGCATTTTTTTTTACTATAAACATACTTAGTAAATTTAATACATAAATATTAATGTTATTACCACAAATTAATATCTATTTAATACGCAATATTTTATTTTAATTAAATTACTACACACATGTAATTTAAAAAATCAAAAATAAAAATTCATAATTATTCAAAATTACAGGTGTTACGTTCTTCCCCCCATGCAAAGGAATTTCGTCCTCAAAATTCGGATATAACCTACTAAAACTTTGGATCGTTACACTCAATGCATTCGAACGTGTTCAAAGTTAGCTCATAATAATTCAGTGTTTATATTATGCCAATAGTACCATTTTGACTGAAGGTCTACTCACTACAACCCACGATTAGAGATGAGTCCATTCAAACTCTTACATACCGATATTTTCCTTCATTCTTGAGGTCTCGCTTCCACAATGACACGAAAAACTATTGTGAATCCTTTTACAACACTAAAAAATACGAGTCTATACTCCACTAGCTATATCATCTCAATGTTGAAAAAGGCCCCACTTCGATAGGTGTCAATTTCCCTTGTTGCCAACATATATAACTCCCTTTATGGGAAACACCCGCAACAATCCTGATCACTCGTGTCAAACTTCAAACTTTGGTTCATGGCGAAGTAACTCTCACTATGTTCCTGAATTATATGGAAATGATGTAGATTAACTCAATCCTTATCGATGAACCATAAATCACTTCGGGTCCGAGAAGCTTGTTATTCCTCACCTCTAAGCAACCAAATGATGGATGACAAGGTCTTCGTATAAACCCTCAGAAGACCTCATATAGCTAATAAATTACTATGAGATGTCACACGTACCTCTACCAGTGGCCCAATTACCTAAACTTACATAATACACATTTCTCGCATTCTTCATCAGCCTAGTCACCTCCCGTATACCCATTGGCCTACGGGTGACACTTCTAGCTCAAAATGCAACTCCGTACCCATCACCCTGTGTTATTTAATTTCTCATCTTATAATGATATATTCGGCATACTACCCGATAGTATAATTCTCCCCAAAGGAATAACAATTATTCAGTCATTGGAATCATCAATTTATAATAAAATTCTGATTAATAATCTCAAACCAACCATTTATATTTATGAGTGATGCACCTGAAGACAATTTCATTATGTCTCTTCCAACACCGATCCACATGCTCGACATTCCACATCACGTGGCACATTTTACTCCCCTTTTGTTGGGATATACCAAAACACTGGGTTGTGCGTATGTTCCAAAACAGCGCACTTCTTGGGCTCTTCCTCATTTAGTAGAAATCAATATCTTATTTACGTACAAGTCACTCTAAGCATTTGACTAGGTAAGATTTCACTTTACTTTCCAAAATTATGGGGTCCTCCCTTTTCAAGTGATGTCTTTTACATATGTCTCCACCGTCTTCCAACTCACCTTGGTTGTGATAGTTCTTCTTGATATACACATAGATAAATTATCTCATTTTCTCAAACGAAGTTCAGTCCATCATACCATTTTACTTATGTTTCTAACTACCCCACTGACATACATTCAACACATTTATTTCCACACCCCCTTATCCTGAACAATTTTGAAAATCAACTAACTAGAGCGCCCATACACCCTATATCCCGTGCACACCTGCACAATCATCACTAACGTCTCATGCATAACATACTTATCTCAAGATCGTCCCCACACTCCCGGCATTGCTATACAGTAAGGTTGTATTCAGTATCCTTACTAATCTTGGCTTATTTCTCCTCGAGACTATCCCACCTATGCACTATTGGTGCAAAAGTTCCCCAATACTTTCTACACAACACTAATATCTCCACTGGTTGTATATAGTCTAAGAGCTCCCAGATCAAAGTGTTTTCTCTACACTTTCAATGATTAACATTCAAAACTGATGCCTTAATATTTAGTAACCTCTCTTCACTCTTGACGGTTATAATGGTTCATGTTTAGAATGTCCCACAAATAAAACTCAAACACGAAACTCCCCCGATATACTATTACCTAGAATGATCGATCATCGAGTTTTATAGGCCCATAGCATATAATCGGGACACTCAAAATCATGCCTCCCTTCTTTGTATAAGTCTAATCATAACTCTGACATCTCTAAATGGGTCACATAACACTGCGCTCGCACTATCACTAAGTCCTCATCGCTAAATCAATAACGAGCTAAATCTCTCCGTTTGATAAAAAACCCGATGTACCCTCAATCACATCAGTAAGTCACTATATGCTGGGATAAAATATATCAAGACAAATATACTCTCTAAAGTCTCCTCCACAATAAAACATAGACCCGAGCTCGACTCTCTTCCAAGTGAGACATCGCAAAACCACACATCCTGCCCTGGAATAGCGAACACGATAGCCTTGCTATGACAGTCCGCCATCGCTCAAACCATCGCTAACCAACCCATACCCAGGATAATATCATACTCGCATATTATTTTCTAAAATGAGTAAATCCAACAAAATATTTCCTCTCAGTGACTACACCTTCTCTCCTACGGATGGAACCAAAGATATCTCCGCTACCCAACAGTAATTATATACACACAATAGTAACACTAACGATACACCCACTAAACTTGTTTCACACGCGAATCTTATGCTAACAAAATATCGTGACTAATCTGTGTTACATAAAAATTATCCCATTTACTCATGGATAAAACTCATTCATTCAATTGCTAATACCACTGGTAGTTCCAATAGTTCCTAGATAAAATACTCTTATCCAGACCGAACCAAAAATTTCTATAACTATTGCCCCTGTTGGGAATCCTGCTCATGTCCCCTAACTCGCTGTGGACAAGATCAACACATGTGGCCCTACTCTCCACATATAATACACCTCTATCTGTCATTCCCCTTTCTCTGGCCCCACTGGCCATCTCGTGGTTGTCCTCCTCTTGGACCCGATTACCTTGGTCGTGATTGTTATCCTTATTCTTCCTTTGGCTCTGCTGTCCCTGTGACTGTTGGACCTAATGGTCCTGACTGAATCCCCCATCACTTTTTAGGTATTACATTGATCTAAGTCATTTAATCGTTAAATCCAGTCTTGCCCTTCTGGATAGATTTCTCCAACTCTCTTGGCCCCCTTCATATGGAAGGGTTGTAAAAATATGAGATCGGCGCCATATACATAAGTAGTCTAAGTTAGATTTTCCACAAGTGCTGGCGACTATTACTCACGAGTCTATCATCACACTTAAGAACTTTTTTCTCCTCTCTATCTACCTCACCGGATACGAAGTTCACTTAAACAAGTAATTTTTTCATCATAATTGGCCTCTGCTCACCCCTCATGCGATAAGTCCAAAAACATCCTTTGCATTGATGTTTGAACGACAGATGAAATGACTTACGGTCAAATTGCACCTAAAATTTCTCGATTAATATCTTATTGATTTCCTTAAATGTGCTGACTGACTCCCACCACTATAACGCTGCTCCTATGGGCTAGAAGTTTCTCGTAAAATTTAAATCTTGAGTGTCACTGCACACATCCATACGCAATTACCTTAGGATGATCTCCTTCCATTGGCCAGTCATGAAGCACACTATATAGTTAACTCACTTGAGTCTGTTCTATATAGGAGCCTCAATTAGTTTGGAAAGATACACAAAATTGAGTCCCTCCTTCAATACATCATTTCATCTTTAAGTACATCATCAGTAACAACAAAGATCAAAGTCAAACCGCTAGAAAGCCAATACACTTCACACTTAGGATTGCGTATTTCATGTCATATTTTATTGGTGTGTTAAATTGAATTAAAATGATTTTTTTTTATAAATTTAGGAATTTTAAAACAATTAAAACCTGTTTTTAAAATAATTAAATTAAGGGTTTTAAATATTTTGAGGATAAAATTCATATTTTGTAAGTTCTAAAAAGTTATCTCGTGCAACGATCAAAGTCAAATAACCCTTCATTTGGGATAACCTTCCAGATCCTTCCATCCTCCCTATATAAGGAGCATTCGTCTCTGCCATTTAGAATTTTTTAAGAGTTTGAGAATTGAGAGGACGAAAAGACATAATAGAGAGAGAATTTTTTTTGAGAGAAAACGCATTTTCATACAAAAACTCTTCCAATTTTCTTTTTCCAGAAAATAAATTTGAGAGTTAGGGTTTCTTATTTCCTCCTAGTCTAAACCTCTTTTCAACAACCTCGCGTCTTTAGATCTCGTTTGTTATTAAAAACTTGTAGATCTAAATCAGTGACGCATTCGCACTTAGATTTATAGGTTGTTTTGGTTTCTTGTGTTGAGAAATCACTTTCTCGTATTGGATTATGTTTATGTAAAGATGTAATAATATTTTTTATCCAACATCTCTCACATTTTTTGACATAAGTGAAATCATGACTTGCATATTTCAGATCTGATAATTTTTCATTTCAAAAAATTATGTATATAAATAATTTCTAAAGATCAGTATTTTAAAAATCCTTCAAGAAATCAAATCTTGAAATATTTTTGTAAAAAGAGCAAGTCTAAATTTCATAGGTGTGAAAAATAACTTTTATTCTTAGATCTATTGTAAAATCATATGAATTGTTTGTACTTAGGTGTGTGTGAGTTCATGTATGTCATTTAGGCACATCACTCACTACACATTCACCCACTAACACAAAAGTGTTTCGTTGGTTGAGAGATTCTGACTATTGAGTCGACGTGGTGCAAAACGGAGAAAGGAAGCAGAGCAAGGAATAGAGAAAGGACAAATTCAGAGCCATAAAGAAGTCAGAAAGAATACTGTGAAGAGTAAGTATATTTCTAGACTTATAATTAGATCTATTTGTATGATTTGTTGTATGCTTGTAAACTTAATTGTTTTTAGTGGATTTTTTATTTTGTGCTGTAGAGACCACCGTGGATGTTTTCCTAATGGGTGGGGTTTTACCACATAAAAAAGTATTGTCTCGTGTGTGCGCTTTTTAGTTCTCCATTAGTGCAATTTCCTACATAGACTTAGGTTTACTTCAAAGACCTATTTCCAAGAAACTTAACTAATTTGTTCAAACAAACTATATTAACACATGTCGTGTTTTTAATAAGATTTTTATAAGAATTTCTTCAAAAAGTATTTCGGAACTCATTAAACCTTTTAAACTTTTGTTAAAATAACATAGTGAGGTTTTTCAATTGGTACGAGAGCTGAGTGCTTTTCAAAACTTTTGATCATGTACTTTGAAATTGTTTTAAAAATTCTTTATGGATAAAAAGTTTAAGCTTCTTGGAAATCCGTCTAGACCTCCCCTCTTTGCTGGAACCAATTTTCCTTACTAGAAAGTACGGATGATTGCTTTCATCCAAGGGACATTGGGAGATGATGTCTAGGAAGCAATTGAAAATGGATATTCTCATCCAACTAAGCCTGTTAAAGAAGGTAGTACTAAAAGGGTTAAAAAGCTCCTTAATGAGTTTACTATGGAAGAAAAATATGTCTCCTTAAGTAATAATAAAGGGAAGTGCAATATTCATATCTGTTAATGAGCACGAATTTAAACGCGTATTTATTTGTCTACATCTAAGGAGGCCTGGGACACATTAGTCACTGTCCACGAAGGTGATGAACATGTTAGGCAGCCAAAATATAGATGTCAATACAACAGTACAACACACACTGCTTATGCCTGAGACTGAGACTTTTGATGAATTATATATTAGGTTGACTGACATTATTACAAAACTGCACGCAAATGTTATCATATATAATAGAGAAGAAATAGTGTCCAAAATTCCAAGGTTCCTTCCCCCTAACTTTTATAACAAAAGGTATGTAACTGAGGAGATAGATGATCCATGTTTTACCCCTGAACTCCTCAGTAGCAAACCGAGGACTGTAGAAATGGAACTTGAATTTAGGAAGCATATTTCTAATTATAAAAAAAGACAGTCAAGTTCTAATATAGTTTTTAATCTAAAATGACCTCACCTCAATTATTCCTTCTAAATATAGACTTCGACTCTAATAAAGACTGTGATTTAAAGAGTCTATATAACCAGATAACTCTTATGTCTAAACAATTTAAGAAAATCTTAAAGTTTAGAAACATTATTGCTCTTAAACAAGGGAAGGCTGGATAACAAAATAACTCTAATAACAGACTTTGTGAGACAAACTATGATAAACATAACACTGAGAATAATAGTAGATCTGAAAAAGACTTTGGGAACACCCAATGCTTTAGATGTGGTAAAAAGGGTCATATAGTTGCTAATTGTAGGGTTAAACTGAATAATTCTGCTAAAGACAACTTTAGTAAGACTTAGGATGATCCAAGTGACTCTGAAGAAGATGAGCCTGAATCTTCCAACTCTTTTGACCCTTGCATGTTCTTTGCAAAAAAATTCTATTATGGTGATATGTCTATGAACAATGCAGAAATTAATGCTATTATTCCGAGTACTGTTATATGTGATGATGTTGTGCCTACGTCTGGTTTATCTGCTAGTTGCTTAGATAATAAAAATGTTGTCGATATTACTAGTAATAGCTTTTCGACGATGTGTGTGAGTCAAAGTGTACGTTCTAATGACGAATTGAATGGGTGTGTGAATTCAAAAAATGAAGCACTAAGGGACAAATCACACACTGCACTTGATGAGTCCGACAACGATAATCTTCGTGACATTCACACACTATACTCTAAGACTCTTAGAAAGAGCGTTAAACTAGAAAAGACAGTAATGGATTTAAGTGAAAAGATAGATTCCTTAAGACTATTGGTGAAACAGTAAGCAAAGGACTTTAAAATCAATATTTGGCCTGTGAACTTAAAACTAAAGATTTTGTTAAAAAAATTAAAGAGATTTTTAAATCAATTGAGGTTCTGGAAAAGAAATATAAGGCTACTTTGATAGAATTTGAAGAATCAAAGTAAAAGGTTTCAACTGTCTTCAAGAATTTTCTAAATTTAAAAATAATTCCAACTGTATTGAAGACTATGTTGCATCAAGCAAAACCAATTCTGAAGACAAAACTGGTTTATGATTTGATCATAAAACTAAGGGACAAGCCAAAACTTTTCAACATGTGTAATTTGTTTCTTCTGAAAAAACACCGAATTATTTATGGCTAAGTCACAAGCCAACTATTGAACCTAAGGCTAAGTACTTGTGTCCCCTATAAGGTAAGAAGATTCCTCATTCCAGCTTATCAAAGTTAAACATAAGATCAAAGTCCAACAAATGGATAAACATCTTTTCAAAGGTTTTCAAAATTTCAACAAATCGTTTAGCCACCAATATGGTTCCTATTGTGATGGTTATGGACACTGTCTCGCTGAACATTTAAAAAAAAGACTGTATAAACATGTCAGTTTACAAAAACTTTAACTATTCTAGGTGGAGAGGGAATAATTATGTACTTCCTAAACAGCCAAATAAAAAGTCTAACTATAAGAAAAGGAAGAAAAAATATAATGCTAAGAAGAAATCTAAGAGAAAGAGTCTTAGTTCTAAGCCAAAAACTCACGCTCGTAAACATTTTAAAACCAGAGCTATTGGGGATAAAAAGGACGATTTAATACCCTAGTTGAAGTATAACATTGTTATTAGTGATTTAAAAGTTAAAAACACTAAGACTCTGGATGCTCCAAGCATATGACCGGAGATGATACTAAATTAATCGATAAGACTCACTTCTTAGGAGGGAATGTTTTGTTTCGGGACAGAGTATCATCTCAGATCATAGACAAAGGAACACTCCATAAAAAAGGACTCCCCATTCTAAAAAAATGTTATATTAGTAAATGGTCTTAAGGCTATTTTGTTGAGCATATATAAATTTTGGGACTCCAATTACACTGTCACATTCTCAAAAATTGATTGTAAAATTTTAAAGGAGAATGGTGATTGTATCCTTACAGGTCACAGGACCCCAGATAACTGTTACGTAGTAAATTCAAAAAATGAGACCTATAGGTTATCCAAACTGGATGATAATGAAATTTGACATAGTCGTCTGGGTCAAATTACTTATGATAATCTTGGTAAATTGAGCTCTCAGGATATAATTGGAGGTTTACCAAAAATAAAACCAATTTTAAATTTTGTTTATGGGCCATAAGAGGAAGGAAAAATGATTGAGTCTGCTCACGGGAAAGTTAAAGAAATTTCAATAACTAAACATCTAGAGCTAATTCACATGGATCTTATGGGTCGTTCACGAACAGTAAGCCTCTGTGATAACAATTATATTTTAGTCAATGTGGATTATTTTACTCGATTCACTCGGGTAGAGTTTTTAAAACAAAAATCTGATACATTCCAAGAATTTTTTAAAATTCTTTTAAGAATCGAGAATGAAAAAGATACCCAAGTTAATCGAATACGTAGAGAAAGAGGAGGTGGATTTAAGGACTCGAGTGTAATAGAGTACTATAATTGTAATGGTTATCAGCATGAGTTCAGTGAAACTAAAACACCCCAACAAAATGGTGTTATCGAGCGTAAAAAGCGCACAATCTAGGAAATGGTCAGGGTAATGATAAATGCTAAGGACTTGCCAAAATAATTTTAGGTTGAGGCAGTTCAAAAAGCGTGTCATATCATCAACCGGGTCTATCTTCGAAAAACTACCAAGCAAACCTCCTATGAACTTTGGTATGGCAAAAAGCCCAATCTGAAATATTTTCGAACTTTTGGGAGTACTTGATATGTTTGCAAAGACACAGAGCACCTGTCTAAGTTTGAAACTCGAGGCGATGAAGTAATATTTTTGGGTTTCTCCCTTAACATTAGGTCTGATCGCATTTATAATTTGCGCACCAAAGTAATCATGGAATCGATAAATGTGATAGTGAGTGACACTAATGTTGAGAGTAAATAACAAGGGCCAATTATCGTGGAAGAGTGTGAAAATTGTTTTACTTATGACTCACTAGAGATAATTGAGCATTTATTAACTGAGACCCCTGAAGTACCTAACTGGGCTTTTAAATATCATCCCATTGATAATGTTATTGGTAACCCTGATGAGCTAGTGCGTACAAGACCACAACTATTTAATGCTACCCATTTTGCATGCTTTATTTCTCTAGTAGAACCAAAGAATGTGAATAAGGCACTTAATGACTCATTTTTTATAGGTGTTGTTAAGGAAGAGCTCGTCCAGTTTAAAGTCATGACATGTGGAATCTTGTGCCTACGCCAGAAAATAAAAGGGTTATTAGCACTCGTTGGATTTTTAAAGATAAAACAGATAGATCTAGGATGATACTTAGAAATAAAGCTAGATTAGTTGCCCACGGCTACTCTCAAGTTAAAGGAATAGATTTTGAGGAAATCTTTGCCCCGGTTACTCGCGTTGAGTTTGTTCACATACTCTTGGCCATAACTCGTCACTTACAATTCAACGTTTATCAAATGTATGTAAAATTCGCCTTTTTGAATGGTATTTTGACGGAGGAGATCAATATTGAACAACCGAAATGCTTTGCTGATCCTCATTACCCAAACCTTATGTATATATTGAAAAAAGCATTATACGGTTTAAAGCAAGCCCCTCAGGCCTGGTATGAACGCTTGTCAACTTTTTTAATCAATAAAGGTTTTCGATATGGAGGTAATGCCTTGACATCATTTATTAAACATTTTAACAAACAGGTCTTAATTGCTCAGGTTTATGCTGACGACATTATATTTGGATCTACTTCCCCATCTGAGGTTAAAGAGTTTTCAAAAATTATTTACGGGTAATTCTAAATGTCACTTATGGGGAGCTTCAATATTTTTTAGGTCTTTAAGTCAAGAAAAAAGGTAATGGGTTATTCATATCGCAGTCTAAATGCGCAATAGAGATAGTGAAAAAAATCGATTTAGATAATGCCAAAGTTGTTAGGACTTCCATGAGCACCTCTACGAAACTACCCAAAGATGAGATTGGGAAACCTGTAGATATGACGCTATATAGAAGTGTGTAATACCCCATAATTTTAATGATTTTTAATTGTGGAATTAATTAACTTTAAAATGGGGAATTTAATTATAATTAATTCGGATTTAATTAACGCGATGAGAGGTAGTATTTATTTATGTGAATTATGTTGAATATTACTTAGTGAGTAAAGTAATATGTAATTATGAATTATTTGTCACGAGCGAATAATACGGCGGTTATAAAAATTAAGTCAAGACGCGCGTGTCAGTCGTATCGAGACGCAATTAAATAAAATAAAGAGTATTTCATTTATAAGTCACACGTATGGTAATTTCGAGTGCTCCTAATTGTCCGGAAGGGTCGAGATAGTCAGAAAAGCCTACCCCGGGGTTCAGTTTGGGTCCCGGGACATTTTTATGCCAAATCGGCACCCCGGGAGGGCATATTAGTCATTTTTATTTGGGGGGTAATTAAACTCATGAAATTACTAAATTTATATCAGCTGCTATGGTTAGGCTTTCTAGAGATATTAAACACAAAAGCTTGGGAAACCATAAGAGCAGGAGAGTGAAGGGTTTTCTAAGGCTTGAACCACCATTGGAGCACCGTTTGCACCACCATAGACGCCAACGTACAGATCGGAGAGAGAGGATCAACCCCATACCTTTAATCACCAATGGACTAGACTTGCTACATAAGGCAAGTATTATCTTGCGTAAATTTATGGTAGATATATGATCCATATTAGATTAGGATAACATTTTTATGAAAATCTCATGTTTTTGAGGAATTTAGATATTGTAAATCATAATTATTGGGTGAATATTTAAATGGAATAGGATCATTTATGCATATAGAATCAAACCAACGTGTTTAAAATCAAATTGGTTAAAGAAATCTGGAAATTTCATGTTGAATTGAAGATGAAGTCAAAACTAGGGTTCTTGAGACTAAAGATGAAAATTGGGTGAATTTATGCATGTTGATGTTGTTTAAACGATTTGGATACGTTATAAATTGTCCACATATGTTAGTATAGGTTCTGTATTACATGTATATCAGTTTGGAGAAGTGTAAAGACGAGTTTGGTGGTTAAAAATCTTGAAACCCGTAACTGTTAAAAAAATTTGGGCAAATAACAAGTCGATCGATCGATCGACTCAAGAATATTGATTGATCGACTCACTCAAAAATGTCGATCGATCGACCCATTTCATCGATCGATCGACTCCCTCGGGAAATGTGCTTTATTTCTTTTTTAATTTTTGATTAAATCCCGACTTCTAAAAATCTTCGGTGTGGATTAATTAATCATAATGAGGCTTAGGGAAGGGTAGTAGGATATACTTAAGACCCGGAAAATATTATTTATTCATGGGATTGAATGGGGAAATTACTAGTGTTAATTGATTCAGTTACGGTTAGAAATTATGTAAATTTGGGTTTAAATTGGATAAACGATAACTTAAGGTTAATACCAGTAGTGGGAGTATATTTTAGTTACTAAAATAACCCAATGAATAGAAGGAAACTTAATAACCTTTTGGGATAAGGTACTTGTAGTTATGCGACGTAAGTTACCGCGTTAAATAAAATATTATGTAGAATATTCGAGATATAAATATACTACGTATGAGACATGTAAAATGGGACGGAAATATACCTATATGAATTTTTATATATACTTAGGTTGTGTGATTACCTATAGTATGAATTATTATTTGTAATGCATCATACCGCGCTAGGACAGTCATATTCTGATGAGCCCATCGGGGGAATACGGACTTGTACCTTAGAACCATAGAACCTTGGTACAACCTATCTGTGAGTGATAGTGTAAACAATCGTAGGGGTAAGTGCATATGTGCATCTCCCTCACGACTTGGAACTATGATTCGCCTCCATTATTTATGATTGGTGTTTTATATGGTTCTCGAGTGATTATGAACCTATAGTCCTTCATATAGTATGTGACGTACTGGGAATTGATAGCAAAGTATGCATGCACCATAGTTAAATCTCGGGGTGCCTTACGAGTGCGTGTGTATATATATATATATATATTATGATAATGAAGATTAGGTATGTACTAGTGATTATTCTACCGCGTTGCTTAGTAGATGATAATAGTATGATATATAAAATATGTTATAATTGTGGGAACTTATACGAGTAAAGAAATACTTGAATTGATTAATAGTTATTGGAAATGTAATAATGTATTATTCGGGTAATAAGAGTGTACATAATGACTTAGGCATCATAGTGAGAGACTTAAATCAAACTAGTTAGGTGGGACAATATAACTAGGATTGGTTAGGAGTATACGTTAGGCGTGCACAATATTTGAGTGGTGAGGATTTCAAGTGAGAGAACATGACTAATATGTATACAATATCTGGTATTTATGCAATTTAAATACTTGCTGTTTTAAAAATAATTTCAACTCGGGCTCTAACCCGTTTTCTGTCAAATCTATTTTTTTTGTAAAAACGTTTTAGGTCCCCAGCCACAGGGACGCCAAGCATAGGAGTTCCACTCAGTTTACGTACTGTAGCTGCTGTGGAAGTTACAGAACCTCGTTATTAGACGCCCTAGACCTGACAAAATGAGGCACGACACGATAACACGACACGACACGAAATTATAAGCTAATGGGTTTAGTCTTATCGAGTTTGGGTCATTAACGGGTCAACACGGTAGATCCGTTATCATAACGGGTCGTGTTTGGGTTTGTACTCTTACACGATTAATCCAGCTTATACCCATTATCACCCGTTAGTGGTACCGAGTTTTATTGGGTCGTGTGACCCGAACTAATATTACACCCATTATAACCCATTAGTCTTCATTAGTTTAAAAATAATGGGTTTTAATGGTTATTCTTATAATGGTTGAGATTAACTCAGGGATATTATATATATATATATATATATATATATATATATATATATATATATATATATATATATTGTTACAGAATCCATGGAGTCATTATCAGAATCTGTGTGCCTATAATCCATATATGAATAATTGCTTTCTCTTTCTTTAAATAGTGCATCTTCAGTTTCTAAGGAGTTTTGGCATTTATTAAAAGGTTTGGATGCTTGATTGCTGAATTATCTGTTCTATGGTCTCTATGGTCTCTTTCTTTTAAATGACCTGCCATTTGTAAAAAAAAAAAACAAGGATGTATACCTAATTTTTCTATGGATATAAATGAATTTAGTAAACACATAAAAATAGCGATAAGAACAAGAGGATACAATATGACTGGACAATATAATAATCTTTTGATATATACATTATTTGTGGAAAAAATATTTAATCACTATAAAATAAATTTTAAAGCTGAATTTGACTGCATAGTAAAATCTTTTAATAGTAAGTATGTAGAAATGATAGAAGCACAAAAAATAGATAGTATTATCTATGAAGAAATTGAATGTAAATTACCTAATTTAACAATAACAAACCTAAAAAATCCCGAAAAAAATAAAATATACGAAAATCAAGTAGGACAAAGTAGTATTAAATTTAGTCGTTATAAGCATATAGAAGACGAGAGCGAGGAATTAATTGTCTTTTGTTTATTAGTTGTTCAGTTGTTAACGTATCGCAATCTTCAATAATTATATCATAGATTTTATCTTCTAATAGTGTAAATAACTAAACAAAAGACAATTAATTGTTCAGTTGTTAATGTATCGCAATCTTCTATAATTATATCATAGATTTTATCTTCTAATAGTGTAAATAATTCTTCTACTTGTTCTTCTACAATTAATACATTAATTTCATTTAATAATTCCTCGCTCTCGTCTTCTATATGCTTATAACAACTAAATTTAATACTACTTTGTCCTACTTGATTTTCGTATATTTTATTTTTTTTGGGATTTTTTAGGTTTGTTATTGTTAAATTAGGTAATTTCCATTCAATTTCTTCATAGATACTACTATCTATTTTTTGTGCTTCTATCATTTCTACATACTTACTATTAAAAGATTTTATTTTGCAGTCAAATTCAGCTTTAAAATTTATTTTATAGTGATTAAATATTTTTCCCATAAATAATGTATATATCAAAAGATTATTATATTGTCCACTCGTATTGTATCCTCTTGTTCTTAGCGCTATTTTTATGTGTTTACTACATTCATTTATATCCATAGAAATATTAGGTATACATCCTATAACTGCTGCATTTTTTGCTAAATCTACTTCAGCGCTAGCTATTTGTGCCTGTCTATGATTATTCCATCTATCATCATATATATATATATATATACTAATACTTTAGTTCCTGCTTCTAACCTAGTTAATACTACTAATCCTATAACTATTACTCCTAAATGCATAAATTCTAGATTTATTTTACTTAATTCTTTTGCTGATTCATTAGTTATTAAGTCTATAATTACTTCGCTATTAACGGCTGTTATTTTTCTTTGACTAGTGTGATTATATATTTTATTAGTGAATTCTAACATATTCTTTTTATATAACTGTTGTCCTTTAGCCTTTTGAATACCTTTTTCTATGTATTTTTTAGTGTCTTCTTCATTATTATATAGGTTTTCTATCCTAAATATCTCTTTGTTTTTGTTTGTTGAGGAAGATGCCATCTTTAGAATAAAATAAGTTTAATTTTGTTTTAACAGGTTTGGGGTTTGTTTTTAGGTTTCTAAATTTTTCAATTAATTCGTTTATTTCAAGCGTTTCAGGTCTTTCTTCTCTTGTATATAAAAATTTTGACAATTTATCTAATTCAATTTTTATTAAGTGTACCTTGGTATTTATGACGTCTAATAATTCCTTTATATAGTCTTGATTTTCTTCTATCTTTTTAAATCTTTCTAAAATATTGTTACTCATAAATTTATTAAAATCTACCTTTTTCTGCTAGTATTCCTAACTTAGTTTCTAAAGCCAGCAATCGTTTTTCTTGTTTATTTATTAAATATTGTGTATCTTCTTTTATTTGTGTGTCTTTACGATTTTTTATGAGTTCTTAAAATTGATGAAAAAGTTTTATTACTTTTCTTGTAAGTGTTATAGAATTTTTTATTCTTTCTTTCTCAGTTCTCATTAACAATTAAATCCTTCATTTTTCACTTAATATTCCTAGTTTGATTTCTAACAATAATAATCTTTTTTCTTGTTGTTCTAATACGTAAATAGTACTGTCTATTAAATGATAACTTCCGAATTTTATAATAAGTCTTAAAAAGTTATTTTGAGTTTTTATTACGTTTCTTCTGTATTCTATCTCGCTTCTAATTCTTTGTTTTTCAGTTTGCATTAAAATTTTCCCTTTTCGCTTAATATTTCTAATTCTAACTTATATTGTTGAATTTTTTCGTTAGCTATTCTAATTATCCAATTATTAATAGTAGCTTGTATATGATTTTTATTTTTTATGTTTGCTTCTTTTTTAATTATGGCTTTGTCTAAAATTTTATATTCTGCTAATAACCTTCTTTTTAGAAATTCTTTTTCGCTTATCATTAATTATTAAAAACGACATTTTTCTCCTAAGATTTCTATTTCTAGCTTATATTGATGGATTCTTTCTTTTATATCTGATATAATATCTTCGTAATATTTTAAAAGTTCTTTATGGAGTTTTTTATTTTTATTATATTTTATAACTTTTTTAGTATAAAATTCTAGATTTGAGTATTCAGCACGCAGTCTAGATTGAAACCAGATTTTATCGCTAATAAATATTCCTTCAATAAGCATATAAAGTTTATTATAGAAGTTGTAATCTTATGATTTGTAATTCCACTCTTTTCGTTAAATAATATGTCTTATTATATAAAGATATAGCATTAAAGAAGCTCTGATACCATTATTTTACCATTATTTTACAGTCAAAGTTTTCAAGTCTACAGTAAAAGTGTTATTTTACCATTATTTTACAGCAAAGTTTTCAAGTCTACAGTAAAAGTGAACAGTAAAAATGAACAGTAGCTTATAAATAGTCCACAAGTCCACAGTACAAAAATGAACAGTAGGATGAACAGTAGCTTATCAATAGTCCTCAAGTCCACAGTACTACAGACAACTGTAGCAGCCCAGTCAAGCCTACAAACGCCTATATCACGGCAATAATGGCGACAATGGCAACTCACAGGACACCGGAAAATTTATAAACAGAAGATCATTCCAGAGTTCATTTATATATATATATATATATATATATATATATATATATATATATATATATATATATTTTTTTTTTTTTCCCTCTAAGATCCTTTAATGATATATCAAAACATAATAAGAATATTATCTAATTACTCAGAGTGGTTTTCCCGAAAGTTCTTAAACAAAACTTGAAGTTTTATTACTCGAATTTGAACATGCAATTACAAGCTTAATTTACAGATGATAATTAACAATACAAGCCATATTTTACAGGATACAGAAAATCTTAAGAAAACTAAATAAAGTAAAGGAAAACTTACTATTACAATAGAGATTACAAACTAGCGTTGCTGGAAATCTGAAAACTTAGAGAGGTTTTATATACTGGAGAGAGTAAAAGGTTTGGATGCTTGATTGCTGAATTATCTGTTCAATGGTCTCTGTTTGGAGAGAAGGAGGACGTCTCCTTTTATAGGAGGGAAAAGAGGTCTCGGATCCCAGAGAAAGATTAATTTATTTTATGTACATTGAACACGTGACTGCTTTCGAACGAATCTTGCACAGTAATTGAATTTTGTCAAAAAGTGTACAGTAAAACGTCCGCGTGATTGAACAGTAAGGGTCGCATAGTATTTGCACAGTAAAGGTCGCACAGTATTTGCGCAGTAGGAGTCGCTTGCTTGCGTCATCTCTTACGTCTTGGTTTTTGTCTGTTTGCTGATGGTATGCTGACGAGGTATTGACGTAATTATCTTTTGCTTATGTTATTTTATTTTAATTTTTATGGCTCCATCATATTTTCGATTATTGTGCCTTGTTACAGAATCCATGGAGTCATTATCAGAATCTGTGTGCCTATAATCCATATATGAATAATTGCTTTCTCTTTCTTTAAATAGTACATCTTCAGTTTCTAAGGAGTTTTGGCATTTATTAAAATAATTTATATTACGATTAAAAGGGTGTTTTGGAATAAAGATTCTCATATTAAAATTTTATTTTATCATGTACCAAGGGTCTGCTGGAATTTCATTCATGATCATATACACTTTATACATAAGTAATAAATTTTTTGTTGCCTCTTTGCTTTATATTAAAGTATCATCATCTCTTATTTGATCATAATAATTAGATATTTTATCTTTTCTATGTTCAATAAAAATATTATGTCTACTATGTATTATTTGTCATAAACCTACCCATTCTGGTGGTAAGCTTTCTATAATTAGTAAAAGGTGAGGAGAGCAAGCTCTTTTAGGTTGCTGATCAGCTAGTGCGTCTGTTAAACTTTTAGGAAAATTACAATTTATTTTATTCCAAGGGGGAGGTATTAAAATAGTACCTAACATTCCATATTCTAGTAGCAAACTTATAGTTATTTCTATTGTGATTTTTGGGTTATTAGGAAATATGGTATATGGTCTACTTATTGTAAAATTTTCAAAAGATTTATAGTCTATATCTATTAATGTCATTGTTTCATATTTATTAATAGCGTTTAGATGAACATGTTCATATTTATATTTACATCCTAGAGGTTCAGGATTAAAACGAAAATAATTTTGAATGGCTATCCAATTAGATATATCTTTTCTTGTGAAAATCTAAATATTTTTTCTACTATGTCACTAGGTAATAAAGTTTCTACTTTTGTTCTTAATACATATCTGTAGTATGGGTCAAAGGAAGATAAAAAATTACTATTAGTATATAAATCTACTTGTTTTATTTTCTTTTCGTTGTCTTGATTTTTAAGGTTTTATAATTTATAGTGCCTGATAACAGTTTCATGATCTTTAATTAGTTGTGGATTACTACGATTTTTATAATATTTTACTTGTGCTTCTAATGTTTTAACATAGTTTGACATATTATGAAAATAGGTATTGACATAATTCATAGTATGAATAAAAGATCCTTTATTATATTCCCTATTAAACCAAAGATTATCTAGCATTTTTTGTTGTTCCTCATTTACTGGTAGTTTAGATCTGAACGTTTCCCTCTCATTAAGAACAGTAAAAAGTTGGTTAGTAAAGTCTTGTGTTCCTGAAGATGAGCCTCGATGAGACATCTGCAAAATTTAAGAAGAGTTAGTGAAAGACCCCGGATTTTAATAATATCAAATTAAAATATAATTTCCTTTTAAATAAATGTAAACTCAATATAGATGATGCGGAAGCGTTGTAAAACAGGTGATGGTTCAACTTTCAAAAAATAACAACAAGTTTTAATTTCTCAAAACAAATTAAAACATAATTCAAGTCCTAGAATTTGCCTAAGTCATAATTTTCAATTAATCAAAGTTAGGCGAAACCAATTTTAGCAAAAGACTTGAATCAACCAATTTTACCCAATATTTAATTTAAGTCCCAAATTAAATGAGTGTGATAATTAAACCAAATTTTATCTTGAAATTATCCTAAGCATGGATTCTAAATTATTGTGCAAGATAAAATAAACAATATCACACTACGCCGAGATGTACGAGGAAAAACCCAAGACGGGAAACAACCTCGGACGGCCCTAGCCACAAGTCCACTAGATATGGAATTACAATTACAAGACAGGTAGACTTACAACGACTGACTCGATCCCTCTCAAGCCTCGACGCTCCTTCTCGTAGAAACCTCTTCCTAGCGGACAACCTCGGAACACCACCGCGGTCTCGGAATCCACCGATGGGACTTTATATGGTCACCGTCACCCAAGCATGGAGCCTTTCTCCGTGTGGGAAGAATCTCAACAAAAGTCTTCTTTGTGATGGGGTGTAGAAGCAAACCCGAAACGTCTCTTGAATTCGGTAGAGAAAACCGGTGCCAAAAACTCCAAGTAAAGATATGTATATATAGAACTTGGAATAAACAACAATGGGTGTAAACTAAGTGTTTAAAGATTTTTCTTTAAGTTGAAGAACACTCAAACATGAACATTTTCCTTTTTTAAAATGATCTCTCAAACTCTCTCTAGGAGATGTATTAGGATGGAAAAGTTATCTTGGAAAATGTGTTTCCCGCACATAATAATGTATGAAAAAGTTGGTTGAAAACCAAGTGGAGAAGTGGGAAAAAAACTGCCAAAAACTGCTCAAAACTGTTCCCGCCCTGGCGTCTCGTTCGAACGAACTTGACTCTCGTTCGAACGAGACTTCTAACGAGTGACCAGCCTGGGCTCGTTAGAATCTCGTTAGATACCTCGTTAGAACGAAAAACTTGTTCGAACGACATATCGAACGACTGACCAGTTTAGGGTCGTTGGCAAACTCGTTCGAACGAAACTGGTTCGAACGATAAAACTCGTTCGAACGAAACTGGTTCGAACGACAAAACTCGTTCGAACGAAATCTGGTTCGAACGAAAAAACTCGTTCGAACGACATTTCTAACGAACGACCAAAAAGTTTGTAAAATTCGATTTTGGCCCAGAAACTTTTATATACTTATTTTAAAGTTCTATTTGATTCTTTCTGAAAATAAAATGCAGTTTTTATTACACCTAACACCCAATTCATATTGTTCCAAGCTCCTATATAAATATAATTACATTCATACCTTGGGAGCATGGAACCTTAGTTGATGACGTAGAAACGAGGCACACAAACCGGCATTTTGATGAAGCTTTAAATTCTTTGCCGCTACGTCTTCAACACACACTTCATAGGCTTGAGAATATTACAATAAATCACTAACCTATGAATAAATGTTTTTGTCCGGAATTGAGCCAAAACTATATATGGACTCAATTGGAAATTTGTGTCCTTACAGTTAGTAATTAATCTAGATAAAATGTCAGCTAATTGATTATCTTTTCTTTTAATATGTTCAAATTGGGGGGTAAAACCTTTTCCTGTAATGTTATCAATAAAGTTTAACCATCTTTTGGTGGCTGATTTACTTTGATTAGTTTTATTAAAATGTTTTACAATATTGTCGCAGTCTGTTCTTATTAGAAAATCTTTTCCTAAAAATAGTTGAAATTTTTCTATCGTATTTATTACTCCTAGTATTTCTAAGTCCGTGGATGGTAACCTGCTTTGCGTCTCATTAAAATTTCCTGAACAGTATTTGCAAATTTCTTCTTCATTTTTTGTGCTATTTTTATTTGGTTTTTGTAATAGTATTCCTACCCATCCTAAAGCTGATGCATCTGTTTGAAATATTTTATAGCTATTTTCTATTGGTAATGCTAAGGGTTCTAATTTACTGACTATTGGTTTTATTTTTTGCACTAATTTTATATCTTCATTATTAAAATATTTTTGTCCTTTTTTACCTAGTTTACTATATAAAGGTCCTACTAATTTAGATAAATTTGGTATAAAAGATCTACAATAGTTTAGTAGTCCTAATAATGCTTGCAATTTTTTAGTTTTTTCAACTTTATCTGGAAAGTCTAAAACTTTTTTAACTATATGTTCTTGCAATTTTATTTTTCCACCTTTTATGAATAATCCTAAAAATTCAATTTCTTGTTTTTCTAATTGCATTTTCTTACTACTAATTATTAATCCTTGATTTATAAATTCTTTAAAGACTCTTTGTAAATGATTCCTATGTTCCTGTTTAGTGTTACTAAATACAAGTATATCATCTATATAAACTATACAAAAATCAGAATGCTTTTTAAAGATTGTATCCATTTTATTTTGAAATATTTGAGGTGCATTTTTTAATCCGAAAGGCATGACTAACCATTCAAAATGTCCTTCTGGACAAGTAAAGGCAGTCCATTCTATTGACTCTTTTTGCATTTTTATTTGCCAAAAACCAGATTTACAATCAAATTTAGAAAAGTATTTTTTATTTTGGATTTTATTAATTAGTTCATCTTTATTAGGTATTTTATAACTATCGTCATATGTATTATCATTTAATCTTGTATAATTAATTACCATTCTAGCTTTATTTCGTTTTATTTCGGCATGATTCCTAACCATAAATGCAGGGCTTCTATGTCTACTTATGCTTTTTTGTAAATTACTCCTAAATTTAATAGTTCTCTTATTTGTATTTTAAATTCTTCTTGATCTATTAATTCACATGCAATATCTTTTGTTTTTATAGTTAATTTAGCTTCTATTTTATTTTTATTCCAATGTTTTTGTGGGTTTTCTCCTATTATTTCGGTTTTTTCTGCTAACCTAATTAAGTCTTCTAATTCTAATTTTGTGTTTTTAAACATGATATTATTTAGTTTATTACATTCGATTTTCAGATTTTCACGTTCTTCTAGATATTGTAAGTAATCTTTTAAATAATCTTCTTCTATATCTAATTCATTATTATCTAGTTTTATGTCTTCAATTGGTTCTAATATTATATTATTATTAAGGATTAATTTGTTTTCTTGTTTTATGATATTAGTATAATTATTAGGTACAATATGTGTTCCTTTTTTAAATAATTGTATGCATGATGGTGTATACATAAATCCTCCTGTTAATGATTGAATAAAATTTAAACCTAATATGAAAGGGTGATGACTTTTTATATTTGTTATATATGTTTGTGGTAGAATAAATTGTTCATCATTTATATATATAGGTATGTTTTGTATACATGCGTCTTTATTAAATTGATGTATATAGACAGGGTAACTTAAGTCTTTAGCGTCTTCCTTTTCTACTAAATCTACATGAATTAAGCTTTTAGTTGCTCCCGTATCTAGCATGGCTGTTGTTTCTATGGTTTTATTCGCGAATTTTATTTTTATAGGGAAAGTGATTAATGCTGTTTTATTAGTATTATTTATTTGTTCTTTGGGTTTATTAATTATTTCTTCTTTATAACATTTTATGCACAGATTTTGTTTACACATTTCGCATACATATATTTCGTTATATTCTTTTAGACATTTTGCACAACTTAATTGTATAAATATATATTGTTTTAATTTATATTTACATTCTTCTATATTATAACAAAATTTTAAATCTTCTAAACTCTGTTCTAAGATTTATATATCATCATCATTAGAGTCAGTAGATTCTACGGATTCTATACTATATATACTAACATTATCTATTTCGTCGTACTCATCATATATACTTTCTAATTCTATTGTATCTCCTAAGTCATCTTCAATGTCATCTAATATATTTATTTTTTCTTGTATTTTGGGTATATTATTATTTTTATTCCTATATGGACAATTAGGTCTAATGTGATTAGGGTCTCCGCATATAAAGCATTAACAGTTTGTTACTTTCTTAATATTTTTATTGTCTTTTGTTTCTTTATTATTATTATCTTTATTTATATTTTGTTTTTTATACCATGGTCTTTTTCTTTTATAATTATTATATTTATAATGTTTTTTAAATGTCTTACTAGGCCTAATTTTATAACTTTTGTATTTTTTAAATTTCTTTTTAGTTTTATATTTATTATTATGTTTATGTTTATTAGTTACTATTCTCTTGTTATCACAACCGTATTGAGGGGGTAAATCTAGCTGTTGACAAGTATGATAGTATTATTTTCTAATTTCTTTACTTTCTTTTAATTTTCTACATTCGGATTTTAATGTATTGTATACTATATTAATTCTAGATCCTATAGATGCATTTGTTCTAGCGTCTTCTAGTTTTTGTCAGTTTTTCCATATTTTTTCACCTATTTTACCTGGTATTTTTTGTATATATTTATCTAATAAACTAGGGTCGGTTGTTCTTCCTGTTTGTGTCCAATATTCTACATATTTTCTAGTATAATCTCCTATATATTCTAATCTACATATTTGTAATTGTTCTAAATTCCTAAGTGCTTCTGTTTGTTTTTCAGCTATTTGTAAAAGTCTATTATTACCTAAAAAAGCTATTTTGATTAAATTTGCAAATCTTTCTATATTAAAGTTTTCTTTAAAAGTTAAATATTCATCTTGTAGTTTGAATGTTAAATACCAATTTGATACGCTTCCTTGGAGTGTATTTTCGAAATATGACTCGCATTCACTTTTATTTATAAATTCTATTAGTGTAGTTGTCCTATAGCATCCTTTTCCCCATATTTCTATTGCAGTCTCCCAATCTAAAGGATTTATATTATCTAAGTTTAATATACTACCATATTGATTTATATTAGAGCTAGTGTCAAATACATATCTACTTCTACTTTTGTTTCCTGGTGTTGGTTTAGTATTTTAATTATATTTTTCTCTTGTGGCTCCTAGGTATTGATGTGTTAAGTAGTCATTATGAGGTGATTTTGAAGCTTGTGTATTTGAAGATTCTGCTTCCATTTCTTCAGCCGGGTTTATTTCTTCTAAAGTTTTTATAATTTCTTCTTCAGTTAGAAATTTATCCAATCCTATGTTTATTATTTTTCTTTTATTATCCTCATTAGTTCCTTCGTCGCGATATATTGAGATTATAGTTTCTTTATTATCTTTATTACCATATTTTACAATTAATTGTTCAGTTGTTAACGTATCGCAATCTTCTATAATTATATCATAGATTTTATCTCCTAATAGTGTAAATAACTCTTCTACTTGTTCTTCTACAATTAATACATTAATTTCATTTAATAATTCCTCGCTCTCGTCTTCTATATGCTTATAATGACTAAATTTAATACTACTTTGTCCTACTTGATTTTCGTATATTTTATTTTTTTCGGGATTTTTTAGGTTTGTTATTGTTAAATTAGGTAATTTCCATTCAATTTCTTCATAGATACTACTATCTATTTTTTGTGCTTCTATCATTTCTACATACTTACTATTAAAAGATTTTACTATGCAGTCAAATTCAGCTTTAAAATTTATTTTATAGTGATTAAATATTTTTCCCATAAATAATGTATATATCAAAAGATTATTATATTGTCCAATCATATTGTATCCTCTTGTTCTTATCGCTATTTTTATGTGTTTACTAAATTCATTTATATCCATAGAAAAATTAGGTATACATCCTATAACTGTTGCATTTTTTGCTAAATCTACTTCAGCGCTAGCTATTTGTGCCTGTCTATGATTATTCCATCTATTATCATATATATATACTAATACTTTAGTTCCTGCTTCTAACCTAGTTAATCCTACTAATCCTATAACTATTACCCCTAATTGCATAAATTCTAGATTTATTTTACTTAATTCTTTTGCTGATTCATTAGTTATTAAGTCTAAAATTACTTCGCTATTAACGGCTATTATTTTTCTTTGACAAGTGTGATTATATATTTTATTAGTGAATTCTAACATATTCTTTTTATATAACTGTTGTCCTTTAGCCTTTTGAATACCTTTTTCTAATGTATTTTTTAGTGTCTTCTTCATTATTATATAGGTTTTCTATCCTAAATATCTCTTTGTTTTTGTTTGTTGAGGAAGATGCCATCTTTAGAATAAAATAAGTTCAATTTTGTTTTAACAGGTTTGGGGTTTGTTTTTAGGTTTCTAAATTTTTCAATTAATTCGTTTATTTCAGGCGTTTCAGGTTTTTCTTCTCTTGTATATAAAAATTTTGACAATTTATCTAATTCAATTTTTATTAAGTGTACCTTGGTATTTATGACGTCTAATAATTCCTTTATATAGTCTTGATTTTCTTCTATCTTTTTAATTCTTTCTAAAATATTGTTACTCATAAATTTATTAAAATCTACCTTTTTCTGCTAGTATTCCTAACTTAGTTTCTAAAGCCAGCAATCGTTTTTCTTGTTTATTTATTGAATATTGTGTATTTTCTTTTATTTGTGTGTCTTTACGATTTTTTATGAGTTCTTGAAATTGATGAAAAAGTTTTATTACTTTTCTCGTAAGTGTTATAGAATTTTTTATTCTTTCTTTCTCAGTTCTCATTAACAATTAAATCCTTCATTTTTCACTTAATATTCCTAGTTTGATTTCTAACGATAATAATCTTTTTTCTTGTTGTTCTAATACGTAAATAGTACTGTCTATTAAATGATAACTTCCGAATTTTATAATAAGTCTTAAAAAGTTATTTTGAGTTTTTATTACGTTTCTTTTGTATTCTATCTCGCTTTTAATTCTTTGTTTCTCAGTTTGCATTAAAAATTTCCCTTTTCGCTTAATATTTCTAATTCTAACTTATATTGTTGAATTTTTTCGTTAGCTATTCTAATTATCCAATCATTAATAGTAGCTTGTATATGATTTTTATTTTTTATGTTTGCTTCTTTTTTAATTATGGCTTTGTCTAAAATTTTATATTCTGCTAATAACCTTCTTTTTAGAAATTCTTTTTCGCTTATCCTTAATTATTAAAAACGACATTTTTCTCCTAAGATTTCTATTTCTAGCTTATATTGATGGATTCTTTCTTTTATATCTGATATAATATCTTCGTAATATTTTAAAAGTTCTTTATGGAGTTTTTTATTTTTATTATATTTTATAACTTTTTTAGTATAAAATTCTAGATTTGAGTATTCAGCACGCAGTCTAGATTGAAACCATATTTTATCGCTAATAAATATTCCTTCAATAAGCATATAAAGTTTATTATAGAAGTTGTAATCTTATGATTTGTAATTCCACTCTTTTCGTTAAATAATATGTCTTATTATATAAAGATATAGCATTAAAGAAGCTCTGATACCATTATTTTACCATTATTTTACAGTCAAAGTTTTCAAGTCTACAGTAAAAGTGTTATTTTACCATTATTTTACAGCAAAGTTTTCAAGTCTACAGTAAAAGTGAACAGTAAAAATGAACAGTAGCTTATAAATAGTCCACAAGTCCACAGTACAAAAATGAACAGTAGGATGAACAGTAGCTTATCAATAGTCCTCAAGTCCACAGTACTACAGACAACTGTAGCAGCCCAGTCAAGCCTACAAACGCCTATATCACGGCAATAATGGCGACAATGGCAACTCACAGGACACCGAAAAATTTATAAACAGAAGATCATTCCAGAGTTCATTTACACTTTTTTTTTTTCCTTTTTCACTTAATATTCCTAGTTTGATTTCTAACGATAATAATCTTTTTTCTTATTGTTCTAATACGTAAATAATACTGTCTATTAAATGATAACTTCCGAATTTTATAATAAGTCTTAAAAAGTTATTTTGAGTTTTTATTACGTTTCTTCTGTGTTCTATCTCGCTTCTAATTCTTTGTTTTTCAGTTTGCATTAAAATTTTCCCTTTTCGCTTAATATTTCTAATTCTAACTTATATTGTTGAATTTTTTCGTTAGCTATTCTAATTATCCAATTATTAATAGTAGCTTGTATATGATTTTTATTTTTTATGTTTGCTTCTTTTTTAATTATGGCTTTGTCTAAAATTTTATATTCTGCTAATAACCTTCTTTTTAGAAATTCTTTTTCGCTTATCATTAATTATTAAAAACGACCTTTTTCTCCTAAGATTTCTATTTCTAGCTTATATTGATGGATTCTTTCTTTTATATCTGATATAATATCTTCGTAATATTTTAAAAGTTCTTTATGGAGTTTTTTATTTTTATTATATTTTATAACTTTTTTAGTATAAAATTCTAGATTTGAGTATTCAGCACGCAGTCTAGATTGAAACCAGATTTTATCGCTAATAAATATTCCTTCAATAAGCATATAAAGTTTATTATAGAAGTTGTAATCTTATGATTTGTAATTCCACTCTTTTCGTTAAATAATATGTCTTATTATATAAAGATATAGCATTAAAGAAGCTCTGATACCTATATATATATATTTATATATATAATATCTCTGAGTTAATCTCAACCATTATAAGAATAACCATTAAAACCCATTATTTTTAAACTAATGAAGACTAATGGGTATTAACGGGTAATATAGGGTCACCCAACCCGCTCAGACCCTTTAATCGTTTAGACTCGTTAATATTAACGGGTGTTAACGGTTTGGTCGTGTACCCGTTAATATTAACGAGTCGTGTTTGTGTATTATCATTGGACCCGTTAGTCTTAGCGGGTCGTGTACGAGTTAAGGGTGTTTTCACCCGTTAACTCGTTAACACGACCCGTTGACAGCTCTAAGACGCCCCCACCTTCATTTAGAGACATTCATTTCAGTCAGGGCATGTTGCCCGTTCTTATTTAGAGATAGTAGTTTACAAATAGTCATTTTCTTTTCAATTGTTGGATTTACTTCATTCAAATTATTGTATTTAAGATTTTGACTAGATGTGTTTACTCCAGACTCAGTTTATTGCATTATGTAGTTTTGATTCCTATGAGTTGTTATTGGATGGTGTATATTTAGTTAATCTTTTATTTGCTTACATGTCTTAATAAATAAAATAAATAAAATTTGGCATCTGATTTTTTAAATACTAGGTGATTAGTAATTAAAAAAAGTTTTCGATAGTGATGCTAAGACTGATTCCAACTGGATAATCTGTTTTAAATTTAATAAATGATTGATCACCCGGTATTTAATTAAGCGGGGTGTCACAAATTATGATAGGCAGCTTATTATACATCTTGATATCTTGTATGTTGTGTGTTTGCGTACATTACCAAAGTGAATTAAACTAAAGTGGCCTTATATGTGTTAAATGAATAATCAAATATGTTAAGGGAACAATAAACCTATGTATATGGTACACCAAAGACACCACAAGCACGATTCTAGGATATACTGATGCTGATTGGGCCGGTTACTAGATGACAGTAAAAGCACTTTTGGTGTTTGTTATTACATAAGTAACAACTTAGTAGGGTGGATCACTTAAAAACAAAAGTGCATATCAGTTTCCATAACCAAATCAGAATATATAGCTGCAGGAATTTGTTGTGCCCAATTATTATAGATTAAGAGAATGCTTAGTGATTATGGCAATAATGAAGAAAAGCAAAATCTATAATGTAATAATAAAAGTGCGATTAATATCTCAAAGAATCCTGTTCAACATTCGCGAACTAAACATAATAAAATGAGACATCATTTTATACGTGAACTTGTTGAGTCTAAGGAACGTCAAGTAGTTGACTTTTTCACTAAACCTTTGGATAATTTACGTTTTGAATTATTAAGGAAATCCATTGGAATGATTATACTTGAATATATATCTATCACCTATAATATCCTCCGGTTACTTTCTTGCCTTTAATTTTAAGGATATAGGGCAAGTTCGTTTGATAAATGACAAAAGACGCCTCCTATCTCTATTTTATGTAGGAGACTCTTGTTGTGAACCATTTATTAATGTAGGTTGATAGAATTCTTATTATCTTCACTTTATATTTTTATCCTTTCTCCATTTGAGACAAATTGGGGGAGAGTTATTTGAGCCTATCTGGACATTTGTTGTAAAAATTTGACTAATTCTTGATATTTGCCATAAGTTGTTGTCTTGTTTTTCAGGAATAAGAAATAAGAGCAAGGATTTTCAAAGTGGTTCAGCCTTAAAGAAATGGCCTACGTCCACTATCTTGTATTGCATAGTGTTTTGCCTTAATCTTGATTAGCTTTTACTTATGATCGCTTACCCGTTATGAGGGTATTACAATGTATTTATAGCTCTTGGGCTGCCCATATGAATAGACAATACGCAGTTATTAAATAGGCATATGTATCGGTATAAAATAAGAATATTCATTGAATCTGTCTTAGTCATTTAGTCTTCCCAAATAGTTGCTTTCTATTCTGAGTAGCTCGGCATGTCAAGTTGCTCGGTGTATATTATTATGCCATGTTAGACGACACATATCTTATCATAACTGGTCCACGTCAACTGACTAATTTTTGTATCAATAGAATCCCCCAATATTTCATAGTCGAGATTGGATGCGAGAATGTGAAATATTATGCCCAAAAGTTGCTCGGGCATAATTTCCCATGCTTTGTTTGGTTACAGCCTTTCAACACTTGTGAAATTTTCTTATCAGCAAACTAGTTTTGAGCGCGAAGTGGTAAACTTGTAAATATTTCAAATATTTACGAACGTTCGGGAACTTGTATCGTTTAGCCACCGAAAACGCAATCGTCATCATATGTAATCATTACTTTTCCCGTTTTCCAAAGCAACGTATATAAAGGCGGTAAAAACATATCATTCTCTACCGTTTTCCATATAGATTCTCAAACTTTCTCTCTTCTCACTTTTCTTCTTACGATCGTCTTATCAGTTCATCTGCCTTAGCCGATTTCTTAATTTTACTATAAGAACTTCTTCCTTCTTTGTTCTTTCTTCGATTTAGCCATCACGGTTTACCTTATCGAATCATTGGATAAGTTTAGGGCCGATTTCGGGATTCCCTCTTGGGTTACTTTGGAAGATCCTCCTTGCCCTTCTGATTTATTTTCTCTAGGTGAGGGACATTGGTTTCCTTGCATTTTTGTAGCAGAATGTGATTTTTCTTTCCCGCCTAATCCCTTGTGTTTGGAATTTTGCCAATATTTTTATATTGTTCCTACAAGAGTAGTTACAAATACATAGGGGTAGTTAGTGGCGTACATAGATTGAATAAAATTCATGGAATTCATCAAAGGATTCCTGAAATTATGTACTGTTATAAATGGGTTACCAGCGACACCACCTTTTATTTAAAAACTATGTTTTCTAACAGAGTATTAGTGGTCAATCTCCCTGATGCTAATAAGGATTATTTTTAACATGGGGTTGTGATGAAAAATTGGCAACACCCCCCCCCCCCCTAAAGGGGAAAGACGTGTACCAAGGTCCCATATGTCCACTTTATGGCAACGGGATAGGTTGTTTTTATTTTTCAATTTAGCTTTGTTTTTGTTTGATAAAATGCGTCACTGACATTTATTTTTTGTATGTTGCAGTTGACAGTAAGAGAAAATCCCCAAAAGAGAGTGATATTAATATAAAAGATTTGAAATTTATCTGGGGATTGCATAAAGCAATAGCTGGGGAACGCGTGAGGTCTCCATCCTATTTGTTGCGATACAAGAACACCACTTCTTCTTTTATTGCTCGACCTCTAGTTCCTCCCTTGGTAATTGACCTTGAGCAAGCTCCAGCATCTTCTTCATTTGTTGAAGAATCTTCCTCTGACTTGGGCAATTTTATTGTTGACCTAATGACGAAGAAAAGGAGAATGCCCGATCTCTTTGCCAAGATTGCCCCTGGTGCTGATGGGGCAAAGAAGATCAAAGATGATGTCTCAGTTGAAGGGATTAAGAAAAAGGATGTTGCTCCATCTGGTGGAGAAGTCATAACTGTTAAGGAGATCAGCTAGAAGCCCCCTGTTGCTCCTAAAGAGACAGCACCTTTGATTGAAGGGGTTGTCCTTATTCAAGAGGAGGCAACACCTTTTATTAAGTTGGTCCTTTGAAAAGATTGAGAAGGGGTCTTACTGAGAAAAGCGTGGATGCTGCTACCCAACCTTCTGGGGTTGAGGTACCTTCTTTGAGAGTTACTACTCCAACCACTAAGAAGGAAGTGCAGAGCCTCACGGGCCGTATAACATCTCTCAATAGATTTGTCTCCCGAGCAACTGATAGATGTCTTCTATTCTTCAAGCTGCTTACCTTTGAGTGGAATGACGAATGTGAGAAAGCATTTTTAGAGTTTAAGAGATACTTGGGAATACCTCCTTTACTGTCCAGGTCGGTGTTGGGAGAAAAATTATATTTGTACTTAGCTTTTTCAGAAAGTGTAGTTATTTCGGCTTTGATACGAATACAAAATGGAGTGCAAAAATGAGTTTACAATACGAGCAAGTCATTCAGGGGAGCAGAGATCAGGTATCCAAAATTAGAGAAATTGGCATTGGCGTTGATTAAGGTGAGCAGGAGGATGAAACCATATTTCCAAGCCCATACAATAGTGGTATATACTAACATGCCACTAAGACATGCGTTACATAAGCCAGAAAAGTCTAGAAGATTAATGTATTAGGCAATAGAATTAGGGGAGTATGACATTATCTACGAGCCAATATCTTCTCTCAAGGGACAGGCAGTAGCGGATTTCATCGCTGAATTTACCTACCCAGATGATTTCTATCAATAGGGGGATAACGCAGAGCAACTCAAAAATGCTGCAGACCGGCCAGAGGAGATGGTAGCCGATCAACTAGAATCTTCTAGTGAGGGGCCAGAGTTGAAGGATGGAGAAAATAAGTGCCCGATATTCCATCAAGGGATGTTATCAGACCAAGGGTTTGATGATAATACCCCTATATGGAATTTATATGTTGATGGTTCTTCGTGCGCAACAGGTTGCGAAGCTAGAATTATTCTCAATAGTCCAGATGGGTTAGATATAGAATATGTTATGCATTTCCAATTCAAAGCTTTCAACAATGAAGCTGAGTATGAAGCTATAATTGTGGGACTCAACTTAGCTAAGTCATTGAACGCATAGCAAGTCATGGTGTTAAGTGACTCTCAATTAGTAGTAAATCAGATGCTCAATCTTTACGTAACGAAAGGAGAGTTTATGTCAAGGTACTTGACTAAAGCCACGGAGATTGTATCCCATTTGACAGTTATCCAAGTGATTAGAATACCAATCCCGGAGAATGCGAGAGCAGATGCACTTGCTCGGTCAGCTTTAGCTACGCGCACCGAGCTACGAAGAGCAATTCTAATTGAGATACTGGCGAGCAGAAGTATTGATGAAGATTTGATGGTGAATTTATCACTTCGGATAGGGGACCTTCCTGGATGGATCCCATCAGATCTTATATCGAAGAGGGTACGTTTCTAACCGACCAACTTGCAACCAAGAGGTTGAATTTTAAAGCCGCCAGATACATTTTACACAACGGCGTTCTGTATAGAAGAGGTGTGAAAGCTGGTTTGCAAAGATGTGTTCACCCAGTAGAAGTTAAAAATCTGATAGAAGAAATTCATGAAAGATCTTACGAAGCTCACGTAACAGGTAGAACTCTTTTACAGAGAATGAATACATAGGGGTACTAATGGCAAAGAATATGCGCTGACTGCACAACTTACGTCAAGAAATGTGATAAGCGCCAATGATTTTCTACTATACGAATAACTCCTCAGGCACTATTAATACCAATCACTTCCCCTTGGCCATTTGTCATGTGGGGAATAGATTTAGTCGGGCCTATGCCAACTATAAGAGGACAATTCAAATATTTGGTGGATGCTGTGGATTATTTCACGAAATTGGTGGAAGCTGAACCTCTCATTGATATGGCCTATGAAAGATTTTATCAATTCATTTGGAAGAATATTATTTGTAGATATGGCCTGCCACATGATTTTATTACCGATCATGGTACCCAATTTGATAATGAGTTCGCTGCATACTGTTTATAGTCCAACATTAAAAAGATTCATTCTGCTCCGAGTCATCCCCAAAGTAATGGGAAAATAGAGGTGACGAACATAACTCTATTGAATGGGTTGAAGAAAAGGTTAGATGATGCTAAGGGAAACTGGATAAACGAGTTGCACTCACTGCTATGGGATTACTGAACAACTCCCCGAACAACAGCTAGGGAATCTCCCTACATGTTAGCTTCTGGGAGTGAAGCAGTGATGCCTGTTGAATTAGGACTATCTACTCATAGGGTTCTTAATTTCAATTCTCCGATAAGCGATTTGATGAGACATTTGGACTTGGACATTGTGACACCCCGACTAATTAAATACCGGGTAGCTACTCCTTTATTAAATTAATACAAAATGTCAAGTTGGTTCAGTTAATAGCATCACTGTCGAAAACATTTTAAAGATTACTAACCACCTAGTATTTAAAAAGTAAGTTGCCAAATTTTAAGTTGTCTGATTAACATGCAATAAAAGAATAATGGAAGAACAACATAAATCCATTCATCATAATGAAGTAATGAAATAACCAACAATAGTAATAAGTCCGGAGGAAAACTCCTCACAACAATCCCACAACTGAAAATAATAAGACTAGTCTGAATTCTGAATTAAGTACATGCCCGAAGTCTGAATAACTGAAATAAATAAAATGCCACTAAAAGAAATGGGCGACATGCCCTACAACTGATAAATACTGAGTATAGAGTCAAGATAGATGAAGCGTCTATAATCAATGTCCTGTAACTTCCACAAACCGCTACAGCTCGTCACCTGAATGAGGATCTTAAGCATGGTGTCCTTGTGGCTGGGCACCTAAAATGGTTTTTACAAAAAGATAGATTTGAAAGCAAACGGGTCAGAGCCCGAATGTGGAGAGTATTTTAAAAATAGCAAGTGCTTTAATAATAATTAAAACAATGAATGCAAGATACATGTTAGGACATGCTCTCACATGAAATACTCAGCTCTCGTCTAACTGTGCACTCCTAACGTTCCTGTACCTATTCATGTGTTTTCTCATAACTATCTAATTCCAAAGAGTTTCTAACACTTCTACTCGGTTCATGTTTAATTTCCAGCCTTAACAATTAAATAGAGAGTTCTACTTTAATTCTCGGATTCCTAATTATTAACAAAACCATTTATTGATATCTGTCCCCTTTTATCTTTTCATAATATTACAATTACTATACCCACGATTTAACATAGCAATTTCCTTTTCATTTAACCGTATATTATTCACATCATAAATATACATTACAAGCACCCAAAGGCTAAGCTGCGGTGCACACATACTCTGCTATCCATCCCGGTACATCACGTACATAAGGATCACAAATTCCGAATCTCTCAGGAATTGTTGGAATAAGCACCACACACAAAAATGGAGGCGAACATAATTCAACATATCCATGGTCACGTACATACCTACGCTCCATAGTCAGCTGGATTATTAACTCACAAATAAGTCGTTCTCTTGAACTATGTCCTCGAGGTACCAATCTAAATCCGGGCAACACAAGGATAAGAAGGCCCTAAGCGAACGTAACCTCCCGTGATAGCAAGTATGGTAGGTATGTCATACATACAAAAATCATATACTAAGCATTCACACATCTTAGATAATTCAGTATTAATAAAGGTATACTCTACATCCTTATACCATTATTCCAAATTTGTATATTTTACGTCTCCCGATAATATAAAAGTTAAACTGTCGACACGTCTCACGTCGTAGTTTCTTATACTTAAAACCTATCTAAAATAGATTATTAAGTTCCTATTATTCCCACGTATAACATCTTTATTCCTAAGGTCCTTACTTCTGCCCCAAACCTCATTTCATCAAATTATTCAAATTTACACTATTAACCCAAATATTAACTCACTTATCGAATTTCATTAGTTTAGAATAATTCCTCAAATTGAATTCTAATTAAGGTCCAAATTTCATAACCAAGCCTACTGGTCTTCCTTAAGGTTAAGGGTATTCATATGGTCTCCAACAATATTAATCAAGGGTTAACATCATTAAAATTTAAATAGGGAAAAACTTTACTCATTCTGGGAAGGTCGGTCGATCGACCTTTTCCTTCGATCGATCGATGGTGGTCGATCGATCGACTGATGAATGTCGATCGATCGATCGCACCAGGTATGGTTGCGGACTGCTTCGTTTTGCAGTTTACAAATCAACCCAAAACACCATTAACAAGCATGAAACTCTAAGATAACGTTATAATATCATCATACAACCATCCTACAACAGTGTAAACGTTCTAAAACCAATAATTCATCATTCAAGGGCTTTGTATGGATCAAATCTTCATCAAGAATTCCAGATTTCTATTTCTTTCAAGAACATTAATAAACTTCTTCTAAAATCCGTTTTTAAATCATCAAGGGTCATAATTCTGAGTTCATAATTCGTCCAGAATGTTTCTACATGCAGTCCCTAACATAGTTCATAGTTTTAAACTTCCAATTCATGGGTCTATATCATCTTCCAAGATAAATTCGATAATTCCTAAACATGGAAAAGCATGGCATTGAATCAATTGTAATTAAACCACTTGCCTTAATCTTTCTCTGAATTTGATGTTGAATCTTGAAGGCTGAGTTGTTCTCCCTCTCTCTTTCTGCATAATTCTCTTCTCTCTCTCTCTCTCTACAAGTTTCTCTAAGGATGATGACAATGGAGGTGTGGTTGGTTTTTGGCAAGTTGGGACTATAACTTAACTTCTCCCGTAGCCCATTAAGTCCCTTAGTGTAGTTAGTGGGTTTAGTGGATAAAGAATAAGTCAGATTTTTGTTTCTAATTTTCGTGGGTTTTAATTCCCAGATTTTCGAAATTACCAAAATGCCCCTATAAGTTACCGGTATGGCCCAATAATGCCCCGGGACCCAAACTTAACCCCCGGCTAGTGTTTTCTGACTATTTCGACCCTTCCGGACGCGTTGGTGCACTCAAAATGACCATACGGGTGATAAAAATAAAATTCACTTTTTAATTCAAATAATTATATTCCTAACGCGACTGTCACGCGCGTCCCAACAAAGTTTCCCAAATTGTCGTATTTCAATTTCGCGACAATTTCAATATTTCCAATATTCATATATTGCCAAGTATACACATTATAATCAAATACTAACTCACATCTCGTTAATATTTTTATCCGGATTAATTTCCAATTAATACACATTTAATTCAATTAATCCCCAAAAATAAATATCACGAAAAATACGGGGTATTACATACTTCCCCCCTAATAACTGAATTTCGTCCCGAAATTCGGAACGAGAAAGTACCTGGTAAGAACAACTCCGGATAACGTTCGCGCATCTCATTCTCGCCCTCCCATGTGGACTCCTCGACATTATGATGTCGCCACTGAACACGCACTAACGGAACTAGCTTTGACCGCAGTTTCCGCTCACTTCGGTCCAAAATAGCAATCGGCCCCTCCTCGTAGGAGCTATCCGGCTGGAGATCATTGTCCTCCAAAGCAATGTGAGAATGAGCCAAATCGTCTCTAAGATATTTCCTAAGCGAGGAAATATGAAATACATCGTGAATCCGATGTAAATGCTCCGGTAATCCAAGCCTATACGCAACTGGTCCAATCCGCTCAATAATAGGAAATGGTCCCACATATCTTGGTGCCAACTTCCCTTTCTTCCCAAAACGCATGATCCCCTTCATAGGAGATACTCTGAGCAAAACTTGTTCCCCCACTTGGAACTCCCTGAAGAATCTCTTCGCATCAGCATAGCTCTTCTGCCGATCCTGAGCTACTCGAATGCGATTCCGTATCAATTCTATCCTCGCCGAAGTATCCTGAATCACTTCCGGCCCAAGTAGTTTGTTGTCCCCCACCTCCAACCAACATGCTGGGGAACGACAAGGTCTACCATACAACGCCTCAAATGGAGCCATGCCAATGGTGAACTGGTAGGAGTTGTTGTAAGCAAACTCCACCAGTGGAAGATACTGCTCCCATCCACCCCCAAAGTCAGTGATACTCATACGTAGCATGTCCTCCAACATCTGGTTTGTACGCTCAGTTTGCCTATCGGTCTGCGGGTGATACGCCGTACTCAACCGCAGTTCTGTGCCCATGGCCTCCTGAAAACTCTCCCAAAACCGTGAAACAAATATCTTGTCTCGGTCAGACACGATATTTAGGGGCACACCGTGAAGTCTCACTATCTCTGAAATAAAGAGCTGGGCATACTGTCCCGCAGTGTAGTCTATCCTTACGGGTAGAAAATGAGCGACTTTGGTCAACCTGTCCATAATTACCCAAATGGAGTCATGACCTCTCTGTGACGTAGGCAACCCCGTGATAAATTCCATGGAGATGCTCTCCCGCATCCACATCGGGACCTCCAATGGCTGTAGAAGTCCTGCCGGTCTCTGATGATCCACTTTAACTAGCTGACAAGTGGCGCATTTTAAAACAAACACGGCAATATCTCTCTTCATCCCGCTCCACCAATACTGTCGCCTCATGTCTTGGTACATTTTGTCCCCTCCGGGATGTACCGCGAACCGTGAGCCGTGCAACTCTGCCATCACCTCGTGCCGCAATTCTTCCCCTTCCGGAACCACCAATCTCCCATTGAAGCGTAATCCCCCGTCTGAGCTAATGGTATAGGGCTCGGCTCCCTCTGCTAGTAATCGGACTATCTGCTCCTGACAGAATGAATCTTTTGCCTGTGCCTTTACCACCTTTGTGACAATTTGCGGTGTAACGGTCATCACAGACATGAATGATCGGGCCACTGCATCCTGGTGTCCCAACTCCTTCCACTTGTCCTTCCACACCCCTGCCACCTCATCTACTGGCCTACGGCTCAACGCGTCTGCCACCACGTTAGCCTTCCCCGGGTGATACTGGATATCGACCTGATAATCTTTCACAAATTTAAGCCACCTCCGTTGTCGCATATTCAACTCCTTCTGCGTGAATAGGTACTGTAGGGACTTGTGATCCGTGAACAATCGAAACTTCTCCCCCCAAAGGTAATGTCTCCAAATACGAAGGGTAAATACCACTGCCACTAACTCCAAGTCATGGGTAGGGTAATTCTTCTCGTGAGGCTTAAGCTTACGGGAAGCATAAGCTATGGCCTGACTCTCCTGCTGCAGTACACCTCCTAGTCCTTGTAAGGACCCATCGGTGTAAACAAGATACTCAACTCCCGGTCTCGGCAATGCTAACACAGGTGTTGAGGTTAACTTGTCCTTCAACTCATCGAATGCCAACTGACAGGCATCACTCCAAATGAACAGCACACCTTTACGAGTTAGATGTGTCATGGGACCCGCTATCGTGGAGAAACCCCGAATAAACCTCCTGTAGTATCCTGCTAAGCCCAAGAAACTACGGATCTCAGTCGGTGTTGTGGGCTGTCCCCACTCCCTTACCGCGGATACCTTCCCCGGATCAACAGATATCCCCCGGTCAGAAATAATGTGTCCCAAAAACTGGACCTCCTTCAGCCAAAACCCGCATTTCTCATACTTTGCATACAACTCGTTCTGGCGTAGCGTCTGCAAAACTTGTCTCAAATGCTCGGCGTGCTCCTCCTCTGTCTGGGAGTAAACCAGAATATCATCGATGAAGACAATGACAAACTGATCTAGGAAATCCCTGAACACCCTATTCATCAAGTCCATAAACGCTGCTGGAGCGTTGGTAAAACCAAATGGCATAACCCGAAACTCGTAAGAACCATATCTCGATAAGAACGCAGTCTTCGAGACGTCCTCCTCCCTGATACGCAACTGATGGTATCCAGATCGCAAATCAATCTTTGAGAAGCAAGAAGCTCCTCTCAACTGGTCGAATAGGTCATCGATTCGAGGCAACGGATACTTATTCCGTATCGTGACCTTGTTTAACTCCCGGTAGTCCACACACAATCTCAGTGAACCATCTCTCTTCTTCACGAACAACACAGGGGCACCCCACGGTGAAGTACTTCTCCGAATAAACCCCTGACCCAACAACTGCTCAATCTGATCTCGTAACTCTCTCATCTCAGCTGGAGCCATACGGTACGGTGCACGTGCTATAGGTCTCGTATCTGGTAATAAGTCTATAAAAATGTCTATCTCTCGACTGGGGGGTAGGCCTGGTATCTCCTGAAACACATTGGAATACTCCCTGACAACTGGGATCGAATCTAAAGGAATCACAACCTCCTTAGAGGTATCCTCCTCTAAGTAGTACAAATGAGCGGTCGAACCTCCCTCTGGGCGAGGCATCGCCACTACAAACATCTCTTGCCCCAGAATGGCAAAAATAATGCTCCCACCGAAGCAACCAATCATGGCTCTATAATCAGCGAGCCAATCCATACCGATAATCACATCGTGAACATGCATATCTAATACCAACATATCTGCAGGTAATACCAGACTACCAATCTCTACCCCCACTCCCCGGCATATAAAGAAAATAAGTGACCCACTCCCCAATGGTGAGTCTACACACGTTACTGTGCTCTCTGCCGTAGCTAACAACCCTAAGGCTTTCGCAAAATGTGTAGCTATAAAACAATGCGTTGCCCCCGTATCAAACAAAACCCGACCCATCATACCATGGATATGAAACACACGCTCAATCGCGGGTGATGCCTGTGGAGCGGCTACCTAGTGAACGTTATAGACACGTCCATACTGTAACTGCCCCTGCTGCACAGGAACTGCTGAAATGGCTGGTAGTGCTGGCACCTGGGCTGGAGCTGGAAGAGCAGGTGGAAATAGTGGCCTCTGTGGCTCATGTCGAGCACCCTGCTGCTGCTGCGGGGCCCTGCCCTTATCAGGGCAATCCTGACATTTGTGGCCAATCTTACCACAAATGAAACACTTCCCCGGGAAGTTTCCCCCTCGCTGTCCCTGCTGCCCTCGGCACTGGTGGCCGTTACCATTTCTCCCCTGGCCTTGCTGGCCCTGGTGAAACTGCTGATGTTGACCATTTTGACCCTGCTGGCCCTGATGGCCGTTATGACCCTGCTGGCCATTCCGGAATCCTCCCTGACCGTTCCTGAAACCCCCTGATCGGAAACTCTTATGATCCCCCTGCTGGGAACCCTGATCACTCTGCCTATACTGACCCTGAGCTGACTGTGCCCCGCTGGCACCATTTCCCCCTGTCCTGACCTGATGGCTGGACTCTCCTGATCGCTTCCCCTCTGTCAAGTGAAAGCGGTGGTCCTAGCAACGGAGCAATGCAACGTTAACCACGTCAGAATAAGTGGCCAACGAGAGGTTCCCCAATAAATGCTGACGGATCCTCCAAGTCAATCCATCTATAAATTTCTGAATCTTCTTCTCTTCCGTCGGTATCTCATCTGGGATAATATTCAGCAAATTGGTGAATTCGGCCTTATACTCGGCCACAGTCTTACCCTCCTGTCGAAGGTTCATCAACTTCCTCCTCATTTCCGTGTGAACAGCAGACGGAAAGTACTTGCGGTCGAACCGCATCCAGAACTCCTGAATCGTGAGAGTATCTCTCTCCTCTGCGGTGGTAATAGACTCCCACCACTGTAGTGCAGATCCCACTAGCTTAAAAGTAGCCAGTACCTGCCTCAGAACGTCAGTGCACTCATACATCCTCAAGTGCCTCTGTATATCCTTTCTCCACTGACTCGAAACAACAACATCGGAGCTGCCAGCAAACTCCGGTGGATGTGCTTTCTGAAAAGCATCACGTACACGTTCCCAGGCAGACGGGAATGCATATGGCTGAACTAGCGCGGCAACTGGCGCCTGAGGTGGTGCCTGCTGAACTACGGCTAATGCAGCATTTACCACTTGGGCTACTATGGCTGCAACCTCAGCGGCGTTCATCGTGCCCTGAACTGGTGCGGGCTGTGGTTTTGGCGTTGCATTCCTGGGAACCCGTGGCGCACGTCGTGGAGGCATTCTGAAATAAGAATAAAGTCTATAAGTTCGCAGTTATAAACTTAAAATAGCTGAAGGACGTAGCATATACAAAAGAATACAACAATCCTAAAATATAGGGCTCTACATCAAAGAAAGCTCAGCGGAAACATAATAAGCCGTTCAGATCCTAAAGGACACTAGAACCTGATGCTCTGATACCACCTGTGACACCCCGACTAATTAAATACCGGGTAGCTACTCCTTTATTAAATTAATACAAAATGTCAAGTTGGTTCAGTTAATAGCATCACTGTCGAAAACATTTTAAAGATTACTAACCACCTAGTATTTAAAAAGTAAGTTGCCAAATTTTAAGTTGTCTGATTAACATGCAATAAAAGAATAATGGAAGAACAACATAAATCCATTCACCAGAATGAAGTAATGAAATAACCAACAATAGTAATAAGTCCGGAGGAAAACTCCTCACAACAATCCCACAACTGAAAATAATAAGACTAGTCTGAATTCTGAATTAAGTACATGCCCGAAGTCTGAATAACTGAAATAAATGAAATGCCACTAAAAGAAATGGGCGACATGCCCTAAAACTGATAAATACTGAGTATAGAGTCAAGATAGATGAAGCGTCTATAATCAATGTCCTGTAACTTCCACAAACCGCTACAGCTCGTCACCTGAATGAGGATCCTAAGCATGGTGTCCTTGTGGCTGGGCACCTAAAATGGTTTTTACAAAAAGATAGATTTGAAAGCAAACGGGTCAGAGCCCGAATGTGGAGAGTATTTTAAAAACAGCAAGTGCTTTAATAATAATTAAAACAATGAATGCAAGATACATGTTAGGACGTGCTCTCACATGAAATACTCACCTCTCGTCTAACTGTACACTCCTAACGTTCATGTACCCATTCATGTGTTTTCTCATAACTATCTAATTCCAAAGAGTTTCTAACACTTCTACTCGGTTCACGTTTAATTTCCAACCTTAACAATTAAATAGAGAGTTCTACCTTAATTCTCGGATTCCCAATTATTAACAAAACCATTTATTGATATCTGTCCCCTTTTATCTTTTCATAATATTACAATTACTATACCCACGATTTAACATAGCAATTTCCTTTTCATTTAACCGTATATTATTCACATCATAAATATACATTACAAGCACCCAAAGGCTAAGCTGCGGTGCACACATACTCTGCTATCCATCCCGGTACATCACGTACATAAGGATCACAAATTCCGAATCTCTCAGGAATTGTTGGAATAAGCACCACACACAAAAATGGAGGCGAACATAATTCAACATATCCATGGTCACGTACATACCTACGCTCCATAGTCAGCTGGATTATTAACTCACAAATAAGTCGTTCTCTTGAACTATGTCCTCGAGGTACCAATCTAAATCCGGGCAACACAAGGATAAGAAGGCCCTAAGCGAACGTAACCTCCCGTGATAGCAAGTATGGTAGGTATGTCATACATACAAAAATCATATACTAAGCATTCACACATCTTAGATAATTCAGTATTAATAAAGGTATACTCTACATCCTTATACCATTATTCCAAATTTGTATATTTTACGTCTCCCGATAATATAAAAGTTAAACTGTCGACACGTCTCACGTCGTAGTTTCTTATACTTAAAACCTATCTAAAATAGATTATTAAGTTCCTATTATTCCCACGTATAACATCTTTATTCCTAAGGTCCTTACTTCTGCCCCAAACCTCATTTCATCAAATTATTCAAATTTACACTATTAACCCAAATATTAACTCACTTATCGAATTTCATTAGTTTAGAATAATTCCTCAAATTGAATTCTAATTAAGGTCCAAATTTCATAACCAAGCCTACTGGTCTTCCTTAAGGTTAAGGGTATTCATATGGTCTCCAACAATATTAATCAAGGGTTAACATCATTAAAATTTAAATAGGGAAAAACTTTACTCATTCTGGGAAGGTCGGTCGATCGACCTTTTCCTTCGATCGATCGATGGTGGTCGATCGATCGACTGATGAATGTCGATCGATCGATCGCACCAGGTATGGTTGCGGACTGCTTCGTTTTGCAGTTTACAAATCAACCCAAAACACCATTAACAAGCATGAAACTCTAAGATAACGTTATAATATCATCATACAACCATCCTACAACAGTGTAAACGTTCTAAAACCAATAATTCATCATTCAAGGGCTTTGTATGGATCAAATCTTCATCAAGAATTCCAGATTTCTATTTCTTTCAAGAACATTAATAAACTTCTTCTAAAATCCGTTTTTAAATCATCAAGGGTCATAATTCTGAGTTCATAATTCATCCAGAATGTTTCTACATGCAGTCCCTAACATAGTTCATAGTTTTAAACTTCCAATTCATGGGTCTATATCATCTTCCAAGATAAATTCGATAATTCCTAAACATGGAAAAGCATGGCATTGAATCAATTGTAATTAAACCACTTGCCTTAATCTTTCTCTGAATTTGATGTTGAATCTTGAAGGCTGAGTTGTTCTCCCTCTCTCTTTCTGCATAATTCTCTTCTCTCTCTCTCTCTCTACAAGTTTCTCTAAGGATGATGACAATGGAGGTGTGGTTGGTTTTTGGCAAGTTGGGACTATAACTTAACTTCTCCCGTAGCCCATTAAGTCCCTTAGTGTAGTTAGTGGGTTTAGTGGATAAAGAATAAGTCAGATTTTTGTTTCTAATTTTCGTGGGTTTTAATTCCCAGATTTTCGAAATTACCAAAATGCCCCTATAAGTTACCGGTATGGCCCAATAATGCCCCGGGACCCAAACTTAACCCCCGGCTAGTGTTTTCTGACTATTTCGACCCTTCCGGACGCGTTGGTGCACTCAAAATGACCATACGGGTGATAAAAATAAAATTCACTTTTTAATTCAAATAATTATATTCCTAAAGCGACTGTCACGCGCGTCCCAACAAAGTTTCCCAAATTGTCGTATTTCAATTTCGCGACAATTTCAATATTTCCAATATTCATATATTGCCAAGTATACACATTATAATCAAATACTAACTCACATCTCGTTAATATTTTTATCCGGATTAATTTCCAATTAATACACATTTAATTCAATTAATCCCCAAAAATAAATATCACGAAAAATACGGGGTATTACATACTTCCCCCCTAATAACTGAATTTCGTCCCGAAATTCGGAACGAGAAAGTACCTGGTAAGAACAACTCCGGATAACGTTCGCGCATCTCATTCTCGCCCTCCCATGTGGACTCCTCGACATTATGATGTCGCCACTGAACACGCACTAACGGAACTAGCTTTGACCGCAGTTTCCGCTCACTTCGGTCCAAAATAGCAATCGGCCCCTCCTCGTAGGAGCTATCCGGCTGGAGATCATTGTCCTCCAAAGCAATGTGAGAATGAGCCAAATCGTCTCTAAGATATTTCCTAAGCGAGGAAATATGAAATACATCGTGAATCCGATGTAAATGCTCCGGTAATCCAAGCCTATACGCAACTGGTCCAATCCGCTCAATAATAGGAAATGGTCCCACATATCTTGGTGCCAACTTCCCTTTCTTCCCAAAACGCATGATCCCCTTCATAGGAGATACTCTGAGCAAAACTTGTTCCCCCACTTGGAACTCCCTGAAGAATCTCTTCGCATCAGCATAGCTCTTCTGCCGATCCTGAGCTACTCGAATGCGATTCCGTATCAATTCTATCCTCGCCGAAGTATCCTGAATCACTTCCGGCCCAAGTAGTTTGTTGTCCCCCACCTCCAACCAACATGCTGGGGAACGACAAGGTCTACCATACAACGCCTCAAATGGAGCCATGCCAATGGTGAACTGGTAGGAGTTGTTGTAAGCAAACTCCACCAGTGGAAGATACTGCTCCCATCCACCCCCAAAGTCAGTGATACTCATACGTAGCATGTCCTCCAACATCTGGTTTGTACGCTCAGTTTGCCTATCGGTCTGCGGGTGATACGCCGTACTCAACCGCAGTTCTGTGCCCATGGCCTCCTGAAAACTCTCCCAAAACCGTGAAACAAATATCTTGTCTCGGTCAGACACGATATTTAGGGGCACACCGTGAAGTCTCACTATCTCTGAAATAAAGAGCTGGGCATACTGTCCCGCAGTGTAGTCTATCCTTACGGGTAGAAAATGAGCGACTTTGGTCAACCTGTCCATAATTACCCAAATGGAGTCATGACCTCTCTGTGACGTAGGCAACCCCGTGATAAATTCCATGGAGATGCTCTCCCGCATCCACATCGGGACCTCCAATGGCTGTAGAAGTCCTGCCGGTCTCTGATGATCCACTTTAACTAGCTGACAAGTGGCGCATTTTAAAACAAACACGGCAATATCTCTCTTCATCCCGCTCCACCAATACTGTCGCCTCATGTCTTGGTACATTTTGTCCCCTCCGGGATGTACCGCGAACCGTGAGCCGTGCAACTCTGCCATCACCTCGTGCCGCAATTCTTCCCCTTCCGGAACCACCAATCTCCCATTGAAGCGTAATCCCCCGTCTGAGCTAATGGTATAGGGCTCGGCTCCCTCTGCTAGTAATCGGACTATCTGCTCCTGACAGAATGAATCTTTTGCCTGTGCCTTTACCACCTTTGTGACAATTTGCGGTGTAACGGTCATCACAGACATGAATGATCGGGCCACTGCATCCTGGTGTCCCAACTCCTTCCACTTGTCCTTCCACACCCCTGCCACCTCATCTACTGGCCTACGGCTCAACGCGTCTGCCACCACGTTAGCCTTCCCCGGGTGATACTGGATATCGACCTGATAATCTTTCACAAATTTAAGCCACCTCCGTTGTCGCATATTCAACTCCTTCTGCGTGAATAGGTACTGTAGGGACTTGTGATCCGTGAACAATCGAAACTTCTCCCCCCAAAGGTAATGTCTCCAAATACGAAGGGTAAATACCACTGCCACTAACTCCAAGTCATGGGTAGGGTAATTCTTCTCGTGAGGCTTAAGCTTACGGGAAGCATAAGCTATGGCCTGACTCTCCTGCTGCAGTACACCTCCTAGTCCTTGTAAGGACCCATCGGTGTAAACAAGATACTCAACTCCCGGTCTCGGCAATGCTAACACAGGTGTTGAGGTTAACTTGTCCTTCAACTCATCGAATGCCAACTGACAGGCATCACTCCAAATGAACAGCACACCTTTACGAGTTAGATGTGTCATGGGACCCGCTATCGTGGAGAAACCCCGAATAAACCTCCTGTAGTATCCTGCTAAGCCCAAGAAACTACGGATCTCAGTCGGTGTTGTGGGCTGTCCCCACTCCCTTACCGCGGATACCTTCCCCGGATCAACAGATATCCCCCGGTCAGAAATAATGTGTCCCAAAAACTGGACCTCCTTCAGCCAAAACCCGCATTTCTCATACTTTGCATACAACTCGTTCTGGCGTAGCGTCTGCAAAACTTGTCTCAAATGCTCGGCGTGCTCCTCCTCTGTCTGGGAGTAAACCAGAATATCATCGATGAAGACAATGACAAACTGATCTAGGAAATCCCTGAACACCCTATTCATCAAGTCCATAAACGCTGCTGGAGCGTTGGTAAAACCAAATGGCATAACCCGAAACTCGTAAGAACCATATCTCGATAAGAACGCAGTCTTCGAGACGTCCTCCTCCCTGATACGCAACTGATGGTATCCAGATCGCAAATCAATCTTTGAGAAGCAAGAAGCTCCTCTCAACTGGTCGAATAGGTCATCGATTCGAGGCAACGGATACTTATTCCGTATCGTGACCTTGTTTAACTCCCGGTAGTCCACACACAATCTCAGTGAACCATCTCTCTTCTTCACGAACAACACAGGGGCACCCCACGGTGAAGTACTTCTCCGAATAAACCCCTGACCCAACAACTGCTCAATCTGATCTCGTAACTCTCTCATCTCAGCTGGAGCCATACGGTACGGTGCACGTGCTATAGGTCTCGTATCTGGTAATAAGTCTATAAAAATGTCTATCTCTCGACTGGGGGGTAGGCCTGGTATCTCCTGAAACACATTGGAATACTCCCTGACAACTGGGATCGAATCTAAAGGAATCACAACCTCCTTAGAGGTATCCTCCTCTAAGTAGTACAAATGAGCGGTCGAACCTCCCTCTGGGCGAGGCATCGCCACTACAAACATCTCTTGCCCCAGAATGGCAAAAATAATGCTCCCACCGAAGCAACCAATCATGGCTCTATAATCAGCGAGCCAATCCATACCGATAATCACATCGTGAACATGCATATCTAATACCAACATATCTGCAGGTAATACCAGACTACCAATCTCTACCCCCACTCCCCGGCATATAAAGAAAATAAGTGACCCACTCCCCAATGGTGAGTCTACACACGTTACTGTGCTCTCTGCCGTAGCTAACAACCCTAAGGCTTTCGCAAAATGTGTAGCTATAAAACAATGCGTTGCCCCCGTATCAAACAAAACCCGACCCATCATACCATGGATATGAAACACACGCTCAATCGCGGGTGATGCCTGTGGAGCGGCTACCTAGTGAACGTTATAGACACGTCCATACTGTAACTGCCCCTGCTGCACAGGAACTGCTGAAATGGCTGGTAGTGCTGGCACCTGGGCTGGAGCTGGAAGAGCAGGTGGAAATAGTGGCCTCTGTGGCTCATGTCGAGCACCCTGCTGCTGCTGCGGGGCCCTGCCCTTATCAGGGCAATCCTGACATTTGTGGCCAATCTTACCACAAATGAAACACTTCCCCGGGAAGTTTCCCCCTCGCTGTCCCTGCTGCCCTCGGCACTGGTGGCCGTTACCATTTCTCCCCTGGCCTTGCTGGCCCTGGTGAAACTGCTGATGTTGACCATTTTGACCCTGCTGGCCCTGATGGCCGTTATGACCCTGCTGGCCATTCCGGAATCCTCCCTGACCGTTCCTGAAACCCCCTGATCGGAAACTCTTATGATCCCCCTGCTGGGAACCCTGATCACTCTGCCTATACTGACCCTGAGCTGACTGTGCCCCGCTGGCACCATTTCCCCCTGTCCTGACCTGATGGCTGGACTCTCCTGATCGCTTCCCCTCTGTCAAGTGAAAGCGGTGGTCCTAGCAACGGAGCAATGCAACGTTAACCACGTCAGAATAAGTGGCCAACGAGAGGTTCCCCAATAAATGCTGACGGATCCTCCAAGTCAATCCATCTATAAATTTCTGAATCTTCTTCTCTTCCGTCGGTATCTCATCTGGGATAATATTCAGCAAATTGGTGAATTCGGCCTTATACTCGGCCACAGTCTTACCCTCCTGTCGAAGGTTCATCAACTTCCTCCTCATTTCCGTGTGAACAGCAGACGGAAAGTACTTGCGGTCGAACCGCATCCAGAACTCCTGAATCGTGAGAGTATCTCTCTCCTCTGCGGTGGTAATAGACTCCCACCACTGTAGTGCAGATCCCACTAGCTTAAAAGTAGCCAGTACCTGCCTCAGAACGTCAGTGCACTCATACATCCTCAAGTGCCTCTGTATATCCTTTCTCCACTGACTCGAAACAACAACATCGGAGCTGCCAGCAAACTCCGGTGGATGTGCTTTCTGAAAAGCATCACGTACACGTTCCCAGGCAGACGGGAATGCATATGGCTGAACTAGCGCGGCAACTGGCGCCTGAGGTGGTGCCTGCTGAACTACGGCTAATGCAGCATTTACCACTTGGGCTACTATGGCTGCAACCTCAGCGGCGTTCATCGTGCCCTGAACTGGTGCGGGCTGTGGTTTTGGCGTTGCATTCCTGGGAACCCGTGGCGCACGTCGTGGAGGCATTCTGAAATAAGAATAAAGTCTATAAGTTCGCAGTTATAAACTTAAAATAGCTGAAGGACGTAGCATATACAAAAGAATACAACAATCCTAAAATATAGGGCTCTACATCAAAGAAAGCTCAGCGGAAACATAATAAGCCGTTCAGATCCTAAAGGACACTAGAACCTGATGCTCTGATACCACCTGTGACACCCCGACTAATTAAATACCGGGTAGCTACTCCTTTATTAAATTAATACAAAATGTCAAGTTGGTTCAGTTAATAGCATCACTGTCGAAAACATTTTAAAGATTACTAACCACCTAGTATTTAAAAAGTAAGTTGCCAAATTTTAAGTTGTCTGATTAACATGCAATAAAAGAATAATGGAAGAACAACATAAATCCATTCACCAGAATGAAGTAATGAAATAACCAACAATAGTAATAAGTCCGGAGGAAAACTCCTCACAACAATCCCACAACTGAAAATAATAAGACTAGTCTGAATTCTGAATTAAGTACATGCCCGAAGTCTGAATAACTGAAATAAATGAAATGCCACTAAAAGAAATGGGCGACATGCCCTAAAACTGATAAATACTGAGTATAGAGTCAAGATAGATGAAGCGTCTATAATCAATGTCCTGTAACTTCCACAAACCGCTACAGCTCGTCACCTGAATGAGGATCCTAAGCATGGTGTCCTTGTGGCTGGGCACCTAAAATGGTTTTTACAAAAAGATAGATTTGAAAGCAAACGGGTCAGAGCCCGAATGTGGAGAGTATTTTAAAAACAGCAAGTGCTTTAATAATAATTAAAACAATGAATGCAAGATACATGTTAGGACGTGCTCTCACATGAAATACTCACCTCTCGTCTAACTGTACACTCCTAACGTTCATGTACCCATTCATGTGTTTTCTCATAACTATCTAATTCCAAAGAGTTTCTAACACTTCTACTCGGTTCACGTTTAATTTCCAACCTTAACAATTAAATAGAGAGTTCTACCTTAATTCTCGGATTCCCAATTATTAACAAAACCATTTATTGATATCTGTCCCCTTTTATCTTTTCATAATATTACAATTACTATACCCACGATTTAACATAGCAATTTCCTTTTCATTTAACCGTATATTATTCACATCATAAATATACATTACAAGCACCCAAAGGCTAAGCTGCGGTGCACACATACTCTGCTATCCATCCCGGTACATCACGTACATAAGGATCACAAATTCCGAATCTCTCAGGAATTGTTGGAATAAGCACCACACACAAAAATGGAGGCGAACATAATTCAACATATCCATGGTCACGTACATACCTACGCTCCATAGTCAGCTGGATTATTAACTCACAAATAAGTCGTTCTCTTGAACTATGTCCTCGAGGTACCAATCTAAATCCGGGCAACACAAGGATAAGAAGGCCCTAAGCGAACGTAACCTCCCGTGATAGCAAGTATGGTAGGTATGTCATACATACAAAAATCATATACTAAGCATTCACACATCTTAGATAATTCAGTATTAATAAAGGTATACTCTACATCCTTATACCATTATTCCAAATTTGTATATTTTACGTCTCCCGATAATATAAAAGTTAAACTGTCGACACGTCTCACGTCGTAGTTTCTTATACTTAAAACCTATCTAAAATAGATTATTAAGTTCCTATTATTCCCACGTATAACATCTTTATTCCTAAGGTCCTTACTTCTGCCCCAAACCTCATTTCATCAAATTATTCAAATTTACACTATTAACCCAAATATTAACTCACTTATCGAATTTCATTAGTTTAGAATAATTCCTCAAATTGAATTCTAATTAAGGTCCAAATTTCATAACCAAGCCTACTGGTCTTCCTTAAGGTTAAGGGTATTCATATGGTCTCCAACAATATTAATCAAGGGTTAACATCATTAAAATTTAAATAGGGAAAAACTTTACTCATTCTGGGAAGGTCGGTCGATCGACCTTTTCCTTCGATCGATCGATGGTGGTCGATCGATCGACTGATGAATGTCGATCGATCGATCGCACCAGGTATGGTTGCGGACTGCTTCGTTTTGCAGTTTACAAATCAACCCAAAACACCATTAACAAGCATGAAACTCTAAGATAACGTTATAATATCATCATACAACCATCCTACAACAGTGTAAACGTTCTAAAACCAATAATTCATCATTCAAGGGCTTTGTATGGATCAAATCTTCATCAAGAATTCCAGATTTCTATTTCTTTCAAGAACATTAATAAACTTCTTCTAAAATCCGTTTTTAAATCATCAAGGGTCATAATTCTGAGTTCATAATTCATCCAGAATGTTTCTACATGCAGTCCCTAACATAGTTCATAGTTTTAAACTTCCAATTCATGGGTCTATATCATCTTCCAAGATAAATTCGATAATTCCTAAACATGGAAAAGCATGGCATTGAATCAATTGTAATTAAACCACTTGCCTTAATCTTTCTCTGAATTTGATGTTGAATCTTGAAGGCTGAGTTGTTCTCCCTCTCTCTTTCTGCATAATTCTCTTCTCTCTCTCTCTCTCTACAAGTTTCTCTAAGGATGATGACAATGGAGGTGTGGTTGGTTTTTGGCAAGTTGGGACTATAACTTAACTTCTCCCGTAGCCCATTAAGTCCCTTAGTGTAGTTAGTGGGTTTAGTGGATAAAGAATAAGTCAGATTTTTGTTTCTAATTTTCGTGGGTTTTAATTCCCAGATTTTCGAAATTACCAAAATGCCCCTATAAGTTACCGGTATGGCCCAATAATGCCCCGGGACCCAAACTTAACCCCCGGCTAGTGTTTTCTGACTATTTCGACCCTTCCGGACGCGTTGGTGCACTCAAAATGACCATACGGGTGATAAAAATAAAATTCACTTTTTAATTCAAATAATTATATTCCTAAAGCGACTGTCACGCGCGTCCCAACAAAGTTTCCCAAATTGTCGTATTTCAATTTCGCGACAATTTCAATATTTCCAATATTCATATATTGCCAAGTATACACATTATAATCAAATACTAACTCACATCTCGTTAATATTTTTATCCGGATTAATTTCCAATTAATACACATTTAATTCAATTAATCCCCAAAAATAAATATCACGAAAAATACGGGGTATTACATACTTCCCCCCTAATAACTGAATTTCGTCCCGAAATTCGGAATGAGAAAGTACCTGGTAAGAACAACTCCGGATAACGTTCGCGCATCTCATTCTCGCCCTCCCATGTGGACTCCTCGACATTATGATGTCGCCACTGAACACGCACTAACGGAACTAGCTTTGACCGCAGTTTCCGCTCACTTCGGTCCAAAATAGCAATCGGCCCCTCCTCGTAGGAGCTATCCGGCTGGAGATCATTGTCCTCCAAAGCAATGTGAGAATGAGCCAAATCGTCTCTAAGATATTTCCTAAGCGAGGAAATATGAAATACATCGTGAATCCGATGTAAATGCTCCGGTAATCCAAGCCTATACGCAACTGGTCCAATCCGCTCAATAATAGGAAATGGTCCCACATATCTTGGTGCCAACTTCCCTTTCTTCCCAAAACGCATGATCCCCTTCATAGGAGATACTCTGAGCAAAACTTGTTCCCCCACTTGGAACTCCCTGAAGAATCTCTTCGCATCAGCATAGCTCTTCTGCCGATCCTGAGCTACTCGAATGCGATTCCGTATCAATTCTATCCTCGCCGAAGTATCCTGAATCACTTCCGGCCCAAGTAGTTTGTTGTCCCCCACCTCCAACCAACATGCTGGGGAACGACAAGGTCTACCATACAACACCTCAAATGGAGCCATGCCAATGGTGAACTGGTAGGAGTTGTTGTAAGCAAACTCCACCAGTGGAAGATACTGCTCCCATCCACCCCCAAAGTCAGTGATACTCATACGTAGCATGTCCTCCAACATCTGGTTTGTACGCTCAGTTTGCCTATCGGTCTGCGGGTGATACGCCGTACTCAACCGCAGTTCTGTTCCCATGGCCTCCTGAAAACTCTCCCAAAACCGTGAAACAAATATCTTGTCTCGGTCAGACACGATATTTAGGGGCACACCGTGAAGTCTCACTATCTCTAAAATGAAGAGCTGGGCATACTGTCCCGCAGTGTAGTCTATCCTTACGGGTAGAAAATGAGCGACTTTGGTCAACCTGTCCATAATTACCCAAATGGAGTCATGACCTCTCTGTGACGTAGGCAACCCCGTGATAAATTCCATGGATATGCTCTCCCGCATCCACATCGGGACCTCCAATGGCTGTAGAAGTCCTGCCGGTCTCTGATGATCCACTTTAACTAGCTGACAAGTGGCGCATTTTAAAACAAACACGGCAATATCTCTCTTCATCCCGCTCCACCAATACTGTCGCCTCATGTCTTGGTACATTTTGTCCCCTCCGGGATGTACCGCGAACCGTGAGCCGTGCAACTCTGCCATCACCTCGTGCCGCAATTCTTCCCCTTCCGGAACCACCAATCTCCCATTGAAGCGTAATCCCCCGTCTGAGCTAATGGTATAGGGCTCGGCTCCCTCTGCTAGTAATCGGACTATCTGCTCCTGACAGAATGAATCTTTTGCCTGTGCCTTTACCACCTTTGTGACAATTTGCGGTGTAACGGTCATCACAGACATGAATGATCGGGCCACTGCATCCTGGTGTCCCAACTCCTTCCACTTGTCCTTCCACACCCCTGCCACCTCATCTACTGGCCTACGGCTCAACGCGTCTGCCACCACGTTAGCCTTCCCCGGATGATACTGGATATCGACCTGATAATCTTTCACAAATTTAAGCCACCTCCGTTGCCGCATATTCAACTCCTTCTGCGTGAATAGGTACTGTAGGGACTTGTGATCCGTGAACAATCGAAACTTCTCCCCCCAAAGGTAATGTCTCCAAATACGAAGGGTAAATACCACTGCCACTAACTCCAAGTCATGGGTAGGGTAATTCTTCTCGTGAGGCTTAAGCTTACGGGAAGCATAAGCTATGGCCTGACTCTCCTGCTGCAGTACACCTCCTAGTCCTTGTAAGGACCCATCGGTGTAAACAAGATACTCAACTCCCGGTCTCGGCAATGCTAACACAGGTGTTGAGGTTAACTTGTCCTTCAACTCATCGAATGCCAACTGACAGGCATCACTCCAAATGAACAGCACACCTTTACGAGTTAGATGTGTCATGGGACCCGCTATCGTGGAGAAACCCCGAATAAACCTCCTGTAGTATCCTGCTAAGCCCAAGAAACTACGGATCTCAGTCGGTGTTGTGGGCTGTCCCCACTCCCTTACCGCGGATACCTTCCCCGGATCAACAGATATCCCCCGGTCAGAAATAATGTGTCCCAAAAACTGGACCTCCTTCAGCCAAAACCCGCATTTCTCATACTTTGCATACAACTCGTTCTGGCGTAGCGTCTGCAAAACTTGTCTCAAATGCTCGGCGTGCTCCTCCTCTGTCTGGGAGTAAACCAGAATATCATCGATGAAGACAATGACAAACTGATCTAGGAAATCCCTGAACACCCTATTCATCAAGTCCATAAACGCTGCTGGAGCGTTGGTAAAACCAAATGGCATAACCCGAAACTCGTAAGAACCATATCTCGATAAGAACGCAGTCTTCGAGACGTCCTCCTCCCTGATACGCAACTGATGGTATCCAGATCGCAAATCAATCTTTGAGAAGCAAGAAGCTCCTCTCAACTGGTCGAATAGGTCATCGATTCGAGGCAACGGATACTTATTCCGTATCGTGACCTTGTTTAACTCCCGGTAGTCCACACACAATCTCAGTGAACCATCTCTCTTCTTCACGAACAACACAGGGGCACCCCACGGTGAAGTACTTCTCCGAATAAACCCCTGACCCAACAACTGCTCAATCTGATCTCGTAACTCTCTCATCTCAGCTGGAGCCATACGGTACGGTGCACGTGCTATAGGTCTCGTATCTGGTAATAAGTCTATAAAAATGTCTATCTCTCGACTGGGGGGTAGGCCTGGTATCTCCTGAAACACATTGGAATACTCCCTGACAACTGGGATCGAATCTAAAGGAATCACAACCTCCTTAGAGGTATCCTCCTCTAAGTAGTACAAATGAGCGGTCGAACCTCCCTATGGGCGAGGCATCGCCACTACAAACATCTCTTGCCCCAGAATGGCAAAAATAATGCTCCCACCGAAGCAACCAATCATGGCTCTATAATCAGCGAGCCAATCCATACCGATAATCACATCGTGAACATGCATATCTAATACCAACATATCTGCAGGTAATACCAGACTACCAATCTCTACCCCCACTCCCCGGCATATAAAGAAAATAAGTGACCCACTCCCCAATGGTGAGTCTACACACGTTACTGTGCTCTTTGCCGTAGCTAACAACCCTAAGGCTTTCGCAAAATGTGTAGCTATAAAACAATGCGTTGCCCCCGTATCAAACAAAACCCGACCCATGATACCATGGATAGGAAACACACCCTCAATCGCGGGTGATGCCTGTGGAGCGGCTACCTAGTGAACGTTATAGACACGTCCATACTGTAACTGCCCCTGCTGCACAGGAACTGCTGAAATGGCTGGTAGTGCTGGCACCTGGGCTGGAGCTGGAAGAGCAGGTGGAAATAGTGGCCTCTGTGGCTCATGTCGAGCACCCTGCTGCTGCTGCGGGGCCCTGCCCTTATCAGGGCAATCCTGACATTTGTGGCCAATCTTACCACAAATGAAACACTTCCCCGGGAAGTTTCCCCCTCGCTGTCCCTGCTGCCCTCGGCACTGGTGGCTGTTACCATTTCTCCCCTGGCCTTGCTGGCCCTGGTGAAACTGCTGATGTTGACCATTTTGACCCTGCTGGCCCTGATGGCCGTTATGACCCTGCTGGCCATTCCGGAATCCTCCCTGACCGTTCCTGAAACCCCCTGATCGGAAACTCTTATGATCCCCCTGCTGGGAACCCTGATCACTCTGCCTATACTGACCCTGAGCTGACTGTGCCCCGCTGGCACCATTTCCCCCTGTCCTGACCTGATGGCTGGACTCTCCTGATCGCTTCCCCTCTGTCAAGTGAAAGCGGTGGTCCTAGCAACGGAGCAATGCAACGTTAACCACGTCAGAATAAGTGGCCAACGAGAGGTTCCCCAATAAATGCTGACGGATCCTCCAAGTCAATCCATCTATAAATTTCTGAATCTTCTTCTCTTCCGTCGGTATCTCATCTGGGATAATATTCAGCAAATTGGTGAATTCGGCCTTATACTCGGCCACAGTCTTACCCTCCTGTCGAAGGTTCATCAACTTCCTCCTCATTTCCGTGTGAACAGCAGACGGAAAGTACTTGCGGCCGAACCGCATCCAGAACTCCTGAATCGTGAGAGTATCTCTCTCCTCTGCGGTGGTAATAGACTCCCACCACTGTAGTGCAGATCCCACTAGCTTAAAAGTAGCCAGTACCTGCCTCAGAACGTCAGTGCACTCATACATCCTCAAGTGCCTCTGTATATCCTTTCTCCACTGACTCGAAACAACAACATCGGAGCTGCCAGCAAACTCCGGTGGATGTGCTTTCTGAAAAGCATCACGTACACGTTCCCAGGCAGACGGGAATGCATATGGCTGAACTAGCGCGGCAACTGGCGCCTGAGGTGGTGCCTGCTGAACTACGGCTAATGCAGCATTTACCACTTGGGCTACTATGGCTGCAACCTCAGCGGCGTTCATCGTGCCCTGAACTGGTGCGGGCTGTGGTTTTGGCGTTGCATTCCTGGGAACCCGTGGCGCACGTCGTGGAGGCATTCTGAAATAAGAATAAAGTCTATAAGTTCGCAGTTATAAACTTAAAATAGCTGAAGGACGTAGCATATACAAAAGAATACAACAGTCCTAAAATATAGGGCTCTACATCAAAGAAAGCTCAGCGGAAACATAATAAGCCGTTCAGATCCTAAAGGACACTAGAACCTGATGCTCTGATACCACCTGTGACACCCCGACTAATTAAATACCGGGTAGCTACTCCTTTATTAAATTAATACAAAATGTCAAGTTGGTTCAGTTAATAGCATCACTGTCGAAAACATTTTAAAGATTACTAACCACCTAGTATTTAAAAAGTAAGTTGCCAAATTTTAAGTTGTCTGATTAACATGCAATAAAAGAATAATGGAAGAACAACATAAATCCATTCACCAGAATGAAGTAATGAAATAACCAACAATAGTAATAAGTCCGGAGGAAAACTCCTCACAACAATCCCACAACTGAAAATAATAAGACTAGTCTGAATTCTGAATTAAGTACATGCCCGAAGTCTGAATAACTGAAATAAATGAAATGCCACTAAAAGAAATGGGCGACATGCCCTAAAACTGATAAATACTGAGTATAGAGTCAAGATAGATGAAGCGTCTATAATCAATGTCCTGTAACTTCCACAAACCGCTACAGCTCGTCACCTGAATGAGGATCCTAAGCATGGTGTCCTTGTGGCTGGGCACCTAAAATGGTTTTTACAAAAAGATAGATTTGAAAGCAAACGGGTCAGAGCCCGAATGTGGAGAGTATTTTAAAAACAGCAAGTGCTTTAATAATAATTAAAACAATGAATGCAAGATACATGTTAGGACGTGCTCTCACATGAAATACTCACCTCTCGTCTAACTGTACACTCCTAACGTTCATGTACCCATTCATGTGTTTTCTCATAACTATCTAATTCCAAAGAGTTTCTAACACTTCTACTCGGTTCACGTTTAATTTCCAACCTTAACAATTAAATAGAGAGTTCTACCTTAATTCTCGGATTCCCAATTATTAACAAAACCATTTATTGATATCTGTCCCCTTTTATCTTTTCATAATATTACAATTACTATACCCACGATTTAACATAGCAATTTCCTTTTCATTTAACCGTATATTATTCACATCATAAATATACATTACAAGCACCCAAAGGCTAAGCTGCGGTGCACACATACTCTGCTATCCATCCCGGTACATCACGTACATAAGGATCACAAATTCCGAATCTCTCAGGAATTGTTGGAATAAGCACCACACACAAAAATGGAGGCGAACATAATTCAACATATCCATGGTCACGTACATACCTACGCTCCATAGTCAGCTGGATTATTAACTCACAAATAAGTCGTTCTCTTGAACTATGTCCTCGAGGTACCAATCTAAATCCGGGCAACACAAGGATAAGAAGGCCCTAAGCGAACGTAACCTCCCGTGATAGCAAGTATGGTAGGTATGTCATACATACAAAAATCATATACTAAGCATTCACACATCTTAGATAATTCAGTATTAATAAAGGTATACTCTACATCCTTATACCATTATTCCAAATTTGTATATTTTACGTCTCCCGATAATATAAAAGTTAAACTGTCGACACGTCTCACGTCGTAGTTTCTTATACTTAAAACCTATCTAAAATAGATTATTAAGTTCCTATTATTCCCACGTATAACATCTTTATTCCTAAGGTCCTTACTTCTGCCCCAAACCTCATTTCATCAAATTATTCAAATTTACACTATTAACCCAAATATTAACTCACTTATCGAATTTCATTAGTTTAGAATAATTCCTCAAATTGAATTCTAATTAAGGTCCAAATTTCATAACCAAGCCTACTGGTCTTCCTTAAGGTTAAGGGTATTCATATGGTCTCCAACAATATTAATCAAGGGTTAACATCATTAAAATTTAAATAGGGAAAAACTTTACTCATTCTGGGAAGGTCGATCGATCGACCTTTTCCTTCGATCGATCGATGGTGGTCGATCGATCGACTGATGAATGTCGATCGATCGATCGCACCAGGTATGGTTGCGGACTGCTTCGTTTTGCAGTTTACAAATCAACCCAAAACACCATTAACAAGCATGAAACTCTAAGATAACGTTATAATATCATCATACAACCATCCTACAACAGTGTAAACGTTCTAAAACCAATAATTCATCATTCAAGGGCTTTGTATGGATCAAATCTTCATCAAGAATTCCAAATTTCTATTTCTTTCAAGAACATTAATAAACTTCTTCTAAAATCCGTTTTTAAATCATCAAGGGTCATAATTCTGAGTTCATAATTCGTCCAGAATGTTTCTACATGCAGTCCCTAACATAGTTCATAGTTTTAAACTTCCAATTCATGGGTCTATATCATCTTCCAAGATAAATTCGATAATTCCTAAACATGGAAAAGCATGGCATTGAATCAATTGTAATTAAACCACTTGCCTTAATCTTTCTCTGAATTTGATGTTGAATCTTGAAGGCTGAGTTGTTCTCCCTCTCTCTTTCTGCATAATTCTCTTCTCTCTCTCTCTCTCTACAAGTTTCTCTAAGGATGATGACAATGGAGGTGTGGTTGGTTTTTGGCAAGTTGGGACTATAACTTAACTTCTCCCGTAGCCCATTAAGTCCCTTAGTGTAGTTAGTGGGTTTAGTGGATAAAGAATAAGTCAGATTTTTGTTTCTAATTTTCGTGGGTTTTAATTCCCAGATTTTCGAAATTACCAAAATGCCCCTATAAGTTACCGGTATGGCCCAATAATGCCCCGGGACCCAAACTTAACCCCCGGCTAGTGTTTTCTGACTATTTCGACCCTTCCGGACGCGTTGGTGCACTCAAAATGACCATACGGGTGATAAAAATAAAATTCACTTTTTAATTCAAATAATTATATTCCTAACGCGACTGTCACGCGCGTCCCAACAAAGTTTCCCAAATTGTCGTATTTCAATTTCGCGACAATTTCAATATTTCCAATATTCATATATTGCCAAGTATACACATTATAATCAAATACTAACTCACATCTCGTTAATATTTTTATCCGGATTAATTTCCAATTAATACACATTTAATTCAATTAATCCCCAAAAATAAATATCACGAAAAATACGGGGTATTACATACTTCCCCCCTAATAACTGAATTTCGTCCCGAAATTCGGAACGAGAAAGTACCTGGTAAGAACAACTCCGGATAACGTTCGCGCATCTCATTCTCGCCCTCCCATGTGGACTCCTCGACATTATGATGTCGCCACTGAACACGCACTAACGGAACTAGCTTTGACCGCAGTTTCCGCTCACTTCGGTCCAAAATAGCAATCGGCCCCTCCTCGTAGGAGCTATCCGGCTGGAGATCATTGTCCTCCAAAGCAATGTGAGAATGAGCCAAATCGTCTCTAAGATATTTCCTAAGCGAGGAAATATGAAATACATCGTGAATCCGATGTAAATGCTCCGGTAATCCAAGCCTATACGCAACTGGTCCAATCCGCTCAATAATAGGAAATGGTCCCACATATCTTGGTGCCAACTTCCCTTTCTTCCCAAAACGCATGATCCCCTTCATAGGAGATACTCTGAGCAAAACTTGTTCCCCCACTTGGAACTCCCTGAAGAATCTCTTCGCATCAGCATAGCTCTTCTGCCGATCCTGAGCTACTCGAATGCGATTCCGTATCAATTCTATCCTCGCCGAAGTATCCTGAATCACTTCCGGCCCAAGTAGTTTGTTGTCCCCCACCTCCAACCAACATGCTGGGGAACGACAAGGTCTACCATACAACGCCTCAAATGGAGCCATGCCAATGGTGAACTGGTAGGAGTTGTTGTAAGCAAACTCCACCAGTGGAAGATACTGCTCCCATCCACCCCCAAAGTCAGTGATACTCATACGTAGCATGTCCTCCAACATCTGGTTTGTACGCTCAGTTTGCCTATCGGTCTGCGGGTGATACGCCGTACTCAACCGCAGTTCTGTGCCCATGGCCTCCTGAAAACTCTCCCAAAACCGTGAAACAAATATCTTGTCTCGGTCAGACACGATATTTAGGGGCACACCGTGAAGTCTCACTATCTCTGAAATAAAGAGCTGGGCATACTGTCCCGCAGTGTAGTCTATCCTTACGGGTAGAAAATGAGCGACTTTGGTCAACCTGTCCATAATTACCCAAATGGAGTCATGACCTCTCTGTGACGTAGGCAACCCCGTGATAAATTCCATGGAGATGCTCTCCCGCATCCACATCGGGACCTCCAATGGCTGTAGAAGTCCTGCCGGTCTCTGATGATCCACTTTAACTAGCTGACAAGTGGCGCATTTTAAAACAAACACGGCAATATCTCTCTTCATCCCGCTCCACCAATACTGTCGCCTCATGTCTTGGTACATTTTGTCCCCTCCGGGATGTACCGCGAACCGTGAGCCGTGCAACTCTGCCATCACCTCGTGCCGCAATTCTTCCCCTTCCGGAACCACCAATCTCCCATTGAAGCGTAATCCCCCGTCTGAGCTAATGGTATAGGGCTCGGCTCCCTCTGCTAGTAATCGGACTATCTGCTCCTGACAGAATGAATCTTTTGCCTGTGCCTTTACCACCTTTGTGACAATTTGCGGTGTAACGGTCATCACAGACATGAATGATCGGGCCACTGCATCCTGGTGTCCCAACTCCTTCCACTTGTCCTTCCACACCCCTGCCACCTCATCTACTGGCCTACGGCTCAACGCGTCTGCCACCACGTTAGCCTTCCCCGGGTGATACTGGATATCGACCTGATAATCTTTCACAAATTTAAGCCACCTCCGTTGCCGCATATTCAACTCCTTCTACGTGAATAGGTACTGTAGGGACTTGTGATCCGTGAACAATCGAAACTTCTCCCCCCAAAGGTAATGTCTCCAAATACGAAGGGCAAATACCACTGCCACTAACTCCAAGTCATGGGTAGGGTAATTCTTCTCGTGAGGCTTAAGCTTACGGGAAGCATAAGCTATGGCCTGACTCTCCTGCTGCAGTACACCTCCTAGTCCTTGTAAGGACCCATCGGTGTAAACAAGATACTCAACTCCCGGTCTCGGCAATGCTAACACAGGTGTTGAGGTTAACTTGTCCTTCAACTCATCGAATGCCAACTGACAGGCATCACTCCAAATGAACAGCACACCTTTACGAGTTAGATGTGTCATGGGACCCGCTATCGTGGAGAAACCCCGAATAAACCTCCTGTAGTATCCTTCTAAGCCCAAGAAACTACGGATCTCAGTCGGTGTTGTGGGCTGTCCCCACTCCCTTACCGCGGATACCTTCCCCGGATCAACAGATATCCCCCGGTCAGAAATAATGTGTCCCAAAAACTGGACCTCCTTCAGCCAAAACCCGCATTTCTCATACTTTGCATACAACTCGTTCTGGCGTAGCGTCTGCAAAACTTGTCTCAAATGCTCGGCGTGCTCCTCCTCTGTCTGGGAGTAAACCAGAATATCATCGATGAAGACAATGACAAACTGATCTAGGAAATCCCTGAACACCCTATTCATCAAGTCCATAAACGCTGCTGGAGCGTTGGTAAAACCAAATGGCATAACCCGAAACTCGTAAGAACCATATCTCGATAAGAACGCAGTCTTCGAGACGTCCTCCTCCCTGATACGCAACTGATGGTATCCAGATCGCAAATCAATCTTTGAGAAGCAAGAAGCTCCTCTCAACTGGTCGAATAGGTCATCGATTCGAGGCAACGGATACTTATTCCGTATCGTGACCTTGTTTAACTCCCGGTAGTCCACACACAATCTCAGTGAACCATCTCTCTTCTTCACGAACAACACAGGGGCACCCCACGGTGAAGTACTTCTCCGAATAAACCCCTGACCCAACAACTGCTCAATCTGATCTCGTAACTCTCTCATCTCAGCTGGAGCCATACGGTACGGTGCACGTGCTATAGGTCTCGTATCTGGTAATAAGTCTATAAAAATGTCTATCTCTCGACTGGGGGGTAGGCCTGGTATCTCCTGAAACACATTGGAATACTCCCTGACAACTGGGATCGAATCTAAAGGAATCACAACCTCCTTAGAGGTATCCTCCTCTAAGTAGTACAAATGAGCGGTCGAACCTCCCTCTGGGCGAGGCATCGCCACTACAAACATCTCTTGCCCCAGAATGGCAAAAATAATGCTCCCACCGAAGCAACCAATCATGGCTCTATAATCAGCGAGCCAATCCATACCGATAATCACATCGTGAACATGCATATCTAATACCAACATATCTGCAGGTAATACCAGACTACCAATCTCTACCCCCACTCCCCGGCATATAAAGAAAATAAGTGACCCACTCCCCAATGGTGAGTCTACACACGTTACTGTGCTCTCTGCCGTAGCTAACAACCCTAAGGCTTTCGCAAAATGTGTAGCTATAAAACAATGCGTTGCCCCCGTATCAAACAAAACCCGACCCATGATACCATGGATAGGAAACATACCCTCAATCGCGGGTGATGCCTGTGGAGCGGCTACCTAGTGAACGTTATAGACACGTCCATACTGTAACTGCCCCTGCTGCACAGGAACTGCTGAAATGGCTGGTAGTGCTGGCACCTGGGCTGGAGCTGGAAGAGCAGGTGGAAATAGTGGCCTCTGTGGCTCATATCGAGCACCCTGCTGCTGCTGCGGGGCCCTGCCCTTATCAGGGCAATCCTGACATTTGTGGCCAATCTTACCACAAATGAAACACTTCCCCGGGAAGTTTCCCCCTCGCTGTCCCTGCTGCCCTCGGCACTGGTGGCCGTTACCATTTCTCCCCTGGCCTTGCTGGCCCTGGTGAAACTGCTGATGTTGACCATTTTGACCCTGCTGGCCCTGATGGCCGTTATGACCCTGCTGGCCATTCCGGAATCCTCCCTGACCGTTCCTGAAACCCCCTGATCGGAAACTCTTATGATCCCCCTGCTGGGAACCCTGATCACTCTGCCTATACTGACCCTGAGCTGACTGTGCCCCGCTGGCACCATTTCCCCCTGTCCTGACCTGATGGCTGGACTCTCCTGATCGCTTCCCCTCTGTCAAGTGAAAGCGGTGGTCCTAGCAACGGAGCAATGCAACGTTAACCACGTCAGAATAAGTGGCCAACGAGAGGTTCCCCAATAAATGCTGACGGATCCTCCAAGTCAATCCATCTATGAATTTCTGAATCTTCTTCTCTTCCGTCGGTATCTCATCTGGGATAATATTCAGCAAATTGGTGAATTCGGCCTTATACTCGGCCACAGTCTTACCCTCCTGTCGAAGGTTCATCAACTTCCTCCTCATTTCCGTGTGAACAGCAGACGGAAAGTACTTGCGGTCGAACCGCATCCAGAACTCCTGAATCGTGAGAGTATCTCTCTCCTCTGCGGTGATAATAGACTCCCACCACTGTAGTGCAGATCCCACTAGCTTAAAAGTAGCCAGTACCTGCCTCGGAACTTCAGTGCACTCATACATCCTCAAGTGCCTCTGTATATCCTTTCTCCACTGACTCGAAACAACAACATCGGAGCTGCCAGCAAACTCCGGTGGATGTGCTTTCTGAAAAGCATCACGTACACGTTCCCAGGCAGACGGGAATGCATATGGCTGAACTAGCGCGGCAACTTGCGCCTGAGGTGGTGCCTGCTGAACTACGGCTAATGCAGCATTTACCACTTGGGCTACTATGGCTGCAACCTCAGCGGCGTTCATCGTGCCCTGAACTGGTGCGGGTTGTGGTTTTGGCGTTGCATTCCTGGGAACCCGTGGCGCACGTCGTGGAGGCATTCTGAAATAAGAATAAAGTCTATAAGTTCGCAGTTATAAACTTAAAATAGCTGAAGGACGTAGCATATACAAAAGAATACAACAGTCCTAAAATATAGGGCTCTACATCAAAGAAAGCTCAGCGGAAACATAATAAGCCGTTCAGATCCTAAAGGACACTAGAACCTGATGCTCTGATACCACCTGTGACACCCCGACTAATTAAATACCGGGTAGCTACTCCTTTATTAAATTAATACAAAATGTCAAGTTGGTTCAGTTAATAGCATCACTGTCGAAAACATTTTAAAGATTACTAACCACCTAGTATTTAAAAAGTAAGTTGCCAAATTTTAAGTTGTCTGATTAACATGCAATAAAAGAATAATGGAAGAACAACATAAATCCATTCACCATAATGAAGTAATGAAATAACCAACAATAGTAATAAGTCTGGAGGAAAACTCCTCACAACAATCCCACAACTGAAAATAATAAGACTAGTCTGAATTCTGAATTAAGTACATGCCCGAAGTCTGAATAACTGAAATAAATGAAATGCCACTAAAAGAAATGGGCGACATGCCCTAAAACTGATAAATACTGAGTATAGAGTCAAGATAGATGAAGCGTCTATAATCAATGTCCTGTAACTTCCACAAACCGCTACAGCTCGTCACCTGAATGAGGATCCTAAGCATGGTGTCCTTGTGGCTGGGCACCTAAAATGGTTTTTACAAAAAGATAGATTTGAAAGCAAACGGGTCAGAGCCCGAATGTGGAGAGTATTTTAAAAACAGCAAGTGCTTTAATAATAATTAAAACAATGAATGCAAGATACATGTTAGGACGTGCTCTCACATGAAATACTCACCTCTCGTCTAACTGTACACTCCTAACGTTCATGTACCCATTCATGTGTTTTCTCATAACTATCTAATTCCAAAGAGTTTCTAACACTTCTACTCGGTTCACGTTTAATTTCCAACCTTAACAATTAAATAGAGAGTTCTACCTTAATTCTCGGATTCCCAATTATTAACAAAACCATTTATTGATATCTGTCCCCTTTTATCTTTTCATAATATTACAATTACTATACCCACGATTTAACATAGCAATTTCCTTTTCATTTAACCGTATATTATTCACATCATAAATATACATTACAAGCACCCAAAGGCTAAGCTGCGGTGCACACATACTCTGCTATCCATCCCGGTACATCACGTACATAAGGATCACAAATTCCGAATCTCTCAGGAATTGTTGGAATAAGCACCACACACAAAAATGGAGGCGAACATAATTCAACATATCCATGGTCACGTACATACCTACGCTCCATAGTCAGCTGGATTATTAACTCACAAATAAGTCGTTCTCTTGAACTATGTCCTCGAGGTACCAATCTAAATCCGGGCAACACAAGGATAAGAAGGCCCTAAGCGAACGTAACCTCCCGTGATAGCAAGTATGGTAGGTATGTCATACATACAAAAATCATATACTAAGCATTCACACATCTTAGATAATTCAGTATTAATAAAGGTATACTCTACATCCTTATACCATTATTCCAAATTTGTATATTTTACGTCTCCCGATAATATAAAAGTTAAACTGTCGACACGTCTCACGTCGTAGTTTCTTATACTTAAAACCTATCTAAAATAGATTATTAAGTTCCTATTATTCCCACGTATAACATCTTTATTCCTAAGGTCCTTACTTCTGCCCCAAACCTCATTTCATCAAATTATTCAAATTTACACTATTAACCCAAATATTAACTCACTTATCGAATTTCATTAGTTTAGAATAATTCCTCAAATTGAATTCTAATTAAGGTCCAAATTTCATAACCAAGCCTACTGGTCTTCCTTAAGGTTAAGGGTATTCATATGGTCTCCAACAATATTAATCAAGGGTTAACATCATTAAAATTTAAATAGGGAAAAACTTTACTCATTCTGGGAAGGTCGGTCGATCGACCTTTTCCTTCGATCGATCGATGGTGGTCGATCGATCGACTGATGAATGTCGATCGATCGATCGCACCAGGTATGGTTGCGGACTGCTTCGTTTTGCAGTTTACAAATCAACCCAAAACACCATTAACAAGCATGAAACTCTAAGATAACGTTATAATATCATCATACAACCATCCTACAACAGTGTAAACGTTCTAAAACCAATAATTCATCATTCAAGGGCTTTGTATGGATCAAATCTTCATCAAGAATTCCAGATTTCTATTTCTTTCAAGAACATTAATAAACTTCTTCTAAAATTCGTTTTTAAATCATCAAGGGTCATAATTCTGAGTTCATAATTCGTCCAGAATGTTTCTACATGCAGTCCCTAACATAGTTCATAGTTTTAAACTTCCAATTCATGGGTCTATATCATCTTCCAAGATAAATTCGATAATTCCTAAACATGGAAAAGCATGGCATTGAATCAATTGTAATTAAACCACTTGCCTTAATCTTTCTCTGAATTTGATGTTGAATCTTGAAGGCTGAGTTGTTCTCCCTCTCTCTTTCTGCATAATTCTCTTCTCTCTCTTTCTCTCTACAAGTTTCTCTAAGGATGATGACAATGGAGGTGTGGTTGGTTTTTGGCAAGTTGGGACTATAACTTAACTTCTCCCGTAGCCCATTAAGTCCCTTAGTGTAGTTAGTGGGTTTAGTGGATAAAGAATAAGTCAGATTTTTGTTTCTAATTTTCGTGGGTTTTAATTCCCAGATTTCCGAAATTACCAAAATGCCCCTATAAGTTACCGGTATGGCCCAATAATGCCCCGGGACCCAAACTTAACCCCCGGCTAGTGTTTTCTGACTATTTCGACCCTTCCGGACGCGTTGGCGCACTCAAAATGACCATACGGGTGATAAAAATAAAATTCAATTTTTAATTCAAATAATTATATTCCTAACGCGACTGTCACGCGCGTCCCAACAAAGTTTCCCAAATTGCCGTATTTCAATTTCGCGACAATTTCAATATTTCCAATATTCATATATTGCCAAGTATACACATTATAATCAAATACTAACTCACATCTCGTTAATATTTTTATCCGGATTAATTTCCAATTAATACACATTTAATTCAATTAATCCCCAAAAATAAATATCACGAAAAATACGGGGTATTACAGACATGCTCGAAGAAGTCAGAGAAGATGCAACAATTCGAAATAAGGCTTATCAGCAAATGACCGCCATGTTCTACAATAAAAGAGTTAAGAAATATGATCTCAAGGAGGGAGATTATGTGCTCAATAAGGTAATTTAAAATCATAATAAATTGGAAGCCAACTAGCATGGGACCGATCGTGTCACAACTGTTGTTTGACCTGGTACTTACAGAATAGAAACTCTTGAAGGAGATGAATTCAAGAATCCTTGGAATGTAGAGCACCTGCGAAAGTATTATCAGTAATGTAACTACACATGCACCTCATTATTTCAGAATAAATGAAAACGCAGATTTCTCGATATTCGTTTGTGTTATTTTTTCGGAGTACAAGTGCTACACACTAACCTAACTCAGTAACAATAAAAATTTTCTCAACTACAAGTTGGTCGGCATCAACACAAACACCAACAAAGTTGGTCGGCATCAACAATCACCAACTACAAGTTGGTCGACATCAACACAACCAATAATGTTGGTATAACAATCGAGCAAGGCAAAGCCTTTTTTATTATGGGTGACCCAAGTGGCATTTAAACTAGGCAAGAAGACGGGTAAAATATCCACTGCCTAGGCACCAAGGTAATTATTTACATAAATGATTGTTAGAACTAAGCAGGAATATGGGATAAAAATAATTCCATTTGCTTAGGCGCTTATGGGTGATAAGTCACTACAATTAGGCAAATATACGGGACAAAGTTCCTTGTCTAGGCAATCAAATATGTAAGGAGAAATTTTCCCTTTATAGATATATACTCAGCGAAGTACAACATTATTATAGTTGATCTTATAAAAATTGACAAGATAAATATCATACAATGAGTTTATTTCGAAGAAAAATAAATTGCAAAAAGTTGACTTTTTTTCGTTAAACAATCACTAACGAAATACAAATAGCCTATTCTATTGGTTTCTTTCCTTCAGATTTAGGTACAGGCTCTATTCCAGCTGGAGGATCATCTAGAGCAAAAGAAGAGTTGATAAAATTCAAATCGTGCAGCATTCTCGTATTGCTCGAGCTGGGTCGGTCAAACAGATGTTGAGGTCAGGATATCTCAAAATCTTCATGAAGACTGTTGATTAACACGTGATTTAATACTTCTAAAATAAAAGTGCAAAAGGTGATTACAAACTAAAAAGGAAAAGATGCGTAAAAGGGAAATATTATTCTAGGCAAGGGTATTAAAACTAGACTAACAAAGCGAGTAAAACTATCGGTTGCATCAATATCCCTCACCCGAGTTAATTTGTATAAAATGGTTACATGGGTCGACGAGTTATTACCAATGCGTCTCGTTTCAACAGTTAATAGAATCAAGGTTTGTCACTCCCCAAAATTCGCATAAAAGCCTAATAAGATTTTGGCGTCAACAAATATCCCGGAAATTACGTACGCAAGGTCGTAAGCATGGGACATACATGATATGCCCGGTCAAATCTCCTAGGCGCAATAACTAGGACAACGCACCCAAAATAGACCCGTAAACACCATCACCAAAGCCAAGCAACGCGTCAACTCGAGTGAGTTCAATTCAAACACAACCTAATTTAATTTAGCTAGAAAGTATGTTAAAAACGCGGTAAATAAAGTGAGTAAATAAACGCGATAAATCTACCCTAGAAAGCACTTAAATCAAAGCATGTAAACTATTTTGGAAAGCATGTAAACCTAATTAACAAAGCAAGAATTAATGGAAAACAACTATATTAATGGAGAGGAAGATGAATAGTGTAACTTTAAACCCAATTGGGTGTTAAACCAAGAAGAATCAAAGAAGAACTCTCCAAACCCCCCGAACCCCCCAAACCCCAAGCTATTCTAACCTTAAATATATTCTAAAATGTTCATATCTGAATATTACAACAAAAATGCTTTATATAGTAAGTGGGAATAAAAATAGAAAAGAAAAGAGAAAAGAAAAGAAAGCCCAAAATATCTGCTGAAAACAGGGGCTCGATCGATCGATACCTTGGGATCGATCGATCGATGCTGAATAAATATCCCACTGTCGAGGAGGATCGATCGATCGACCCAAACCGTCAATCGATCGATCGATGCTGCATTGCTATTTTGGTTTCTAAGCTTTTCTCCTCCACTAAAATTATCGTAACTTCTTTGTTATAAATCAGAATCGCGCACCGTTCGTGGCCAGGCGAATCTAGCGAGGAGGGCTACAACTTTCGTGCAGATGTTAGGCCAGGTGCCCAAGCTGTGAAATGACTAAAATGCCCTTGAACGTGCGATTACGTACTGAAATCGAGCGAAACGTGTCCGAACTTCACACTTAGCATCCAAGTACCTATAAAAGCTCAATTAAACCTTGCAAAACATGTTAACGTAGAAATTCGAGGTTGTCTAATTAACGAGGATAAATATAGGGAATAAGATACTCGGGAGGGCTTAAATGCGTAGGTTCGGAGGATGAAATACGCAATATTTGCGTATCATCAGTTGTAGTCACCAAGGTATTTAGAAATCAAACACAGAGGAATAGAGCGGGCTAGAATCCAGCTAACATCTAGTTTAAAAGGAGGCACTGGCAGATCAAGTAATTCGGGCTCATACCAGTCCCACAGCTTTATTCCTCGTTCGACCTTCATCACATTTAAAGCGTTTAACCATCCCTGTTTGTATCCCTCATTGTTGGATTGCTTCAACCTGGAATCAAGATGTCATAAAGCTTTGTTATATCCCCCTTTCCAAAACTCTCTGGTCTATTTGTGGAATTGATAAGTAAATCGTTCAACATGATGATGAAACTGCTTCACCAAGTTGTCTTTACTCTTCAACGGAAAACTCTGGTTGGATAATTGCTCGGTAAGAGTTTGAATTTTTTGGGACATCTCAGCTAAAGCTTGATTTTTTGCCTTCAGTTGAGCGGCTTGATTTTCTAAGGTCTGTTGAGTCCTAGTCTTTTTAATATGCTTCAAATAGCTCTTGCTCTACCTCACAAAGAAGATGTAGGTTTGGCCCTTTTTAAAGTTTATGACTCTTCCCTCAAAGAGGCATTTTCAGTCTCCAAAAATGAAAAAACTTCATCGTTAATTGGGACCAAAGCTCTAGACGAAGTAACAGATTTTAGTTGACTCAGATCTTCCCTTAAAGCAATATTTTCCTCCTCCAGCAGCTTAGCAATATTTCTATGCTCCTTAATCTTAAGTTTTAACTCACTCTCTCTCTTGTTATGGGCTGAAATAAATTTGTCATAACCCCGATCAACACTCAACTGTTGGTACTTCTTCTCATAACCTTCATGCAGAAGAGCAGTGGCTTCCTTGTGTTGAAGTTGAAGTTCTTCGATCATTCCTTGAATATCCTCAGTCATTTCATAGTAAGCCACGTTATTTGAAATAACTCGATCAAATAGACATTTTAAATATTGGTAAGCATAAATTGCTTGCTCAGAGGCATCAGACCTAAGACTATCAATTACTTGTGCTTTAGTGAAATCTACACGACTCGCTTTTAAGTAATCAGTACACTTCGTCATCAACTCTGTGTCATGAGCTGATAATAATTCCATCCTGGCAATGAATTAGCGAGGAAAATTAAACTAGATCAACACCAGCATAGTTATATTGAACAAGTAAAGGAGAAACTCAGAATAAATAACAAAGTTCATTTTATTAATTATAAGAGAGGAGAATACAACCAAAGGTACAAAATAAAAAGGGGAAAACTGAGAAAAATAGCAAATTATCGAACAATTTTACACCTTCTCCTTAGTCCCTAAAACACCATCAGTTGATTTGGATGAAGGAATTGGTTACTCGGTAGGCATCTGGCATTGCTCGGTAGAAGTGATTGTCTGCTGAACTTGCTCGGAAGACTGAGGGATATTGGCAGCAGCTGTTTGTTCTACTATCAATAAAGAAGATTCATCAGATCCAGCTTCATCTTCATCTTCTTCTTCTTCTTCTTCTTCTTCAATAGCAGGAGGAGGGTTATGAACATGTCTCTGAAATAGCTTAGAATCCTCAACAACATTCAACTCTTTTAAAGCTGCAGTTTATCCATCCCTTAAGAATTTTAAACTTGCATACTCTATTTGGGTAGAGGCAGCAGTTATAGCTTTATTCCACCCTTTGTCCCAGCCAGAGCTAAAGTCCTTCTTCACAACAGTTTTTTTTTCACCCTCTCCGTGGAAGTTTTTTCCTTAAGAAGTTCTTCGGTAGACTTCACCTTCTCCTCAAGGTCTTTCTTACGCCGTTCAGCCTCTTCAAGCTTTCCCTCAACTTCCACCTTGCTAGAAATAACAACCTTGCATTTCTACTCTGCCTCCTTATAAACATTTATAGCTTGTTGCCGAGCTGTATCTCCCTCTTGCCGAGCTGCATCTGCCTCCTTAGTAGCTTCCTCAACTTTCTGTTGAGCTGTTTTAGCGGAGTTGATTCTATTTTCCCAAGCGGCGTTGTCTTCCTCGTACTTCTGTCGGGACTCCACAAAAGATTTTGACAAACCAGCAAGGGCTTATTTTAACCCACTGGATGAAGTTGAAGCCTTCATAGCCTCATCCTTCTCCAGGATATTATTAAAGTACACCAAAAACTGTAAAAGAAAAGAAGCCCAAGTCAGAAGATGAGCATTGTACAAAGAGGTATTTGGAACTACTTTTGCAGGAATAATATCAATATATTGGCAAAATTCCAAACACAAGGGATTAGGTGGGAAAGAAAAACCACATTCTGCTACAAAAATGGAAGGAAACTAATGTCCCTTAGCTAGAGAAAATAAATCAGAAGGGCAAGGAGGTTCTTCCAAAGTAACCCAAAAGAGAATCCCAAAATCGGCCATAAACTTATCCAACGATTTGATAAGGTAAACCATGATGGCTAAATCGAAGAAAGAAGGAAGAAGTTCTTACAGAAAAATTAAAAAATCAGCTAAGGCAGATGAACTGATAAGACGATCGTAAGAAGAAAAGCGAGAAGACAGAAAGTTTGAGAATCTAGATGGAAAAAGGTAAAGAATAATCTGTTTTTACCGCCTTTATATAAGCTGCTTTGGAAAAAGGGAAAAGTAATGATTACAAATGACGACGATGGCATTTTTGGCGGCTACACGATACAAGTCCCAAGCGTTCGTAGAAATTCAAAATATTTACAAGTTTGCCACTTCGAGCTCAAAACTAGTATGCCGAGAAGAAAATTTCACAAGTGTTGAAAGGCTGTAACCAAACAAAGCATCGAAAATTATGCCCGAACAACTTTTGGGCATAATATTTCACATTCTCTCATCCAATCTCAACTATGAAATATTGGGGGCTTATGTTGAGACAAAAATTAGTCAGCTGACGTGGACCAGTTATGATAAGATATGTGTCGTCCAATGCGGTGTAATTATATACACCGAGCAACTTGACATGCCAAGCTACTCAGAATATCGAGCTACTCAGAATACAAAGCAACTATCTAGGAAGACCAAACGACTAAGATAGATTCAATGAATATTCTTATTTTGTACCGATACATATGTCTATTTAATAACGGCGTATTGTCTATTCATATGGGCAACCCAATGACTATAAATACATTGTAATACCCTCATAATGGGTAAGCGTTCATAAGCAAAAGCTAATCAAGATTAAGGCAAAACACTCGGCAATACAAGAGAGTGGACGTAAGCCATTTCCTTAAGGCTGAACCACTTTAAAAATCCTTGATCTTATTTTTTTATTCATACTTATCTGTAATTAATTAATTAGATCAAACCTAGTTTTTTACATCAACAAGTACCATCAGATATATGTAAGGTATTGGTCTATTCATAGTTGAGTTATGTACTTTTTTATTTCTAAAAAATGGGGTAGTTAGTATTTTTGGATAGGAATAAGGTTTTCTTATTTTTTTTTATCTCTACGAGCCCAAGATGACTCAAAGGAGATTTTGTCTCTAATTTCCAAAGGGGGAGTTTTAAGCACACTATATAGTTGACTCACTTGAGTCTGTAGTATATAGGAGTCTCAACTATTTTGGAAAGATAGACAAAATTGAGTCCCTCCTTCAATACATACTTGCATCTTCAAGTACATCATCATTAGCAACAAAGATCAAAGTCAAACAGCTAGAAAACCAACACACTCAACACTTAGGATTGCATATTTCATGTCATTTTTTATTGTTGTGTGTTTGTGACACCCCACCCAATTAGATACTAGGTGATCAAGCATTTATTAAATTAAAACATGATTCCCATTTGGTTCATTCTTAGCATCACTGTCCAAAACATCTTTAAACATTTACTAACCACCTAATATTAAAAAATTTGGTCCCAAATTTTATCTTTTTATTTAAACAACAACAATATTTGGAAATAATTACAGTAATTAATACTCCAACAATAATTAATAATCCGAACAATCACCAGATAAATAGTTGAAATAAAATGATACCGAATAAACCATCGGTTCCTAAATCCAATATAAAAGTCCAACATGAATAAAAATTTGCATACAACGTTTGACTGACATAAATGAAATAACAGAGGGCAACATGCTTGAAAGAAATATACAACTACATCCTATACTAGGAATAAAGTAACTGAAACGACTAAATCGAAATCCTGTAAGCATCCACAAGTACTGTAGCTATACTGGAATAGATCATCCTGCTTGGCATCCCTATGGCTGGAGACCTAAATGGTTTTGAAATTATTTTACAAGCACGGGTCAGAGCCCAGGTTCATTTGAAAAATATTTAACAAGAATTTAAATTACAGTTTAAATTAATAGCCATTAGATACACATGTTGGGTTGCGAACACTCCCTTGAGTTTCTCACCTCTCATCTATAGTGCGCACCTAACATTTCTTACTCAACCCACCTAGTCATTCTACATAATCCAACTAGGTCACAAGTATATGATAAACTCCCAATCAGTCTAGCTCACCCGTACCGCCGATACAGTACGCTAACGAATCCCCTCAATTACCATTAAATTCTCAGTTAAGTTTCTCCTTAACTTTCCCGTATCATCCATACAATACTCTATCGAATTAATTAATAATTAACATGTCCGTTGTGTTATTATTAAACCAAAGTTAACATTTCACATATGTTATCATTCAACCCTTTCCATTGAGTTTCTCTACTTAAATCTTGCTTATGTTGCATATCTTACCTACAATTTATACATTAGTAGATTTATGTTCATTTAGATATACACTATCTAGTCCCACTACTATCACACTTAAGTAGTAAACCTTGTTTATATATACACTACATACTCTCACTACTATTGCACATAAGTAGATTAAACGTTACGTTAGATTTGCAGAATCTAATCTCACTACTAACACACGTAAGTAAATTAATCATCGCTTTAGATATACACTATCTAGTCCCACTACTATCACACTTAAATTGATTAATTAATGTTTAGATTTACACTATCTATTCTCACTACTATCACACATAAGTAGATTAAACATTCAACAGTGTGTATGTGTGTGTGTGTGTGTGTGTGTGTGTGTGTGTGTGTGTGTGTGTGTATATATATATATATAAAATACCGCATCTCCCGATTTGGTCATAAAGATGCGCACTTACGTACTCTGCTATCAATCCAAGTACCTCTAGTACCAAATCATGGACTATCGGTTCATAATGTCTCCTCGAACCATCAATAAATTCACACATGTTGGAGGTGAACGTAGTTCTAAGCCTTTGGACTACCCACATACATAACGTACCCAAATGACACGTCGGACACACTAATACACGACACATGGTGATCCGCGCCAAGTTTTATGTTCTGGGGCACAAATCCAAACCTCCCTGGAATCGGTAAGGTGGGATCGCCCACTGCGCGGGACCTCTGTGATATCAATCAGCGTAGGTATGTTCACATACATACGAAAGAACATAATAGGGATACACACAACCTAATCCAAATGTTTCACATGTTCATACACACAACCCATGAATATCGTCAATATAGGTATATATTCCACCTATAAACATAATCAGTATAGCTGAACCCTCAACCTATAAGCATAATCTGTATAGGTATACACTCAACCTATAAACATAATCCATATAGGTATACTGTCACCTATAATAATTACCTATACGTAGTATTTATCTCCTAATTACTCACCGTACAATTGATTCATAATGCAACTCTTTATCGTATATTTTCGACTATTATTCCCTACCCAAAGGGTCCATTGTTACCCCTTATGATAATTCAGTAGTTAATACACTTATACCCTACTGATTATAAACTTAGGTCGTAGTCTACTCTTCCCGAACCTAATCTATAAAATTTTCGACTTGTAATTTACTCAATTTCTCTTGTTGATATAAAATTCCAATCTTACTAACACTAAGATCTAACCAAGTCTTAATCATATACCTAGTGACTTCCCTGCTAAGTTCCCCATAATTCATCTCAAGAGGAAACATCATCAACAAGGCAAGATTGGGCAAAACTGGGCAGCCGAATCGATTCACCCCAAGCAAGACTTCTTTAACCTTGTATTTTTACGATTTCTCATGATAATAACTTTCTTATATCTTCACGAAACTTACCCAAATTTTAAACCCACATGTCTAATGCTTATATGAATGTATAAGAATGAATTCCAACGTGAAATTATCATAAATTCATCATGAATTCAATTCAAGATTCGATTATCTTTAAAAATCCCATAAAACCCTAGTTTATGAGATCTTCAAGTTTATTCAATAAGAAACCCGAATTATTTTTATGTTTGAATCATACCAAACCCTATGATATCTTATTACCAACATCAAGGAATATATCTACATGCAATTCCTACTTCAATTCATGGATTTTCCCACCCAAATACATATTAAATCTTTTGAAAACATGAAATCAAACCCTATTCTACATGGGCATTATACACATCCTTATAATAAACTCAATTTAAACACTTACATCTCAATAGTGGGTCTGAATTTTATTGGTATGATGGTATAGTTGTTCTCCCCTCGCTTCGATGTTGATTCCGTTGCGTTCGGGGCAAAAAATGGTGTAGGAAGCTTGGTTCTCTCCTCTTCTTCCTCTTATGTGGCCTCTCTTCCTTTAGCCTTGTGTTAATCCTAGCTTCCTCTCTCTAATGGCATGTATAAACCTTCAATTTTCGAAGCTCTCTAAATCTCAAACTCCTGAAAGACCAAAACACCCTTAAACGGTGTCGGGTTGGTCCAAATTGCCCCGGGACCCCAACTATACGCTCGGGTATACTATTCTAACAAACTCGACCCTTCTGAAACCAACCATGACCTCAAAATCACCAGCTGAGTCACTTTTTAAAATCCCCTTATTTCCACCTTAAAATACGGCACGCTTGAAATTAACATTTTCGGAATAAATTTTAAATTCTAAATCACCGAATTAAAAAAGTTATCCGAAATTAAATAAATATCAATTCACCAATTTAATTAAATCCTAAATCACCAATTTAATTAATTTCCACTCTCTCCAAAAATATGAGGTGTTACATACTTCCCCCCTTACATAGAAATTTCATCCTCGAAATTCGAATAAGACTAGTACTCCAAGGTTTCTTCACTACCTTAATCACGTACTCTGAATATCACGAAACATACTTCAATCCCTCCTAATTGCGGATATTATTAAAAATTTAACTACCCAGGGCGCCCATACACCCTATACCCGTGTATAACTGCATTAATGTTACACGACTCCACTAGTCTCAAATTTTAACATAGTTATTATTCCTCATATATAACTGTATAATTGAACCATCAATAAGGTGTGACGCCCATGTCCTAATAGCCAAACCTCTCCCCACTTCCAACGTTGTACTAAGTTTCATGTGTGGGATGTCTCGCAAAGTGAAATCCAAACAAGGAACCCCCCGATACATTACTACCTAACATTGTCGGTCGTCGAGATCCATTAGGCCCTCAGCCCATAGTACGTACCCCAAAATCCACGTCTTTTAATATAAAAGTATACTCGTCCACTCCCATGTTACAAATGACAACATATATCTCAACACTCTTACTGTCACGAGGTTCTTAGAGCGAATAAACCACAAGCTATATCTCGCCACTTGATCATAACCCAAAATACCCTAAATCACATCAGTAAATGTCCCTACTCACCGGGATCAATATATAATACTAACTCATACTTTCAAGTCTACTACACAATATATTATAACACACACACACATACACACGTGTGCGTGCTCACACACACACACATATATATAGTCTCGACCCTCTTTCAGGTGATACCTAAGAAAATTAATCATACGCTGGAGCAGCGAACACAAGATCTCACTATCAAAATCTACGATTGCACAATCCATTACTAACTAGACAAGACTTCGCTAGTAGTTGATCTATTCTCATAACACTCGAAGGCAATTAACTAACACGTAATGTAACTATCCTTTTAGTGTACACACTAGCTCTCTCATAGGTGACACCAAAAGTCCCGTTTCTCCACAGTAATTAATTATACACACATGATAAGGCTATTATGGCCAACGTACCCACTGAAATCGACTCTCACTAGAATTAAAGTGTTAACAATCATATATAATGATGCGCCCATGTCACCCATACAAATCCCATACTCATAAGGATGAAACAAAAATATAACCTCCATTCTCCTTCTGCCTTACCTAATTCATCGAGTCCCTGAATGTAGCTCTCGCGTCGAAACTGATCCACTATCTGCTGCAGTGGTTGTATATCGAGGATATCATCCTGTAGTTGCCCTTAACTCACCTTGGGGTAATACTTCTTCCTTTATGGCTTACACTCCCACAAGTGTCACCTCGACCTGAAAATCTCTCTGCCTATGGTTACGGACCTGTTGGCCTTCCCCATTATTCCTTTCCTCAGGAACTGAATGTTATAGCTGCTGAGGACCTTTCTGGTCCTACTTGAACCCTTCTATTCTCAGGTTGAACATCTCTAGGCCTATCTCTCTTATCCCGATTCTCCTATCAGAAATATCGCTCCTCTTGTTGTTGTGCTCCACTAACACCATTCCCATATACTTCCTAGTCTTGCTGGTCTCACTTTATCACTGTGAGCAAGTTCAATGTAGGTGCCCCTACACTCCATACATAGGACACCTTTTTGTGCCATCCCCACGTCTCTGGCCCCACCGGCCATGTCGTGGTTTCCCTCTCTTAAACACAGTAGTCCTGATCCCGATTGCTACTCCCCGTTATCTTATTGAAATTGCCGCCACATTAAACTTGTTGCTGGCGTCGCTGGCCCTGATTGAACCCACTGTCACACGGTAGAAATTCAAGTGGTCCAAATCATATAAATCTCCGCTCCTAGGTATACCCTCATGCGGTGTTTCATTATCACCTTTAAATCTAGTCTTATTTTTCACATAGATTATCCCACACTTTTTGGCTACCTTCTCATGGAAGCGTTTGTAATCAAGTAAACGTATGACTTTGACGACATCTTCACTAGTCGTCCTTGTCGAATTTCCCATTCATTCTTTCGTATTCTACCTACAAGTCCATTATACACATGCGGACCCCTTTTTATTATTCTCCATATCACCTTCGATGGTTACGAAGTTCGCTAAATAAGTCAACTTCTCTGTTATGATCGGTTTCTACTTGGTTTACTTGTGATAAGTTCAAAACTCCATTCTCATCTCCGTCTGAACAGCAGATGGACGATCTTACGGTCAAACAGCACCCAAAATTCTCGTTTAATCCTGTGTGTGCCTCTATACATGTGGTGACTAAATCTTATCACTCAATGCTGCTCCTATGAGCTAAAAAATTCACCTGAAATCTAATTCGGGGTGTCACTGGACTCCACTTTACACAAATTGACGTTGGACTATCTCCTTCCGCTGTCTTATCACACTTTTTCTCTTCCCTAGATCCTTATAGATGGATCTTCAAAAGAGTCCCTCTGACTTCCCCCTTACCGACTGCACTGGGTGAATCTGAAAGTGTACTACCGTTATCTACGACAGTGCTTGGGGAAACTAATGTTCCCGAGCGACTATCCTATTTCCACTTGTCTGAACAATAATCATGGTGGCTTTTATCGCGATCACCATTTCAAGAATACTCCATGTCTTTTGTTGAGCCTCTCCTCCCACAATTCTCCTAACGGCCCTCGCTAGTCGTCCTACCATGTTCGGTGTACGAAGCCCAATCAAACTCATATATAAGCCACATTAACTATACTTAATATCAGGAGAACGTAAATCGCATACGCAGATGAATACAACAATCCTATGACAAGGCTCTATATCAAAGAATCCTAGGCTGAAGCGTGAAAAGTCGTACAGATCCTATGGACATTAGAACCTGATGTTCCGATACCATCTGTGACACACCGCCTAATTAAATATCGGGTGATAAGACCTTTATTAAATTAAATTAGGATTCCCATCTGGTTCATTCTTAGCATCACTGTCGAAAACATTTTTAAACATGTACTAACAACCTAATATTCAAAAAGTTGGTCCCAAATTTTATCTTTTTATTTAAACAACAACAACGTGCGAAAATAATTACAATGATCAATATTCCAGCATCACCAGATAAATAGTTGATATAATTGATACCGAAAAAACCAAAGGTTCCCAAATCCAATATAAAAGTCCAACATGAATAAAAATCTTAATACAATGTCTGACTAACATAAATGAAATAACATAGGGCAATATGCCCCAAAGAAATATTGAACTGCACCCTACAATAAAAATGAAGTAACTGAAGCGACTACGTCCAAATCCTATAAGCATCAACGAGTGCTGCAACTATGCAATCCCTGGAATAGATCATCTTGCTTGGCGTCATTATGGCAGGACACCTTAAAGATTTTGATTTTTTTTTGCAATCACGGGTCAGAGCCCAAGTTCATTTGAAAAATATTTAGCAAGCATTTAAATAGCAGTTTAAGTGAACAGTTATTAGATACACATGTTAGGTTGCGAACACTCCCTTGAGTTTCTCACCTCTCATCTATAGTGGCACCTAATGTTTCCTACTCAACCCCACCTAGTCATTCTAACCGATCCAACTAGGTCACAAGTATTTGATAAACTCCAATCAGTTTATCTCACTCGTACCACCCATACAATGCGCTACCGAATCCCCTCAATTACCATTAAGTCATTAGTTAAGTTTCTGCTTAACTCATCCGTATCGCCCATACAGTACTCTATCGAATTAATTAATAATTAACATGTCCCTTGTGTTATTATTAAACCAAATTTAACATTTCACATATGTTATGGTTAAATCCCTTCCATTAAGTTTCTCTACTTAAATCTTGCTTTAGACATACGTTGCCTATATTTCCTACTATTTACCCATTAGTAGATTTATGTTCGTTTAGATATACACTGTATATTCCCAATACTATCGCACTTAAGTAGGTTAAAACTTGTTTAGATATACACAATCTAATCTCACTACTATCGCACATAAATTGATTAAACGTTACGTTAGATTTTCACAATCTATTATCACTACTGACACATATAAGTAAATTAATCATCGCTTTAGATATATACTATTTAGTCCCACTACTATCACACTGAAGTAGATTAATCAATGTTTAGATGTACATTATATATTCTCATTACTATCATGCATAAGTAAATTAAGCATTCAAGAGTGTGTATATATATATATATATATATATATATATATATATATCGTTTCTCCCGATCTGGCCATAACGATGCGCACTCGTGTACTTCGCTATCAGTCCAAGTACCCCTCGTACCAAATCATGGACTATCGGTTCAGAATGTCTCCTAGAACCATCAATAAATTCACACATATTGGAGGCGAACATAGTTCTAAGCCTTTGGGCTACGCACATACCTAACGTACCCAAATAACACGTCGGACACGCTAATACACGACATAGTGAGCTGCTCTAAGTTCTGTATTCTGGGGCACAAATCTAGACCTCCCTAGAATAGGAAAAGTGGGATCGCCCACTGCATGGGACCTCTGTGATAGCAAGAAGAGTGGGTATGTTCACATACATATGAAAGCACATAATAGGTATACACACAACCTAATCCATATGTTGCACATAGGCATACACACAACCCGAAGCGACTAAGTCCAAATCCAACAAGTATCCACAAGTGCTGCAGCTATGCAATCCCTATAGCAGATCATCCTTCTAGGCGTCCCTATGGATGGACGCCTAAATGGTTTTGAAAAAGTTTTGCAAGCACGGGTCAAAGCCCAAGTTCTTTTGAAAAATATTTAGCAAGAATTTAAATTGCAGTTTAAATGAACAATTATTAGATACACATATTAGGTTGCGAACACTCCCTTGAGTTTCTCACCTCTCACCTATAGTGCGCGCATACTGTTTCCTACTCAACCCCACCTAATCAGTTTACCCAATCCAACTAGGTCACAAGTATCTGATAAACTCCCAATCAATCTAGCTCACCCGTACCGCCCATACAATATGCTACCGATTCCCCTAATTACTATTAAATCCTCAGTTAAGTTTCTCCTTAACTTACCTGTATCGCCCACACAGTACTCTATCGAATTAATTAATAGTAAACATATCCCTTATGTTATTATTAAACCAAAGTTAACATTTCACATATGTTATCATTCAAGCCTTTCCATTAAGTTTATCTACTTATATCTTGCTTTAAACATACGTTGCTTATCTTTCTTACTATTTACCCATTAGTAGATTTATGTTCATTTAGATATACACTGTCTAGTCCCACTACTATCACACTTAAGTAGGTTAAACCTTGTTTAGATATACACTATTTAATTTCACTACTATCGCACATAAGGAGATTAAACGTTAAGTTATATTTGCACAATTTAATCTCACTACTAACACACGTAAGTAAATTAATCATCGCTTTAGATATACACTATCTAGTCCCCCTACTACCACACTTAAATAAATTAATCAATGTTTATATATATATATTACATCTCCCGATCTGGTCATAACGATGCGCACTCGCGTACTCTGCTATCAGTCCAAGTACCTCTCGTACCAAATCGGGGACTATCGGTCCGGAATGTCTCCTCGAAACATCAATCAATTCACACATATTGGAGGCGAACATAGTTCTAAGCCTTTGGACTACGCACATGTCTAACGTACTCAAATAACACGTCGGACCACTAATATACGACACATAATGAGCCGCTCTAAGTTTTATTTCGTGGGACACAAATCTAGACCTCCTTGGAATCGGCAAGGTAGGATTGACCATTGCGCGTTACCTCCGTGATAACAAGCAGCGTAGGTATGTTCACACACGTATGAAAGCACGTAATAGGTATACACACAACCTTATCCATATGTTGCACATAGGCATACAAACAACCCAAAAATATCATCTATATAGCTATGCATTCCACCTATAAACATAATCCGTATAGGTGTACCCATAACCCATAAACTTAATTCGTATAGGTATACACTCAACCTATAGATATAATCCGTATAGGTATACACTCAACCTATAGACATAATCCATATAGGTATACTCTCACGTTTAATAATGCAACTCTCTATCGTACAATTTATTCATAATGCAACTCTCTATCGTATATTTTCGAGTATTATGTTCTACCAGAAGGGCCCATTAGTACCCTTTATGATAATTCAGTAGTTAATAGACCTATACCATACTCGTTGTAAACTTAGGTCGTAGTCTACTCTTCCCGAACCTAATCTCCCGACTTGTAATTTGCTCAATTTACTCTCGTCGATATAAAATTCCAATCTTACCCACACTAAGATCTAACCAAGTCTTAATCATATACCTACTGACTTCCCTTAAGTCTTTTATTTGTCATAAAATCATCCCTTAAGTTCCCCATAATTCATCTTAAGAGGAAACATCATACACAAGTCAAAATTGGGCAAAACTGGGCAGCCGAATTGATTTGGCCTTGGTCTGAATTGATTCTCTCTACCGAATCGATTCGGCCAAGGTGCTGAATCGATTCTCCCCAAGCAAGTCTTCTTCAACCTTGCATTTTTACGATTTCTCAACACGACAACTTTCTCATATCTTCACAGAACTTCACCGAATTTCAAACCCATATGTTTATTCCTATATGAACGTATAGGAATGATTTCCAACCTTAAATTATAATAAATTCATCACGAATTCAATTCAAGATCCGATTATCTTTAAAAATCCCATAAGTCCCTAGTTTATATGCTCTTCAAGTTTATTCATCAAGAAACCCATATTATTTTCGTTTTAATTATACCAAACCCTCTGATTTCTTATTACCAACATCAAGGAATATATCTACATGCAATTCCTACTTCAATTCACGGATTTTCCCACCTAAATACATATTAAATGTTTCGAAAACATGAAATCAAACCCTATACTACATGGGTATTGTAATATGCTTATAATAAATGCAATTTAAACACTTGTCTCTCAATAGCAGGACTGAATTTCATTGGTATGATGGCATGGTTGTTCTCCCCTCGCTCTGATCTCGATTCCGTTGCGTTCGGGGCAAAAAATGGTGTACGAAGCTTGGTTCTCTCCACCTCTTCCTCTCATGTGGCATCTCTTCCTTTAGCTTTGTGTTAACCTTAGCTTCCTCTCTCTAATGGCGGATATAAACCTACAATTTTTGGAGTTCTCTAAACATCAAACTCCCAAATGATCAAAATGCCTTTAAACGGTGTCGGGTTGCTCTAAAATCGCCTCAGGACCCAAACTATATGCCCGGGTAAACTATTCCGACTATTTCGACACTTCCGGAGCCAACAGTGATCTCAAAATCACTATCCGAGTCACTTTTTAAAATCTTCTTATTTTCACCTAAAAATACGACACGCTTGAAATTATTATTTTATGAATAAATTTTAAATCGCTGAATTAAATAAGTTCTCCGAATTAAATAAATCTTAATTCCCTAATTTAATTGAATCCTAAATCACCAATTTAATTAATTTCCATTTTCTCCAAAAAAACGGGGTGTTACAGTGTTGAATTGAATTAAAATGTGTTTTCTATAATTTTAGGATCTTAAAACATTTAAAACCTATTTTGAAAATAATTAAATTAAGGGCTTTAAATTATTTGGGGATCAAATTCATATTTTGTAAGTTCCTAAAAGTTTGCTTGGGTAGAATCCAAAACCGATATAACTTTTGTGGTATAAAATTAGTTTTCAAAAAGGTTAAAAACACGCATTTTTGGTTCGATCAGAGGCTGGCACGTGATGGGATCAAATTGGATAGAAAGTGTGTTTCTTCATACTCACAACATTTACATTACATCAGAACCGTTTGAGCTAGATTAATCTATGGCTTGAATGTTGTGTTTAACAATCCATGTGACGTTATAAAGGACCAATGAGAGAGTATACTTGTGCGGTTCATTCGCAACCCTTAGATAAAGTATTCAGACAGTCTATTTGATCTCAGCCCTTCATTTAGGATAACTTTCGAGATCCTTCCATCCTTCCTATATAAGGATCCTTCGTCTAAGCCATTTAGAGTTTCTTTAAAGTCTTATAATTGAGATAGATAAAAGAGAGAATATATATATATATATATATATATATATATATATATATGGAGAGAGAGGGGGAGAGAGAAGAGGAAAAAAATAGAGAGAAAAATCAATTTCGTACAAAAACTCTTCCAATTTTTTTTTGGAAAATAGATTTGAGAGTTAGGGTTTCTTATTTCCTCTTAGTCTAAAACCCTCTTTAAACAACCTCACATCTTTAAATCCCATTTCTTATCAGAAAATTGTAAATCTAAATCAGTGACACGTTCACACTTTTAGATTTATAGGTTGTTTTGGTTTCTTGTGTTGAGAAATTACTTTCCCGTGTTGGATTCTGTTCATGTAAAGTTGTAATAATATTTTTGATCTAACATCTCTCATATGCTTAACATAGCTGAAATCATGACTTGCTTTCAGATCTAATAATTTTTAATTTAAAAAAATAGTATGTATAAATAAATTATAAGGATCAGTATTTTAAAGATCCTTCAAGATATCAGATTATGAAATATTTTTGTAAAAAGAACAAGTCTAAATTTTATAGGTGTATAAAATAACTTCCAATTTAGATCTATTACAAATTAATAGGAATTCTCTATACTTAAGTGTGTGTGAGTTCATGCATGTCATTTAGGCACATAAATCACTACACATTCACCCACTGACATAAAAGTTTGTGGTTGGTTGAGAGATTCTGACTATTGAGTCGATGTGGTGGAAAACAAAGAAAGGAAGCGGAGCAAGTAACAAAGAAAAGACAAATTCAGAACCTTAAAGAAGTTAAAAAGAATACCGTGGAGAGTAGGTATATTTCTAGGCTTTGAATAAGATCTATTTGTATGATTTGTTCTATACTTGTAAACTTAACTGTTTTTAGTGAATTTTTGATTTTGTGGTGTAGAGTCCACCGTGGATGTTTCTCCAATTGGGTGGGGTTTTACCATGTAAAAAATTACTATCTCATGTGTGTGCTTTTTAGTTCTCCATTACTACAGTCTACTACATAGACTTAGGTTTACTTTAAAAATCTATTTCCAAAAAACTTAACTAATTTGTTCAAACAAACTGTTTTAACACATCTTGTGTTCTTGATAAGATTTTTATAAGAGTTTATTCAAAAAGTATTTCGGAACTCATTAAATCTATTTAACTTTTGTTAAGATAGCATAGAGAGGGTTTTCAATTTTCACATTTCCTCTGTTTCTCAAACTCTTGCAGATGGCCCTTTGAAAGAGTCCCTCCGACTCTCCCCTTTACTGACTATATTGGGTGTTGGGAAAACTACTGCAGCCTAGTGGTTATCCCAAGGTCACCATCCTGAACAATAATCATAGTGACTTGTACTGCGATCATCGTTCCCAGAATACTCAATGATTTCAGCCGAGCCTCTTCTTCTGCAGTCCTCCTAATGGCCCTCGTTGGTCGTCTTATGTTATTCGGTATATGAAACTCAACCAAACTTGTATATGATTCGCATTAACTATAATCAATCACAGAAGAATGCTAGTCGCACAATGAATCAACCGTCCTAAGTATAGGGCTTTATATCAAAGAAAGGTAACGATAAAAACATAGTAAGTCCTCAATCGTCCGAAGGACTTTAGAACCTGATGCTCTGATACCGTCTATGACACCCCGTCTATGAAGATAATGGGTGGACATAGTCATTCGATAGTGAGTAATAACCATAATCGTAATTTCCACACTTCGAACTTCAACCTTCGCAAGGGCACACGCGTGGCGCTATGACTTGGGGACTATACTCACCCAGCATTCACTAGCGTGGGGGATCACCCACATCGCGCAACCTCCACTGATAGCACTAGAGTGGTATGTTTAAATAAATATCACACACACACACACACACATATATATATATACACCATTTTGGCTAAATCGTGTCTATCGCTCAATGCACTAGCCTAATTACTACGAGTCAACATCCCCGACTCCTGAACATATTTTAATTCTCATTCATCAATATTTAAAGTAGTAGCATCACTCCGCTATATTCTCAAACTTACCTAATAGACCGTACATCAAATAAACCATGATTTTACCCACCCAACTCGTTAGTAAAATCACTCACTAATTTATTCTCACGTTGTAATAATATTCCATTTTAATTACCCACTCAAACCTAAGTAATATAATTCTACCCCAATTATCCAACAAATTTTCTCATCTTTACGTTAAAATTTCTATTGGAAATTCTTTGAACTAAATAAGAAAATTGGAAGTGTTGAGGGGTCCGACCCGGTTTGTCCAGACACTCGAACCGATTCGCTTAACCAACCCGAATCGATTTGGCCCCAAATCCAACCGGTTCGTTGTACCTGACTGCGATCCCTTTTCTCCAAATTCGATTCAAACTCCTTCAATATGTTACCCAACCTCCATTAAAATACAAACAATGTAATGGGACACAAATATGATGATTATAACACTTCTAAATTATCCGAACATCAGAGATTGGACTATTATTAATGATTAAATCAATCAATTGGTTTGTTATCAAATCTCTCAAGCAAAACCCTAAGTTAAATCCCCAAATCTGAATTTAAACTCAATCATGTCCTACATCTCATCAAACTTAAATTTCCAAGCAGTTATAAATCATCTACATTCATTAATTAAATCAATTAAATATCGCAGGAGATAGATTCAATCCCAAAATACCCTTTTATATGAGAAAACCCTCCCGAAATAGTTTTTTACACCTACTATGATATGAACATAATTTCCATATATAAAATTTATAACAAGATAACCACTTGCCTTATACAATTCGTATGGTCTAAAATTCCGTTGGAGAAGATGAATTGCCCCTCGAATTGGCTCTCTAAACTCTCTTTCTCTTCTTCCTTTTTCACTTTCCCCTCTCATTTACTTGGTCAGGTTTTAGAATTGGGTTTAGATTGCCTTAAAATCTTAACCCAAGATTAAATAGTCTTAATCCCGTAATTACTCTAATGGTCCCAACTCAAATGACCTAAACACCCCTGTATGAGCCCGATCTAGTTTAAAAAGCCCTCGGGTACTCATTTCGACCCATTTGGGACCAATCGTGAACTTGAAATCAACATTCGAGTAACTATACATAAGTTTATACCTCAACCTTTAAATAATCTACTCACAAGCCCTGGTTGAGATACCATCAAAAATCCTGTCATTCTCACTCACTACGACGTACTAACAATTACTATAAACATACCTAGTAAATTTACCACATAAACATTAATCTTATTCCCACAAATTAAAATCTATTATATACGCATTATTTCATTTTAATTAAATTAGTCCACACGTGTAATTTAAAATACCAGAAATAATTAAATTCATAATTATTCAAAATTACGGGGTGTTACATAAGAGTAATTTTTTACATGTTTGCTTTGTGTTAAACTGATTCTTAACGTGAAGCCTCTGAGCAACTTACAATGTAAATACACATTGTATATAACACATAATTTTTTTTAGTGTGATCTCCTTCTTTAAGGTGTTATGGGCTTCCTGAATGTTCAGATTGATTTAAGTGTATCACTTAAAACTCCAAGACTGAATTGAAAAATATATATTAATTATATTGTTGTTAATATGGGGTTTATTCATATTCATTCCAAAGTTACTTCAACTTTTTACCTTTTTATTTCTTCTTATTTTTAAATATTTAATAGGATATGGAATTGTTATTATTTTATCATGTCAATTAATGGGCCAATCTAGAGTCCATACCTTCAATATGTACAATGTTTTGAATATACTTGACTTTTATTTATGTCAGAGCTATAAATAATTGATCTCAAAATCAACACCCAAATTCTCTTCCACAATAGTTTAATAAGTAGCACAATCTTATGATTAAATGTCAATCTGCAATACAATTTGGTGACCCCAAATAAGCAAACGTTTGGGTGAGACTTTAGCACAATCTCACACTAAACCAAATTTTGCAAATAGTCATGGCAGGGTTTCACGAATTTGGTCCGTGACCACCTGGTTATGACCCAAAGTCATGACCATGTCCAACGCAGGCGTTACAAGTTCCATGACCAAGTGTGGTAATAGTATTACTTGGAGCTGGTCACAGCCTTTAGATCTGACCATAATGGTTCATGACCCTCATCCCTGATAAAGGCGTGACCATCATGGTGCCAATTTCACACCAAAATTCCCTCTAAGTGTGGTCACAGACCTAGGTCATCACCATGTCCATGACCGATGCTGAATATCCATCCAACAGGGTCACGACTTTGGGCCGTGACTAGTTCAAAATGGACTCGCGTGTGGGTCACGAACTAAGGTCATGAAAATAACTATTTCAATGCCCTGGTCACGAATGATGACATGGAAAAAAAATTGATCATGCGTCTGGATCACGACCCAGAGCCGTGACCAGTTTATTTATATTTAAACTCAATATAGTTTCTCATTTTCACCCGAAATTTCCCTCTCTGTCAAACCTTAACATTTTTGGCCCCGCTCTCTCTCAATCTCAGTTATTTTGGCTCCCCTTTCCCTCAATCTCAGAGATAACTCTCAAACCCTAACATCTTTTATTTGGGTATTTGGATATTTATATGTGTGTGTTTGTGCATTTATGTGTGTATACATGTGTGTGTGTGTATAATCTGTGTATGTATATATATGTGTGTATATTCACACGTATATATGTGTGTGTGTATATATACATATATGTATGTGTATATGTGTGTGTGTGAATGGACATAACGGTTCGGAAGAACGAACTATTTCTCTATCAAAAACTGATTCAGAGGCCATCGGGAACTTCTGGGCCCAGAGTTGACCCTAATTAACTCCACCGTCAAAGAGAAATCTCTTTGAATATTTTAAGGGCAACCAAAACCCTTTCCAATGGTCCACTCCGTGTGTGAAACATCATAATCGTTCGGACGAATGATCAGTTTACCCCGAAAAATCAATTCGGAAGGCACTGGGCGCTCCCGGACTCTATTTGACCAAAGTCAACTCGTCAACTCGAACAAGACTGAATGAATCTTCGAAGGGAACTGAAAACCCTTTCCAACGGTTTACCTCATGCATGAAGCAGCATAACCGTTCGGACAAACGATAAGTTTTCCCCCGAAAATCGATTTGGAGGCCACCGGGCGCTCCCGGACTCCATTTGACCAAAGTTAACTCTTCATCTCGAACGAGACTGAATAAATATACGAAGGGCATTAAATACCCTTTCTAACTATCCACCCTGTGTGCAGTTTTGATCTACGGTATGGATAAACGATCCTTTTTACTCTGAGAGGTCACCGGGGACTTTCGGGCCCCGATTGACCAAGGTCAACTTTTCGAACCAAGCAAAGCTCTTTGGAATGTCGAATTACATCTCCTAAAATTTCCAAGGTCCTTACTTACCATACGTACTAACGATCCGTTTGCGCCCGACGATCTCCCGTTCAAAGGACCGACGTGCGCTTTCGAGCCACATTTGACCTAAAGTCAACTCCCGGACCGGGGAGTGGTCCAAAGGACTCTCTAAGGCCTCTGAAATAATTTTTTAACGGTATACCCCACCCGTGATTTCGATTAACAGTTTGTGCTCTACGATCATTTTTCCAAAAAAGTCCGCACGGGACTGCCAATTGGCAGGTCCTGAACCCTGCCTATCGGCAAAGGGTCAAGGGTGAACTGCCGATAGGCACCCCTGGGGTAGGTTGATCGGCACCCCCCTTTTACCCTATATATAGGGGCCATGACCTCATTCCGTGAGGAGACAACAAACCCATCAGCATCAGTTATCTCAGCAACATTCTCTCGAGGTCAACGAAGTTCTTTATGAGAAGTTCCATTCAAGCCTAAATACCCATCCTTTTCACACCCAATTTGGAAAATACCTTCTCTCTCATTAACATCCTTCAACATTCAAAGTATTTCATACAAGATCCAAGCTTAAGCACCAAGGAAGGTCCAATTCCTTCTCCCTCTCTTTTAATCTCTTATTTTTTATAAGTTACATTAGATTCATAATCTAATTTCACTTTAGTTCATACATATTAACATCTACGGTTTTATTAGTATATTGCAAATACCTTATTTTCCATAAAAAAACCAAAAACAAATAAAAGAGGGTTACACCCGTAAATTCAGAACGGAATTATCTACCACACTTTTTAAAAACCCAAAATACATTTTCTACACGCACACACCTAATAAACTTCCGCTCGAATCTATGGGATAAACCCCACCCCTATTCTACATTCGAACTACGTGTACTTTGATGCCTTTATAGGCTGTCTCGGATTAAAATTCGAGACTCGAGTCCAACTTTTCAATTCTCTAAAAAATTAATTTCTCTTATTTTCAAAATTTCTCAAAATCCCTCATACATATACATATAACATGTTTGTTTGCGTCTCATCCCACATATATTATATTTCTCAATAACGATCAATAACACGATGAACGCTCATATCCTATCTTCTACATTTATTATTATCATGGGAATATTCATGTGGATGACCTCCCCCTATCTTTTCCATGGGTCGAACGATTCCAATCTCCATTATATAAACATATACACACACTTCACGGGGATAAAGAAAAATATTAACATTTGCCCACGAGAGAGCAAAAGGGCGGAATGGGTGCCTTACACCTTCCCATTCCATAACTTAGCCCTGAGACCTCCGATCTATTGGTTTCGTATGTATCAGTTTGTCCTCGATGCCGCTCTGTTGAAGTGACAACATATTCTTTTACCTGTTTTGAGAAAAATAGGCTGGCGACTCTATCTCTTTATATTCACCCCACACCGACGACGACCGAAGCACCTTTTAGAAGAGAAGGGTGTGAGACCGCGATGCAGTTCTTACTCGGGGGATCCTCCCCCTTCCTTCTGGAACGAACGTCGCGCCAATCGGGATGGCCACATATGGTTCGTGAGAGACACCGAACCAACAGTCCTTTGGACAGTAAGAGATGTACCCGAAAATGATAGCAGAGTATGCAAGCACCACAGTTGTGTCTGGGAAGTGCCATGTTAGTATATATATAAAATTGTGTGATGATATATATATATATATACCGTGATTTAATCTGTTGTGCGCAATTTATAGATGTAAAAGAATAATGAAATCCGAATTGAATTAAGTAAGTGAATACTTAATCCTAAAGTTTTGAAAAGCCTAGTTCATATTATTGAGAAATGAACATGTATAACTATCATACGTATTGCGTGGGAAATATGGGGACATGATATGAATTAGAACCATAATGACTCTTGTTACAAACTAGTAGATGGGGACCTTAACTATGAAAATTATGAGGTATGTTGGGCGTGCACTCTAGATGAATGGTGAGATTCTCAAGTGAGAGCCCGATAAACTAACATGTACATAATAATTGCCTTAATTGCATTTGTTAAACCCTTACTATTTTTTAAAATCGTTTACAATCGGGCTCTGACCCGTTTCCTTGCATATTCTCTTATCTCTTGTACTTATTATATTAGATGTCCATCCACGGGGACGCCCAGCGTAGAGTGATGGATATTAGATGTGCTATGGACGTTGTGGGAGTTAAAGATTTTATATTAGACAATTATATTCTATTGATTCAGACCTATGTGTTACGTTGGATGCACACGAGGTATTCCTATTTTCAAATTCGGGTCCTATTCTCAAATCGTGAGTCCTGTGACTACTTGATCAGTTGCTACATATGCCTAAGTGTTACGACAACTAATAATTATCCAACAACCAAACCAATATCTATCCCGTACTCCTTCTAACATACTATCCAACAACAAACCAACAACCAATAACTATCCAACAACCAAACCAAACCAAACAAAACCAATAATTATCCCGTACTCCTTTTGATCATATACAAGATTTAAAAAGATCATGCATATCAATTATATAAAAATGTTAGTTGAATTAAAGAATATCCGGTTCTTGCGATCTAAGAATGTCATTAAATAGAGTTTTTTTAATGTGTTATTAGACCAACTTGATCGTGGATCCCTCAGCGTATTATCTTGTACATGTATATTTGATGACTAGTTTCTTTGATACAATCTTTATAAAATAAAGCTAAAATTAACGTCTTACATGGAACAAAAATCAACATTGCTGATATTCTTGAAATTTGGAAACTTTAAGTTGGTGACGAGGTTATTCCATTTTGAAAATAATCTGATCTCCCTGAGTTTGATCAAGGATAATTTTCAAAACAGAACAACCTCATCACCAATTTAGAATTTCTAAATTTTATGAAGATCAGTAATGTTTATTTTTTGTCCCATTTGAGACATTAATTTACCTTTATTTCAAGAAGATTATATCAATGAGACTAATCAACACATGTATATGTATAGGAACACGTGGAAATTGAGCTAGGTCAAATTGGTCCAATCACAAACTCAGAAGTCTTTTCTCTCAAACTGAGCATCTCACGAAAGTTGTTCGTGCCCCTCAATATTCGAATCAAAATTGTTCCTTACTTAATATTAGGTACTCTCCATCGTTAGCATGTGAAAATATTAATGTGTAATCATGCAATTTAACTTTGGATATTCCTTAAGCATAAAGTTTCCATAAGTTACTTCTGCAAATAAATGGGGTAAAATTGGTATATGTCATAATAGCCTTATTACACACCACACATGCATTACATAAGCAAATGCTTTGAAATGTCCCAATTAAACATATATAAATCATATTAAACATTTGTAAATTAAAGTAAATATCCATACATCAAACAAAACATTCATCCATCAAAGTAAAGCGCTAATATAGTGTCAATATCATAATAGGATACTAAGAAGACTGACAATGATAAAATAATGTTTTGGTACTCAATTTTCATCTATATCAACTAAAAGATCCTTCAAATTAGGATTATCATCGAGAGCTGATTGTAACTCTTTTGAAGCCTTTAATGTATTTAATTGAGTAGTCATACCCTTTGGTGCATGCACAATAATAGACCAATTGTCATCGTTTATGCACTTTGAGTAGAATACCTTCTTCACTTTTACCGACATTTGGACCATCCTTCATCCTGCTCGACTGTTTATCTTTAAATCTTCATAAGATTTGAAGCCCGGCCTATTTATATAAGTTTTTTGCCCTTTTTTGTTTATTCTTCTCCCTCTGGACAAGCTTCTTATCTTTCGACTCATTCTTTAAAAAATATTTCATTGCCCCACCAGAATTTCAACAGTGCGAGGCACCCTATCTTTGAAAGCCAAAATATGAAAGCTCGATGCATATTTTGAGAAATGTCTCTACCAAAGGTTTCTCCGGTATGTCTTCAGTTATTCAGCAACCTGAGAAATAACCTTATGCTTTGACTTGTCTGGAAGTTTCAACCGCTTACAAAGTTGATCGTAGATGTCATCTTTAATGGCTTGATCAATAAGGCTCCATTTTTTGCTCCCCCGACTCTCTCATTCATTTTTCCCAATGACGAACACTGGGATTTAAAGCTCTGCAGATCATTTTCATCACCCGCGGAGTTATTCTCAAGAAGGGAGAACCCAATGGGATTATTTTCATTTGAGCGAGAGGTGCATTAAAAATTGAACCCTCAAATTTAATCGCAAAATTTGAAGCCTCAAATCACCTTGAAATTTGAAGCAACGCATGGGTAATTTTTTTAAGAAACATTTGTGGGTATTATCATATACTCAATAATAACATTAACACTTATGCACTAAACACACACATACACACACACACACACATACACACACATATGTATATATACACACACATATATACGTGTGAATATACACACATATATATACATACACAGATTATACACACACACACACACACACACACACACACATGTACACACACATAAATGCACAAATACACACATATAAATATCCAAATACCCAAATACAAGATGTTAGGGTTTGAGAGTTATCTCTGAGATTGAGGGAAAGGGGAGCCAAAATAACTGAGATTGAGAGAGAGTGGGGCCGAAAATGTTAAGGTTTGACAGAGAGGGAAATTTCGGGTGAAAATGAAAAACTATATTGAGTTTAAATATAAATATACTGGTCACGGCTCTGGGTCATGATCCAGATGCGTGATCAATTTTTTTTCCATGTCATCATTCGTGACCAGGGCATTGAAATAGCTGTTTTCATGACCTTAGTTCGTGACCCACACGCGAGACCATTTTGAAATAGTCACGACCCAAAGTCGTGACCCTGTTGGATGGATATTCAGCATCGGTCATGGACATGGTCACGACCTAGGTCTGTGACCACACTTAGAGGGAATTTTGGTGCGAAATTGGCACCATGATGGTCACGCCTTTATCAGGGATGAGGGTCATGACCCATTATGGTCAGAGCTAAAGGCTGTGACCAGCTCCAAGTACTTCTATGACCACACTTGGTCATGGAACTTGTCACGCCTGCGTTGGACATGGTCATGACTTTGGGTCATAACCAGGTGGTCACGGACCAAATTCGTGAAACCCTGCCATGACTATTTGCAAAATTTGGTGTAGTGTGAGATTGTGCTAAAGTCTCACCCAAACGTTTGCTTATTTGGGGTCACCAAATTGTATTGCAGATTGACATTTAATCATAATTTTTCTATTGCTAATTTGGTGTCGCCAGATTGTGCTACTTATTAAACTATTGTGGAAGAGAATTTGGGTGTTGATTTTGAGATCAATTATTTATAGCTCTGACATAAATAAAAGTCAAGTATATTCAAAACATTGTACATATTGAAGGTATGGACTCTAGATTGGCCCATTAATTGACATGATAAAATAATAACAATTCCATATCCTATTAAATATTTAAAAATAAGAAGAAATAAAAAGGTAAAAAGTTGAAGTAACTTTGGAATGAATATGAATAAACCCCATATTAACAACAATATAATTAATATATATTTTTCAATTCAGTCTTGGAGTTTTAAGTGATACACTTAAATCAATCTGAACATTCAGGAAGCCCATAACACCTTAAAGAAGGAGATCACACTCAAAAAAATTATGTGTTATATACAATGTGTATTTACATTGTAAGTTGCTCAGAGGCTTCACCTTAAGAATCAGTTTAACACGATGCAAACATGTAAAAAATTACTCTTATGTAACACCCCGTAATTTTGAATAATTATGAATTTAATTATTTCTGGTATTTTAAATTACACGTGTGGACTAATTTAATTAAAATGAAATAATGCGTATATAATAGATTTTAATTTGTGGGAATAAGATTAATGTTTATGTGGTAAATTTACTAGGTATGTTTATAGTAATTATTAGTACGTCGTAGTGAGTGAGAATGACAGGATTTTTGATGGTATCTCAACCAGGGCTTGTGAGTAGATTATTTAAAGGTTGAGGTAGAAACTTATGTATAGTTACTCGAATGTTGATTTCAAGTTCACGATTGGTCCCAAATGGGTCGAAATGAGTACCCGAGGGCTTTTTAAACTAGATCGGGATCATACAGGGGTGTTTAGGCCATTTGAGTTGGGACCATTAGAGTAATTACGGGATTAAGACTATTTAATCTTGGGTTAAGATTTTAAGGCAATCTAAACCCAATTCTAAAACCTGACCAAGTAAATGAGAGGGGAAAGTGAAAAAGGAAGAAGAGAAAGAGAGTTTAGAGAGCCAATTCGAGGGGCAATTCATCTTCTCCAACGGAATTTTAGACCATACGAATTGTATAAGGCAAGTGGTTATCTTGTTATAAATTTTATATATGGAAATTATGTTCATATCATAGTAGGTGTAAAAAACTATTTCGGGAGGGTTTTCTCATATAAAAGGGTATTTTGGGATTGAATCTATCTCCTGCGATATTTAATTGATTTAATTAATGAATGTAGATGATTTATAACTGCTTGGAAATTTAAGTTTGATGAGATGTAGGACATGATTGAGTTTAAATTCAGATTTGGGGATTTAACTTAGGGTTTTGCTTGAGAGATTTGATAACAAACCAATTGATTGATTTAATCATTAATAATAGTCCAATCTCTGATGTTCGGATAATTTAGAAGTGTTATAATCATCATATTTGTGTCCCATTACATTGTTTGTATTTTAATGGAGGTTGGGTAACATATTGAAGGAGTTTGAATCGAATTTGGAGAAAAGGGATCGCAGTCAGGTACAACGAACCGGTTGGATTTGGGGCCAAATCGATTCGGGTTGGTTAAGCGAATTGGTTCGAGTGTCTGGACAAACCGGGTCGGACCCCTCAACACTTCCAATTTTCTTATTTAATTCAAAGAATTTCCAATAGAAATTTTAACGTAAAGATGAGAAAATTTGTTGGATAATTGGGGTAGAATTATATTACTTAGGTTTGAGTGGGTAATTAAAATGGAATATTATTACAACGTGAGAATAAATTAGTGAGTGATTTTACTAACGAATTGGGTGGGTAAAATCATGGTTTATTTGATGTACGGTCTATTAGGTAAGTTTGAGAATATAGCGGAGTGATGCTACTACTTTAAATATTGATGAATGAGAATTAAAATATGTTCAGGAGTCGGGGATGTAGACTTGTAGTAATTAGGCTAGTGCATTAAGCGATAGACACGATTTAGCCAAAATGGTGTGTATATATATATGTGTGTGTGTGTGTGTGTGTGTGTGTGATATTTATTTAAACATACCACTCTAGTGCTATCAGTGGAGGTTGCGCGATGTGGAGTTAATTATGGTCAACTTATAACACCCCGCCCGCCCGGGGAGAGCGAACGGAGCGCTACTCATCAATAAAACTAATTCAAATCCACAAATAACAAGGTATAGAGCGTCTAATTCCCACAATAAAACAAGAGAAACAACTAATCTCAAATCTCTTCAATTAAAACAACAAGTCTCTAGAATTAAAACAACTATCTATCTCGATACTAAAATGAATCTCCAATGCTCTATACATCAAAATAAATAAATACAAGTCTTCTCTCTTGTATTAAAAATCTTCCCAAAAGAATCCTCGCTAAAAATCATCCCAATTGGTCCATAGCGCTCAAATCCGCGCTAACCTGCCAACTAAAAGAAAATATGGGGAAGTACACAATACGACAAGAAAGATGCTCAACAAATATTAGCGGTGAATAAAACGTAACAATACGTATACGAATATTCAAATCAAATGCAAATCTCATAAGCATTTTTATCAATATAATTTCTCAACAACACATTAATCAGAGTCACCAGGCCTCACCATACCGCGTCATACTTTATCGAGTAGTCGGAAAAGGAGTCTTGGCGGGTGCCCAACCTCAGTGCCATATTAAAATCTCATGATAATATGCCCAACACAAATATAATACCACATGAATCGAAATTAGATTCCAACAAATATTTTCAGATTTCCAAATGACTTTATCAATTCAAATATGAGTCAATAATCACAAGAAAACAAAGGGAATAACACTCGCGAGATTAAGGAGCATATTGTGTAAAACCCCATACCTTAAACCACAAAAAAGAACCAACATGAATCATCACATAATTTTAGCCTCAAAATCTAATCACACCATCAAGTTCTTCTCGCGAAAATAATTAAATCTCGTTCTAGCCCAAACTAGAGAAAACACCAAATAAGCCTTCTAATCTAAGGTTGAAATCTTGAATAAGTTTGGGGCTATGGTTTGTATATGAAAGGGAGTAATTTTGGAGAGGACTTCTGATTGAAAAGTTTGAGAAAAAGTGAATTGAAAAGCCAAGCCACGAATTAGTTGATATATAAAGGATTAAGAGTTTGATTAAGAAAAGAGTTCTAATCAGATACAAACACTAAAACATTTATTCCGGACGATCGGACCGTTGAAATTAGATGAAATTTTATAGAGAATTAGCTGAAGACGAGAGGAAGCTATAGAAAAAAAAATTAGCTCGATCGGACCGTATATTTTTTTTTGCTTGAGAGTTTTATGTTTTTAAGACTCTTCTATATAATAAAAATTCAATTAAAACTCCATTTTAATTCCGATTTCGAAACCGTTTGAAATTCTATCATTTAAAAATAATAACCAACATATTTGAGCAATAAAAATAATTTTATCTCAAAATTTATTTTTCCTCTTAATTTTGAAAATACCCCAAAAATTACGCGGGTTGTTACACAACTCTGGGCCCGAAAGTTCCCGATGGCCTCTGAATCAGTTTGTGATAGCGAACTAGTCCGTTCTTTCGAACTGTTATGTCCATTCACACGCGGGGTGGACCGTTGGAAAGGGTATTCAAAGCCCTTCAAATATTCAAAGTGCTTTTGCTCTAATGAAAGAGTTGATTAGATTCAAGGCCTAGGAGTGCCCGATGGCCTCTAGATCGGTACTCGAAGTGCGACCTAGATTTGATATGGAAAGGGGGAGTGCTAGGGGAATAAGGAGAGACTTGGTGGTCCTAGAATGTGGTGTCCATAGAGGCCCTCGATAGGTAATCTTGGAATAAATGATGGTTGTCTAATAAACACCACATGATAGTGGGAGGTCAGTTTTGTGGACCTAAGGGATGTGGATGATCGATTCAGAGGATTGGGGTCAATTCTGACCTAAAAGAGGTAACGATCGAGGACCGAGGTCAATTCTGGCCTAACTAAGGTGACGATCCAAGATCGGGGTCAAGTTTGACATAGAAGAGGTGACGATCGAGGACCGAGATTAATTCTTACCTAACTAAGGTGACGATCCAAGACCGAGGTCAATTCTGGCCTAAAGGAGGTGACAACCGAGGATTGAGGTCAATTCTGACCTAACTAACGTGACGATCCAAGACTGAGGTCAATTTTGACCTAAAAGAGGTGATGATCGAGGCCAATTATGACCTAACTAAGGTGACGATCCAAGACCGAGGTCAATTATGACCTAAGAGAGGTGACGATCGTGGATCGAGGTCAATTTTGACCTAACTAAGGTGACGATCCAAGATTGAGGCCAATTTTGACCTAACTGAGGTGACGATCCAAGTTCAAGATCAATTCTGACCTAAAAGAGGTGATGATCGAGGATCGAGATCAATTCTGACCTAACTGAGGTGACAATCCAAAACTGAGGTCCATTCTGACCTAGGAGAGGTGACGATCGAGGACCGAGGTCAATTTTGACCTAACTAAGGTGACGATCCAAGACCGAGATTAATTATGACCTAAGAGAGATAGCGATCGAGGATCGAGGTCAACTCTGACCTAACAGAGGTGACGATCGAAGATCGAGATCAATTCTGACCTAAAAGAGGTGACGACCAAGGACCGAGGTTAATTTTAACCAAAGAGAGGTGATGACCGAGGACTGAGGATAATTCTGACCTAATTAAGGTGATGATCCAAGGCCATGGTCAATTATACCCTAAAAAAGGTAACGATCGAGGATCGAGATCAATTCTGACCTAACTCAGGTGACGACCGAGGTTAATTCTGACCTAACTGAGATGACGACCGAGGACCAAAGTCAATTTTGACCTAACTAAGGTGATGATCTAAGACCGAGGTTAATTTTGACCTAAGAGAGATGACGACCAAGGATCGAGGTTTATTCTGACCTAACTAAGGTGAAGATCCAAGACCGAGGTCAATTCTGACCTAAGAGAGGTGACGATTGAGGATCGAGGTCAATTACGACCTAACTAAGGTGACAATCCAAAACTAAGGTCAATTCTGACCCAAAAGAGGTGACGATTGAGGATCAAAACTGAGGTCACGATCCAAGACCGAGGTCAATTCTGACCTAAGAGAGGTGACGATTGAGGATCGAGGTTAATTTTGACCTAACTAAGGTGACGATCTAAGACCGAGGTTAATTATGACCTAAGAGAGGTGACGATCGAGATAAATTCTGACCTAACTGAGGTGACGATCTAAGATCGATGTCAATTATGCCCTAAAAGAGGTAACGATCGAGGACCGAGGTCAATTTTGACCTAACTGAGGTGATGATCGAGGTCAATTCTAACCTAACTGAGATGATGATCGAGGACTGAGGTCAATTCTGACCTAATTGAGATAACGATCCAAGACTGAGGTTAATTCTGATCTAAGAGAGGTGACGATAAAGGATCGAGGTTTATTCTAACGTACCTAAGGTGACGATCCAAGACCGAGGTCAATTTTAGCCTAAGAGACGTAACGACCAAGGACCGAGGTCAATTATGACCTAACTAAGCTGACGTTTCAAAACTAAGGTCAATTCTAACCCAAAAGAGGTGACGACCGAGGATCAAGGTCAATTTTGACCTAACTGAGGTGACTATCCAAGACCGGGGTCAATTCTGACCTAAAAAGGTGTACTTTCCTTCAGGAAATTTGGGGACTCCACTCGGATATTGATTGGATTTTAGGTTCCACTGGGGAATGGTGAATGATTCGAGGATTTTATAGCTGGGGGGAAATTTAGAGTGCCCTTTAGAGACGTTTTTGGGGAGAATGATTCTCAGGGATTCCGCTGTGAGTATAAAAGATGTTTTCCTTGGCGAACAATGTGCTAGAATGGATTTGGAAAATTTCGGAATTTTTTGGGAATTCTTCGGAATTTTTTGGTATTTTTTTGGACCTTCTGTATGAAATTTTAAAGGGTGTGTCGACCGGCATGGAAGGAGGTGTGACCATCGACATTGTCATGGACTTTTGGGGTGCCTTGAGAAGGTGTGCCGATCGGCTTGACCCTTAGCCTCTTATAAAAAGGGGGCGGGTTCTCCTCATTTTGCACAACCTTTTGAATTATTTTCTCCTGCTATAAATGTCTGCAAATCCTCCTAGCATCCAAAATGGTTGACTTCTCAAGCAGTGCGACCCATATGGAATGGCTTACTATCGATGACTGGGCAGGGTTAGAGTGGAGGGTTATGGTTCCCCTTACATTGGGTAGCGAGAACTCTTTTGACTCATTTTAGCCGGTGGTGGATGACCAGATTCTTATGCGCGAGCCTTCGCATCATCGCTCTTCAAGGGTGGTGAACCATGGTGTCTATGTAAGTATTACATGACTCTTGGTATTCCTTTCTTCTTTTCTTGACGAGATTGCTTTATTTCTTAAATCTGACGATTTCCTTCATTTCTGGACAGTCTAACGTCTCCATATCGACTATTCGTGCTCGCGGTATGACAGGGCTTAAGGATGTTTTAGGAGCACCTTCCTGCTGTGGTGCGCTGGATGATGTCCTCTACGAGTTTTGGGAGGTTAGTGTCAGCTTTGGATGAGACACCCCGATCCACTGTGCTTCTATGTGCTTTGGGAGATAGGTGGTAGGACACTACCCACACCTTTTATTTTGGCTTCAGGGAGATGATGGTGACTCCCATTGATGTTCAGCAACTTTCAGGTCTAAATTATGAAGGTGCCTAGATTGAGGTGGACAGGAAGCTGAGGGTGACACCGCAAGCGTTGACGTCGGCTTTGGATGATGTGGAGAGGGTGGTTTTCTAGGGATTCCCTCCCTTTGTCTTCTTTGAGGGAGCTTTTACTGAGGAGGAGGGTCGATGAGAACGATGGACAGCAGGTGCGTCAGATGGCCCATTTGTTTATATTGTTGATATTATGAGGTTTTCTGGTGGCGACGAGTGGTGATTTCGTCCACTTGTGGTTTTTGCCATTTCTGAGGGTGTTTTAGAAAATTCGCTTCTGTGATTGGGGGAGCTTGACTTTGGCGATCCTCTATTATTTTTTGGATGCATTCAGTCGGTGATGCCGACCAACTTTTACTCGGGACACGTATCTTCTGGAGGTATTCTTTATTTTATGCATTTTCTTTTATGCGTTTGCATTTTGCATTTATGCATTTCTTCTTTATTTCTTGAATGTTGATCATTGTCCTTTGCAGACGTGGTTCTATGAGGTGATTGGGTTGAACACCCAACTGATTTTTTTAAAGGATGACTCTGTGGGGGACTTTTGTCGGATGTTCCGGTGGCGGAGATCCAACCGACAGTCGAAGAAGAATCTTTCTTTGAAGAGAGTGCGTCAAGTCTTGAACGGCCAGACGAGTGAGCGGGTAAGCCTTCTTTTGCCTTTGAGACTCTTCTTTTCCTTTGATGTCATTTTGTTGATACTGATCATTTGCTTTTGCTGGAGATTTACAGGTGACCTTTTATCCTCGGGGGACGACCACTCAGCACACCGGGGTGACTGGGGGACATCCGCAAATGCGGCGCCTGCTGACGCATGAGTTCGGTTACTCCTAGTATCTTTGGGAGAGGGTAGTTCGATAGATTATAGAGGATGAGGTTGCGGTACCACCGGTAAGGCCACTTATATTCATGAGGCGTGTGCGGGAGATATCTGATGATGCCCTGGTGGCTGCATTGATGGGAGAGCCATACTCCCTGTACACTGACATAGCGGTGATGTACGATCATCTGGACTTCGTCTCGAATTGGAATATGCCTCTTAGCATATATGATGTGATGCCTCTCCCAAGGGCGGGATCGAGTCGGTAGGTGGGGTCCTCTCATAGCGCAGGCGATATAACTACGTACTGCATTCCCCTAGTTACAACCTTCGACGAGCTATTGGGGGATCTGTGCGTCTACAGCATCATCCCCACGTGATGGACCAGGAGGAGTTGGGTCTGATGGAGGAGGTCGTTTGGCCTGCGGTATGTCTTTTCCTTTGATTTCCTTGATTTATTTCTCTTTCCTCATGCTTAACTGATTTGATCTTTTTCATTCTTCCTCGCAGCACATCAGTGTTTCGACCACCTGGCTAAAGGACAACAGGGATTGGATATCTTCAGCAATTGCTCATATTCATGAGGCGGTTTTGGTGCCTTCTTGCTTGGTGTTGTCTGCCTCATCTGGGAAGGGTCTGGCTCTAGAAGTGGGGGCATGTCGTCTTGCCGCAGGGGGAAGAGGGCACATCGTAGGGATGGGGGATCCTAGAGAGAGATAAAAGAGAGATAAGAAATAGATAGAGGGAGAGAGAGAGAGAGATAAATTGGGTTCGGGCTGAGTCCCGTTATTTTTTCTGCTTTTCCTGCAAAATATCAATGTAATACAGCAAAATATATGCAAATGAAGAAGAATTTTTTTGTTATTTTCTTGGTTTAGTGATTAATGCACATGCTCTTTTTACTTTGCTGATGATTTTATTAAAATGAGATTAGTAAAAGCATAAGTATAAAGGGAATTCGAAATTTCCTTAAGATAAAAATCATATATTGAGTTTTTTTTAGTTGACAAAAGAGGAAAAAGGGAATTTTCCAAAATAGGGGGTTGCCGATCAGCATGACCCCTGTCCTGCCTATCGATATGTCTGTCCAGTCCAATCAATCCAAGGTTTATTGTACTTTCTTCAATTGCTTGGTACTTGGTGGGGCAAGTTTTACTCTGATTTCTGTCGGGTTCCTTATTTTTGCTTGAGAGTTTTCAAGTATGAAAGGGGGTGTAGATGGGAGTTTCCTCCTCACACTTTCACTTTCTCCCTTTTTCACATTCTTACTTGTTTATTATCACTTGGTTTTATAAGATCGCTCTCCCTGGTAGCATTGAGTTTTCCACTACCTCGAAGCCTTGGAAGCAATGTGTTCTTACAATATTGATTATGACGCCCTTCATATGCGGTGAGACTCTTTATCGCGCAACTGGCCAATTGAGTGGAACATGCTGATGGCGATTGTCGAGTTTTGGTATCCCTAGGATCATGTCTTTCGCTTCGGGTTGGATGAGATTTATCCTACCTACGAGGAATTTTCTACCATACTGGGGATAAATCCCAACGCTGATGTAGCTCTGCCTGAGTTTTTCTGTTCTCCCAAGGAATTATTGGTTGGACTTCTTCATATTTCGCCTTCGGCGGCGAGGCCATTGGTTACGGGGGGAATGATTTCCCTTTTGACGGTTTTGTAGCCTGTGCATTCGCAACACGTGGGTGATGCTGGATATGCCGGGGCCGTCATCCTAGGCATTGTTTCAAAAGTTTTGTTAGTGACTAGGAAGACGCTGGTGTACCCAAAACTGGTTGTTATCCTTTCTTGTATGTCGTACCACTGCAATCCTGTGACGGTGATACTGGCGGAGACCTTAAATGGCATGGATGCCTGACGGGAGGGTTGTTCTGACTTTCTGAGGGGTAGACTCCTGATGTTGTTTATGTGGTTGTCTGAGAGGTTTCGTATGGCGGTCCATCCTGAGTATCATTTGTCAACGGTGCCAAATTTCTTCTCGCGTTATTTCAATAGTGTAGGCCTGGACATTGAGAGATGGGGGAACTAGTTTTTAGAATACGGGGCTTGAGGCTTACGCTGGTCTGTGCCTTGGTGGGAGGAGCTGCTGCCCATTCTAGAACTCGGGGAGTACCAATATGTCCGATTGGTAGGCCTTAGGCAGACCTCTTTCTACTTTCCCTGGCGGCTGCTGCTTCAAAATGGTTGGGAGCAAATTGTGCCCTTGCGGACACCAAACTTCTTTCCTGTATATGACCTGATAGAGCGTATTCGCATGCGGCTTAGTTATTTGTGGGAGAATCATTATTCTTCGACCCGTCCTTCTTAGTCTATCGGACGAGCCTGGAATTTCTTCGGGGACTACATGAAGTGGTTGTGGAAGAAGGTAGTGGTCAGGATGCTAGCTGTGAAGACTAGTTAGTGGTGGTTTGCCATATCTGACACCATGAAGGGAGGCATTGTGGTCTACCACAAGATAGTTTGGGCTTATCTCTCTATGGAGCGTCTGCGATACTCCATTCAGGCAGGGGAGGTTTGGGGAGTCGAGGATTCAGGTGATGATGGTGTTGGTTCCTCTAGTAGCTGCGGGTAGGGCTTTGTGAAGCTTCTTGTAATAGGTGAGGTATTGTGCTTTGTGGGAATAATTGGGGGATGATTTTTGGGATTAGTGGGCCTTGTTATTATCTGTTTTTTTTAGTATGTGTGGTGTTGGCCAGGGAAGTCGTTTGACTCCTTATGCTGATGTAATCCTATAAAAATTTCAGATAATGAAATAAATAAGTTTTTGATCATCTAGTTGTGCCTCTTGATGACTCTTTGCATTTTGAATTATCTATGCTAATTGCTAAGGCATACATAATCATTTTGTTCATTTAAATGTTAAAATGAACTATCGTTCTTAGTTATTAGAAAAGAATAACATTTTGTGAAAAGAAGGGGGTCGTGCTTATGTGATGTGAATGAGCTGCCTACGTACCTCTGAGGGTTTTTAAAAAATTTGAAATTCATTTTTTGAAAATGTTCTTTAGAGGATCAGGCCTACGTAGTTTTGGGTGGGGAAAAGTAGAGATTTTTTTTAAAATAGAAGGGATATGAGAAGAGTCGTAGTGCACCGAGATTTCGGACAAGGGGTAGAATTTTTTAAGACGGTCTAAGTTGACTGGACGCACCATTTCTTCGCTGTCGAGGTCGGTGAGCACAGCGGCGCCGCCCTACAGGATCTTCTTCACAATGTAGGGGCCACTCCAGTTGGGCTTAAATTTCCTCTGCGGTCCCAGATGGGATCTACTATTTCTTTGAGGGTCAAGTCCCCTTCTCGGACACGGCGGTCCTTGACGCTCTTATTGAAGGGTCTCGCTATATAGCGATGGCACCCTTGTATGTGATATAGAGCTTTCAATCTCCTTTCGTTTAAGAGGGACAGCTCATCAAGATGACTTCGGTACTAGTCTTCTTCGTTGACCTTGCTTTCAAGCATGACGTGCAGCGAGGGTATTTCCAACTCTACGGGTAGAACTGCTTCTATTCCGTAGACTAGAGAGTAAGAGGTAGACCTAATAGTGGCTTGAACAGAAGTGCGATATCCCCAGAGGGCGTAAGGGATTCTGTCGTCCCAATCACGATAACTCTCGATGGCTTTGAGATTCTTATTGGCTGCTTCGACAGCTCCATTGGCTTGAGGTCGGTATAGAGAGGATTTATATCTTTGAATCCCATACTTGCCGACCACTTCTGAACCTCCGCCTCGAAATGTAACCCATTATCTGATACCGGCTCGATAAGACCCCATATCGACATATGATGTTTTTCTTGATGAATTTAGCCACCTTCTTGGCATTCAGAACTGTGTATGACTCGTCTTCGACCCATTTAATAAAGTAGTCAATAGCGACTAGGATGAACTCATGCCTATTGGATGCCTTCGGTGTAAATTTCCCTATGATGTCGAAGCCCCATGTGGAGAACGACCAGGGAGAAGTCATGTTGTATAATCCTCATGGAAGCAGATGCCATAGGTTGGATAATTATTGGCATTTGAGACATCTTCAAACGTAGGTTGTGCAATCTTGCACCATGGTAGTCCCGTAGTATCCCCATCGAATGATCTTTTTGGCAAGCATATGACGGTTCATGTGGGGTCCGCATTCCCCACTATGGATTTTCTGCATCATTTTTTTAATGTCAGCCCCTACGATGCAGTGTAGATGGGTTCCATCTAAGTTTTTCTTAAATAGTGCTTTATCACATACAATGTACTGGGTGACCAGTCTGTTGAGAGTTGCTCGGTCCTTCTTATCGGCTTCTTGGGGATACCTACCGTATTTGAGGAGGCACCAAATATCATAGTACCAACAGTTGGTTATTTCGAGTTCTTCCTCCATGCAGAGCTCGATGTGGTAGCAGTGGGATGGTTTATCTTATTTCTGGATAAGGAAGGGGGCCATGGTTATTCCTTCGTACATGTCAAACATGGAAGCTAAGGTGGCAAGGGTGTTAGCCGGTTATTTTTTGCTCGGGGCAGATAGTGGAAGGTGATTCCTTGGAATTGGGAAACTAGTTCTTCAAGGTGGGCATGGAAGGGTAAGAGTTTCTTGTCCTTGACTTTCCATTTCCTAAGTACTTATCTGATGATGAGGGTTGAATCCCCTCAGACATCGTGGTATCGAATTGCTTTCTTGAGGGAAACTTTGAGGCCTACTCTGCACACCTCATATTCAGTAATATTGTTAGTGCTAGGGAAATCCAATTAGATGGCAATGGGAACATGGGAGTCATCAGGGGCAATTAGGAGGATCCTAATGACATATCCTTTATTGTTGGCAGCGCTGTCAAATAATATTTTTCATCGAAGATCTTCTTAGGAGGCGCAAAGGATATTCTTCTTTGGGAATTCGTAAATCCAAACATCGGCTTCTTCCATAGGGTCATCAGCAAGGTAGTTAGAGATGGATCTTCCTTTCATAGCTTTCTATGTGACATAGGTGATATCAAACTTGGCTAAAAGCATCAACCAACAGGCCATTCGTCTGGATAGGGTGGGCTTCTCGAGTAAGTACTTGATGGGATTCTTTTGGGATACAAGTCAGATTAGGAAGGCGAGCATGTAGTGCCGTATCTTTTGGGTAACCCAGACAAGAGTGGCACATGATTTTTCCAAGACGGTGTAGTTATCTTCTTAATTGGTAATTTTTTTACTAGCATAGTAGATGGATTTATCTTTGCGGGTTTTTTCAAGGTATTAGGCTAACAAAGCCCTTGCTACAGTATCGGTCACGGTTAGGTATAGGAGTAAGGGAAGACCAGGTTACGGTGGCATGAGCACCGGAGGTCAGGTTAGGTATTGCTTGATTTGGTTAAAGTCTTATTGTCCAGCTTCATTCCACACTTTGGTAAAATCCTTTCGGAGGATTTGAAGATGGGTTCGCAGATGGAAGTCAATTCGCTGATGAATCGACTGATGTACTGTAATTTCCTAAGGAATCCTCGGACTTTTTTTTTCGTTCGGGGATATAGCATCTCAAGTAGGGCTTTTAGCTTATCATGATCAGCTACTATCTCTTTCTCACTGACCATGAATCCCAAGAGTTTCCCTTTGCTAACGTCGAAGAAACATTTTTGTGGGTTAAGCCGCATTTGGTACTATCGCAGTCGTTCAAAGAATTTTCGCAGAGCGGGAACATGACCTTCTCTAGTCTTGGACTTGATAATCATGTTATCTATATAGACGTCGACTTCCTTGTGTATCAGATTATGCAGAATGGTCATGGCGGCCCTTTGATAGGTAGCCCCTGCATTTTTAGACCAAATAGTATGACAGTGTGGCAAACGGTTGCCCAAGGGGTGATGAATGTGGTTTTCTCTTGATGATCAGGGTGCATCTTGATCTGATTATATCCAAAACAATGTCAACGAATGACTTAAGAGCGTGACTGACAGTGTTGTCTATAATCATATCGATGTTGGGTAGCGGGTAATCATCCTTCGAAGAGGCCTTATTCAAGTCTCGGTATTCGATACATATGTGAACCTTCCCTCCCGATTTTGCCACGGGTACGATAATGGCTAGCCATGTAGGATATTCGATCACACGAATGAAGCTCACATTCAGTTGCTTGACTTCTTCTTCTTTTACTTTGAGTGACCATTCGGTGCGGAGCTTTCACAGCTTTTGTTTGACTGGTTTAAATTTCGGGAGAGTTGGGATCTCGTGTTATGCTATCTCAGGGTCAATGTCGGGCATATCATTATAGGACCATACGAAGACATCCATAATTTTCTGAAGTAGCTCTTCGAGTTTCGTGTGCTCGTGCTCATCAAGGGTAGTCCCTATCCTAATCTTGCTTATTTGGATACTAGAATCGAGATTAATAACAGCAGTTTCATCTTCATTAACTCGAACGTGGGTATGTTGTTTGTTATTAACCTTATTTAGATCAGTTGAGAATTTTTCATTTACAAAGTCATCATCATCTAGAGTTTGATTATAATCAAGACTATTAACGTAAGCCACAACAAGATACTCAAAATCTTCTTTTATTTCATTAATAGGAAAAGAAGCATTAAGAACCTCATCAAAGGAGGTATTGATTACATCAGAGTGAGAGGAAACAACTAAAGGGGAAAGGGGATAAATATCAGGGTTAGGTTGAATATCAGCAGGTGGCACAGGTGCAGCATGCCAGTTGAGAAGAGGTGTATCAGCATCTTTGATAAGGTAGGATGAATTGGATAATGTAGTCCCTGAGTGAATCATGCAGAGTACCAACCTCAGTATCTGCAAGTTGAAAGAATCTTTGAAGTCGCTGTCCTCAGAATCCCCAATATCAGCTATGGTTTCCTCAGCGAGTGGTTGCACACAGTGTTGGGAATTTTTTGCTCCGGAATAACTGTCTTGAAAAAAGATCTCCATTCCTGGTTTCACCCTTTTATCTACAGGGGCATACCAAGGTTCAGGGAAGCCGCAGAAGGGGAAATCTTTACCCTCCCTGGTGAATCTTCCATTTAGGGAATCTCCCGAGATAGTTCTGGCGCATTCTAACTTTCTCTTCAGTCAAGGCTGACGGATCAATCCGAGTGCTTTTTTCTGATGGTTGATAGCCTAATCCACAGGGAGGAAAGGCCTCCTTTAGCACAATAGGTTCAGTTATCCCTTGTTGTCTTTTCCCTAGCCCCAGCCCGGGCATGAAGTGCATGTTCTTGAACATTTAGATTACGTTGCCGTTTCCATGAGGATCATTGTTGATCTAAAAAACTAGACTAGGTATAATTGATTGATCACAAATAAATAAAATAAAAATAAATAAGACAAAGAGATTTTTAAAGTGGTTCGGCTCCAAGGAATAGCCTACGTCCACTGTTATGTATTACTTGACTGCCTTGATTTGTTTTTTCGTCCTCCATAATGAGGGTGATACAATGTATTTATAGCCCAAGAGGGGTGCTGATAGTTGTCGCGTGAAATGATGAAATGCCTTTATTTGTTAGCCATTTACATCAATACATAATGAGAATTAAATATACTATTATTGTCGCTTCACTGGTTATACATGTTGTAAGACTATTGTTGCTTCGTTGGTTGCACTGATTGAGTTTTTGGCCATTGGTCAGTCTTTCCAGTTTGTTCGTATTCCATATTGGTTGGGCTTCCTTGTTGGTCGAACTTCCCTATTGGTCAGACTTTCCTACTGGTCGGGTTGCCTTGTTGATCGAGGATTTGTGCCATGCTGACTTGGATTTAGGACATATTGGATGACACGTGTTGACTTGTAATTGGTTCGCATAAGATGGTGAATCTTGGTATCAACAGAAGCCCCAATGTTTTATACTTGGAGCTGATGCGAAAGTGTGGAATATTATGCTTTGGGCTGCTTGGTCGTCTGCAGACCTTCCAGACTTGTGAATTTTATCTAGTTATTTCACTATTTTGGGCGTGAATGGCAGTTTTGTAAATATTTTAAATTTTAGCGAGCACTTCTAGGGTATCTTCGTCTTTTTTCTTGTTAGCCACCGCAAACTCAACCGTCGTTCTCTTTAATCATTATTTTTCCCAGTTTCTTAGGTGACTTATAAAAAGAGAGATAAAACTTCGATCATCTTCTATCTTTTCATTTCTGATTCTGTTGTTGTGTTCCTTTAACTTTCTTGCAGTCGTTTTCTTTTCTATCTTCAGTTCTAGCTGAATCCTTAAATCCTTGTAAGAATTTTTCTTCCCTTCTTCTTTGTTTCTTCATCATGGTTTATTATATCGAGTCACTTGATAAGTTCAGGAGTGACTTTAACATTCTATCTTAGGTGGTACTGGAACATCCCACTTTTCCTTCTGATTTTTTATCTCTTGTTAAAGGACATTACTTCCCTTCCATCTTTATTATTGAATGTGGGTTTATATTTCCTCCCAATCCCCTGTGTCTGGAGTTTTGTCAATATTTTGACTTTGTACTTGTAAGAGTAGCTACCAACACGTGGAGAGTAGTGAATGGAGTATATATGTTATATTAAATCCATGGAAACCATCTAGGGATTCTGAAAATAATGTTTTGTTATAAATGGGTAACTAGTGATACCACTTATTACTTAAAAACTAGGGCAGTTAGTAAAGCTTTAGTAGTTAACCTCCCTGATTCTAATATGGATTATTTTGATCACGGGGTAGTTGTAAAAAATTGGCAACATGACCCTTTAGTTGGAGGTGCTAAATATCAAGGACCTAGATGTCCACTATTTAGCAACGGAATAGGTTGTTTTGGGTTTTAGTAATTTTGCCCTGTTTATATTTGATAAAATGTCATACTGAATGTTGCTTTGTAAATCTAATTGCAGCTAACCAGAAAAGAAAATCCCCCAAAGAGAGTGAAGTAAATTTGAAAGAATTAAAGTTTATATGGGGACTTCATAAGGCCGTTACTGAGGAGCACGTTAGGCCTGCTTCCTATTTGTTTCAATACAGAAATACCGTTTCTTCCTTTATTGTCAGACCTGTAGCTTCTCCTATTCTAATGATTGATCTTGATTAAGAAGTTGTTGCTGATTCGAATACTCTCATCTTTATAAAATCATGAAGAAGAGAAAGTTTCCAGATATTCTTAGTGGTAGCACTTCTGGCTCTCAAAAACCTGTTAAGGGGGCCAAGAAGAAAACAGGGGAAATCATGAGAAATCCCCCAGACCGAAAAGACCCAGCCCCTAAAGACCAAGCTCCCAAAGATGTTGAACTTCGTTTGAGGAGACTTAGGAGAGGGCTTGAAGAGAAGTAGGTCGACCAGGTGACTGACCAACAGACCTTGGTTGAATTGCCTTCTTCTGTTGCTGGTCCTCCAGCAGTTATTACTCCTAGTTTGGCCAGGAAGTTCATCAAGTCTGGTACTCTTCCAGACCACAAGAGGTGGATGCCATGATACCCCGAGCAAAGGTTTCTGAATTGACTGCTCAAAGCCTTGTAACAGTAAGTGATTTCTATCTTTTTGGTTATGTTGTCTTTTATATTTATCAAAGATTAATCTTGATCTTATTATTCTGCAATTCTTGGTGCACTTCAATAATATGTTGGAGAAGGATGATGTAATTTGGGATTCTTATTCAAATAATGTAGATGGAGGTTTGATTGGCTTGAAGAAGTCTTTGCTCGATTCTCAGTAAGCCCTGGAGACTGATAAGAGTACTTGGACAGATAAACTGACGAAAGCTAAAACTGCTCGAAAGACATCTGATGAAAATTCCTTTGAAGCTGAGCGCAAGAGAAAGGAAGTTGAGCGCAGGGCAGAGGAAGCTGAGCGCGGGGCTAAGACTGTTGAAGAACTTGTACCCTCTGCCAGATCTAAGACAATGTCTACTATAAAGGCGTCCTTCAATGCTGGCTGGGACAAGGGCTGGAACATAGCCAATTTTGTTGCCTCTGCTCAGATTGAGTATGCAAAACAAAAATGTTTCAGAGATGGTTGGGTTGCTTCCCTTCAGGAGTTGAACACAACTAAAGGCTCTGAACTTTTTCAGAGACATACTCATGGTCCTCCTCCTGCTATTAATGATGAGATTGAAGATGAAGTTAGTTCTGGTGAGTCTTCTCTAGTGATTGAATCTGCAGCCGACAGACCTAAAATCGTTGAGTCTTATCTTCCTCAATCTGAGCACACCAAGCAACTCCAGCCCGTAGCCACTTTTTCTGAGAAGGGAGAGATTGATAGGGAGAAGGTGTAAATTTATTCGGCACTTGCCCTTTTACTTTTTTATTTATTTTATTTATTTTTATCGTATCTGAACTTCTTTTTTATCAATAAAAGAAACTTTCGTTCCTTCCTGTCACTTATTGATCACCCAGTTCTTCATTTTTGCCATTGATTGGTGGTCATTTCTTCTTATTAGTTTATAGCGAAGATGGAACAACTGTCTTCTAATGATACCGAGCTATTGAGAAAATGCAATGCTTTTTTCAAAGTAGGTCATACAGACTTGTCCGAGGAAGAAATTGTTAAGTTGCTTGGTGACGATGCATCAGATTAGGCTAAAGAGGCCTACTAATATTTGAAGTATTTACTTGATAAGTCAGTAGTAAAAAATGTTGCTTATTATGAAATGATAGAAGAACTTCAAGAACAATATAAAGAGTCCACTACGTTGTTGCACGAGAGTTATGAGCAGAAATATTGAAGCTTGAGTGTAGGTCGGGGTTTTCATAACTTTGTTTCTCTTTATAACGAGAAGGAAGCCTTACTTAAGCTTGAAGTTAAAGAAACTAAGACTGTTGCCAAACTTCTGGAGGAAGAGAATAATAATCTAAGGGATGAAGTGAATCTTTTGAAGTCTGCTTCTGGAGATGTTGTTGCTACTACCATTGAGGGATATTCCATTTTAGAAGCTGAAAATGCCACATTAAGGGATGAGTTGGAAGCTTTAAAAAAGATTAAGTCTGCATCTTCTTCAAGAGCAAGAAATAAGCCTAGACGAGGAACTTCAGAAGAATTAGGACCCAACAGATCCTTGCTAATCAAGCAATGCAGTTAAAAGCTAAAGATCGAGCTATTACTGAAATGTCCCAGAAGCTGCAGACATTGTCTGAGCAATTATCCACTCAATCTTCCCAGTTACAAGTTAAGGATGGAGTATTGAAGAAGCTGCACACTTAAGTTGATAAATTAACCTTTCAATTCTATAAGAAACCAATGGAAGTTTGGATGGATGGGTATAATGAAGCTCTGGGGCATCTAGATGATAGACTCTAACAGACTAAGAATGAGGCCTACAAATGGGGTTGGATGAACGTTTTGACCGTGCTGCGAGTGGATCGAAACAATTCACTGTGGGATTGGTATGACCCCAGCTTGCTTGAACTTGATAATACTCATTTCAAGTTAGATGTCAACTGGATTCCTGTTCATTGTATTCCCCAATGCTTGATTTCAAAGTACTTAGGAGATTACGAGTTACGTGATGAACTAGACATTATCCGATCTCCACATCTACTTGATTGTCCTAGTAGCATAAATATAAGGATGCTTCAGGATTTTAACTTCATCAACTCTCCTTATACTTTGGATGATCCTCCAGCTGGCATGGATCCTATTTCTAAAACTAAAGGAAAACGCCCTGTAGAATAGAGATTTCTATTTTATTTTTGCATGTTTAAACAATAATATGTAGTCATCTACTTTAATGAAAAATATTTATTTTATCAATCTTTGGTTGTAGATGGATCAAATTTTAGTCAATCCCTGTATATGAATGTCTTCTTAGTTTTTGACTTGTGAATGGATCAACTTTTAGTCAATCGTTATTTTTGGATCAACAATTTGTCAATCTGTAGTTTTTCACCAGTTCTATTGATACCTTTAGTATTATCTTAAGTTTTGTACCACTTACCAATGCATCACCATGGTTCTACTACTGTACCTTAAGTTTTAGGTAATTGCATTAGTTACCTTAGTTCCCAGGCATTAGTGGAACATTTGTCCATCTTTTAGCCCAGTTTAGATGAAAATTATTAATTCAGGTCTTTATTAGTCAAGCATTTGGGACTTAAAATTTTGTCTTGCATGGTTTTTATGTATTGGCGACCAATATTATTGGTGCCTTTAATGATACCGACTTACATTTCGTTGGCGATTTGTATTGACGACCAATATTGTTTGTGCCTTTACGTATTGACAACCAACTTTGTTGGTGCCACAACCAACATTATTGGTGTTTTTACTGATACTGACCAACATTGTGTTGGTGGTTTGTGTTGACAACCAATATTGTTGGTGCCTTTATGTATTGACAACCAACTTTGTTGGTGCTGACCAACATTTTGTTGGTTCCTTTGTTGATGCATTTGTCGTTTTGTTTGCAGTGTAGTGCATAGCACTAGTACTCCGAAAAAATAACAATTTTGGGGAAATCATACTCTCATTAATATTGAAATGATCTGACTACATCATGGATACACCACTGATAATATTTCCTCAGGTGTTCTGCATTCCAAGGATTCTTGAATTCTTCACCTTCCAAAGTCTCAATTTGATACGTGACTGGTCGAACAACTGTTGTAATACGATAAGGCACATGCCAATTGGCTTCAAGTTTATTATTTTTCTGAATTACCTTCTTCAAAACATAATCACCTTCTTTTAAGTTGCTCGGCCTCACCCTTTTGTTGTAGAAGCGTGCAGTTCATTATTGATAGGTTGCATTCCTAAAGTTGCATCTTCACGTACTTCTTCCAGCATGTCTAAGTTCAGCCTTCTCATCAAATCACTGATTGGGGTATTGAAGCTAAGAACTCTATGATATGGTAAGCCTAGCTCTCCAGGAATTACGGTTTCAGTATCAAATGCTAACATGTAGGGGGTTTCTCCAGTAGCTATTCTAAGGGTTGTTCGGTAAGCCCACAAGACAGAATGCAGTTCATTGATCCAATTCCCTTTAGCGTTTTCCAGCCTTTTCTTCAACCCATTCAACAAAGTTCTATTCGTTACCTCTGTTTGACCATTGCTTTGAGGGTGCCCAAGAGCACAGACATTAGATTGGGTGCAATAAGCAGCAAATTCATCGTTATTAAATTGTGTGCTATGATCAGTAATGAAGGCATTGGGTAAACCATACCTGCATATGATGCTCTTCCAAATAAACTGATAAACCTTTTCATAAGACATGCCGATCAAGGGCTCAACTTCCACCCATTTAGTGAAGTAATCAACAACTACAACCAGATATTTGAACCTACCTCGGGTGGTTAGCAAAGGCCCGACCAAGTCAATTCCCCACATAGAAAAGGGCCAAGGTGAAGCGATTGGAGTTCGGACAGTTTGAGGAGCCTTGTGTATGCTAGAAAACCTCTGGCACTTATCACACTACTTCGTCAAAGATGCGCAATCTACTTTCATAGTTATCCAGTAGTACCCCATTGTGTTGATTCTTTACAACAAAGTTCTCCTGGCTATATGAGCTCCACAGGACCCTTCACGGACTTCCTTAATCAAATATTTTACTTCAGCTGGATGCACACAGCGTTGGAGACCAGCAGTCAATCCTCTTCTATATAATTCACCCTTATCTAGCACATATCTAGCAGCTTTGTATTTTAATTTCTTGGTTCCAAGTAAGTCGGATGGTAGAATTGCATCCTCAATATAAGCTCTTATGGGATCCATCCAAGATGGTCCCATGTCAATCGCAATAAAATTAACCACAGGGTCTTCATAAATGCTCCTATTAGCAAGCAGCTCAATAGGAATAGTTCTTCTCAGCTCGGTTCTCGTTACTGAACCTAGTCGGGCACGCGCATTTGTTCGTGCATTTTCCAGTCTTGGAATTTTGATTATCTGAATAGTTAACAAAGTGGCGATTACTTTCAAAACTGTAGGTAAGTATCTTGACATCAACTCTCCCTTAGCTGGATAGAAGTTTAATAATTGATTTACCACCAACTGTGAATCACTGTATACCACAACTTGCTCAGCATTCAATGATTTGGATAGATTTAAACCAACAATCACGGCTTCATATTCTACCTCATTATTGGAGGCTTGGAATTGGAATCGAAGAGCGTACACTATGTCTACTTCATCTGGAGTATTGAGGATGATTCCTGCTCCACATCCAGTTGCACAGGATGATCCATCAACATACAAACTCCATATGGGTATATCGTTGTCAAACGCTTGGTTTGTCAGATACACTTGATGGAAGATTTTATCCTTTACCTCCTCATATTTCTTTTGCATATCGTGTACTCCATTAGAAGGATTTAGTTGATCGGTGGTAGCTCCTTTTGTAATTTTTTTTGCTTGGAGTTGGTCGGGGAAATCTCTAGTAGGTCTGCTGACTTTTAAATGTTGCTCGGCAGGAATCCCTTGTTGCTCGGGAAGCTTTGAGTAAGTGAATTCTGCAATAAAATTAGCCATAGTTTGGCCTTTTAAAGATGACCTTGGTTCATATACGAGATTATATTCTCCTAACTCCATAACCCAATACATCAATCTTCCAGATTTCCCTGGCTTATGCAAAGCATGCCTCATTGGCATGTCTGTGTATATCATTATGGTATGATCTTGAAAATATGGCTTCATCCGTCTACTAGCCTCAATTAAGGCCAATGCCAATTTATCCAGCCTGGGATATCTAACTTTTACGCCTTGAAAAGCTTTGCCAGTGTAATAAGCTGGATTTTGAACTCCATTTTCCTCCCTGATCAAGGCAGAGCTAACAGCTGATTCAGATACAACTAGATACATATACAACTTTTCTCCCAGCACTGGTCAGGAGAGTAGAGGGGGTGCTCCCAGGTACTTCTTCAATTCTAGGAAGATTTTTTCACATTCATCGTTCCATTCAAAGGTTTTTTTTAGTACCTTAAAGAATGTTAAACATTTGTCTGTTGCTTGGGATACAAATCTATTGAATGCTGCTACATGCCCTATTAGCCTTTGAATATCCTTTTTACTGGTCGGGGATTGCATTCTCATAAAGGCTTTGATCTTATCTGAATTATCTTCAATGCCTATTTGATTTACTATGTACCCGAGGAACATTCCCTCCCGAACTCCGAAGATGCATTTGGTCGGGTTTAACTTTATTTTGTGCTTTTTAAATTGATCAAACGTCTCGCGGAGGTCAGCAATATGATCTTCAGCTATTTTACTCTTTGTCGGCATATTATCAACATACACCTCTATGTTCTTGCCCATTTATTCCTCAAATACTTTATTCACTAGTCTGTGATAGGTGGCACATGTATTTTTTAGACCATATGGCATAATATTATAGCAATAAGTTCCTTGGGGGGTAATAAAGGAAGTACTTTCTCTGTCTTCTGGCTTCATTTTGATTTGGTTATAACCAGAATATGCATCCATAAAACTTAGTAACTTGTGCCCCGAAGTAGCATCCACCAGTTGATCAATATGTGGCAAATGAAAATAATCATTTGGGCATACTTTATACAAGTCAGTAAAGTCTATACACATCCTCCTCGTATTGTTTTTCTCATTGACCATAACTACGTTTGCCAACCAGTCTGGGTACTTTACATCTTCAATAAAGGAAGCCTTTTGAAGCTTCTTCACTTCTTCTTGTTAGCTTGGTTCTTCTCCGGACTGAAAACTCTTATTTGATACTTTACAGGTTTAACCTCTTTATTAACATTAAGCTCATGGCACAGGAAATTAGGGTCTATGCCAGGCATATATTTATGAATCCATGCGAACACTTGCTTTCTCTGTTACAAGAAGGCCACCAACTCCCATTTAAAAACCAGATCCAATGACGCTCCTATTTGAGTTGTTCGCTCTGGTTTATCATCGTCTTGAACAACGCATTCTGTTGCTTCCATCACCCGTTCATTTATGAGCTTGAATTCATCTCTTGGATCTAAGGTTTTAATCTCGGATTCGTTATTCGACTTAGATATATCCACTTGATAAGTGGTCATTTTCCTCTTTACTTATAGCATATCTTCCTCCTCGATAGATGAATAGTAGCATTCCTCACCTACTTTCTGGTCTCCTTTTACTACTCTAACACCAAAGTTGGTCGGGAACTTCAGGTATTGATGAACAGTAAGAAGGTACAGCTTCAAACTTCTTCAGACCTACTCTTCTCATGATCATGTTGTAGGCATAATGAACATTTTTATCCATTACAAATAATCTCACTTTTTCTATCCTGCTCACCGGCCAGGTCCCGATCAACACATCTAGCTTGATTGTTCCTAATGGAAAAACTTTTTCACCGGAGAATCTAATGAGGGGACGGTGATAAGGCTCCGATTGGCTAAGTTTTAAATCCAAACTATCAAAACAGGGATAAAATAAAATTTTCGTCGAACTGCCATTGTCAACCAATGTCTTTGCTACTAATATGTCTTTCATTCGGACTTTGATTACTAAAGGATCATAATGAGGATACAATACTCCAAATAGATCGTTCTTGGAAAAGCCAATTACGAGTTTATCCTCATTAACTTTCCTTGGTCGATCTTCTTCGGCAAGGTTTATTCGCTGCATATATGAACAAGCTTGAGCCTCATTGAGGTAAGCCTTCCTTTCAGTTGTGTGATCTCTCCTCCAGTATCCCCGCCTATAATTATATGGCAATCAAAGGATCCAAAAATGAGTGTGAATACCTCGCGTTCAGGTTGTCTAGGCTTCTTGGGGAGATCAGGATCGTTTTTCGGCTCCTCGTCATGGTTCCTCTCCTTGTCTTATCTAGGCTTAATAAGTGATTTATATCTCTGTTGACCTCTACCTCATGTTCTTCCACCAGCTTGCCGATCAACAAATCTGTCCAATTTTCCTCTTCGAATTAGTGCCTCTATCTCATTCTGGAGAGCAAAACACCGGTTGTTTTTTGTGAAATTCGTAATACTTGGACTTATCCCTCTTATCAGCAGGTGACCTTAACTTTTCAGGCCAACTCAAATCATTGTTATGCTTGATTTCTTCTAGGACATGGTGTATATCCACCGTTAAGGGAGTGTAATTAGTAAATTTTTTGCTTTCTTTTACTTTCAAATTCCTACGTTCATTGTGATTCTCGTGCTCCTTCTAATCCGACTTCCCTTGATCTTTCGCTTCTGCCTTTGCATCAGAATTGTTTTTAGAAGCCATAGCTTCCTCGGTGTTCATAATCTTCGCTGCTTTGGCCATCAATTCCGTCATCATCTTTGGGGGATCTTTTGCCAAAGTATAACATAATTTGTCGAGGAGCAAACCACTCATGAGGGTAGTGATTGCAGTATTTTCCTCATAATTAATATCTTCTAATTTCTCGTTAAAATGAGTGATAGAATCCCTGGTATTTTCTCCCACCTTCTATCTCACACTAATAAAATGAGCTACTCGCTTTACTGGTTTGGCTCCAAAGCAGAATTTACCAATGAATAGCTCAACGAGTCGTTGAAATCTAAAAATCTTCCCCCGAGGAAGACTATTATACCAGATTTGAGCAGATCTAGTGATTGTTCCTGAAAATGCCCTTCATCTAATCTCATCGGGAACTGCATAAATATCAACTGCTACTTGGTATTATTTTATATAAAGAACTGGACCAGTCTTCCCATCATACTTAGGAGTGACCATTAGGTTTTAAACTTGGTCGGTGTAGGGAAATCTACAATGGTTTGCACAAAGGGAGATCCCTTAATAAAGCTTATGTGGAGAGGGTTCTTGGCCTTGGCCATTTATCCCAGTCTATCTTCCAAATGCTGAATGGACCCCTTTCAGGAATCATTGCCAGCCCCAGAATTATGGGTGACAGCTCTTTTATATCGACTAACTGATTGTGCTGAGCTTTCTTCTTGTGAACCTTCTCTTTGACTGAATCAAGCAGTTTGTCACGTGTTCAATTTGGATTGGGATGAACCTTACCTCAGGTCGCCTGGTCATCGAGTATTTCCTGACGCAACTCGGAGGGAATTTCCTTTAGGTCCCAAACAATCGAAAGGAGATGCCCTACTTAGCCTTTTTAAGGCACTCGGTCTTTCTGGGATGAGGGACTGTCCGTCAGAGGAATTAACAATCCTGATAGAAGAATTTGCTCCAGGAAGGTAAAAAGGATCCCTTGAAGTTCGGGAATGGCTATGCCCAATACTCCTTATCGGCGGTGGTAGCATACTTCTTTGATTAAATTGTGTAGAGAATCCAGTTTACAGAGTTTGGGACAACTGTCGTAGTGTATCCTGTATAGCCTCTTGACCCTTGGCTAAGCTAGCCAAAATTCCAGTTAAATCATTGTTGTTTGGAGGGGCAGAGGGAGTAGGCAGAATTTCCTTATTTCTGGTGCTTGATTCAGGAATTTCAGCCATATGTGATGAATTAGTGAAAATGTTTAGTAAGACGTTCCTATAAACGGCGCCAATAAGTTGATGCAAAAAACTAGATTATGTCTAATTAATTGATCACATATAAATAAAATAAAAACAAATAAGACAGAGATTTTTAAAGGGGTTCGGCTCCAAGGAATAACCTATGTCCACTGTTGTATATTACTTGACTGCATTGATTTGTTTTTTTCGTCCTCCACAGCGAGGGTGATACAATGTATTTATAGCCCAAGAGGGGTGTTGATAACTGTCGTGTGAAAGGATGAAATGCCTTCATTTGTTAGGCATTTACATCAATACATAACGTGAATTAAATATATTATTATTATCGCTTCACTGGTTATACAGGCCGTATGACTATTATCGCTTCGTTGAATGCACTGATTGGGTTTTCGATTGTTTGTCAGTCTTCCCAGTTGTTTGGTATCCCATGTTGGTTGGGTTGCCTTATTATCGGGCTTCCCTTTTGGTCGGACTTCCCTGTTGGTCGAGCTGCCTTGTTGATCGGGGATTTGAGCCATGCTGACTTGGATTTAGGCTACATTGGATCACACGTGTTGACTTATAATTGGTCCGCGTAAGGTGGTGAATTTTGGTATCAACAATCATATTCAGGATAAACCCTGTCTTTGAAGTCGTCCCATGTTGGGAGAAGGAGTGGTTCGACTTAGAAATTTGACAATAACATATCGTTCACCCCATACTGTATCTCAAATATCGGATTACTGGTGCTCGCATTCTTGGTGATGTCACTGTCTCCCAAGATATTGATAATTTATCCATTGGTAAAGAATTTTAATTTCTGATGAAGGGAAGAAGACACCTCTTTGATACTGTGGAGCCACGATCATCCGAGAAGCAGATTGAAACAGGCTGGGATATCGATGACTTGGAATTCAACAACAGCATATATAGGGCCAGCACCTATTATAAGCTTAATGGATCCCATTACTTCTCAATATGTGTTGTCACAGGCACGTACGGTAACAGAGTTTGGAGCAAGGTCGCTCACTTTCAATCCCAGACAGTTGAGGGTTCTTAGTGGGCACACATTCAGAGTTGATCGGTTGTCGACGAGAGGGAGGGGGAAAGTTTTCTCCATAACTTCAACAGATATATTGAGAGAATGATTATGGTTGGGACCAGTCTTATGGATTTCCTCTTCAGAGAAGGAGAGCATTCGAGTAGCGATCAGGGAACCAACTAGGTTCACTCCTTCTTCTAGTATGGTTGAGGGAGGAACTGTGGGTCCTGTGAGCAGCTTGATTAAGGCATTTTGGTGCAGTTGGGAAGACATGAAAAGTCCCCATAGAGTGATATTAACTTGAGTCTTCTTCAGTAGATCAACCTTACTTTCTTCAAGATTCATTTCTGGCATAGGTAGATTCTCAACACCTTTCCCTTTATCGCTTGCTGATGGTTGTAAGTTTGGATTCTGGTAATGTCTCCCCGACCTGGTCATGTGGTTCACGAAAAAGGGGAAAAATATAAACCCTGTTTCTTCATCGATATCGAGTTGCTCAGCTGCCTGGATGATCTCTCCTAGCAACTCCTCGAATGATATCACTCCACATAGATTGGCGATCAGACTAGTCTTTCTTGAATATGGCTCTTCATCTGAATCTTCAAAATTGTCTCCACATCCGGTGGCAACGATATGTCTTTTCATGCAAAGTCAATACACTTTACAACTTTTATGGCTTCTTTGTATAGGTCTTCCCATTCGATAGGAAAATGCAAGACTAAACGAACCAGGTGCTCTTGTAATTTCAAAGCGTTGGGCAGCTCAAAATTCTACAAATATCACTAGTCTGTCGAAAAAAACTGCCTTGATCTGGACTAGATCATCTAGACTGACTTCGTCGGCTGGCACTACCCAGTTGTCTGACTCTGAAGCCCACTTTCGAGCTTCTAAGAACAACCCACTGAATATCTAACAGTCGATGGTCATCTGGGAGAGCAATTTCAGCCCGAACTCTAGGTGTTGGTTCAGCACTTCTGATAATTCCATCTATTTACCTCCAGAACGGGTGAGGACAGTGATGCAGGCTCTATTGAGGAGTGATAAGGTTTCATTGACAAGGCTGGTAGGGTGTAAGAGGAAATATGGGTATGTTTGGAGAGGTTTAGGAGAGTATGTGGGTATGACTGGTGATTTACTTGGCATAATTTTGGTAGATGGGTCGAGTTCTGAGTCTTCCTCTAGGAAGATGGAGTTTGCATGATTCGGGAGTGGATTATGGGTAGTATTTGTTTTAGGATTAGCTGGTGGGGCGATGATATCCCGATTAACAAGGCTTTGGATTGTGTTTCGGAGATGGAAACATTGGTCGGTTGTATGGCCAGCAGTTTGGTGAAAGTCACAATGGGCGTCAGGTTTGAAGTTTTTTCGAAGTGGATTTGGTAACGGACGAAGGTCTAGTGGTTTGACCAGGTTTCGGTTCAAGAGAGCCTGGTAGACTTTGAAGAGACGAGCGTGAAGCTCGGTATATTCCTTTCGATTGGGTTTGGGTGACTTCTGGTGCCCACGAAACGGAAAGTTGAGAGATGTTATTGATAGTAGAGACTGGGGTACTAGTAGGCTTTTCAAACTTTCTAGGAGCATACTGTCCAGATATTTTCTTTGGTTCAACTTCTGTCTTGGCAAGACCTTCTTCGATTTCTACTCCCACTTCTCAGAGTCCTTAGGAGTGAGGGTAATACTATCCTCCCATGGTTGCTCGGACATAAGGTAGGAAGTTATTCTTTACAATGCTGACTTATTCTTCTTCGGAAGGCCGATTGGTCATTGTAGCTGCTTTTTCTCTCCATCTTGTTATGAAGTTGCTGACTGATTCGCCAGGGTTCTGTTTAAGTAACTCTAAGTCATGGAAGCTAACCTCTAGCCCCTCGTTGTACTTGTACTGTGACATGAACTCATGGGCAATGTCTTCCCAACTGCAGATTCGGGATTCTTCAAGGGATATGAACCAACGGAGGGCGCTATCTTTTAGAGTCTGCTGGAACACTGTGACATCCCGCTTAAAATAATAACGGGTGGCCAGCCCTATACTATAATTAATCAGGAATCTCAAGTGGATCATTCTCATCATCTACTGACGATACTAATATAAACATAGCAAACTACCCAATACTATAAAAAGAGGGTGCCAAAATTTTCAAAACATACAAAGCATTAATCAACCAACAACATAATGACTGCTCAACATGATAATGAACACACACATGCTAAGATAAAAGAGAATAGTTATAAATAATACCATAAATACACAAAAGGAAATATCCGAATAAGCTGTCGGGTAACAGACAATACAATAATCTGAGAAAATAAATATAAAGGTGCTACAACACAACCCTCGGGTATAAACCCGATATACAAAATGAATCTGAAACTAGATTTACAAAAGGATAGGAAACGGCTCTAACAAAATCCCGCAACAGTCCGCAACTGCTACAGCTCCACGAATACACTGGATATAAAAGCATCATAGGTATCCTTGCGGTGGGACACCTAAAATAATACAATATATATATAGCAAGAGAAAAATATAAACGGGTCAGAGCCCGAGGTGTGAAAACATTTTTAGCAAGCGCATTAAAATGCATAATAATTATAAATGCACTATAACATGATTAAAGTGGAGTCGCACTCTCCTGAAAATCCAACTCACCCCTCAACTAGAGCGCGCACTTAAATGTATGCACATGGTCCTCAAATGACTACCCAACTCTTTCTAGGGACAAATCAATCTAACCTACACCAAATCCACACTCGCGTAACCCATCATCTAAAACATAACCATAAACTTTCGATTCTACCATAACCCAAATACGCAACTAAAGTTATTTTAACATATGAATATACATATACAAAACTTCTTACTAGAATTTAGCGGATTCTAGTTATTAACTTACACGAGTTATTTGCATCTAAATGCTAAGGACTAAACTTGTCCCAACTCTCAATATTGTACGGTGTTTCGTGCGTGGGACGTCTCGCAAAGCGAAATCCAAACAAGGAACCCCCCCGATACACTACTATTTGGCATTGTTGAGTGTCGAGATTCATTATGCCCTCAATGCACGACGCATATAACATTAACTATTCAATTAAATATTCTCCAGTTATTTCCCATAAAGCATTATTTCACTATAACATATAAATCTGAGTACTAAGGACTAAACTTCTCTCAACTCTCGACATTGCACTGCGTTTCGTGCGTGGGACGTCTCGCAAAGCGAAATCCAAACAAGGACCCCCCGATACACTACTCCTTGACAATATTGATCGTCGAGGTCCATTACGCCCTCGGTACCCCACAAATAACTACGAAAACATACGAGGAACAATAATCTCTAATAACATAAATAAGATAATGCTCTGAACCTTTTAGGGTCTATAATATTACTCTAGTTACAAAGCACAATCATTCAACCCCAACAAGTAAGTACACATAACACACTTAGCGTACATATAAATATCTAATATCCAATCACATATGGATATAAAATACTTCACAATGCTACCATCTTCCAGGAATTACTCGCTTTATCCCGAGTTACCATATATCGGATTATTATCACACCGCCATGGTAATAAAATAAATCACAACATATAGAAAGCGGTTATAGTTCCGAAACTGAAAGTGAGAACGAATCATACCCAATACTTCTCACCCAGAATAAAATCACACAATAAATAATGGACGGCTATGACATAGGGACTATACGCACCCTACTCCTCAAGCCAGGGGCCTCAATCACATCGTGCAACTTCCCATGATAGCAATGAAGGGTATGCTCACACAATAAGTATGTATATATATATATATCATCCACACTAGATATATATACAATCACATCATATATATGCAAACCATCACACAAGGTATTTAGATCACGCCATATAGGTATACATACTCTTTTACGCTTGTATGTATAAAATAAGTGAATTCATGTATAAGTATATAACTCTCGTTATACTAACCGTTGCTAACTCGCATACCTTCCAACTATTTTTCACAATACGATCCCTCACATGAAACTCATCCATTACACTATTAATATGAATAGCCTCCCAATTCAATCAACATTAAGGATACTATCTATATTTGAATGCACATTGATCAACAATAATTATTCCCAATCCCGATTATGGTTCAATTGATCATACGAACCATTAACGTTATGACATTTGTGATTCAATCCAAAAGTCTAGCATCGTTATGCGCATCCTGCCTCTCTCTTATAGATCCATAATTATCTCCAAATAGAAATCTCGATGATAGTCGTATTTCCCACTAGTGGATACAATAATTATCAATCGGTATTCTCCCGAAATAACTTGACATGCCCTCCAATATTTCATCATATGTGGAACTCCTTAAAAGTCTCCAAAACGTACTTCTCGTAACATATATAAAGGTTTCAAATCGATAAACCCAAACGAAACGGAGCAAAACTCACTATAGAAAAACCTCGCAAAAATAACCATGTTTCCAAATCGATTCGGCCCAGCGAATCGATTCGCCCCTAAATGCGAATCGATTCGATCCAAAGGACCTGGGAGTCTGCCTTAGGCCAAATCGATTCGGCTTTGGGTCCGAATCAATTCGGTCACTCAGACCTGACAACTTGCAACATTCCGAATTGATTCGGAAAGGGACCGAATCAATTCGGCCTGTTCAGAAGCTACGAAAATGGTTATTTTCTCCAAAAGCCAAAGTTTCCAAAAATCAGATTTATCATTTTCTCCCCATTATTCTTCAACCCAAATATATTTCTAACATCAAAACTCATTATATTTCTACCCAACAAGTTTCAAAACCTTAAATCCATATACCCACACCTTGAATACAAGATATAACCCAAAATCTAGGTTTTGACATTTTTAACCGCAAATCCATAATTTTATCAATAAATCATGAGATAAATGATGCACAAGAATTATTTAGCAAGTTTAATCACTTGTCTAAAAGTTGTAGAGTCTGAATTTTCCTCGAAATCGCGAATTGGCCGGAATTCCCAAGCTTTTCTTCTCTTTCTCTTCTTCCTTTCCTCTTCTCTCTCTCTCTCTAGGGCTTTCTCTTTCTCAAATGAGATTGGCTTCTCACGTAGGCTTTTTAAGCCTTAAATACAAGATACCCAACTTCAAATGATAATACACACTTTAAATGACTCGGTTACTCCAATTCGAGTCAAACGAACTTAAAATATTCTAGAACCCAAATAAGACCCAAGTATAGTCATTTAGACTATCTCAACCCATTCGGAATCAACTACACACTCAGAATCGTCATTCGAAATACTTACTAACATCCTCAAATTTTGACCTCACTTGCCAAATTAGAATTCTCTAATAAAATAAATATTATTTCTCCCAAATTAATTAAATTATTAGTCCAAAAATCACGGGGTATTACAAACACCGAGCCATTAATTCTTCGAAAGCCCCTAGGAGAGTCATGGCTCGGTGATAGCTACGAAGATGAACGATCGGGGGTCCACTGCCTCCAAACTTCTCGATATTGGGCATCTTGAATTTTTTTGGTACCCTGGCTTTAGGATAGGGAGCATTTGAGTGTAGGCCATGTAGTTTCCACAGATTCTGGCCTGGTTGAATTTCTTAGTTAACATCTTAAGGTCTTCCTTGACCTTATTTAGTACTTCCTCTTTCGGATCACCAGTTACGGGTAAATTAGCCCCAGTCTGAGCAAGGTTTGGCATAAGAACTTGGGCTGGTGGCGGCCCGTTAGCAGGAGGAGCACGTGGAGCATGATGGTATTTTTTTAGGAACCCAAATAGGCTCGGGTGCAGGCGGACCCATGGCATGAGGAGAAATGACCTCAGGATCTCTGGAGAGAGGGACCCAATTTCTTTGCATCTCATGAACCTCGGTTTCAATGTTATCAATTTTGAAAGTGAGCTGAGCCAGAACCGTCAATAAATCCTATTGTACATTCAGCACTTGATTTGTATTCTTCATGGAAGGCAGGTGAGTCTCGAACTCGTAGGAAGTAAGGGGACTAACAGAACTTGGAGGCGGTTCGACTGAAGACCGAAGCCAACAGGAAGTCAAGCCAAGGGTATGTGATCGACCTGAGAAGGAGAAAAATTAGAATTTATTTTCGAAAGATAAAAAGGGAACTCGTTATTTTTGGAAAAGGAGGAGAATATTTTTTGACTTTTTTGGAGAAGATGAAGATGAAAATGTTTTCCCTTTTTTGTTTTAAGGGAAAAAGAGGAAAAATATTTTTTGGTATTTTTGATAAAAGGGGGAGAAGTATTTTTTTGGACACTTTTTTAAAGAGAGGGGAAAATACGAGAGACGGGTCTCATCGTGATTATTATCTTTATTAGGTTCTCAATTGTATTAAGTTTACCTAAATACAAAATGATGTCGAACGGGACCCGAACCTGGAAAAATTGGGTTTGCAACATATGTAAAGCTATGGTTGGACTTGTCGCCAGGCTTACAGGAAGGGTCCCCTTTTTAAAATTGCGCAAAATTTGGGCGACAGGCCGACCCAAAATTTTGATAGAGTTTCGGGTCTAAACCAGCAATTTAACATGTGTGTCCTAGGTTTGACACCTATATGCGGGTATGCAGTTGGTTAGGTGAATGGGAAAGGGCTCCCCCCTTTGGCGTGACTTTCGCAATATACGTCTTGCTTTTGAGGGAAATCGGTATGTGTGGACAAGCCATTCGATATACCTGAGTGTACGTGAATTGCCTCACTATATACCTCGTGGGGACGGTATGCGTGAGAGTGAATTCGATATACTCGACGTACATGAATGAGTTCCCTGCGATATACCTCCCGTAATGACTTTTATCAAGCGGTACAATGCGAGGGAACCGTTCGATATACGCCGAAGGTACTTGGCCAATGGAAGGAGAGAGTCAAATCGCTTAGGCTAACTGCGCCCTGTCGGACCAGCGCCTATCACGAAGTTACTCTCCAATTACTGGACAACATTTGGTCAATAACAATGCTCTTTGGTGATGTCGTGTGAATCATGCATGATTCTCTTATTAGTATCTTATGAAGAGAGTATCTTTTTCTTGATCATGCCAAACAGGGAGCAAAGTACAAGTACCAATAGTATAACCATACGAAGCATGGATAAGTGATGTGTGAATGATGTATAATTACCTACAAGTGCGTGTGTGATGAGTGAGCATGGATATATATAAGTGGAGGTGTGTGTTGACGATACCCAAGCATGGATTTCTAAGTGATGTGTGTAACATGTGGATATACGTAATACGTGATCCAAGGTGCACGTGGTGTGAAGTGTACATAGAGAGTCCTCTACAAGTGTAAGAATATTAATATAAGCATGAGGTACATATGACTAACAAAGGGGAACATGCAAATAGGGGAATGTACAATAAAATAAAACACCCATGTAAATAGAGTGTAGCCTTCTTAAAAATAGTCCCCATCGGAGTCGCCACTGTGGCCATCCCGATAGGCACGACGTTCGTTCCGGGAGGAAGGAGGAGGATCCCCCAAGGAAGAACTGCGTCGCTATCTCGCACCCTTCTTTCTGAAAATGTGCTTCGGTCGTCATCGACGTGGGGTGAATATAAAGAGATAGAGTCGCCAGCCTATTTTGCTCAAAACAGGCAAAAGAATATGTTGCCACTTCAAGATAGCGGCATCAAGGACAAACTGATGCATACGAAACCAATAGATCAGAGGTTCAGGGGCTAAGTTACGGAATGGGAAGATGTTAGGCACCCATTCCGCCCTTTCGATCTCTCATGGGAAAATGTTAATATATTCCTTTATCCCCTCAAAGTGTGTGTATGTATTTATATAATAGATGTTGGAATCATTCGACCCATACCATGGAAGAGATAGGGTGAGGTCATCCACATGAATATTCCCATGATAATAATAATAATTGTAGAAGATACGATATGAGCGTTCATCGTGATATTGATCGTTATTGGGAAACGATAATATATGTGGGATGAGACGCGAACAAGCATGTTATATGTATATGTATGAGGGATTTTGAGAAATTTGGAAAATAAGAGAAATTATTTTTTTTCGAGAATTGGAAAATTGGACTCGAGTCTCGGATTTTAATTCGAGACACCTACGTAGCCTATAAAGGCATCAAAGTCTACGTAGTTCGAATGTAAAATAGGGGTGGGGTCTATCCCATAGATTCGAACGGAATTTTATTAGGGGTGTGCATGTAGAAAATGTATTTTTGGTTTTGAAAAAGTGTGGTGGATAATTCCGTTCGAAATTTACGGGTGCAACCCTCTTTTATTTGTTTATGGGTTTTTTATGGAAAATAAAGTATGTGCAATATACTAATTAAAGCGTAGATGTTAATGTGTATGAACTCAAGTGAAATTAGATTATGAATCTAATGTAACTTATGCAAAAAGAAGAGATTAAAATAGAGGGAGAAGGAATTGGACCTTCCTTGGAGCTTGAGCTTGGATCTTGGATGAACTCCTTTGAATGTTGAAGGATGTTGAGGAGAGAGAGGGATATTTGCCAAAATGGGTGTGAAAAGGATGGGTATTAAGGCTTGAATATAACTTCTTGTATGGAACTTCGTTGACTTCGAGAGAATGTTGTTGAGATAACTAATGATGATGGGTTTGTTATCTCCTCCTGGAATGAGGGGGTGCTTTTTGGTAGGTCACCCTTGACACTGTGCCGATAGGCAGGGTTCAGGACCTGCCAATTGGCAATCCTGTGCGGACTTTATGGAAAAATAATCGTAGCGCGAAAACCGTTAATCCGAATCGTACATGGGGTAAACCATCAGAAAGGTATTTTAGAGGACTTTGATAGTCCTTTAGACCGTTCCCGAGTTCGAGAGTTGACTTTGGGTCAAATGTGGATCGGAAGTACACGTCGGTCCTTTGGACGAGAGATCGTCAGACGCAAACGGATCGTTCATCCGTATAGTAAGTCAGAATTGCGCATGAGACAGACCATTAAAAAGGTTTGGAGATGTACTTCGACATTCCAAAGAGTTTCTCTTGGTTCGGAAAGTTGACCTTGGTCAATCGGGGCCCGAAAGCACACGGTGACCTCTCGGAGTAAAACTGATTGTTTGTCCATACTGTAGATCAAAATCGCGCACAAGATGGACCGTTAAAAAGGGTATTCAGTGCCCTTAGGAGATTCATTCAGTCTCGATCGAGCTGAAGAGTTAATTTTGGTCCAATGGAGCCCGAGATCGCTCGCTGGCCTCCGAATCAATTTTTGAGGGAAAATTGATCATTTGTCCGAACGGTTATGTTGTTTTACACACGGGGTGGACCATTTGAAAGGGTTTTATGTACCCTTCGAAGATTCGTTCAGTCTCATTCGAGTTGAAGAGTTGACTTTGGTCAAATGGAGTCCGGGAGCGCCCGGTGTCCTCCGAATCGATTTTCGGGGGGAAATTGATCGTTTGTCCGAACAATTATGTTGTTTTGTGCATGGGGAGAACCTTTGGAAAGGGGTTTCAGTGCACTTTGAAGATTCAAAGAGATTTCGCTCTGACAGTGGAGTTTATTAGGGTCAACTCGGGGCTCGGGAGCGCCCGTTCGCCTCTGAATCAATTTTCGATAGTGCAATGGTCCGTTAATCCAAACCGTTATGCCGAATCGTGCACGGGGTGAACCATTGGAAAGGGTATTTATAACCCTTCAAAGATTCAAAGATCTTTCACTCTGATGAAAGATTTAACCGGAGTCAAATGGGGGCTGGGGGCACCCGATGGCCTCTAGCTCGGTAGTCGGAGTGCGACCTAGATTTTCGGGGGAAATGGGGAGTGTTAGGGATCTAAGGAGAGACTTACGGGGTACTAAAATGTGATGTCTACACCATAAATATCATAACACATATATTAGAGGCGAGCATACTCCCCAGCCAAGTGGGTAACGCACATACCCACGCTCCCATTCAATCGTTGAAACTATCATTCTTATCGATAGCACTTGTCTAAAGTCCTATGCTTAGGGTACGGATCTAAAATCCCCCCGATGGGCTCATCAGGATAAGATCGTCCACAACGCGAAACCTCCACCCCGATAGCAAGCAACATAGGTACGTAATACACATAATAAATCATCATATAGGTATTCATCTCGCGTATATATATAATAACAATAGAGCATACGTACATCCCATATAATAAGTCCCCTACGTAGTATATTTATATCTCAAATATCTTGCGCATTTATAGATTATGACTTTACTTCTTAAAGTATATTCCAGAGCTTTTCTCATCAATCGAAGGGTATCGTTTATTCCTCACGTAAATTCAGTAGGTAAACATCTACACCCTACTGGTCCATATCATTATAATCCTCGAATTTTTGTGAATTAAATTTTATCTTCAAATTAGGTTTATTCCTCGATAATCCATAATTCAATTTAACCCTTTATTCCATCTCATAGGACTAAGCCCATACATTTACATGGCATACTAGTATACCCCTATACTCCCATTATTTTAAAATTTTAGTCCCATAATCAAATCCCAAACGATCCCACAAAAATAATAATCAAAAGGGAAAATTTAACCAATTCTGGGCAACTTAATCGATCAGGTCTGGTGGGAATTGATTTTACCCTACCACCAAATCGATTCGGACTAGTTTGAATCGATTCTCCCCCACAGGTCTGTGAAATTTTGCATTTTAATGGCTATGGGTTTTAATATTTTTCTTCCTCAAAACCATCACCAAATGATCCTAAACTCCTCATTCATCATCCCAAATGATATATTAATGTACGTGAATGATTTTTAACATCTAAACAATACAAAATCATCAAGGAGTTTCCATTAAATCAAGTTGATTCCCTAAAAATTCATAAAACTCTTAATTCAACATCTTTATTCAAGAACTATCGTAAATTTGAAATTTCTTCACCAATTATACTCAAATTTCGTGGAGTTGATTCTATATTCAAAAAGAGATCAATCATAATTAGTTTTCTTTTGAATAATTCAATTAAGATCATCAAAATTCATCTTTGATTTATGTAACTTTTCTGAATTTCATTACTAGCCTAACATGGACAATATACATGCTATACTTTTCAATAATTAATCACTTGCATCTAATTTGAAGGTCTGAACCACTGGGGAAGATGATTTAAGGGATGTTCCTCCTTTTTTCGGTCAACCGCCTGTGGTGGTGGTGGTGCAAGGTGACTCTTGGCTTTTGGTCTCCTTGAAAATCCTTTTCCGCTCCTAGAAAAGTCTCTCACTCCCCCTTAAGCCTTTTCCTTTGATTTTGGATAATGAACCTCAATTCTAAAAATTCTACACTTATATAAGACCACTACAAATTCGTGGTTAGTATTTACCAGATTTGGCAAATGACCAAAATACCCAATCGGGGTGTCGATTTTGTCCCAAATTGACCCGAGACCCAAATTAATCCCCCGTGTAGAACTTTATGACTATCTAAACCCTTCCGGACACTTTGGTGCACTCGAAACGACCATTCAGATGACATGAAAATAAATTACTTTTCATTCCATTTAAATATAGTCCCGACACAACTCACACACGCTTCCCGACTTATTTACCGTAAATGTCGTATTTATAACTCGCTAGAATTTATAAAGTCATAATCATATGTAAAGTCATTATCATATATTACTTTTAATCACTAAGTAATATTCAATATAAATAACATATTACTGTATTCTCGAGTAATATTTAAATTCGGATTAACTTTCAATTATCCCACAATTAATTCTAATTAATCCCATTTTAAAAGTCATTAAAAATACAAGGTGTTACATACTTCCCCCTAATAACAGAATTTCATCCCGAAATTCGGAAAATAAAAGCATACCTGGTAGAAATAACTTCAGGTATCGGTTGCGCATCTCATCCTCGCGCTCCCAAGTTGACTCATCAACATTATGGTGCGCTCACTAGATACGTATAAGCGGAACTACTTTCGATCTCAACCGTCTCTCACTATGGTCTAAGATCGCCACCAGTCGTTCCTCATAAGAACAATCTAACTGCAAATCAACCTCCTCCAATGCAATATGAGTGTGAGCCAAGTCATCTCGGAGATATCGCCTCAGCGAAGAAATATGGAATACATCATATATACGATACAAGTGCTCCGGCAGCCCAAGTCTGTAAGCTTTCGATCCAACCCTCTCATTAATCGAAAATGGTCCCACGTATCTCGGCGCCAATTACCCTTTCTTCCCGAATCTCATTATCCTCTTTATAGGAGATACCCGCAATAGCACCTGGTCCCCCATGCTAAACTCCTTGAAGAACCGCTTAGCATTAGTGTAGCTTTTCTATCAATCATAGGCTACCCGAATGCGACTCCGGATCATCTCAATCCTGGCAAATGTGTCCTGAATTAACTATGGCCTAATTAGCTTGTTGTTCCCCACCTTTAACCAAGACGCAGGAGAACGACAAGGTCTACCGTATAACGCCTCAAATGGGGCCATACCAATGGTGAACTGATAGGGGTTATTATACGCAGACTCCACCAGTGGAAGGTATTTCTCCCAACCTCCCCCAAAATTCAGAATACACGTGCATAACATATCCTCCAAACATCTGGTTAGTATGCTCAGTCTGCCCATCTATCTGCGGGTGGTAGGCCATACTCAATCGTACCTCGGTACCCATGGCCTCGTGAAAACTCTCCCAAAATCAGGATACAAAAATCTTATCCCGATCGGACACAATATTAAGCGGTACCCCATGTAACCTCACTATCTCGGCTATAAAGATCTGGGCACACTGCCCCGTAGTATAATCAGTTCGAACTGGCAAGAAGTGATCTACCTTAGTCAACCAATCCACAATTACCCATATGGAATCATGACCACTTTGAAAAGTAGGTAACCTAGTGATGAAATCCATGAAAATGCTCTCCCATTTCCACATCGGGATCTCTAGCGATTGAAAAAACCCTGCTGGCTTCTGATGATCCACCTTCACTAACTGGCAGGTGGAAAACTTAAAGACGAACTCAGTAATGTCTCTCTTCATCCCACTCCACTAATACTGTCATCGCATATCCTAGTAAATCTTATCCCTGCCGGAATATACCGCAAACCGGGATCCATACGACTCTATCATCACTGCATGTCATAAATCCTCCCATTCTGTAATAATCAGTTTACCGTTAAAGTGCAAGCCTCCCTCCGAACTCACTAAGTAAGACTCTGCTCCCCCGGCTAAAAGTTGCCAAATTTTCTCCTGACAAAACGGATCTATTGCCTGAGGCCGTACTACCCTCATCACAATCTGAGGGGTAACGATCATAATTGACATAAATGATCTGGCAATTGTATCCTAAAGTCGCAATTCCTTCTATTTTACCTTCCACACCTCGGCTATCTCACCTACTGGCCAATGGCTTAACGCGTCTGTTGCCACGTTAACTTTCCCCAGGTGATAATATATATCAAATCGATAATCCTTCACGAATTCTAGTCACCTGCGTTGTCGCATATTCAACCCTTTTTGAGTGAAGAGATACTGTAATGACTTGTGATCTGTGAATAGATGAAATTTCTCACCCAACAAATAATGTCTCCGAATTCGAAGAGCAAACACGACTGCTGCTACCTCCAAATCGTGGGTACTGACCTAAAGGTCATCAAGCACTCCCAGGCTCCATTTGACCAAAATTCAAACTTTTTAGCTCGAATAATACTGAATGAATCTCCAAAGGGCACTGAAACCGCTTTCCAACGGTCCGTCCCGTGTGCGATTATGACTTACGGTACGGACAAACGATCCGTTTCCCCCCGAAACTCGATCAAGAGGTCACCAGACGCTCCCAGGCTCTGTTTGACAAAATTCAACTCTTTATCTAGAATAAGACTGAATGAATCTTCGAAGGGCACTAAAACCCCTTTCCAACGGTCCACCCCGTGCTCAATTGTGACTTACGATACGGACGAACGATCCGTTTTACTCCGAAAGGTCACCGAGCGCTTCTAGGCCCCGGTTGACCAAATTTAACTCTCCGAACTGAGTCAAGCCCTTTAGAATATCAAAGTACATCTCCTAACCTTTCCAAAGGTCTGCCCCATACGTGATTCTGACTTACCATGCGGACGAACGATCCATTTTCGTCTGATAATTCCCCGTCCAAAGGATCGACGAACGCTTCCGAGCCATATTTGAGCCAAAGTTCTCTCCCGGACCCGGGAGAAGTCCAAATACTTTCGAAGGTCTCTGAAGTACCTTTACAAAGGTTCACCCCGAGCACGATTCAGATCAACAGTTTGCGCTCTACGATCGATTTTCTAAAGGAACCTGAAAGAGACTGCCAAACGGCAGGTTCCAGACCCTACCTATCGATAGTGTGCCTAAACACACCTGCCGATTGGCAAAAACAGGGCTATGTCGATCGACAATGCCCTGGGACTATAAAAAGGAGGGCCTAACCTCATTAGAGAAGAACAAGATCTGAAACCTATCACTCTCGGCAAGCTCATAAAACCCCTCTCGAAGTCAGCGTGATTTCCACATCCAAATCCCTTTCCAACCTTCACTTTTCATACAACTTGGTGAATTAAGTACCCTCCATCATCACCCAAATGCAAGGGCTGCTCTCCAACATCCAAGATAAGGCTCAAGATCTTCAAGAAGGTCCAACTTTCTCAACTCTCTCTTTAAATTCCCCTAAATTCACATGAATTCGATTTATTACTTAGCACTTTTATTCTCTCATCTCACATATCCTAATATACTTTTTATTTAGTATTATTGCACATCTCTTATTTTCAGATATATAAAACCCAAAAAAATAAGAAAAATAGGGTTTGCTCATAAATTTCAAACGGGAATTCTCACACTTTTCTTACAACTAAAATACCTTTTTACACACACACACGCATATAAGAGAAGTCCCATATTGGATTTATGGGATAAATCCCACCCCTCCTTTTGCATACGAACTACGTGGACTCTGATGCCTCTATAGGCTACTTAGGCGTCTCGGAGTAAAACCCGAGACTTGAGACATTTTCCTACTTTTTTTCTATTTTTCCTATATTCTCTCTTAGACTCTCTGTATACATATATTTGTTCTTAGTGGCGTATTATCCAGCATGCGTTATCATTCCCTTATAATGATCAACGCTAGGATAATCGTGTATATCCTATTTTTTAATATTACTTTTAGGAACATTCCTACGGATGACTCGTTTTATCTCTTCCATGATACAAGTTGATGATTCCTATCTTCGCTACATATACACATGCACACATATCACGGGGAAATAAAGGAAAATAGCAATAACCCATGAGAGACAGTAAGGGCGGAATGGGTGACTAACACGTTCCCATTTCGTAACTTAGCCTTCGGACCCTTTTCGAATCATTTTAGTTTCGTATGTATCAGTATGTCTTTGGATGCTGTCGTTCGGGATGGCTCCCTTTTCTTTTGTCTGTTTTGAGTCAAATAGACTGGCGACTCCATCTCTCTATGTTTTTCACCTCATCACCGACGCCGGCCGAAGCGCTCCCGAGAGGGATGCGTGAGACCAAGATCATCTCGAGATGAAGGGGACACCCCCCCTCTTCTTCGTCTCTCTCACCGCGAGGATCGAAGGGGATGGCCACACTAGTAAATCCTTCTTCATACTCAGCAACTAACTTCCCTTCACGGATGAGGTCCAAAAGTTTTTGCTTCATCTCAGTCTGAATAGCCACTACACCAAAATGACCAAAATGTCACTTTTGAGTCGGTCACCCTTGTCATGGTCAATGCCCATGACAAGCCCATGAAAAAGGCTTGTCACGGTCAATGACCGTGACAATAACAGTTATCACGGTCATTGACTGTGACAATATTATAAACTTGTCACGGGCAATGACCGTGACAGGTCCGTGACAAGTTTGTTAGTAAAAAGAAACTCCCTCTTCTTTTTTCCCAGCATTTTAGATTCCTTAAATTTTTCTCTCTCTCTAAGCAACTGCCCTCTCTCTCTCTACCCGGTATTTTTTTTTCTCTTTATCTTTCATTTGTATATGTGTGTGTGTGTGTATGCGTTCGTGTGTGTGTGCGTGTACATGGGTGGGTGGATGAGTGCGTGTGCGTGTGGTGTGCGGGAGGGGGCCGGGGGTGGTGGGGAAGGGGGGGTGGTGGTGGGGAGGGGGGTACATGTGTGTGTGTGTGTGTGTGTGTGTGTGTGTGAGTGCGTGTGCATTTGTGTTTGTGTGTGTATATGTAGCGGGGCAGGGGGTGGGGAATTTGCGGGGGGGGATTGGGTTTGTATGTGTGTGTGTGGTGGGGCATGGGTGGTGGGGGTGGGGAGGGGGTGTGGGGTGTGTATGCGTGTGTGTATATGTGAGTGTTGAAATTAATTGGTGTTTAGTTTAATACTTAAAATTAATTGTTAATATTGATTTAGGATTGAAATTAATGTTTAGTTTAGGACTTGAAATTAATTGTTAATGTTGATTGGACATTATAAATATTATTTCTTTATTTTTATTCAGGTTTGAAACTGTTATTGTTGAATTAATTGAGTAGATGAATTAGATGAAGTACGGGATACACATTTGTTGGTTTGTTATTGCTGTTGGATTATATTGGACAAGGGTTGTTGGATATGAAAGTTGGTTGTTAAATTTTTTAAAATACTTAATTTAATTCACACAAATAAATCATTAAATAATTATATTGTCTTAATTTGTTGAGTTGGTTAATTTTGGAAGTGGCACGACCACTGGATTATTGTCAAAATGGGGGGAGGGGGAGTTTTCGACTTTTTTCTAAAATTACTTTTTGTCCCGACCCGTTCGAGAGTGGCACGACCACGGACTTATCATAATTAAATGAAACATACCTACAATTACACATAGTGCGCATAAATACTAGCCTTCTAGTTCTTATGCATACGCATTCAATAGCCCTTAGACCCGTTCGAGAGTCATTACCCTTGTAATGAGATCTTTTGAATTGTCCCGTTTGGACAGTTTGGAACTGCATAATTTCTGTATAATAATATTCTTAGTGGCTTAAAGTTGTTACTTTTGTAGGAAGTTATGTAGTCGTATCCCAATGTTCTCTGAGTACACGACGTAGATTGGCAAGTGTGAGTGTTATTTCAATTGATCAATTGAAATAACACTCACACTTGCTAATCTACGTCGTGTACTTGGAGAACTATGGGGATATGCTGCCGAATTTTTCTCAAATCGTAACGATGAGTATGAGTTATTAAGTATATTACAGAAATATACGGTCTTGAATGGGATAGGACCACTCATCCTTTAGAGGAGATGGAGGAAATATGAATTACTATTATAAATTGAAATTTAAAAATTGAATATAAATAAGACGTAATTAATTGAAGCATACTATAAATCTAAGTTTTGTTTATACTAATCCACAAATATATTCTTCTTACCTTTAATAGTTGATTGTTTGTAGTAACTTTAATGGTATATTTTAAATACAAAGAGTGGATGGGGGAGACAAATAGATTGGGGGATGTTGTAATGATGGAGAGGTGCTAATGAATTTATGAAATACGCAAAGAGATGTTATAATGATGAAAGGCTTACTACCCAAGGAGAATATGCTTCCAAATAGATATCATGTTATGAAGAACAGTTTGAATGGTTTGGGAATGAAGTATAAATCGATTCATGCTTGTGTGTATGACTGCATACTATGCCAAAAGGTGTATGAAAATCTCAATTTTTGATGTTGTATTTGTTGATACCCGGGCCAAAGGCACCAAGTGATGACATAACTGTAAGTCCCACGATTAGCATGTGATCATGCAATTGGTTCCTCTATTGTTTAAGCACTGTTTCTATAAGCACAAGGATTCGTAGAGGGCTATTATGCAAATTAGTATCTGCTTCTCACTTTTGTTTGAGAAGTAGTTAATCGAGAACACATAGTGACCACAAAATTAGCGGTGACCGAAGCAATTTGTGTGTTGGAGAAGTACTTTCCCCCCAGCATTCTTTGACATAAGTGTTCACTTGTTGGTTCACCTATGCGACGAGCCACTTCTTTGCTGTTCAGTTAGATATCGGTGGATGTATCCGTTTGAAAGATTGATGAAAGTTTTTAAATATTACGTCAAGAATATGCAATACATTGAAGGTTCAATTGCAGAGGAATACATCACCGTGGAGTCATCAATTTATACTCGGGAACATATGCCTGACACGACCAGCGTTGATGACATTGATGAGTTCGTCGATGAGGGTGGTCATGTGATGGGAAAACGAGTGAAATTAAAGAGTTTGCAACATGAACAAGTAGCTCGTTATCTATTTGATACACACGAAGATGTCGAAGATTGGAAAAGTAAGTTTAAATTATTTTAAGTTTTACATTATATTAGATTATTTTATACATGATTAATTTTATAATACGTTCGTCACATTATTTGTATGCAGAAAATATGAAGCCTGTGAGAATAATAAAAAACCAAAAACAATGACACAATCAGACATCGATTTTAGGCTGTGGTTGTCACAGGAGGTAATTATAATGAAAACGGTTGTTATATAACGTTACATTACAATAAAACTTTACAACTAACCTAATTAATTTATCTCTATTCTCGGCTCTTAAAGACGGGTTATGCGATATCAAGGCTTGCTCATCTAGCCACTGGACCCTTGTTCATGGCACAAGAGTATAAAAAGTATCGATTGAACGGTTACGTATTCGGTGCAAGGTGTACGAGGAAAATGCAAATGTATAGAACTTGGGCATTTCATACAAGGCTCTTACTTTCTTTCGAGCGAGCGCAAAAGATAAAATCCTCGTTGAAGCTGAAATGACTTATTATGATGTAATTTGAAATATATTTGAATTGGACTATGTAAGATTCAAATAGGTCGTATTTTACTCTGATTGGGTAAGAGTTGAGGATAAAAATGCTTGTAAAGTTGATACTGGCACCAATTTGATCATGGTTGACTTGTCCAAGTTGAAGAGCAGCGAACACGTGAGCGATGAGCCGTTTGTTTGTGCATTTCAAAAGGTTAACCAAGTGTTTTACTCGGAGTATATCAACAAAGAGTCGTGGTCAATCTTCCTACATGCGTCAAAGCGTCTAAATAGTTGTGTGGATGACTTGGCTGCTCCTACCGAATATTAATCCATTTTTTATGATAACCCGAATTTGAAACAACTTTTTAATTTGTAATAAGTATCCCAATTTAGTGCATGTACTAGTGTTTTATTATTATCGGACATCGGTTCGGTTTAATGCTTTTAATTCATTTGTACTTGATCATTTTCACCCTTTTTATCTTTATCTATTTCCTTTGTATATGTGTGTGAGTTAAACAGTAAAAAGTATTCCAAACATCGATTTAATGTTTTTTATTCATTTGTACTTGATTACATTGCGCATATACAATTTAGACTTAATGTTTGCATGTCTTCTTCTCATTTATTTTGATTTTGTACTAATAACAACATTTTTTTTACAGAAAATGTCTCCTTCGGGGATTAAGGCAAGGATGATGATGGTTATAATAATGATGTCTTCTGGGCCCGGCGGTAGCGGAGGCGACGAGGTCTCCTCGCCCCCTATGCTCCCCAAATTGGGAAAATTAGGAATGGTCGTCGAGAACAAGATGGGGATATTAGCTAGATCCCTCGAGCTGCTAAAGACGATTATCGGCCCGGGGTACACTAGTTGGAGGGAGGTGCCAAATGAGCTCAAGTTAGCTATTTGGGCGGCACTACAGGTAATGTATTTATATTTATATTTATATTTATATTTATATTTATATTTATATTTATATTTATATTTCAATTTCAATTTCAATTTCAATTTCAATTTCAATTTCAATTTCAATTTCTATTTCTATTTATTCGCAACTAACATTGTATTTGTTTGACAGGAACAATTCAGCCTGGTCCCAAAACTCCGCGATTCTGTCTTGGAGTAGTTGAGGGAGCAACACAAGACAAGGAATAAAACATTGCAGGGTCGGTACTTTGATAAGACCCAAGACTCCATTATCAGAATGCGTGAGTTCGTCCTGCCTAAGGAGCCGATCTCATTGGCACAATGACAAAAGTTCATTGATAATGAGATCGAGGAGCGACAATTGGCAGCTCGCCAATCGGGGAGGGCAAATCGGGCAAAAAAGACAAACGTGCACTACTCCGGCCGAAAGTTTTACGCCGAGGTGGAGCATAGGATGATGGTAAGTTTTTATTTTTCTATAATTACAGAAATATGTTATTTTGCATTATTTTACTTTGCGGGCCTAATACTAATTTTGCATTATTTTATTTAGGGGGCGGGGAGTGGCCATGGGGGTAGGTCGCATAGGCTCGATGCCTATGTGGCAATTCGAACGAAGTAGGGTAAGGATAAGGATAAAGAGGTGTCCCCGAGCGTCACGACCACGATTGTAAGTAATCCGACAGTTTACTTTTTGTTAATTACGTTATAATTTTTTTATTTAGTTATTTAACTAATCGTGGGCTTTTGGTCATTTCAGGCAAAGCTTAAGGAAGTGCACGAGTGGCAGTCCGATGTCGACAAGGCATCTTTGTCCATGGACGCACTCAGTTAAGTGGTTGGCATAGATCGCAAGGGGAGGATAAGGGGGTGAGCTTGGGGGTGGCCAAATCTAGGATCATCGGATTGGAGACGTGCAACACCGGGTTGGCTCGTCAGGTGGACTTGCATGACGCGAAGCTATCAAGGTTAGAGGTGACGGTCCAAGATATGTTCTCATTCGTGAAGCGTTCGTTGGGAGAAAAGGGCAATGGAAAGGCGAAGGAGAAGGTGGTGGAGTAGGAGGTGGAGGAAGACGAGGACGTGGACATCATTGCTTCATTACTGACATGTGCGGACTCACCGATTGATGATCCAGTCCCCTACTTGGTTCCCGTCGAGCGGCCTATGTCAATAATTGGCTGGTCGAACGTGTTTATACTCAACGTATTTAATGGCACACGAATAAAGAGGGGGTTGAGGAACCCGAATACCATCCAGGGTATGTTGGTTCATGGATGTGCGCTTCAAGACATCGAGACCAAGGTGCTCGTCACGCATGTGATAACTGGGAAGGAGAACGCCCCATTGTGGTTGCACGAACAATGTGGCGTAATGCATATTCAGGGGTGTCTCAATGCGTTTGTCGTGTGGCCTTACTTCCTCCTCAAACCTACCACATGATATTATTTGTATCTATTTTATCTGGACACTTGGATTATATTTGTATTGTTTTGATTTGCTACATTTTGGTTTGGATATAAAATCATATATGTAATGATTTAGTGCATTCTTTCTATTTTAATTGGATATATGTTGTCTAAATAGGTACAATTTTGCTATAGCAGGTACAAATATACTATTGGGCAGTGGCAGTGGCCAAACTGCCCAACAGATTTTTTTCTAAATTCTGCCCAGATTTATCACGATCATTGACTGTGACAAGTTCGTGACGGAACAAACTTGTCACAGACCTGTCACGGTCAATGACCAAGACAATTTTTAAAGATTGTCATGGGTTTATCACGATATTTGACCGTGACAAAGATTGTCAAAGTCAAAGATCGTGACATGACTGTGACAAGTCTAATGAACTTGTCACGGTCAATGGTCGTGATAAGTCCGTGACAACAAAAGTTGTCACCCCCAGAATTGTCACGATCATTGACCTTGACAAGTCCAACTTGTCAAGGTCAATGACCGTGACAATCCGACAGATTTGGTGTAGTGAGCAGAAGGAAAATATTTGCGATCGATAGCACCCAGAAGTCCTAAATAGGCATAATATCCCTCTCTTCTATTGTGGTAGTGGACTTCCACCACTGTAAAGTTGCCCCAACTAGCTTAAAAGTAGATAGTATCTGCTTTTGTACCTTCGTGCACTCATACATCCTCAGATTCTGCTGGATGTCTTTCTTCCATTGGCTAGGAGTGACAACATCGGAACCCCCTGGAACTCTAGAGGATGCACCTTTTGAAAGGCCTCCCTAACATGCTCCCAAGCAGGGGAAACGCCTGTGCTGGGGCTGGTGGCACGACCTATGCCTGTGGTGGTGCTTATTGAGCAACCGCTAAAGATGCATTAACTGCCTGAGCAACAATGGTAACAACCTTTGTAGCGTTAATAGTGCCCTGAGGTGGAGCGAGCTGCGGTGTTGGTTGCACTGCACCGGGGGCTTGTCGTGAATGTCGAGGAGGCATCTGAAACGAGGGGGAATATTTCCATCAGCATTCGATTTAAAATATCACAAAATAGTTGAAGTCGTAAATGCGCAAATGAGAATGTAACAGTCCTGGTGATAGGGCTCTATATCAAAGGTCGCTAAGCAAAAAGCATACTAAGTCGTACAGATCCTAAAGACTCTAGAACCTGATTCTCCGATACCACCTGTGACACCCCGCTCAATTAAATATCGGGTGATCAGTCCTTTATTAAATTAAATCAAAATATCCAGTTGGTTCATTCTTAGCGCCGAAAAATAACGTCCGTATTAATTACCTAATAGTTAATTAAGCTAGTGTCAAAACTTTCAATTTTAATTTAGAAAAAAATCTTTTTAATAATGTAAACAATTGATCATGAAATTCATTCCACAATAATGAATAATAATAAGTGACATCACGACTGAACTAAACATAACTGGAATAAACTCTTCAGTTTAAATGTCTCAATACCATCATCCAAATAAAAATGATTATAATAATATCGACATAAGTAAATACAATGTCTGAGATAGAAATGGAATAACTAGAATTTTGGGCGACATGCCCTAAAAGAAATAAATACTACATAGGTCTGAATCAATAGAATAAAATCGTCTAATACAAAATCTATAACTCCCATAGCATCGATAGCACGTCTAATATCCACCACTCTATGCTGGGCGTCCCCGTGGATGGACGCCTAACATAATAGATACAAGATAGAAGAGAATATGCAAGGAAACGGGTCAAAGCCCGATTGTGAAATATTTAAAAAAAAATAGCAAGTGTTTAACAAGTGCAATTAAGCAATTATTATGTACATGTTAGTTTCTCGGGCACTCACTTGGGAATCTCACATCTCATCTAGAGTGCACGCCTAACGTACCTCATAATCCTCCTAGTTAAGGTCCCCATCTACTATTTTGAAACAAGAGTCATTATGGTTTTAATTCATATCATGTCCCCGTATTTCCCACGCAATACATATGATAATTATACATGTTCATTTCTCTATAATATGAACTAGACTTTTCAAAACTTTAGGATTAAGTATTCACTTACTTAATTCAATTCAGATTTCATAATTCTTTTACATCTACTAATTGCACACGGTAGATTAAATCACAGTATATATATCATCACACTATTATATATATATACTAATATGGCATCTCTCAGACACAGCTGCGGTGCATGCATACTCTGCTATCATGTCCAGGCTACATCTCTCACTGTACAATGGACTGTTGGTTCGACGTCTCTCACGAACCATAAATCTCATAACACATATAGTAGAGGCGAGCATACTCCCCAGCCAAGTGGATCACGCACATGCCTATGATCCCATTCAATCGTCGAAACTATCGTTCTCACCGATAGCACGTGTCTAAGGTCCTATGCTCAAGGTACGAATCTAAACTCCCCCCAATGGGCTCATCAGGATAAGATCGTCCACAACGTGAAACCTCCACCCCGATAGCAAGCAGCGTAGGTACGTAATACACAAAATAAATCATCATATAGGTATTAATCTCACCTATATATATAATAACAATAGAGCATACGCACAACCCATATAATAAGTCCCATATGTAGTATATTTATATCTCAAATATCCTGCGCATTTATAGATTATGAATTTACTTTTTAAAGTATATTCCTGAGCATTTCTCATCACTCGAAGGGTATTGTTTATTCCTCATGTAAATGCACTAGGTAAACATCTACACCCTACTGGTCCATGTTATTATAATCCCCGAATTTCTGTGAATTAAATTTTATCTTCAAATTAGGTTTATTCCTCGATAATCCCTAATTCAATTTAACCCTTTATTCCATTTCATAGGACTAAGCCCATACATTTACTTGGCCTACTGGTATACCCCTATACTCCCATTATTTTAAGAATTTAGTCCCACAACTAAATCCCAAATGATCCCACAAAAATAATAATCAACAGAGAAAACACTACCATCAGGTATGTGAAATTGATTCGGCCTGGTCATAATCGATTTGCCCCTACCACCAAATCGATTCGTCCTAGTTCGAATCGATTCGCCCCCACTGGTCTGTGAAATTTTGCATTTTAATGGCTATGGGTTTTAATATTTTTCTTCCTCAAAACCATCACCAAATGATCCCAAACTCCTTATCAATCATCCCAAATGATATATCAAGGTATGTGAATGGTTTCTAACATCTAAACAATATAAAATCATCAAGGAGTTTCCATTAAATCAAGTTGATTCCCTAAAAATTCAGAAAACTCTTAATTCAAGAACTATCATAAATTTCAAATTTCTTCACTAATTATACTCAAATTTCGTGGAGTTGATTCTATATTAAAAAGAGATTAATCCTAGTTAGTTTTATTTTTCAAGGATTCAATTAAGATAATCAAAATTCATCTTTGATTCATGTAAATTTTCTGAATTTTATTACTAGCATAACATGGACAATATACATGCTATAATTTGCAATAATTAATCACTTGCCTCTAATTTGAAGGTCTGAACCATTGGGGAAGATGATTTAAGGGATGTTCCTCCTTTTTTTGATCAACCTCCTGTGGTGGTGGTGGTGGTGCAAGGTGACTCTTCGCTTTTGGTCTCATAGAAAAGCCTTTTCCTCTCCTAGAAAAGTCTCTCACTCTCCCTTAAGCATTTTCCTTTGATTTTGGTTAATGAACCTCAATTATAAAAACTCTACACTTATAAAAGACCACTGAAAATTCGTGGGTACTATTCACCTAATTTGGCAAATGACCAAAATACCCCCCGAGGGGGTCGATTTTGTCCCAAATTGTCCCGAGACCCAAATTAATCCCCCAGGTAGACTTTTCTGACTATCTACCCTTTCAAAAAATTTGGCGCACTCGAAACGATCATTCAGATGACATGAAAATAAATTACTTTTCATTCCATTTAAATATAGTCTTGACACAACTCCCACGCGCGTCCCGACTTATTTGCCGTAAATGTCGTATTTATAACTCGCGAGAATTTTATAAAGTCATAATCATATGTAAAGTCATAATCATATATTATTTTTAATTACTAAGTAATATTCAACATAAATCACATATTACTGTATTCTCGAGTAATATTTAAATCCGGATTAACTTTCAATTATCCCATAATTAACTCTAATTAATCCCATCTTAAAAGTAATTAAAAATACGGGGTGTTATAATTTGAAAATATGAACACTTAAACCTTAAAATGTGCCACTAGGAGCAGACCCCCCCCCCCCCCCCAAAAAAAAGGGCACCGCGAGAGGCACGAACACATCGTGCACATCCAACATAACATGTAGCAACCGACTGCGCAGTCGGGAGACTCCCAGTTTGAGAATATGACTCGGATTCGAAAATAAGAACGTTTAGGCTTGAAAACGTATCCCGAGGGGGGCGGAAGCCTCCCCCCCCCCCCCCCCGAGGACACCACGAGTGGAACTAACACCTTGTGCGCATCCAATGTAACACGTAGCAACCGACCGCGAAGTTGCGAGATTCTCGATTTGAGAATTGGACCCGAATTTGGAAATAAGAACATGTGGCGCAATGGGGAGGACGCCACCGACTCCCTCTTAAATGGCACCCCAATTAGAAAGAACACCTTGTGCACATTCAACGTAACATGGGGGACTAGTAGCGCTGTCGCGAGACTCTCGGTTTGAGAATATGACCTGAATTTAAAAATAGGAACACTTAGGCTTGAAAACGTACTGCGAGGGGGAGGGCACCATCAACCCTCCCCCAAACGGCACCGCGAGTGGTACGAACAGCTCGTGCGCATCTAACGTAACACATAGCAATCGACCATGCAGTCTCGGGACTCTCGGTTTGAGAATATGACCCAAATTTAAAAATATGAACACTTACGCCTGGAAACATGTCGTGAGAGGGCGAACGTCACTAACACACACCCGAAACGGCACTGCAAGTGGAACGAACACCTCATGCGTGTCGAACGTAACACGTTGCAACCGACCACGCAGTTGTGGAACTCCCAATTTGAGAATAGGAACCAGACAACCCATATTTTTTTTTGCCAGTTGAATATGATCATAGCTCTAGTCCGTGACCATATTTTTTTGTGATATATATTATTTTCGTTGAGGTCCGTGGCTACACTAAAAAGGGTGTATTTTTTTGTCAAGGCTGTGGGTCGTGACCTCCATCGTGAGGGGTAAAGGCAGTCACGGATCTGGACCATAACCTTAATCATGGAGTGTAAAGACCAGTCATGGCTTTGGGCCATGACCAAGATGCCATATATTCATGCATGGATCAGGGAAATGGTCCGTGACAAGTTGGTCACGGCCTTTTGCCCGCGATCGTTTTCCCTAACACAGAGGTTTGTGACCAGTGCCCTTGGTCAAGGATTTGGTCCATAACTCGCAACTTTGGTCACGTCCGATTCGATCACGACTTGGGTCCGCAACCCTTGGGCCTAGTCATGGCCCAAGTCTGCTACCGTTCACCAAATTTAGTGTAGTGTCATGCACTAGTTCGTGTGATAAGTAAAAGGCAGATTCTTGAGGTGTTTTTTAGGCAAGATTAAAATCGTTTAATGGATATGTCATTTAGTTAATATGTTGTTTAGGCAGATTTAAATATCATGCACTGGTTTATTTATTTTTATTCAACTGCACTACTTTCTTAAAAAAATTGAAATATTGAAACCAAACATATTCAAACGCACTATGTATTGTAGTTTTTAGCCTAGGGTTCTTAATTTTTTTGCAATTTTATGATATAAATCCATGAACATATGCGTCATACCCATAATAGGCGATTGTTCATAGCAGCCGTGATGAGATATCCTTTATACAAATAGTGGGTGGGTGAAACAAATAGACTAGGGGATGAGTATCGTATAGGTACTAATGAGTAGTTAAAATTTCCAAAGAGATGTCTTAATGATGAAGAGTTTTCATGTCTGTGTGCATACTGTATGAGCGGTAAGGTGTTTGTGTGGAAAAAAATTGAACCACATCTGCTTAGATGAGGTATGCAAGATAGTTGTCGATCATGGATTTTTTATGGGGAAATGCATGTTCCCTTTGTCCCCGAGCAACCTTCACAATAATCATCAAGTGGGATAGATGTACAAGGGCATGAAGATAATGTAGATTATAATATGTTAAAGAATTTAGTTGATGATGCTTATGGAGTTCATGAAATGGAAGAAAATGATGTCACTCACAATATATAAGCTTTATGTGCTCATTAAAATATTGGGATAAACCTTAACGATGACTATCAAAGTTTGAAATTTAAGACGACCCCAACTATTGTACCCTGATTGTGGCAAAGATCAAACAACTTTGCATGTCATGTTTAGTTTGCATAGTTTGAAGACCCAATATAATTTTTCTGGTGATAGTGTGATAGAAATTCTGAATTGCGTTAATGGCTTGTTACCTAAGAAGAATACACTTTCAAAAAGCTATCCTAGTATGAGGAAGAGTTTGAAAGGTTTGGTAATGAAGTATAAATCAATTCATGCTTGTAGGTATGACTGTATACTATAACAAAAAGAGTATGAAAATCTCGACCAGCGTCCGGTATGCGAGGAACCTAGATATGTGCAATCTAGTGTAATCAATTTCATGGCACATGTGTACAAAAAGTATCGATTGAACGGTTATGTATTCTGTGCAAGGATGTATGAGGAAAATACAAATTTACAAAACTCGAGAATTTCATATAAGGCTCTTACTTATTTTTGAGCGAGTGTGAAAGATAAAAGCCTCGTTAAAGCTGAAATGACTTACTATGATGTCGTTCGGAATATATTTGAATTTGAGTATATAAGCTTCAAAGAAGTTGTGTTTTACTGTGATTGGGTAAGAGTTGAGGACAAGAATTATTGTAAAGTTGAATTAGGTACCAATTTGATCATGGTTGACTTGTCTAAGATGAAGATAAACGAGCATGTGAATGACGAGCCATTTGTTTATGCTTTTTAAAATGTCAACCGAGTGTTTTACTCGGAGTATATAAACAATGAGTCGTGGTCAATCGTCTTATACGCAACTAACCAGTCGCGTGGATGATTTGGTTGTTCCTACTGAATATCAATCCATTTTGGATGATAACCTGAATTTAAAATAATTCTTAGTTTGGTTTATGATATGGATTTGTATTCTTCCAATGTCATTGTTAATTTATATTCTTTTAATATCGTCGTTGATATGTCAAAGTTTAATGTTTTGCTGGATGTATTATTATTGGATGACATGTTAATGTTTTATTCATTTGGATTTTATCAATTTTTGGGGATTTGAATCAATCTTTATTGGTTAGTTAGTGAATATATTCATTTGGATTTTAATCAGTTTAAACATTATTTGGAATGATTCTTAGTATAGTTTGTGATAAATATTATTGATTAGCACCCAAAATTGTACAATTTATACCCCAAATAGATGTACTTTAGTTGCTAATTCTCGGCAATATGGGTCTTATGTGCTTAAATGTTTATCTTGTAGGTTAAACATCCGTTTGCGGTGTCAAAGGCTATATATCAAGGCAAATGCGCATTTTAATGAAATTAATTCCCTTATCCCGTAACCCTAGCATACCATAAACCTACCTAAACCTTGTGTGTGTTTTGTTTGTGTCTTTTTATTATTTTTTAGATTTTTAGTTTGAGTCATTTTTTATTTTTAGGATCTATTTATTATTTATTTAGGATTTCTAGGTTTTATTTTCTATTTTTATTTTATTAGTGTAATTTTATTTTATTTTGATTTTTATTACTTTTTAGTTTTATTAGGATTAGTTTTTAGAAGTTTATTTTTAGTTTATTAGATTTTATATTTTTTAGGACTTTAATTTTCATTTAGATTTTAAGTTTTTATTTCTTTTGTTTTATTTTAGTTTTTATATAAGCTTAAGATTTTTTTTTTTATTTTTTTTTCTTTAGTTAGTTTTATTTTTTTAGTTAGATTTTATTTTTTTATTTTATTTTAGTTGAGTCTTTATTTTTTTAGTTAGGTGTCCAAATTAAACACACACACACACCTAATACACACTCACACCCACCTATCCTATACAGATCAATACACCTAAAGCCACCTCACTCACCCTCACCATTTTACCCTACAACTCACCACACACAATTACCCTCAACCCATTACCATAGACACTCACACACCCTAACACCCTCACCCTCATCTTCAACCTCCCAACTACCACACACAATCTCTCTCCTCACCTCCATTAACAAAACTCTTACCCACAACTCAGATACACCCATCTCCCAAGAATAAACTTCGCCGGCGACCGCCAAAACCCCAAACCAGGCGCACCATTTAACCCCGCCACCGGCGATCGCAACCTCACTTCTGCCAACCGAAATCGTCCTACCCCTTACCCGCCGGAGATGCCCGAAACCGACGGAACCCAGCTCACCCACCGCCCAAACCCAACTCACCTCCATTAACCCACACCACACCTTTCTACCCTCCCAAATAATCAAACACCACCCAAATAAACCTCCAGCCACCTTACCCCCATTACCCCAGAAACTCCGGCCTCTCTCTCTCTCTTCGCGCCCCTGTTCCCGACCCCAAACCGGAGCAGCCTCCGGCGGGAAGTCAACCCTCTACCTGACCAGCCACCGGCGACCTTCAATCCCTTCGGCCGAGATCCAAACCGCAGCCACATGCATCACCACCTCCCCAAAACCAGACCCACCTCCGAATCCCGTCGACGCCGGGTTTGCCCAGCTCCCATCTCTGACCGACCCTCCGGCTTCCTCACCTCAACAACTCGTTCAACCCAACGTCGACCCATAATCGGCGTTCCCCTCCGAGCCAACCCGAAACCGCTCAACCCATGTCTGAATCCAAAACCCGACATGTTCAAACCCATATCCTTCAATCCATTTTACCCATTACCCAACAAAACCCATCTCCCATTTGTTCATAGTCCAAGCCACAATTTTACCACCTGCACAAAACAAACCAAAGCTAAAGTCCCCACTTGTGCACATGTGTTTAAATCCTCTTTTAACCCCAATTCCAAAAATGCCCCCAACTTATCCCCACTTTCTCATAACCTCACCATCCACATGCTCCCTTGCCATTTTCCCTAATTTACCCTCACCCAATACCTTACACACCCTCTTGCACCTTTGTCTACCCAATTTACCCCTAGCTCCATGGCACCTACTATTTAAAGAGAGTTGAAGACCATTTTGATGGGAGATGGAACAAAGAGGAGAGAAACCTAGGGCTGGCAATTTTTGACACGATAACCCGTTTATGGTAATAACCCGAAATGACCCGAACTTGACACGATTAACTTGTATAGATTTAAGAGTACCCAAAACATATACTCAAATAAAAACTAGAGCGACCCGAAAATGACACGACTAACCCGAATTGCCACCCCTAGAGAAACCCTAGAGTTAGCTTAGAGAGAAAGTTAGAAATAATATTTTTATTTTTTTAGTTTAGAAATTTTTATTTTTTTATTTTTTTTAGATTTAAATTGACTGAAATTGATGTGTGAGGATTAATTTGAGTGAAATTTTTATGTGATATTGTTTGGATCACTCAAGTTTATGGATTATGAATTTCAACTCATGGATTGGAGATCAATTAAGCATCAAGAGATTGGGGTTTGATTGTTCTTTTCTCATCTCATTTATTTTATGCCTTTGATTATTAATTTGTCATATTTCATATCATGTTAGGCTAAATCCCCTTTCAAGGGGTATGGGGAAATCCTTATTTGATGTTATTTTAGTTTAATTAATTTGATTACTTGAAAATTTATTTTGAATGTTATTTTTGATCCCTCACCCTTAGATTTACGCTTTGAGAGAGGGTAAATGATTTTCGAGAGAAAATCGAAATTCTAATTATAATACCCAGTTTAGATTCGAACTAGAGATAGGGGTTTCTTAAGTGGGGTATTATAACTTGAATTTCAACTCTAAATTTATTTTCTAAGATTTACATAAATTTTAATTGATCGATCCTAGCGGGTGATTAATTAAAAGGAGTGTAGATCTATTTTTCTAGAGTTGTGGGGTGTTAAACTTAATTTTCTAAAAGATTACTATTATAATTACACTTGCAACGAGAGTTGGTTTGTAATTTTGATATTAATTTGGGAGAATTCAAATAATTAAATTAATTAATTAGAATAACTAAAATTTATGGTGTAATCCCACTCCTTGATTGTTCTCACATTTATTTACCTCACTTTATCTCTTATTTTAGTGTTAGACTTTATTTTCCATTTTAGTCATTTTCTAGTTAGTTATTATCATATCACATTTAGTTTAGTTCAGTTTAAATCATCACCTCACCCAATTGTTTTAATATTTGAAAAAGCTAAAAAAAAGTAGAAAAATGAAAAAGCACAAAAAGAAAATAAAAAGTGAATTACAATTGAATTTGTCTCTAGCTTACCCCCTTGGAAGTGGATTGATACCCTTACTTACCTCTACACTTGAGATTGTTGTATTTTGTAGATATTTGAGGTTTTAACTAACTAGACTTTCAACAACGACATACAAAAAGCTAAGTTATCAATTATTGTTAATTTATCATGCATATTATCTAACAATGTCAAACTAATTCATTATTTATATTTCTAAATCATCTCCTTATATATATGTTTCCATTAATAATAATTTTTGCAGGAAACGTGTCCATCAGGGCGTCAATAAAGAGACACTGATGAATTCTCGTCTAACACTAGGCCCTTAAAGTGGGGCAAGTAGGGGAGCGTAGTGGAGAACAAGACGAACTTCCAAGCTAGATCCTTGAAATTTCTCAAAACGATTATTAACCCCGGTCGGGTACACGGATTGAAGGGGGGTGCACATGGAGCTTAAGATGACCATTTGGGGACATTATAGGTATATAATTGACTCAATAATATTTACATTTTAGTGTTATTAATTCATTTTATCGTCCCATTAAAAGATATTATGTGGTGCTCATCTCTTTTGTCTTCGGGCGTTCCCTTGGTCTATGATTAAGGGGAAGAGTTTTTCAACTTTTTCGAGGATGAGATAGTTTCGAGGGGCATAAATTTTTAATTGAGGGGGAGTAATGTCTTTATGTGCATGCTTGTGATTTAATTACTCGTCTCAGTTATTTTATATCTCGTTTGTATTTTTTCTACTTCATGCGATATATGTTACATGTGTGCAAATGAAGAGGCTCATGAGAACATATTGAAGATGGATCAAGCCTACCATGCATATCGAGTCTCGAGGGGTGGGGACTAGGTAGAAATTATGAATATATAGGATGATGTTTTTATTTTTATGTTGTGTCTTTTTTTGTTTTGTCTCGAAATTGACAAATGGGGAGATTTGTAAGAATATAATTCTCATTATAGTCGAAATTCTAGATCCAAAATATATCTTAGGTTCGGGTCAATTTTATTGAAAATCATCTACACAACCGAATTCACATCATCAAGGTGACACGAATGATCCATCACACCTAAGTTCAAAGTCACACAAACATGTATGATACGTGGGATTTTTTTAATATAAAAATATTTTTACTTTAGAAATTTTTTAAAACATTTTTACATATTTTTTTCATTATTTTTTAGGTTTTTTTCCTGCATTTTATGCTACATAATTTTTAGTGAGACGTTTATTATGGCACATAAAAAATGTTCCAAAAAGAATTTAACCTACGGGCTTAAAAGTTAAAATTCATGTAGTACACCTTTGTAACACCCTGTTATTATGAGAATATCTAAATTACACGTGTCACCGTAATTTAATAAATTTGAGAAATAAAGTGAATTTAAATATTTATTAATTAACAAGAAATGGATTAATATTTTTGTGATATTATTTTTACTTGTGTGATAAGTAAACTAAATTGTATTATTTTATATGACATCGTAAGTGGGTAAAAGCGACGGATTAACAAGAGATTATTTGGGACGCGCGCGTGTGGTCTTGTTGGGAATAAGGTAGTAAATTAATGAAAAGCTACTCATATGGGAATTTTGAGTGCATGGATGATCCGGAATGGGTCGAAATAGTCAGAACTAGGTACCCGGTGGTTGCAATTGGGTACCGGGGGATTTATAGACTAGTCGGGACATGAGTAAGGGCATACAAATAATTTTACACTTAGGGGTTTACCCAATTTCGAGATTTAGGTTTAATATATAAGGGTTAAGGTTAGTGAGGGAGCCATAACACACCAAAAACCTAAAGGAAGGCCAATTGTGAGTTAAGAGAGACGTAAAATACCCAAGAAATCCGAAGGCTTGATTTGGAGAAGGACGTGGAGGAGAATCGATTAGGCATAAATATCTCATATTTATCCCTATAATTTATGTACTTTTATTAAGAAAGTATTGAATGTTTCTTTGAATTATGAATTAAGTTCTTGAAGGTTTTATGTCCTAAGTACGGTTCGGGGCAGAGTACTCCAACTCTACTTTTCTCACATATAGTTTAATTTCATACAGTTACCCTTGTATGCGTAGTTGGTTCATAAGAGTAATTAAATTGCATTGGTTGATAGTATTTTCCCCAAAATAATCATATTTTCCTTTCTTTCTCTGAGTCAATCGTAAGGTTATTTGTCTTTCTTATTCGTCGTCATGTTCTTTATCTATTTCCCTGAGTTTGATACCCGACTTACTCGGATTATTACTTACGCAAACGGTTTTCACTTTAACCGATATTAACACGCACTAGAGACACTTTTTGAGTAGCATCAACAATTATTGCCTTCTACAACCCGACGTGTAGAGATTCAAAATCACACCGACGATTCAAGGCAAGTGTATAACTTCATTCCTTGAATTATGTGTAGTATAATCATTCATGTCAAAATTGGTAATTAACAATTTGATTCTGATATGGGTTTTATTGTACGAAAAAGGGGGTTTGGGGAGATAAACCTAATTGAATAACGTATAAAAGGTTATTCCTAAGTTTTAATGGTAAATCGTCCTCCTACAAATCTGAATTAATGTGAAGTAAATTTATATTATAGATGATTATTGTATAAGGTTTGACAAAGAAAAATCATGGGAATTTTAACATGTATGAAAGTTAAGATTTGATGAACTTGGGATTTAGTTGTGTTGGATTAATGAATCAAAGGATGTAAACGGATTCGGTTAATGTATATAATCATTAAAATTCGTGGTATATGGATCGAATTATGTTGGATGATGATTTGGGAGCTTTGGGTAAATGAAATCCCGTCATATTGAATTAAGATCTGGGCTCTTGTCCGAAATCAAATCGATTTGGCCTCATAGGTGAATCGATTCGACTCTGAGCCCGAATTGATTTGGACCTGTTGTAAGGGACAGTTTGGTCATTATATGTGAATAAAGGGTAAAAGTGGAATTCGGTAACTCATGTGAGGTTAAGTTTATGATTTTTAATACGTTTGAGGATTATGTTCAGTAAGGAAAAATCTTAGGTAGACGAGGATTGACTCGAATTATCTACGTAAGGTATTTAGGCCATATAATACTCGAGACGTATGATATGTCATAGGATATAGTGATTTTCGATTATGAATTTAGGACTGGTTTGGAATATTCGGGAAAACTCAAAGATGAGAAATATATTAAATTATTTATCTACAAGAATAATTTAATTTATGAGAAATATACACACACACACACACACACACACACACACACACATATATATATATATATATAGAGAGAGAGAGAGAGAGAGTACATGTGTGTATTATAATATCTGTGTGCATGATATTGCATTTGAAACGTACCCATCCTAGTGGATATGCTATCGGTGGAGATTGCATGCAATGGAAGGTCACTTTGGCGAATCTCAACAAAGGTGGTACTGTTCCCCTGGGTCATAGGTTCTATGCACGACCGCGTGATGTAGGTTTTGGAGTCCCATGGAATAATATGGTATGGTTATGACCACGAACTTAAGGCCATGACCACCTCTGGTGTTCGTTTATTATTTTTAGGTTCAATGGTGAGATTCCAACCTGTTTACCCATAATGTGGAGGACATTCCTGATGCTAGATAGCATGGTAGTGATTTTACATATATTATGATATATATATATATATATATATATATATATATATATATATATATATATATATATATATATATATATATATATGTATGTATGTGTGTGTGTGTGTGTGTGTGTGTGTGTGTGTGTTTACCTTTGCATGAAATATTTACGTATATAAGGATGCGAATAATTATATATGGGTACAACTTAATAAATCAGAATATAAAATGTTTACGTTTATAAAGATGTGAATAATTATATACGGGTGCAAGTAACTTGTGTGAATTGATTACGTATATAAAGATGAGAATAATTATAGACGCGTGTAGACAAATATATGTGATTGTGGAAATAAATAACTGAAGTAAGTTATATATTAAATTGTGATTTATTAAGTTATTAATTAAGAAGTTGTGAAAGCTAATTAATGAACCATGGGTAGATAATATACTGGGACCAAGGTAGGATAGTATTGAGTAGCAGGGCTAGTTAGGCAGGGTAGCATAACTAGGATGGTTAAAAGACATACGTTAGGTGCGCACTTTAGATGATGGGTGACTCAAGAGAGTGCGCTACCGGTTTACAATATGAAAATTGACTATATATTTTCATTTATGCATCTTATACACTTGTTAAATATTTTCAAAGACTTTGGGCTCTGACCTGTATCAAATTTATTTTCAAAATTTGTAGGTGTCCAACCACAAAGACGCCAAGCATGATTCCTCTTTCAAGGGTTACGTAGCTGCAGATGATGTGCAGGCTTGCAGGATTTCCAAGTAGCTGATTCTATTATTGACATTCTACATTAGGTTCCCTATTCCAGTATTGGTTGGGCGTGTCACCCTTTTTTTATTGAGATTTATGTATTTCAGACAGTTGGATTGGATGTACTGGATTTTTACCCGACGGTTTATTCGGGAACTTTATTTATTTATCTTCGCTTTAGACTTTACTTTGTGGTTTCATTCAAATTAGTTATTGTGTATGAGAAAACTGTGGATTGGTTAATATTGTTGTATATTAATGAAAGATAAAAGTTGACACCGACTTGTTTAAATAATAGGCGATTAGTAAATAAAATATTTTCGATGGTGATGTTAAGAATGAACCAGATGAGATTCGTGTTATATTTTAGTAGAGGACTGATCACTCGTTATTGAAATAGGCGAGGTGTCACAACCACGCGAGTGTATCACTGCTCAACCACAAAATCAATCAAATTGCATACGTGGAACAAACCAACACGACCTTGGGACATTCTTGCACGGTTGCGTGTCCAGCCGACTTTAACTTAGTCAAGCGTTTATTTAAAATGATTTTTAAAGAATTTTTGAACTTTTACAACACACTTTACTTATCTTGAAAAACTATTAAAAGTCTATTTCATAATTTAGTTTTCCAAGACCTCCTTTTGAGTTTTGGAGAGAATTTTTGTGAGTCTAAAATCCCTAAAATCTCCTAAGCCCACTACTTGGTATTTTGTTCTCTTTTTCGTGTTTTAAAAAATCGTATGCACATTAAATCACATATTTTAATAGTGTTTTTTAAAAAATAATTCCCACAATTTCTTTGCAAAATTTTTGGAGGTTTTATCTTTGGTTGTGAAAAAAGCTCAAGGAGTTTTTGAGATTGGTGAGTTAATTGACTTGGGTTGCGATCTAAGACACGCATGTGATACTAGTGAGCCAAGAATAATAGTTGTGGTGGAGATTCGCGCGTGCACATTAATTTCAATGGATTGGTGCATACCGAGACCTGATGGTTGTGACTGTCAAGTCGAAGTTGAGGTAAAGATTTACTGAAATAGTAATGCGGAGGTTTAAAATGCAAAACGATAAAAAATTGTGATTGCGGTCAAATCAAGAGTTGTAATTTGTGTATGTCCTTTATAATTCCTTTTTTTTGTGTGTACTAGTGGACTTATATGTTAGGTGGGTGCTTGTGCTTGTGTTAAATGACCGTGTCCTTATATTATATTTAAACTGTTTTATTTAATTCAAAGTTAAATTGATAAATTGACCTAAGAAAAATAATTAATCAGTATTAAAATTAGAAAATATAAATTTTTGAATTAATTTGATTTATCGACTCCGTAGGAATTTCCCAAACCATATGAAATGTTAGCCGTGAAGGTTAAAAACGGGTGTTTATAAGAAATCAAAGTGAGAAAATTACTAAAAAGTGAACGACTCGTGGCACAAGGTTTCTTGTAGAATTTGAAGATTGATTATATACGAATATACAAGCCCGTTACAACTGTAAATACCAAGGTTCTAAAAAATGCGGGGCGTGATCGAGGCGTGGAGGCCAAGCCTTAAGCCTTGGAAGCCTAGGCGGGCCTTAGGCATGAAAAGGCATTTTGGCCTTTTTAATATATTTTAATATTTTTTAACCATAACAAGGGTATTAAAATACTAAAATTTTACATATCATAAAAATATGTTTGAATATTTACAAATTAAAATGCTATTTGATTATTTTGGATAAGATAATGGTCCGATTTGTAAAAAAAATCTTTAAAAGGCGATATCGTTTCACTAAAGCATTGTTGTTTTTAGAAAAAAGTGCACCTTAAGGGTTTTTACCAAGAATAAGGCGTAAAAATCTTAAGGCGGGACGTTTCTCTCAAGCCTCAAGGCTAGGCGGGTTTCTTAGAACACTACTAAATACATTTTAGAAATATGGCTAGCTTAATAGTATTTTAAAAATATAGTATATATGAGGCTCGTGAATATTGTAATTGCTTATTTACAAGGAACTTACGCAAATAATCCACATGAAAATTTCAGAAGGATTTGCTTTGCTTGAAGCAAAGACAACAAGTACGTGCTCAAATCAACTAAGACGTTCATTATATATATATATATATATATATATATATATATATATATATATATATATATATATATATATATATGTTTTAGTAAATACTCGTCAAATGAAGTGTATGAAAATAATAACATATGCCAATGTTCCATTATAACATCCTTAAGAAAATGTGTTCCCGAATAACTCAATGGATACGAAATATACTTCTTGGCCTGCAAGTCGAGCATAGTTTCGATTAAACATTGATTCAGTAGTTAAATGGATTGAAAACTCTGATAATGCTTTAACCTATATTAACACACCTTTTTAGTATACCTATGGTTTTCAATTTTTGTTTATTAAAATACAAACTGTTTTAAGGAGGATGATAACTTTAGTCCCGAAGTACTATATTTGTATGTTATTAGTGCATTGTTAAGTTTGGTTCAACAGTATTATACTTGTATGCTAACAACGTGTTGCTATACGTCGCACAATGCGTGAGGCCAAATATAATATTTGTAGTTAATCTCTTAGAAAAAAATAATTACTATTGACTTGCAAGCATGAGACTAGTATTAATCATATTATGTGATGTGTTCGTGAAATTATTGGTGTGAAGCTTTTCAATCTAACCATTCGCGTCTAGTTAGTTATGTAGATGCATGTTATCTCCATGATCCTCATAAGGAATAATTAAATCATTTATGACTGGTCTTAAACAACATATGTTCTTACTACTACCCATGAAGATAATGGTGCTTGCATTGCTCAAATTAAAAAAAGCTACATCGAGGGAGACATGACCAACACATTTAAGTTTTTCTATATACATGAGCTCTAGAAGAGTTATGCTTTTGAAGTAAAATATATCATATAAAGTTATATTTTCACTAATATTCACCAAAGCCTTGTGGAAGTAGAGCTTCAAAAGAAAAATGAGATTGAAGCCGAAAATAATATTTCAGAAGCTTGTATATGAGAATGGTATGCGTCGACTCAATCATCAGAGAAAATATCACAATGAGGGGGAGTATCCAATAAGGGGAACATCTTATTAGGAGAAGAATCAAACATATGTTATTTTAAACATATGCGCGTCATACTATTTTTATTTTAACATGTTTTTTTATTAGATTTTCTCGGTAAATGTTTTAATGAGGCAACACTAAGCGCATTCAATACCGATTCAATGATCTCAGAAGTTGTATTATTTTTCCTACACTTTGTTTTTTTCACCACCGTATTTTTCTTATTAAGATTTTAATGAGACAATAGTCATTGATTGGTGAAAATATTGTAAATTAGGGGAGTTCGATAAAATAAGTAAAGTAAAATACACTAAGGGTGTGTTTGATTGACAAGCATTTTTTTTCATGAAAAATAGTTGTTTTGATTCATGATTCGCCTTTGCAAAACCTTGAGGGCAAATACTTTATATAGGAACAACACTCATTTACATAACAAGTGTTCCATCTCAAACTTCATTTTAAGTGGAAAATATTTATTATCCACTCATTAAAGAATTGGTTTCAATGGAAAATAGAAAAAGTAAGAGCAAAAACTCATATATTTTTCTGCTCATTTTCCAACTTCTCATCCGAATGAACTATTTTTCATGGATTTTCCATGTTTGCAATCAAAAGCACCCTAATAGTCCCTAGCACTTGAGTTTTTAAATAGTCCATAAGCTAAAAATCGTGTCAATTTAGTCCCTAAGCTATCATTTTAGTCCCTTAACTATACATGTTTCAACTTAGTTTTTAAATTATAATAAGTGTTTCAACTCAGTCCCATGCAAAAATTTAAAAAATGTCATAAATTATTACTTGGTCACATTATATTTGCATAATATTATATTGCAAAATCTTTTGTTGTTTTTAAATTGGTACGAGAGTCAAGTTTGTGTCCTCCTAGCTCTATACACAACAAATAAATATATGATTATACGGTTGAAACAAGTATAATCACGTTTATAGTCTAATATTATGCGGATATAATGTGGCCAAATAAATATTTGTGATTTTTTTTTTAAATTTGTGTGAGGGACTGAGTTGAAACACGTATTATAATTTAGGAACTATGTTAAATCATGTATAATTAAGAGACTAAAATAATAGTTTAAGGACTAGAATGATACGATTTTTAGTTTAATGACTATTTAAAAGTGATACTTTACATACTATTAATGTGTTTTATTCAAATAATTATATTAGTGAATGTCCACTTGTATTTTATATTTATAAAGGAATATTTTGAGATGTGTTTATTTTTTTATTTTTGATAGCATAGCATGAGGTGTCCGGACAGCTTACGCGCACCTCGACTATTCCCTATTCGCGGTTCGTGGCTTTCGCTCGCCAAACATTATTTTGACATTGCGAGGAATCGAACTGGGGACCAAATCCAATTCACCCCCAAAACTGTCCCAATGACAGCCTTATACCACTGTGTCAAGAAACTTGGTTAAATGTGTTTATTTAGACTTTAAAGAATGGTAAACTTTAAATATGAAAATACCAATGGAATGAAAAATTTAATACTATGTAAATTCTCTATGTAATTTTTTTATTTGAGAATAAAGCAAGGATAAAATACAAAAAAGTCCGCCCATCAAACATTTTTTAATACACATTTAGTCAAAGCCTTTTATTTTGTACCAGAAAGTCCCTTATTATCTTATCTTTAAAGGTCCGCGTCAGCGACACGGTAAAGCATTTTTGGTATGATGAAGGACTTTTGATGCAAAATAGAAAAGCTTGGACTATATATCTACTACTTAAAAAGAGGAAAGTTTATCTTCAAATCTCAAAGTACTAAACTACCCCCATTAAATTAACATTTCCTATCATACCCTTAATATTAATCTCACACATTCATTAAATTAAAATCATTTCATGAATCTTAACTTGATACGTTCTCTCTCCTAATACATTCATCTAACAAAACCTCCAAATACATTCATCTTGAAACCCTAGAAATCAAAAGTCATTTTTTTGCTCAGATTTTGTATTTCCAATTTTATTGTTGTTTTAGTCATGTTTTATAATAATTCTAAATTCAATGTTAATTTCAGAAAAATATATATATTTTTTAAGTTAAGGAATTACCAAGTTCACGCCTTATTAGATTATTATTTTTTATGCATTCATATGTATTTCTCACTTGGATATGATTGTATTCATGTTTATTTCTTAAAGATTCTAAAAATTCTTAAAACACTCCAATTACTTTTTGAAATACAAGCTTTCCCTTTGCTTTAAAGATCAAATAATTATTTTTTTATTTGTTATTTTTTTTTAGTAAAAAATAGTATTTTAAAGTGTTTTTTAATTTTTTTTAAAATTAAAAATAACTGTTTTTATTAAAAAAAATGTTATGATAGTTTTAAAGACCCTTTTTTATTTAAAAAACTGTTATGATACTTTTATATAAGTTTTTTTTAAGATAGATTTAAAAACTGTTCTTTTTAAAAAAAAAATAATTTTTACATAAAATTGGGAAAAAAATTAACAAATAATTTTTTTTTTAATTGAAAATTATTTTTATAACCGAACACGACTCAAATAAAAGCAACTCGACACAACACGACACGATAATTTTTTTTAAACAAACATGAACACGATCCTAATAAAAGTGACATGACAGAACATAAAATATTATTTTTTTACAAAACACGACCCAAGTAAAAGTGTCACGCCACAATATATGTTATTTTTTTAACCAAATACCAACTCAACCAAAATAAAAATGACACGACATGAAATCTCATTTTTTACCAAACACTAACACAACCTACTTAAAATGCAACACGACAAGTGGGTCGTGTTCGCATTTCGTAAAAAAATGGATTTTGTGTCATGCCATGTCACTTTCATATGTGTCATATTCATTTTACGTAAAATTAAGATTTTGAGGTGTGTCGTGCCATGCCATGTTAATTTTATTTTGTGTTGTCTTCTAAGTTGGTTTACTATTGAGCTTAGCATTTTTACTTAATATAATTCATGGTGGAATTCAGTACATTTTCCTATAATTTTTGACAACTTGATTTTGTGAATATTTTGAGTAATAATTTAACTGGTGAAATAGGAAATTCCCTTGATGTATGCTCTAATATTCAGTATGTTGATCTGAGCGCTAACAAATTGAGTGTAGATTTAGGGTTTGAATTTGAGAAGCTGAAAGAGTTTTGAGAATCGGAGAACAGATTGGGTAGCATAGTGTCACTCATGGAAAATCGCACTTTACAAACTCTGGACCTGTCGAAAAATGATTTCAGAGGATAATAACTTAGGGGAATTTCAAACTTCCCAAATTTATCTGTATTGACTTTGTGGGGTTACAGACCCAATTCAACAAGAGATTGGTTTATTTTCGAATCTCCATAGACTTTTGTTTGGTAACAAATCCTTAATTCTAGAGTCATTATTAAGCCTGAGAAATTTTCATTTCCCAGATCTAAGTACGAACAAATTTTATACTCCGTATTAACATCCCCTCATTTTTTACCCATTTGATGAGCCACATAAATCGTCTTAACCACTCGGAAGAGGTATTTTTATCATAGTTTCTGCAATACCTCTGTTGCAGTTATATGGATCCTAAATGTGTCATTGTGGTTTGTCGAGGATAAATTTTTTAGGATTGATTGTGAGTTATTTCTGCTGGAGGTAAATTAACCTATCATATGCTTTAAACTGATTTCAATTGACATTTTTTTTGTGATTATTCGATAGATAATGATGTTGAGTTTGCTCTTCTTACTATCTTGTTGTATATGTCTTAGGTTTATGTTATATATATCATATGTGTATACTATGTTTGATCAAATGTACCAAACACAAACTCCTGCATGCTTCCTGTTTGATATAAACTCAACTCCATAATTAATTTGTAATTTGGTGTATAGTTGTGTTATAAAGTAATAATATTTCTTAAGTAGCTACTGTTACTATATGTTTAAGTTTAATGTTCTCTTTCAGAGTACACATAACATATTTAGGTAAAATCTTCAATGAAGAGGAATAAAATGAATATTTTTTGTTTTCTATTTATTTAAAATAGATACCATGATGTTAGATTTTTTGGTTTGAGAATTCAAAATCTCAAATCTTTTGATTGTTAGTATTTTTGTAATCTAATTTAATTCCAATTTTATCTGTGTTGGAATTTTTTCACACTGTATGGTTCAATGTATTCATTTTGTCTCTCTACATACATTTATCCTTCGTATTAAGTCGTACGTCGGTTCAGGTTGTAACTTCCCAGCTAAGAAAAACATAACTTCCAAGAACAACCAAATAAGTGAGCAAAATGAGTCCAAATAACTTTACTAGAGCTGCAATTACATGCATTGGTTAAATTATCTTTGTCAACTCAAACACACACTCTAAACTGTATCTTTAGCATCTTTAGATACATAGTGTTCAAAAAATTTCAGTTTGTTCTTCCCTGATCTTAATATTTAGTACTGAGTGTTTCTTATTTAGTTCATGGTCTATGGATACTTATGGAATACATTGCACTTATTCAAGTACCATAATTTTTAAAAATTAATTTACAATTGTTGTTTTCAATTCATCTTATTGTTGAGTAAATTGTTTTAATTTCTTGAAAACTTAGGTTTGGCCAAACTTATTAACCAGATAGATTCTCTTTGTTATTTTGTAATTTCTATTCAATGAACATGAATGCAGTTTCTCTGTCTCACGTAATTTATATTTGAAAGTTGTTGTATTGATATGTTAAGACTGATAATCCATCCATCATATTATGTAAATGTAATGACTAAAAAGAACTAATGCCCTGTTTAACTTCATAGCGATGATTAAGTAATTAAACATCTGGGTATCAATTCCTCACTTAGCGATTTCCTTATAAGGAATGACAATGGGACGGGAGCATCAACACATGGTGAGGGCCCCGAACAATCTCTCATTGACGTTATCTTCCCATCATTAAATATAAATGCCAACTCGCCAAATTTCTTGACAGATCGAGCAATTCTTGCAACAACAAACGAGCACGTAGACTCACTAAATGATATGATGATTGATATGTTCCCCGGAGAATTGAAGACATTAAATAGTTTTGATGAAGCTGTGGATGACACGCATAACTATTACCAAGAAGAATTTTTAAATTATTTGATGCCGAATGGATTGCCACCACACGCATTGAAACTTAAACATAATTGTTCAATCATTCTTCTACGCAATATAAATCCATCAATTGGATTATGTAACATAACAAGAATGTTGTGTGACACCCCGACTAATTAAACACCGGGTAGCTACTCCTTTATAAAATTAATTCAAAATGCCAAGTTGGCTCAGTTAATAGCATCACTGTCGAAAACGTTTTATTATTACTAACCACCTAGTATTTAAAAAGTAAGTGCCAAATTTTATTAAATCTGATTAACATGCAACGAGAGTAATGAATAACTAAATAACACCATTCACCATACTGAAGTAACAAGAATAACCATCACAATATGTAAATAAACCTGGAGGAAAAACTCCTCAATACAAATCCCACAACTGATATGTAAACTGAAATAAATAACTAAAACTGAATACTGAGCAATACATGCTAGAGTCTGAAAACTGAAATGTAAAAATGCTCTAAATAGGAATGGGCAACATGCCCTACAACTGATAGATAGTGACTCTGGAATCCAAAAGATAGAAGCGTCTATGAGCAAATCCCTGTAGCTTCCACAACCAGCTACAACACGTCACCTGAATGAGAATCCTATGCTTGGTGTCCTTGTGGCTGGGCACCTAAAATGGTTTTACAAGAAAATATATTTGAAAGCAAATGGGTCAGAGCCCGAAAGTGGAAATCATTTTAAAAACCTGCAAGTGCTTTAAAAACATTTAAAACATTAAATGCAAAGTACATGTTAGGACGTGCACTCACATTAAATTCTCACCTCTCGACTAACTGTGCACTCCTAACGTAAGTACCCATCTATAACTACCTTCTCCACTAGCTAAGTGACAACGTAAACTAGCTAGACAATCAAAGGTTCTACTCATTTTACTCGGTTAATTTAACATAACAACGCTCGTAATTTAATAGAGGTCTCTCGTAATCTCCGTTATTAAGTATGCCATTGATATAACAAACAGCTAACTCATTATATATCTCGAAACAATACCGGAATATTTTACAACATTAACATGAGGATTTCCATTAAATAATTGTATATTATTCATCACATAAATATACGATACAAGCACCCCGCAATCTAAGCTGTAGTGCACACATACTCTGCTACCCATCCCGGTACATCACGTACATAAGGATTACATATTCCGAATCTCTCAGGAATAGTTTACCGATAACAACATCACAAATAATGGAGGCGAACACAGTCACCATCACATGGGTCACGCACATACCTACGCTCCCATGGTCAGCGGACTTATTAATATCACAATAAGTCTTTCAATGACCTATGTTCATCAAGGTACCAGTCTATATCCCCCCCGTAGGCACACAAGGATTAGAGGGTCCTAAGCGAACGTAAACCTCCCGTGATAGCAAGTATGATAGGTATGTCATACACATAATCCATATACTAATACTAAGTAATCACACATCTTAGTAATACCGTATTATAATCGTAGTACATATCGCATTCTCGTACTAACTAATTATCACAACTTATTTTATTCCGGTTCATAATTATACGCGCTATAATTCATCCTCACATCGTAGTAGTCACTCACGTCTCAACCCAAATGATTCATTGAATATAATTCTCGTATATGCTTTACTCATCCCAGCAACCCAAAAGTCCCAAATCAATCACTATATCATCAAAGGGATGCTAACTCTACCTTTGAACCATCTCCCGGAACTCCAAAAGTCAAAACAGTCCAAAAAGGGTCAAACTGTCAACTCGTTAGAAGTCTCGTTCGAACGAGGCTTCGAACGAGTTTGGACTGTCAGGTCGTTAGAAGTCTCGTTCGAACGAGGCTGTTCGAACGAGATCCCAGTTCGTTCGAACGAACTGACCCTTCTAACGATATCTCGTTCGAACGAGATATCGAACGAAAATCCTACTCGTTAATAACGACTGGTCAACTCGTTAGAAGCTCGTTCGAACGAGCTCGTTCGAACGACCTGGGGCTGCTTCTAACGAGATGCCAGTTTCGGCCCAGAACTTCCCAAAAATCGTTTTTCACCATTTTTACTCCTCAAACCTCTTCTAAAATTCGTTCCCACAATATATTGAGTTCTCTAATCATCCTCAAACATGTTAAGGGGCTATACTAACATCATTAAAGGGTTTGATATCATCTAAACATCATTAAATCACAATTTCCACACTAATTCCCAATTTTCTTCAAGAACATAAACCCTAACTTTTTCTCATCATAAATTCCCAGATATTAATTCGTTAATGCATCACCTAGATATGAAATCTCCGAAATTTAATCTTCCAACAATGTTTCTACATGCAAACCTATCCCAACATTCAATAATAACTTCAAATTTCATGGGTTTTCTTTTAATCTTTCAAGAACAATTAAGATTCTTCAATTTCTAACATGGAAAAGACATTCTCAGTAATTAAATGGAAATAAAGTCACTTGCCTTGGTTTGATTTCTGAATTTGGTGTGGATTCGGTGTAGAATTTCTGCAGAATCTCTCTCTCTCTCTCCTTCTCCAAGCTTTCTTCTCCAAAAGGCTATGGTGGCTAGGGTTTGCTTTGGGGAAACTTATGAAACCTAATTTCAATAAACCTCCGTAGCTTGTTGGGTTAATAAGGGTTGGTTGGGGTCAATCCTTATCAGATTACAACTCTCAATTTTCGTCACTTTTAATTACCCAAAAATACCAAATTACTAAAATACCCTTTAAGTTACCGGTACGGTCTAAAATTACCCCGGGATCCAAACTATACCCCCGGCTAGTGTTTTCTGACTATCTCGACCCTTCCGGACGCGTTGGCGCGCTCAAAATGACCATACGGATTATCGATTTTAAATTTACTTTTAATATCAAAATATTATACCGTGACGCGGCGGTCCCACGCGTCTCAACAAAATTTCTAAAATGCCGTATATAAATCCCACGACAAATTTTATAATACCAAATACATATATAATCATATATGCACATAATCAAATACCAATTCGCATCACATCAGTATTTATAACCCGGATTAATTTCCAATTAATACGCATTTAATTAATTAATCCCAAAAATAAATATAGCCAAAAGTACGGGGTATTACATACTCCCCCCCTAATAACTGAATTTCGTCCCGAAATTCGAAACTAGAAAGTACCTGCTAAAAACAGCTCTGGATAACGTTCGCGCATCTCATCCTCGCGCTCCCATGTGGACTCCTCGACATTGTGATGTCGCCACTGAACACGTACTAACGGGACTATCTTTGACCGCAGTTTCCTCTCGCTTCGGTCCAAAATAGCAATCGGCCCCTCCTCATAGGAGCTATCCGGCTGGAGATCGATGTCCTCCACAGCAATGTGAGAATGAGCCAAATCATCCCTAAGGTATTTCCTCAGCGAGGAAACATGGAACACGTCGTGAATCCGATGCAAATGCTCCGGTAACCCGAGTCTATACGCAACCGGTCCGATCCGCTCAATAATAGCAAAAGGCCCCACATACCTCGGTGCCAACTTCCCCTTCTTCCCGAATCGCATAATCCCCTTCATCGGAGAAACCCTGAGCAAAACTTGGTCCCCCACTTGGAACTCCCTGAAAAATCTCTTCGCATCAGCATAACTCTTCTGCCTGTCTTGAGCTACCCGAATGCGACTCCGAATCAACTCAATCCTTGCCGAAGTATCCTGAATTACTTCCGGCCCAAGTAGTTTGTTGTCCCCCACTTCCAACCAACATGCTGGGGAACGACAAGGCCTACCGTACAATGCCTCAAACGGAGCCATGCCAATCGTGAACTGATAGGAGTTGTTGTAAGCAAACTCCACCAGTGGAAGGTACTGCTCCCATCCACCCCCGAAGTCAATAATACACATGCGTAGCATGTCTTCCAACATCTGATTGGTGCGCTCGGTCTGCCCATCAGTCTGCGGATGATAAGCCGTACTCAACCGCAATTCCGTGCCCATGGCCTCCTGGAAACTCTCCCAAAACCTCGAAACAAATATCTTGTCTCTGTCAGACACGATATTTAGGGGCACACCGTGAAGTCTCACAATCTCTGAAATGAAGAGTTGGGCATACTGACCCGCAGTGTAATCAGTCCTAACGGGTAAAAAGTGAGCGACCTTGGACAATCTGTCCACAATTACCCAAACGGAGTCGTGACCCCTCTGTGACGTAGGCAACCCCGCGATAAAGTCCATGGATATGCTCTCCCACATCCACACCGGAACCTCCAACGGCTGTAGCAATCCCGCTGGTCTCTGATGGTCCACTTTTACAAGCTGACAAGTGGCGCATTTCGATACAAACTCAGCGATATCTTTCTTCATACCGCTCCACCAATACTGCCGTCTCATGTCTTGGTACATTTTGTCCCCTCCAGGATGTACCGCGAACCGTGAGCCGTGCGACTCTGCCATCACATCGTGCCGCAATTCTTCCCCTTCCGGAACCACCAATCTCCCATTGAAGCGTAATCCCCCGTCTGAGCTAACGGTATAGGACTCGGCTCCCTCTGCTAGCAATCGAACTATCTGCTCCTGACAGAACGTGTCATTAGCCTGTGCCCGTACTACCTTCGTAAGAATCTGCGGTGTAACGGTCATCACAGACATGAAAGATCGGGCCACTGCATCCTGGTGTCCCAATTCCTTCCATTTAGCTTTCCACACCTCTGCCACCTCATCTGCTGGCCTGCGGCTCAACGCGTCTGCTACCACGTTAGCCTTACCCGGGTGGTACTGGATGTCGAACTGGTAGTCTTTCACAAATTCAAGCCACCTACGCTGCCGCATATTTAATTCCTTCTGCGTGAACAGATACTGTAGTGACTTGTGGTCCGTGAACAGCTGAAACTTCTCCCCCAAAAGATAGTGCCTCAAAATCCGTAAGGCAAATACTACTGCTGCCAATTCCAAATCATGCGTGGGGTAATTCTTCTCATGAGGCTTAAGCTTGCGGGAAGCATAAGCTATGGCCTGTCTCTCCTGCTGCAAAACACCTCCAAGTCCTTGCAAAGACGCATCGGTGTAAACCAAATACTCAACTCCCGGTCTCGGCAATGCTAACACAGGTGCTGAGGTCAATTTGTCCTTCAACTCATCGAATGCCAACTGACAGGCATCACTCCAGATATATGGCACACCCTTACGAGTAAGATGTGTCAAAGGACCTGCTATCTCTGAGAAACCCCGAATAAACCTCCTGTAGTATCCTGCTAAACCCAAGAAACTACGAATCTCCGTTGGTGTCGTGGGCTGTCCCCACTCCCTCACCGCTGACACCTTCCCCGGATCGACAGATATTCCCTTGTCGGAAATAATGTGACCCAAGAACTGGACTTCCTTCAGCCAAAACCCGCACTTCTCATATTTTGCATACAGCTCGTTCTGACGAAGTGTCTGCAAAACCATCCTCAAATGCTCGGCGTGCTCCTCCTCTGTCTGAGAGTAAACCAGAATGTCATCAATGAAGACAATGACAAATTGATCTAGGAAATCTCTGAACACCCTATTCATCAAGTCCATAAACACTGCTGGAGCGTTGGTCAAGCCGAAAGGCATAACCCGAAACTCATAAGAACCATATCTCGACAAGAACGCAGTCTTCGAGACATCCTCCTCCCTGATACGCAACTGATGGTATCCCGACCTCAAGTCAATCTTCGAGAAGAAAGAAGCTCCTCTCAACTGGTCGAATAAGTCATCGATTCGAGGCAACGGATACTTATTCCGTATCGTGGCCTTATTCAACTCTCGGTAGTCCACGCACAATCTCAGTGAACCGTCCCTCTTCTTAACAAATAAGACTGGAGCGCCCCAAGGTGAGGTACTCCTACGAATAAAGCCCTGCCCTAACAGCTGCTCTATCTGATCCCGTAACTCTCGCATCTCAGCTGGAGCCATACGGTACGGTGCACGTGCTATAGGTCTCGTACCCGGTAGCAAATCAATAACGAAGTCTATCTCTCGACTGGGTGGTAAGCCTGGTATCTCCTGAAACACATCCGAGTACTCCCTGACAACCGGGATCGAATCTAAAGGAATAACAACCTCCTTAGAGGTATCCTCCTCTATGTAATACAGATGAGCGGTCGATCCTCCCTCTGGGCGAGGCATCGCCACTATAAACATCTCCTGCCCCGGAATGGCAAAAACAATGCTCCCGCTGAAGCAATCAATCATGGCCCTATATGCTACGAGCCAATCCATCCCGATGATCACATCGTGAACATGCATGTCTAACACTAACATGTCCGCAGGCAATACCAAACCACCAACCTCTACCCCGACTCCCCGGCATATAAAGAAAATAAGTGACCCACTCCCCAATGGTGAGTCAACACACGTCACTGTGCTCTCTGCCGTAGCTAACAATCCTAAAGCTTTCGCGAAGTGTGTAGCTATGAAACAATGTGTAGCACCCGTATCAAATAACACCCGACCCATAGTGCCATGGATAGGAAACGTACCCTCGATCGCGGGCGGTGCCTGTGGAACTGCAGCCTGGTGAACGTTGTAGACACGTCCATACTGTAGCTGCCCCTGTTGAGCTGGGACCGCTGGAATGGGTGGCAATGCTGCCATCTGTGGCGGTGCAGGAAGAGCGGCGGGAAACATAGGTCTCTGTGGCTCCTGGCGAGCACCCTGCTGCTGCTGCTGTGGGGTCCTGCCCCTATCAGGACAATCCTGCTTCTTATGGCCAGTCTTGCCACAAGTAAAGCACTTCCCTGGGAAATTCCCTCCCCTCTGCCCCTGCTGTCCCCGGCCCTGGTGGCCGTTACCATTCCTCCCTTGGCCCTGCTGGCCCTGATGGAACTGCTGCCCATTCTGTCCCTGTTGGCCCTGCTGGCCGTTTGGACCCTGATGGCCCTGGCGGAAACCTCCCTGTCCCTGCCTGTAGTTCCCTGATCGGAACCTCTTATTGTCCCCCTGCTGGGTACCCTGCTCAGTCTGTCTCTGCCCCTGACCGGTTTGTGCCCCAATGGCACCATGTCCTCCGGTCCTGCCCTGATGGCTAGACTCTCCCGACCGCTTGCCCTCGGCCATGTGAAAACGGTGGTCCTGGCAGTGCAATAACGCAGCGTTAACCACATCAGAATATGTGGCCAACGATAGGTTCCCTAGCAGATGCTGGCGGATCCTCCAATTCAACCCATCAGTGAACTTCTCTATCTTCTTCTTCTCTGTTGGAATCTCGTCTGGAACGATATTCAACAAGTTAGTGAACTCGGCCTCATACTCGGCCACTGTCTTGCCCTCCTGCTTCAAACTCATCAGCTTCCTCCTCATCTCTGTATGAACTGCGGACGGAAAATACTTGCGGTCGAACCGCACCCAGAACTCCTGAATCGTGAGGGTATCCTTCTCCTCCGCGGTGGTAATAGACTCCCACCACTGCAGTGCAGATCTAACTAGCTTGAAAGTAGCTAGCACCTGCTTCTGAACATCAGTGCACTCATGCATCCTCAGATGCCTCTGCATGTCCTTCCTCCATTGGCTCGAGATAACCGCATCTGAGCTTCCAGCAAACTCTGGTGGATGCGCTTTCTGAAAAGCGTCACGTACACGCTCCCAAGCAGACGGGAATGCATTAACCTGTACTGGCGCGGCAGCCGGCGCCTGCGGTGGTGCCTGCTGAATCACGGCAATCGCGGCATTTACCGCTTGGGCTACTATAGCAGCAACCTCAGCGGCGTTCAACATGCCCTGAACTGGAGCGGGCTGGGGTTCGGGCGTAGCATTCCTGGGAACTCGTCGTGCACGTCGTGGAGGCATCTGAAATAAGAACAAAGTTTATAAGTTCACGGTTTATAAACTTAATATAGCTGAAGAACGAAGCATACACAAAAGAATACAACAGTCCTAAAATATAGGGCTCTATATCAAAGAAACGTAGCGGAAACATAATAGCCGTACAGATCCTAAAGGACACTAGAACCTGATGCTCTGATACCACCTGTGACACCCCGACTAATTAAACACCGGGTAGCTACTCCTTTATAAAATTAATTCAAAATGCCAAGTTGGCTCGGTTAATAGCATCACTGTCGAAAACGTTTTATTATTACTAACCACCTAGTATTTAAAAAGTAAGTGCCAAATTTTATTAAATCTGATTAACATGCAACGAGAGTAATGAATAACTAAATAACACCATTCACCATACTGAAGTAACAAGAATAACCATCACAATATGTAAATAAACCTGGAGGAAAAACTCCTCAATACAAATCCCACAACTGATATGTAAACTGAAATAAATAACTAAAACTGAATACTGAGCAATACATGCTAGAGTCTGAAAACTGAAATGTAAAAATGCTCTAAATAGGAATGGGCAACATGCCCTACAACTGATAGATAGTGACTCTGGAATCCAAAAGATAGAAGCGTCTATGAGCAAATCCCTGTAGCTTCCACAACCAGCTACAGCACGTCACCTGAATGAGAATCCTATGCTTGGTGTCCTTGTGGCTGGGCACCTAAAATGGTTTTACAAGAAAATATATTTGAAAGCAAATGGGTCAGAGCCCGAAAGTGGAAATCATTTTAAAAACCTGCAAGTGCTTTAAAAACATTTAAAACATTAAATGCAAAGTACATGTTAGGACGTGCACTCACATTAAATTCTCACCTCTCGACTAACTGTGCACTCCTAACGTAAGTACCCATCTATAACTACCTTCTCCACTAGCTAAGTGACAACGTAAACTAGCTAGACAATCAAAGGTTCTACTCATTTTACTCGGTTAATTTAACATAACAACGCTCGTAATTTAATAGAGGTCTCTCGTAATCTCCGTTATTAAGTATGCCATTGATATAACAAACAGCTAACTCATTATATATCTCGAAACAATACCGGAATATTTTACAACATTAACATGAGGATTTCCATTAAATAATTGTATATTATTCATCACATAAATATACGATACAAGCACCCCGCAATCTAAGCTGTAGTGCACACATACTCTGCTACCCATCCCGGTACATCACGTACATAAGGATTACATATTCCGAATCTCTCAGGAATAGTTTACCGATAACAACATCACAAATAATGGAGGCGAACACAGTCACCATCACATGGGTCACGCACATACCTACGCTCCCATGGTCAGCGGACTTATTAATATCACAATAAGTCTTTCAATGACCTATGTTCATCAAGGTACCAGTCTATATCCCCCCCGTAGGCACACAAGGATTAGAGGGTCCTAAGCGAACGTAAACCTCCCGTGATAGCAAGTATGATAGGTATGTCATACACATAATCCATATACTAATACTAAGTAATCACACATCTTAGTAATACCGTATTATAATCGTAGTACATATCGCATTCTCGTACTAACTAATTATCACAACTTATTTTATTCCGGTTCATAATTATACGCGCTATAATTCATCCTCACATCGTAGTAGTCACTCACGTCTCAACCCAAATGATTCATTGAATATAATTCTCGTATATGCTTTACTCATCCCAGCAACCCAAAAGTCCCAAATCAATCACTATATCATCAAAGGGATGCTAACTCTACCTTTGAACCATCTCCCGGAACTCCAAAAGTCAAAACAGTCCAAAAAGGGTCAAACTGTCAACTCGTTAGAAGTCTCGTTCGAACGAGGCTTCGAACGAGTTTGGACTGTCAGGTCGTTAGAAGTCTCGTTCGAACGAGGCTGTTCGAACGAGATCCCAGTTCGTTCGAACGAACTGACCCTTCTAACGATATCTCGTTCGAACGAGATATCGAACGAAAATCCTACTCGTTAATAACGACTGGTCAACTCGTTAGAAGCTCGTTCGAACGAGCTCGTTCGAACGACCTGGGGCTGCTTCTAACGAGATGCCAGTTTCGGCCCAGAACTTCCCAAAAATCGTTTTTCACCATTTTTACTCCTCAAACCTCTTCTAAAATTCGTTCCCACAATATATTGAGTTCTCTAATCATCCTCAAACATGTTAAGGGGCTATACTAACATCATTAAAGGGTTTGATATCATCTAAACATCATTAAATCACAATTTCCACACTAATTCCCAATTTTCTTCAAGAACATAAACCCTAACTTTTTCTCATCATAAATTCCCAGATATTAATTCGTTAATGCATCACCTAGATATGAAATCTCCGAAATTTAATCTTCCAACAATGTTTCTACATGCAAACCTATCCCAACATTCAATAATAACTTCAAATTTCATGGGTTTTCTTTTAATCTTTCAAGAACAATTAAGATTCTTCAATTTCTAACATGGAAAAGACATTCTCAGTAATTAAATGGAAATAAAGTCACTTGCCTTGGTTTGATTTCTGAATTTGGTGTGGATTCGGTGTAGAATTTCTGCAGAATCTCTCTCTCTCTCTCCTTCTCCAAGCTTTCTTCTCCAAAAGGCTATGGTGGCTAGGGTTTGCTTTGGGGAAACTTATGAAACCTAATTTCAATAAACCTCCGTAGCTTGTTGGGTTAATAAGGGTTGGTTGGGGTCAATCCTTATCAGATTACAACTCTCAATTTTCGTCACTTTTAATTACCCAAAAATACCAAATTACTAAAATACCCTTTAAGTTACCGGTACGGTCTAAAATTACCCCGGGATCCAAACTATACCCCCGGCTAGTGTTTTCTGACTATCTCGACCCTTCCGGACGCGTTGGCGCGCTCAAAATGACCATACGGATTATCGATTTTAAATTTACTTTTAATATCAAAATATTATACCGTGACGCGGCGGTCCCACGCGTCTCAACAAAATTTCTAAAATGCCGTATATAAATCCCACGACAAATTTTATAATACCAAATACATATATAATCATATATGCACATAATCAAATACCAATTCGCATCACATCAGTATTTATAACCCGGATTAATTTCCAATTAATACGCATTTAATTAATTAATCCCAAAAATAAATATAGCCAAAAGTACGGGGTATTACATGTTGTACAAATGTTCTTCGGATAATGTCATCCACGTTCGTCGCTCATAAAGTTGAAGAGGAAGAAGAACCTTTGAATCCTAACAAACGTTAAAAGCAACTAAGCATTAAATTTTCAGTTTTTAGGATTACACACTGTTTTTATCAAATGTCATCTTTCAATAACTGCGATTTGGAATTTGGTTGCTGAAGCTTTTTTAACTTCTTCTTTTAAATGATATTTCCTTATAAATCCTTTCAAGCTAATTTCATTGTGATATATTTATTCGGATTATATATACATACACGTTTGTGTGTGTTTCTTCCTGCTTTTGAGTAGGGAGTTATGGGTTCGTTTATGATAGATTTAGAGTATTCACAGGAATATCTTGTATAGTTTACAGTTGAATGGATGTTTAATTTTTGGGAGTAATGATTGATGCGTCGTACTAGGTACTTTATGTTATATTCTAATAAAATAGATTTTACGTAATATGTTGCAAGTATTTTTATTACTTTGTCATTTACAGATTTACAGTGAAAGCTTAATATCTAAAAACGGCTACACGTGGAACGCACGTTGGCATAACTAGTATGTGTTAAAAGAAGTTAAAGCCATAAAACCACCTCTTTTATACTCCATTTAAAAAATAAAATAAAATCGAGTTCGTCGCTCAATTTTTGGATAACGACCCACGTACGTACGTTTAATTCCATTTTAAGTTGTCCAACTTGCTCCGAAAGAATAAAAGTTATCAATGTCCTCTTTGATGGCGGATCAGCGAACCATACCAAACCTATGAGTTTGTCCCACTAGTCGCCCCTTCCAAAACTCCAATGGCTGGCAGAAGCGTTTCTCCAATCCTTAAACTAGTGAGGTCAAGGCTCAACCCTCGTCGATCCGTAACCTACATGCCCCGACCCGGCGACGGCACTCCAAGGCCCGTGACCCTAATCCCCGGCGACGGAATCGGACCCCTCGTGACCGGCGCCGTCGAACAAGTGATGGAAGCTATGCACGCCCCCGTCTACTTCGAGCGATTCGACCACGTCCACGGCGACATGAAACGTGTCCCTCAGGAGGTGATCGATTCCATTAAGAAGAACAAGGTCTGTCTCAAAGGCGGTTTGATAACTCCGGTGGGCGGAGGTGTCAGCTCCTTGAATGTTCAGCTCAGGAAGGAACTCGACCTCTACGCTTCTCTTGTGAATTGCTTCAATTTGCCAGGTTTGCCCACGCGCCACGAGAACGTTGATATTGTTGTGATTAGAGAGAATACGGAGGGGGAGTATGCTGGTCTCGAACATGAGGTCGTCCCCGGTGTTGTCGAAAGCCTCAAGGTAACCTAATCATTCATTTCTATCAATTAAGCCTAGAGGTCTTGTTATGTTTTTAGCTTACTAAATGGAATTACTAGTTTCTCATAAGCTGTAGGTTGAATTTTAAATCATATAGGGTTTTATTTCTTCTAATTTTTCTTCTCTCGCTGGAGGGAGGATTTAGGAGTACTACGATTGGGTAATCCTTATGAATTGAATAGATTTTTTTTTTTCAAATAATAATTGAGCAAGTATGCTTTCTTTGTTTTTGGATTAGAGGATGACATTCTCACTCTAGGCATTATGCCTTGGAAATTTTGATTTGGTGCAAAGATATCTATTTTCTTCTTCAATTTTCTGCACTTTAACCCTACAAGCAGATGTAAAACCGTCTCCTTACCACTCTCCAATCATAACTTACGAAGAGCAACTTATCTAGGCATCTCTGGCAAACTGAAGTCAACAGAAAACCTGTAAGTATTGTTCACAGCCACTGTTCACCACTTGCTTCGAACATTCCACAATTGCTTTTCTTTTCATGTCCAATGAAGTCGCAACGTTTAATGTTTCTTGTCTGACCTTTTGGAAGCTGTGAACACAAGGAATTTTTTGTACTTTTCCTGCTCTAAAATTAATCAGAAGTAGCTATTAAAAATTATAAATTTTATACTCGTAACTTTAAAAATAGGTTGTAGGAGAGTGTTACTACACTTATATCCTACATCATCCAGATTAAGAGAGACCATAGTAGCTTAAATCATATTCTAGTTCCAATTAATCCTCTCTCTTTCCTCATGTTCAAAGAAGAGGAAAATGAAGTAGTAATCTTATAGTTTACATGCTTTCATTTAACTTTATTTTTGTTGTTGGGTTCGAGCTTTTAGCTAAATATTCCTTTCATTAGTTATTTGCCTTTTTCTGGCAACCCTTTGTTCTTTTAGTGAACTTCAAGGTTCAAATCTCCCCTCATTCTAAGATCTATTTGTTGTGAGATTGCTAATTTCTTCCTTAAATCGAGTCTCATTGCGCATAAGTACAACTCGCATTGAAGACCAACTAGACAAGTTAGATGTCCTAGCATAGAATGTGTAGCTTGATCAAGCTACCGTGGGTGGAGCAATGGCTATTGTCAAACAACTCTTAGATGTGTTGACCACTAAGACAGCTTGACGTAAAGTTCCCCAAACGCACCCTCATACTTGAAGCTTCATAGGGTATTCCCGTTTGTTGTTGGAAAGGCCATCTATTGAGTTTGGGAAGGAGATGGTGATAACTTTCCCTTTACTGAATGCTGAATATGGATATCTCATTTGGCGTGGTACAATAGATTGTTAGAGGTTGAAAGTGTATAGGTACAAACAAAGATAATTCATTATAAGCTCATAAGACATAACCACGAAATTGATATTGCTATAGCTACTTTGACCCAGAGTCCGAATTTTGTGGGATGAGAACTGTTATCGCCAAACGATTTGCACGTTCTTCTTGCAAAGCTTACTTCGACAATGTCACTAATGCCCTTTCTCTTCTTCCTTTCCTGAATGAATAACGAAGTGTTTGTTTGGGAAAATATTCCATTGAAAATATGGAAGCTTTTGGTGTGTGTTGATCGTCTTTTTTCAGTGTTGCCTAAAGTATAACTTGATAATGCACACATTGGATGCTTTCATCATTTTTTTTTTATATTTTTTATTTTTATATGTAGGAAGAGGTAAGAAACATTTCCATGGAAAATTTTTCCACTCATTCCAATCAAACACATCCTTGTGTCTGAGACTTTTAAAAGGTTGTGGTTTGGTGAGACACTAGGGAAAATAGCTAGCTTTGGCCTGTGGGAGTTGCTTGTAGTCTAAACCTATTGCACCTTGCAAGAATACACATCCTTCACACCATTTGTGCACCAATTAGTTAGTTGTGAGTAATGTTATTTGGAACTTGGATCGCTCCAATACCAAAAGGGGAACATGTTCTTATTATTAAATGGGATTAGTAATTTTAGATAGATATAGGCTATATTATGTAGTGTCTCGGCTGTGTTGAATGATATGGGGTATTACTTATCCTGCATTTGTTTCTTTGGTGGGAGTACACGACATTGCCCTCTCCAGGGATGTGGATATAGAGGAGGATTTAGGTGAGAAGGATTACTACAATACTATACCATGAGGGGAATAAGATTAGTGTTTACAAATAATTTCTTGACAATTGTAACTTTATCTTTCAATGAACTTGGGGGGTTTGAAACTCCTTGTACTCTTTCAGTGTTGAAGCCCCTCTTACTCGAGATCTAGTTCTTTTGAGAACGTTGATTTCTTCCTTAACCTTACTCTTAATGCGTGTAAAGACAAGTTGGATGTCTTAGGTGGAGCTTGATCAACCGACTGTTGATGAAGCAATGGCTATTGTCAAAGGAATTCTGGATTCCTAGAAACATTGACCACCCTGTTGGCTTGCTGTAAAGTTCCCCAACTTGTCCTCGTATTTAGCTTCGCGTGCAATTCCCGTTTCTCGTAGAAAGGTGAGCTCAAGAAGGAAATGGTAAGAACTTTGCCCCTTTTGAATGCTCAATACGAATATCTCATTTGAAGAAGTATGATTGACTTACCAATGAGGTTGAGAGTGTATATCAAGCTCAATAGCTCCTTTGACCCTAGAGATATAAATTCCAAAATTCTTTTCGATGAGAGCAGTTACCACCAGGCGTATTATTCGTGCTAAGCGAACTTTAAAATGCCACTAATGCCCTTGCTTGTCTTTTCTGTTCCGAATGAACAGTAAAGTATTAACTTTGTAGGATGGAAATTCCATGGTCCTAGTCATATCATTATTTTGTCTTCGAGACTTTTAAGACGTGGTTTGGTGGGTTACAGGATAAGATAACTAGCTTTGACACATAACATTTGCTTATCCCGTGAAACCCTTTGTACCGTGAAACCCTTTGTACCATTGAATATTATCCATCGAGTCTAAATCTGTTGAATTGCGAGAGTCCCATGGACCTTACGGGCCTCTTACATAATGCATGATTTTCACACTAGTTGCGCATCCAGTTAGTTGTGTGAAAATGGAGCAAAAATCATTGGACATGTGCGACTCAATTTATGACACTTGTTACCATTATCTTACACTTAAATCACCACTATCCCGTTATGGACATGCTCACTACCTTTCTGATCGAGCACATTGCCTTGAAGAGTGCTCGATATATTGGTGGTGCATACAATAATCGTTCTTGGTTTTGTCGTGCCTTCTTTGCATTTCGATGGGGACTCACGAAATTATCGTTAACTAGATTTTTGATGATGAGCAAGACTTCTTCACATGTACATGGCAAGTTAGGTGTTATTGTTTCTCTTGATTCAGACCTTAGTGCCTTCCCTTTGCTTGATGTTAAAGCCCAATTTCTGCGTGATTGTGTTCACCGTTGTTCTTTTGCTTGCGAACCCCCTCCATTTGATTGCCTCTTGGTCCCATCCGAAGCTAAGTCGTTTGGGGACACGATTTTACCTTTGGTAGGTACATAAGGGTTAATTTGCTAGTGAAATATATCGCCGTACGTTGTACATTGGTATTATTGTTGCCATTTTTTTTTATACTTTTCGCCATTTTTGAAAATTTTGCAACTCATTTGGACATTGCTGTGTACATGAACTTTGCATTTTGGCAACATACCATCTACGCAAATCTGAGTGAGTTGTACTTCACCAATAGGTTTCGTAGTCAAGAGATCGTCTTGAAACCTGCAGATATATTTGCCCTCGTTGTAATTTTCTTTCTTTTGCCAGATGCTAGTCTCATGCCAGTCTCCGTGATGAAGAATTTCACGCAATAACTCATTTATTTGCTGCCATCGAGAAGCTGCTAATATATAGGTCCTAGTACTTCTCACTTGAGAGATATTTGTAATTTCTTTAGCCTGGGGATATGCTCCCCTCCGTAAATTTCAAGGATCTCGATGAACCCGCGAACATGTTCTTTGATGTTGCATGACTTGTCATCGAACTCTTAAAACTTTAATAGCGTTACATAGCCCTTAGGAAAGGGGGAATGCGAAAACATTGCACTAGGGTTCCTTTATTGTGTTCAAAGGGTGTGGAAAAAAATATCAGGTTGGTTTTCTGGTGGGGTGAGTTATTTATCATTTGGTGGATTGTTTCGAGGGGAGGTTTCTCATGGACCAACTGGGGTCAATGGAGTGGTAGTTATCAAGATGGTTTTGATGTTGCCTCCTTGGGCCACTAAGTTTTGCAATAAGGTGGTTAAGAGTTGGTTTGAGTTGAGTACGGGGTCCCATCCCCGCCTTTGGTTGGCAGCGGCAATGAAAACGATATGAAGATTTTGGACAATGCTTTGGGCTTCGAAACCTGGTGGAACGCTAGATTTTTCTTGGGTTGTGTCGATAGGTGTTCATAGGGTGATGTTTGAATGCAAAATACTGTGGTTATTTCTCCTATGATTTCTTCATTGAATCGAGAGTATCGCCCCAACAGAGTTGCCTTTGGTTAGAGGATAGTTATTAGTGGTTAGGATAATGTGCTAGAGGACCACTTTAAAGAGGTCTTGACCCAAGAAAATGAATAATGGAATTAATGTATTGCTAACCGGAAAGCCAAATAATTGCAGGCAATAATAATAAATGATAGTATTTTTATAGATATATTGACGATAAAGTTAGTAAATATCTTTAAGGAGGAATTACAGCTATAAGAAAACTTGATTATAAGGAATGTTTACTAGGGAGTTAAAGATGGAAGCGGGTATTTCAAAAGGAATGAGATGGAAACTCACGGGTTTCTTAATGGAGGTTTCGAGTTTGTTGGTAGGTGGAAACCTCGAGTGTTTGGGCTTAATGGTTGATGATTTTGAGCTAATGAGTGTTGATGTAAAAAAACTAGATTTGATCTAATTAATTAATCACAGATAAATATGAATAAAGAAATAAGACAAAGGATTTTTAAAGTGGTTCAGCCTTAGGAAAATGGCCTACGTCCACTGTTTTGTATTGCTGGGTATTTTTCCTTAGTCTTCAGTATGTTCGCTTATGGAAAGCCTTGCCCTGCTAGGGGGGTGTTACAAAGTATTTATAGACCTTGGTCTCTCAGTATGAATAAACAATATGCCGTTATTTAATAGACATATACATGTGTACACGATAAGAATGTTGAAATCTAGCACCACCAGATAAGTGATGATGAGCTCAAACAATAGTAACCATGGCAGCCATAGAGATGTAAGTGTATAAGTGTGTAGAAGGAGATGAGTATAAGAGGAGTAAGACAATGATGTATAGTGGTTCAGCCAATTAGGCCTACAACCACTGTGAGTGTGTGATCCACTAAGTATGGGCACTAATGGCCTTGGATACAATGCACATAAGCTCACTTTCTCTCTCTACTGTGTACAAGCAGAGTTTTAGCTAGGGTTAGAATTATCCATCCATCGATTGATCCATCCCTTGTAGGGTTGTAGGTGACTAGTATATATAGGTCTTGGGGGGTGCAGTGTACCCCCCAAGTATGCATGGTGCATGTGAATGATGATCTAGCCAATCCCCTGCTAACACCTGTAGATGCCAAATGATGACATAATATTCCCTCACGTGAGGGGGTGATATTGTTATAACGGTCTTCCACGTGCCATGTGAGCCTCACGCGCACTGTTCCACGCGTCTCCCAAACCACGCGCTGTTATGATGTCACCCTCGGCCTATGAGACGAGGCCGAGGGCAAAGTTCCTTTCGATAGTGAGTCAGGCCCAATTTAGGCCTCGTACTGTCGGCCCCTCGGTGGGTCGTCTGGAGCCTGATGAAGGGTCGGCCCCTCGGAGGGTCGTCTGGGGCCTGATGAAGGGTCGGCCCCTCGAAGGGTCGTCTGGAGCCTGATAAAGGGTCGGCTCCTTGGAGGGTCGTCCGAGCCTGATGAAGGGTCGGCCCCTGAGGGGTCGTCTGGAGCCTGATGGTGAGGTCACCCTGACCCCATCCAGGTGAGGGTGTCCTCGGCCTGGCCGTGTGTATATATGGGTATATCATTCCTGTTGCTAGATTCTGGGATTTTGGCCATTTAGGATGAGTTTTTGGATGAAAAACGCTACGTATAGTCGTTTCCCACAGATGGCGCCAATCTGTTGATGTAAAAAACTAGATTTGATCTAATTAATTAATCACAGATAAATATGAATAAAGAAATAAGACAAGGATTTTTAAAGTGGTTCAGCCTTAGGAAAATGGCCTACATTCACTGTTTTGTATGCTGGGTATTTTGCGTCTTCAGTATGTTCGCTTATGGAAAGCCTTGCCCCGCTAGGGGGTGTTACAAAGTATTTATAGCCCTTGGGCTCTCAGTATGAATAAACAATATGCCGTTATTTAGTAGACATATATATCTGTACACAATAAGAATGTTCATTGAATCTGTTTCTGTCGTTTGATCTTCCTGACTAGATGCTCGGTACGCTGAGTAGTTCGGCGTGCTGAGCAGCTCGGCATTGTAAGTTGATCGGTAAATATTTTATGCCACGCAGGATGACACGTGTCTTCATATAACTGGTCCACGTCAGCTGGCTAATTTTTGTATCAACAATGAGGTAGGTGGTATATATAGTGGGCGGTGAAATAATTTTGGCCACTGACTATTGAATGGTTTATCGCTGTTGGCTTTTATAGGCTTCGTGTAAGTGTTGGTGGGATAGGCATTTAATGATGGTGGGATGGGTATTTAATGAAGCCTGGTAGCTAGTCTGATGGTATAGTGTTAGGTGACCCATTTCTGTCACATCTCAATTAAGTTATAAAAGAGGCATTTTGAGAATGTTGCTGGTTGTTCTTAGTGGCTTATTGATTGGTGATTATGGCTTGAGAATGGTGCTCTTTACTCTCATTGGGGTAGTTGGCCAAGTGTTTTACCAACGAACCTTGTTCTCTAGCCTTTATAGCCTCCATGCCAAAACACTCGAAAAATTCCAAACACATGAAATTGGCTTTGAATGAATCTTTGAGATTCCATTTGATTTCTTCCTAACTCAACTCCCTTTTGTTGGGATTCGAAACTCTTCTTGGAAAATCAATCGAGTTGTAGTCGAGAGTGATAATATGCTTACTTTTCGTTTGATTATTTGTTTGTCCTTCGTTGTTGTCATCTTCTTCGAGGAAGCCATGTTATGTTTTCGACCTTGTTGACTTGAAGCTGCTTCGAGCAGTAACTCTCTCTCCCCTTGAGTACCGCGTTCTAGTTCGGGTACCCTTTTAGGGTACTCTAGCGTCCCAGTTCTCTAAATCTTACGTCCCGCTTTTGCTATGAAGGACAAAACAAAATAACATAGCAAAATGAGAATTAAACTATATATGTTGTGAAAGTCTCTTGATTTGCTCCAAGATGAGCATACATAAACCAGGTACTCCAATACTAAGCGCCTAATAGAATAACTTAATTTAAATACTAAGCGCCTAATAGAATAACTTAATTTAAATAAGTAAAAAATTGAATATGTGTGTATGGGTGTTGTATATATATGTATTATGTATATACGAACTGTGAACAGAAATGGCGTCCTAACTAAGCCTGCCCCCAACGTACCGCGTGCTATGCATGGTAGCGTACCACATACTCGTACCCATACCATGCACCACAACGTTCCACGTTCTGGGTAACTTTGCTTTTGAGTGGCTTTCCTCGAACCGTAGTTATATTACTTTGATGTTGAATTGTTTATTATTATTATTTTTGGGTTCTGAACATGCTCCCCCCCTCACTATCCATTTTCCTTATCCATATTTGATAAACATTATTGGGTCTATTTACACTTCTTCGAACTTCACTTTGTCTTCCTCCTTATGTTAAAAGCTTCACATCCCTCCCATGGGGGCTCATCTTCCCGGGCGGCTCTCTCCTTACCTCTCTTTCTTTCTTATATCAACCTATTAAGTCCAATGCATGAGAAGTTGCCACCACGGAATTTGAGTATAAAGCGAAGGTAACTCCATAAATGCGTGATCTCGAACAACTTCATCGACTTATTTTCTTTATCTTAGGAAGTTCGAAATATATCCCTGATGACCCATCCACTTTTTCAGTAGTTATGATATATAATATGTTTTTGTAATAAATAATAAGTAATTCAGTAGTTAGGATTTCCCCATGTAACCTGTCTGTTGACTTTCACATCCAGTAAAATAGGTCTCTTTCCTTTTCATTTGACTAGAGTTTTCTTTTCAATGGAGTTCTCTTACGCACCTTTGATGTTGATTTGATCGACCATGAGCAACAAGTTTGGCTTAACTAGAATGATTAGACTGCGGATACTTCCATCGGGATATAATTTCTGTAACTTAGACAATCTTGCATGTCTTTTCGGCTTGCTAGATCCTCGACTGTAGCTACCCGAGAAATCAGTGGAACCTCCATCCGAGGAGTTTGGTCTCCGTACTGCTGAACCTCTTCTGGCTGGTTAGGAGCGTTACTCTATTTTATTCGGATCTTTTAACTCCTCTTCTGGATTTCATCCCTTCATAGATATATCTTGACATATCTAAATAAATAAACTAAAGCATATTTGTAATGTTAATTTTAGCACTTTAGTCGCATCTCCATCCCTTATTTTCCTTTCTCTTATTTTGCCCCGTACTTTTATGCTTTTATTTAAGTTGTGTATCTTGATTACATCATATCGAGTTTACTCCACAAAATGTTTAACCATTACCAATTCAGAGTTTGTATGTTTGTTTCCCTGTTTACATTGTTTGTCATTATATTGAGCCTGATAATACTTATTTGCTAGGTGATAACAAAGTTTTGTTCAGAGCGTATTGCAAAGTATGCTTTTGAGTACGCTTACCTAAACAACAGGAAGAAAGTGACAGCGGTGCACAAAGCGAACATTATGAAGCTTGCAGATGGTCTGTTCTTGGAATCATGTCGAGAGGTCGCAACAAAATATCCCGGCATCAAGTATAATGAAATTATTGTGGACAACTGCTGCATGCAACTTGTTTCCAAGCCTGAACAGTTTGATGTCATGGTATGTCCGTGAATTTGGCATGGAGATTGTCTGGATATTGTTTGTTATTCATTATTATTATTATACTTTTATCATTATTATTAATATTGTTGTTATTGTTGATGTTGTTGTTTACGCAAACACCAAAAATTGGATCAAAAGAAAAGACAAAGCACAAATATGAAAATTGTGTTAACAGACCAAAGAATGACGATATCTGTATTACATCATCACCTATTTATACTAAAAAGTAATCCTACTCCAACAAGGAAAGCAATTAAAGTCTAAAAAGCCATTCACTTACTCTAATATTTCCTAAAGAAAGACTAAACCTCTTTTATTACATTTAATACTAACATTTAACAAAACAAAACTATAAACCCTATTCTCTACATCATTCGCCCCTTCTGAAAATAGTTCGTCCTCAAGCTTGAAGGTTGGAGATGAGTGCAAAAATTCCAAAAATCTGCAGTTTGGAAGACGGTAAAAATTTGGGTCTCGAAATAATTGTCAAAAGTATGTGAGAGCTCAAAACTTCTATGACCAAAATTCTCATCAAATTGGGACAAATTACCAAATATGTATGCTTAAGAATTTTCGGGCCCAAAGTAGTCCTTTTAATGGCACATTCGGGGAATCAATTAAAGTGTAGACAACACCAAAATTTAGGAACAATTCTGTCAAGCCATTTGTTTCTTCCTTCTTATTTAATGGTCTCAAATCACCCATTCGTATCTCGAAGCCCATATCTCATTTATTATAAGCAACAACAACAGGAGCACACGACCCACTTATTCTGGCTCTAGTGGATCAAACTAGTGTGTTTTACCCATTGCAATCTCATGGACTTTAAAACACGGATTCACCCGATTTTGCTTCTTGCACCTTCGTCTCTCTCCTGTATCTTTGCAACACTTGCCGGCCTTAGAGAAGTCCACCATTGATGGGACCTCAGCTCGTGACCCTCCTCTTGGGTCAAAAACTTGGATTGCCATTTCAAAGCCCCTTGGGTTCCTATTTGAAATCACAAGGATCTGGAAATTCGCTAGAAGAAAAATAGAGGCATCTTGATTTGAATCGGTCGTCATCTTTTCCAATTTCCTCTTCTTCTTCTCTCTCTCTCTCTCTCTCTCTCTCTCTCTCATGTTCTGTATGTTCGATTGAGCCCCCGGGTGCTGAATTGAGTTTCGAATTAGAGGGAGAGGTTTGGTTGGTTTGGGAAGCGAAAGGATTGATTTATGGGTTTTCGAATAGAATTTTTGGGGATTCTCGTTTGTTGCAATTAGGGTTTGTGAGGTTATTGAGGATTTGGGGAAGTCGATTGTTAGAGTTGGATCAAATTGGGGCCAATCTTGAACATTGAAATAAGGGTTCAAGATTGGGTTTAGAGTTTGTATTGGAGGGGGCATCGGTGGAGAAGAAGAGAAACCCTCCAATCTTTGACAAGATTAGGGCTAAGGGTTCCTTTGATGGCCACTATTCGATCTTCAGAATTGGAGTTTTGATTTCTCTTCTTTGGAGCCATTATTGAAGATGCACTTGGAGAACCCTTCCCACACGTACACAAGATGGTTGTCAAGCTCTCATACCGATTTGATGCAAACACCAAAAATTGGATCAAAAGAAGAGACAAAACACAAGCATAAATTTGAAAATTATACTAACTAGCCATAAAATGATGAGATCTTCATTACATCATCACAAATTTATACTAAAAAGTAATTATCCAACAAGGAAAACATCAAAAGACTAAATGCGCTTCACTTAATCTTATATTTTGTAATGAAGACTATAGGTAGTAACAGAAAGTAAAAATCACGATCACACAACACAACAGATATGTGGTTTGGCAACGTGCCTATGTCCACGAAGTGTTTCTCTCTTTCTTTATTGATCGATTCTTAATAATAAAAATTACATGCCCTGTTTCCCGATGGTGGGTTATATTTATAGAGAACATAAGGAGACTGGGTCGTGTTCGGTTCTATGATCTTGGTTGCTGTTGTGATTTGACCGGGTGAATCTAATTTCGAGATTTCCGCTAATCGTCCTTCCTTAGTAATTATCTCATCGCTTATCAAGATTGTTGGACACGTGTCAACTTCTCCTGTCAGGTCGAATATTGACTGAGCAAGGTCTGGAAACGTAAGAGACCTCTGCTTGTTGGTGCCGAGCATCCAAAATCGGCTTCGCTATTGCAGAACTATACCTGCACCACTACTTCATTTGTTGCTAGTTCGGTATACAGAGAATCTGAATTTTCCCTGTTCCTTTTTGGCAGGGAGGAGTCTTCTGCACAACTTTGCAGTTTTAAGTTTTTTCAAAATCGGAGCAGAAAAGCCTCAAAATTGTAATTTTATATTTCTGGGAGAATGTACCTTTATCGGAAAAAAATAATAATTTGAAAATAGTATTTTGGCCCATGGTGAGATTTTATTAATTTTAGTACATAAACAAGGTGCGAGGGACTTGGGTTGATGTTGGAAAATTATTTGGATTTGAGGATTAAATTTTTGTGAGAGATCTACATAATTATATTACGATTTAGAGGAGAATAATCATTATATCAAGTAAGGGTAATATTGATGATATATTTACGGGTACTTGGGTCGGATAAAATATTATGTGAGTGATAACTACAAAAAAAAAAAACGATGATAATCATGATTACAAGCGTGGATAGTATTCAATAAATGCGACGGGTACTTGTGATAGGATAAATTCCTAATATGATGTAGGTAGTGTAAGTACCTAATTTTATATAGGTAGATGATAATGCCTATTTGATTGATTGATAATTTATGTGTATGACATACCTAGCTTACTTGCTATCGACGGGAGGTTTGCGCGTGAGGGCAGTCATATCCTGATGAATCCATGAGATTTTTGACTTGTCGCTCGAGAACATAGGATTTAGGTCGATTACCATTAGTGAGAACAATGGTATAGAACGGTCATTTGGGTGCGTAGGTATGTGTGTAGCCCAAAGGATTAGGACTATGTTCGCCTCCATTATTTGTGATTTGATATTTGTGGTTCGAGGAATCTTTACCGAACCTATAGTCCCCTATACGACGACAAGCTATAGTGGGACATGATAACAGAGTAATGCATGCACCGCAGCTGTGTCTCGGGGTGCTGTATTATATTATATATATGTATATATATAATGAATTGAATGAATATGTATATACTGGTTAGATCTATCTTCCGTGTGAATTAAGTAAAATTGAAAGATAATAGTATGTAATTAATTAAGTATGATAATGCTTAATTATGCTGAATAAATAAAAAGGTTTATCCATGTTGAATCTTATTGGTGTAGAGGGGGCTTGAAGGTAATCCTGAGATTAGGGATAATTCCTTAATTGGCAAAAGTGTTTGAGATTAAGTAACCGAAGCAACTCAGTGAGGCAGCTTGACGTGGCAACTCATACTTTGGCTTGTTGTATTAATCATATTGTATTTCCGTTTATGTTGACTGTAAGCTGTAACAGTTATAATGTTGTAACGAGATTAATGAGTTTTAGTGTGAGGTCAAACGGTACTCGCGAGAGACCAGGCTTGGCAGGGCCTGGGAGAGCTTTCATGCTCTATCGAATGACCTCGCCGTGGGAACTTTAGAGGGACTTGGTTTGGAGGATTGAGAAGTGAGGCACCGTTGGGGTTGTCCTGACCATCTTAGATACACCTGGTAAAACACCGAAGGACCCTGGCCGTGGAACCTCGGGCGGAGTAGCTTGGAGTTCCATCGGGTGTTGAGTTGTGAGCAAAACAACCCTCTTCTTAATGTCACATCTATTGCAGGTGATGTCACTAGCCAGCTAAACAATATCAGACCTGCACTCGAGTAAACCACCGTGGTATTTGGGGCTGTCAGGCAGTTGGTGAGCCACCTCTGCGACAACAGCCCCTGACACACAGTGGTTGGGCAAAAGGCATGTCTTGGCATTTAATGTTTGTGACGTGGAGACAACTAGTGCAACATGCATTTAATGTTGTGACATAAAGTATGAGGGATGTCTTACATAGTCTTTAATGACTGAGTTACCTCGGGGGTGGTGTGGGGGGCTATTTAAGGTCCCAACCACCTTTGAGGAAATGATGATCTTTTGAGAATTTAAGGAGTTATTGCTAGAGAGAATACACATCAGAGAGAGTTATTGCAAATCTGAGGCTCTACTCACTCACCATTGTTATTTATTACGAAGCTTTTAATACTTGACAGAGATTCTTGGGGGTGTTTGGTGTGTTTTTACCTGCCTACCAAGGTGTATCTAGGGTGCTTACTTCTCTCTCCCTCTAGCTAAATTACTTCTAAGTTCATTACTACCTTCTGAGCCATACACGAGAATTTTGTGAGTTTAAACTGAGTTTATCTTCATTGGGTTTGTGTTTGTATGTCCTATCATTAATCCAAAGCCTTGGCCAAATTAGCTTATCATTACCATACTCAAATAGGGGTTACGCCTCCATCTATGATTTACAGTACCCTCTTACATTTGTCGACTCCGCTGGGGAGGCATTCTTCTAAGTAAGGAGAATGGCGCAAGATAATGCTAATCGAAGGCTCAACTTTGATGACATCTAGCATAATGAAGAACAAGCTTCGAGAGAACCGGAGGCTCTAAGGGATGGGGTTCCTCGAATAGAGGTACCTTCGGTTCAGGCGACGATAGGCATCCCAGGGGTGACACAAGCGTCCACGAATGCGGGGTTGGGACCCACTCAGGTAGCGCTCCTCATGAGTAAGTTTTATGAGTTCTTGCAAACTCCAGTAGCTTCAACTATGCTGGGAAGATTGGAGGCTAATGCCTTCGTAACACTAGGGGTAGCTCCAACGGCCCCACCAGGTGCAGGTGTAGCGGGAACAGTCCCAGTGAGCGTACCCCCTCTATTGTGAATCCAGCATGGGGAACATCAGGAGCATCGGCGACCCCAATCGTGGTGCCAGCTCCATCGCCCATGGAGGAAATGAGAAAAGAGATGCAAAAGGAGATGCTGAAGTTCATGCAGGCTTCCTCGCAATCTGCTGGCGAGGTAGATTCGGTTTATGATGATTTTCAAACACCGTATCCCCAGGAATACAACGATGAGCCCTATCCAAAGGACTATATTTCTCTTATTTTTGAAAAATACACGGGGAAAGGTGGGAACCCGAAGGAGCACATTAAGCGCTTTGTTGAACACTTGGGGGCACATTGCAATAATAAGAAGCTCCGGTTGAGGGAGTTTTCCAAATCCTTAACCAATAAGGCATATACTTGGTATTCCCATTTGGCTCCCAGGAGTGTTTCTACGTGGGAGGAGATGCATGTGTTGTTTGTCCAGAAGTTCTTTCTGGCAGAAGACGAGTTTACTTTGACCCAACTGGGTAGGGAGAAGCAACGACCTGGGAAAGAAGTGGTGGCTTATGTTCGAAGATTCAGAGAAAGATCCCTCGACGTGAGGGAGGAGGCCAAAGAATCCAAGTTATTGCAGATTTGTGCTGAGGGGCTGCTTCCTGAGTACATCTGCCATCTCATCAATGAGACGCGCGAGGGGACGTTCTCGGCGTTCTTAAAAGCAGCGAGAAACATCTCCTTGGTGGTACGACCAAACCCAGTGGTGGTACCCATGATGTTTAGACAGCCGATACAACCTGCGGGGGTAGATCTTAGCCCCCACGGGTAGGGTACATTGAGGGAGGAGATGGGGGCAAGGCACCGAGGAGGACCCACCACCATTGCCTTGTATAGTAGAGGAGGCTGTCAGCTGTTACAACGCAATGGTCCAAGGCGGAACGGCCTACGAGCCAAAAGATATTCCCGTTGGGAAACCTGCTGCGGCAACGAAGGCGGATCCTTGGTACTGTTAGGTTCATCGAAGGATCCAACATCCAACAGAAAGTTGCTTCACACTGAGAATAATTATTGACAAATACGTGAAGACAGGGACGTTGCAAATCCCACCACAGAACGTCAATAACAACCCACTACCAGCACATGGGGCCAATCTCGTGGTGGCCTATGATGAAGAAGCTGAGAGAGGAGATAGAGAGGAGTACGAGGAAGCTTTGGAGATTTGTACCAAGGGAATGGCTAATGTAGTGTTGGCTTATGATGAAGCAAGCGCTAAGGATGTGGAGGATGTATATGATGTTGAAGGTAAAGAGGTAGACCCAACCCTAGAATATTGGGCAGTTTCAAAATCCCCGAAGTTCACTTGGTTCTTCGAACAAGTGGTGTTTCCAAAGGAGAGTAGGTTGGAGATAACCTAGGCAATACTTGATATTGCGAGGAAGAACGCGATCCCTTCGCTGAGATGGAAGGGACCCATGGCCAGGTTGGTAAGGAGGCTTCTGTCAGAAGTAACCTTCAACGATGCAGATAGGACTGTAAGGTTCCCTCACAACAGACCGTTGTATGTGACTGCCAGTGTTAACGGAGTTAGCTTTGCAAGGACTCTTATGGATGGGGGAGCTTCCATCAATATTATGCCAATTAACTCCTTTCATGCAACCAACATTCCAGAAGAAAGGTTGGTCCCCATGCCTTTGGTAATTTCGGGGTATGTTAACCAATCTTCCAAATCTATTGGGTATGTTAATGTTGGGATTGTGATGGAAAATCTAAGTTCCATATCAAGTTCCATGTAATAGAGAGTGCAACTTCCTATCACCTGCTAATAGGAAGGGTGTGGATGCACAACCAAGGGCTGGTTCCTTCAACGTACCACTAATGCGCTAAGGCGAATATCAAGGGAACAAAAGTGACAATTAGGGCAACGCAAAGGCCCTTAGCTGTCGAGGAAGCTCACTTGGTGGACGCAACATTCTACACAGAGTTAGAGGAAGATGACCGGGTCCAAACGAGAAGAATTGAGGGAGCATGGGTTCCCCGATTAGAGAAAGGATGGGACTCGTGAATGAGCAAAGTAAGGAGGTTGCAAGCAGCACGAAGGTAATAGCCGAAGAGGCTCATCAGGTAGTCCCTCGACCCCAAAGCATCTCGAAGCAGCTCAGAGACAGGATGAGGCCTAGAGTGGATCCGACGGAGCATGAGGTCCAACGACAAAGTGTGCTGAGCCGGTTCTCAGAAGGCTTCCAGAGAGAAGAAGAGGAAGGCAGTCACCACTATCAGCAGACAATGCAAGAAGGTCGTTACCGAGGAAGGAAAGGTGGTGTATCGATTATAATGGTGAGCGGGCGGTCGAGGAAGCTGATGATGAGGTTGACCCGATATATGAATGCTTTATGGTAGATCAACGGGGATAATGCATGGTGATAGACAATTCCAGCATACAGGAGTTTGTGGAGGAAGTCGCCGAGGAACCCTATTACATGGCAGATCAGTCGAAACCCCAGCCACAAGAGTTGGAGCAATTAAACCTGGCGAAGGAAGGAGAGGATCCGAGACCCATCTTCATCTCGAAGGATCTCATTGAGGAGAAATGAGGGGCCTTGGTTGAGTTGATTCAGGAGTTTATTGACGTCTTCGCGTGGAAGTACACAGAGATGGAGGGGCTAGATGAGGAAGTGAGCTGCCACAAGTTAAACGTAATGCCTTCAGTTATTCCAGTGAAACAAGCAACGAGAACGTACAAGCCTGAGCTAGACCTGAAGATCAAAGAAGAGGTTCAACGCTTGAGCTTGTCCTAAAGATGAGTTTCCTCTACCCTCCATCGATGGCCTGATAGATGCAACGGCAGGTCATGAGATGTATAGCTTCATGGATGGGTATGTAGGGTACAACCAGATCAATATGGACCCCTCCGATGTAGAGAAAACAACGTTCAGAACCCCGTTGGGCAACTTCATGTACAAGGTGATGCCGTTTGGGCTCAAGAACGCTGGGGCAACTTACCAAAGAACAATGATGGTCATTTTCCATGACTTCTTTCACAGATTTGTGGAATTCTATGTGGATGATTTGGTCATCAAGTCGAGGAAGGAGGAGTCCCATCTGAGCGATTTGAGAAAGGTGTTTTCCCGTTGCAGGAAGTTTAAATTAAAGATGAATCCATTGAAGTGTGTTTTTGGAGTGATAAGTGGGAAATTCCTAGGCTTTGTGGTCGATTGACAAGGGGTGTAGATGGACCAGGACAAGCAGCGGACGATCTTGGAAATGCCGTGTCCAAGAACGGCGAAGGAGCTGAAGAGTTTCCTCGGCAAGGTCTCCTACCTTAGTAGATTTGTGCCTGGATTGGCCGAGATAACACACCCATTGATGCAGCTGCTGCGAAAAGACACGAAGTTCAAATGGGAGGCGATTCACCAGGAGTCTCTCGACGGGCTAAAGAAACTGCTCGTTTCATCACAGACCATGGTTCCCCCAAAGGCAGGAATACCGCTGCAGCTGTATCTCACATCCACCACGAGGTCAGTAGGAGCTTTGCTGGCACAAGAGATTAACGGGCAAGAACGACCGGTCTACTACCTCAGCAGGACCATCCATGGGCCAGAAGTCAGATATAGTAGCTTAGAAAGGCATTGTTTAGCCTTAGTATTTGTAACGCAAAAACTTAGACATTACATGCTGCCTTTTACAATTCATATTGTAACGAGATGTGATCCCATTAAGTATTTGCTTGCAAGAACTATATTGATTGGCAGGGCAGCTAGATGGTTCCGTATCCTCTCTGAATATAACTTAAAGTGCGTGGTTCCTCGCGCAATCAAAAGCCAGGCGTACGCTGATCTGTTGGCTATTTTCCCTTCAGGAACGTTTGAGCCTCCCAAAGAAGCATTCCAGGAGACGACTTGCAGGCCAATCACCTGAATGCAACGGATGAAGAATGGACAATGCAGTTCGATGGGTCATCGGCAGAAAAGAAAGGAGGAGCAGGGGTTATTCTTTCGAAAGGAATGGAGGAGATTTGCCTTTCTTACAAGTTAGATTTCTCTTGCTCTAACAACGAGGTAGAATATGAAGCATTGGTGTTGGGATTGCTGGAGGCTCTTCGAAGAGGGATCCGTTCACTTTGCATCAAGGGGGATTCAAACTTGGTGGTTCAGCAAGTGAATGGAGAATACGCGTTGAAACACATGAGCCTGACACCATACCGAACGATCATTCAGAGGCTCCTTGGCCAGTTCCATCGGACCAAGATCAAGAGGCAGCCCAGAACGATGAACCGTCACCCAGACGCCTATGCCACCATTGCCCAGAAGATGATCATGAGGAGCGATACAACTACTGTCGTGATTCAACGAAGAACAATTCCTTCGATGGTACAGTCAATTTTACTGATGGAAGAGGACGCGGACTGGAGGGGAGAGATTAAGAGGCAACTGGAGTCTGGTGGAGGAACGATGGGGCTCAGAGAATTGGCCCAGTACTTTACAAACCAGGGAAACCTTTACTTCAGAAACGCAGGAGGATGGCTGTCGAGATGCATCGGTCCAGAAGAAGCAGGGCAGAGGTTGAAGAAAACGCACGAAGAGCACTGCGAAACGATTGAGATTCCTCTTTATAGAAGAATTCAAAGGGAGGGATATTTCTGCCCTAGTATGAAGCAGGATGCAGTCGGGTTACAACAAAAGTGTGACAAATGCCAGTTGTTCTTCGAGGCAGCAGAATGTCATTTCGTGGAGACTCATCCTGACTGGAGACAACCCTATGTTGACTTCATTAAAGATGGAGTTGTTCCAACAGAGAAAATTGATGCGATGGGATTCCGGCGAAGGGCCCCGAAATTCTACATTCAGGAGGGGCAGCTTTATCGAAGGGGATGCTTTAACAGGCTGTTGCGTTGCATCACGAAGGAAGAGGCAACCGAGGTTCTCAAACAGGCGCACGATCCAGCTCATATAGGAGGGGCCAAGCTATATGACCAGTTGATGACTCTGGGTTACTATTGGCCAACGATGGAGAAAGATTCCGCTGAGTTCGTTCAAAAATGAAAGGCCTGCCAGTTGCATGGAAATATGATCCATGCCCCATCGGTGTACCTACACTCCCTGGCAACGCCCTATCCATTTCACACTTGGGCGTTCGACCTGGTAGGGGCAATACACCTTCTTCGAGGGGGAAAATATGGATCCTAGTTGCAACGGAGTGTTTCACAAAGTGGGATGAGGCGATACTACTGAGAAGGGCAACAGCAGGAGTAGTGAGCAACTTAATCAGAGAATACATCATTTGCCGTTTTGGGATCCCAAAGATTATCCTTTCAGACAATGGAACCCCTTTCGTCAATTCAGAGGTAACGATGCTCATAGACAAATACTCCATTGTTTATCACACTTCGACGGTGGCATACCCAAAGGGAAACGGTCAAGCCAAAGCGACTAACAAAACTTTGGTCAATATCTTGGCTAAAACGATGGGGGATTTCCCAGGATCGTGGGATGACAAGATACCAGCCGTTTTATGGGTCTATCGGACGACTAAGAGGAAGCCTACAGGGTATACACCGTTCTCTCTTGTTTATGGGGCGGAGGCAATTCTCCCGTTGGAGTTGGAGGTTCCCTCGGCTCGATATGCTTTGCGAAGCAACATGCTCCCTCAGAATAGACATGTGCAGTTGGAAGCGTTAGACGAACACAGAGATAATGCGATGCAACACTTTCAAATGTATACGAAGCAGCTCTTCAGGGCATATGATAACTTGGTAAGACCAAGGAAGTTCGTGGAGGGAGATCTTGTATTGAAGGCATCAGTGAAACATATTAGGGGGATTCCTCTACCTAAGTTTGCAGCAAATTGGGAGGGACCTTTCATCGTAAAAGAGGCTCATGACTCAGGTTATTGCTTAATTTCTAAGATAGAAGAAGACAGGCCGTTTAAGATTAACAACAAATGGTTGAAGGTCTATCATGTGTAAGCAATTACGTTTGGGGCCACCGATGTATCTAACTGTTATGAATATACGAGTTCATTTTTTATGCAAGTTCTCTTTATTTTAATTCAAATAGAGATGAAAGAACTACATAACTTCATATTTCACAATCTATGTAAACAACTGTAGAACAAAGAAATGGCATGGGAACAAGTATCTTTTTCCATTCATATACTTTGGGGCATTACAAAATTGGGAGCTATTGCCCAAGAATTACATGAGAAGAAAAGAAAAAAATATATACATAAGTTCATTCACCAAGGAGGAACCACAGATCAGGAGAAGAGAAAAAATCTCCAAGGAGGCCCGAAGAAGCTGCTTGGCAAGACCGTTGAGCATTGATAGAGACCTCAGACCTTGTCTGTGCTTGTGTGCGCTCAATCAAGAGTTTCTCTCGTTTCGACTTCGCCGCGCGCAGAGCTTCTTCGAGGTCCCCCACCTCTTAGTCAAGGGTTTCAAGAAGAGGCGCTAGCTCGCCCAACTTGACTTCCTCGGCCCGCTGATCCTCCTGATGTTTTCGTAGGAGCTCCCTCTGGCTGTCCAATCGCTGGCTCTTCAAAGTCTTCAAATGCGCGATGAGCCAGTAAAAACGAAACCCGTCACGACCCAACTCCCTCAGATAACCCAGGAATTGGTTGAGGAGGGGTCTGGTAACGTTTGCAGTTGGAGTATTCACAATTTCAGCAACGACGGTGGCCATGCCTTGAAGCCTGTAGCTCATGACTGAGATGTTTGAACGAAGGCAGTACACCGTGAAGGTTTCAGGATGATAGCTCACAAGTTGCTCAATTACCAAACGGTGGTTGGCAGGCATTTGGGGAGAATGTTGGAGTACCATCAGGCAGAACGCGTGAGGAGCCAAGTCGGGCAGAGGAAGCTCGCACCCAGATTCGCTCTCCGCAGCAGCACCTGTCGTGGAACCTTTATCATCTTGACTAGTTTCTTCGGAAGTGACAGGTTCACGATGGGGCGACGCAATGGGCGAAGGAACTGGTGGAGAATCCTCCCGAGCAACCTGAAAACAGTTAGAGGCAACAAGGAGTTTATGAAAAATCTTAACAAGTGTTTTCGTTGTTAAGTCACCGATAGTTGATGAGAAAATCTTAACAAGTGTTTTCGTTGTTAAGTCATCAATATAGGTGGAGTTTATGAAAAAAATCTTAAACAAGTATTTTCGTTGTTAAGTCACTGATATAAGTGGAGTTTATGAGAAAATCTTAACAAGTGCTTTCGTTGTTAAGTCACCGATATAGGTGGAGTGTATGAAAAAAATCTTAAACAAGCGTTTTCGTTGTTAAGTCACCGTTACAGGGGGAGTTTATAAAAAATCTTAACAAGTGTTTTCGTTGTTAAGGCACCAATACAGGTGGACCTTATGGAAAAAATTTTAAGAAGTGTTTTAACAAGTGTTTTCATTGTTAAGTCATAAACACAATTGAAGTTCGAGAAACTGAGAAATACAGAGAAACTAGCAAAGTACCTCAACAGCGGTAGGGGCGAGAACGGGAGTCACCATCGGGGCCACAAGGGTAGAAACCGTTGGGGGTTGACTCATTGCCTCAGAAGGATCAACGGGGCCCTTGGCTGCTGAAGCCTCAATGGTAGGCAAACTTCCTTCACCAACATAAGGTACTAAGGCTAACCTGGGGGCATCATCGGAAGAAGACGTTGAACCTTCAAGAGATGCCCCAACGAGAGCAGTAGCACCATCCGGGGCCTGGGAGGGGAAAAGGCCACTCGGGGCAAATGGTGGAGAGAGACTTGGAGAAAGCTGCAAATGAAAAGCCAAGTGTTAGACACAAGAAGTAAACTCAAAAGAATAAGGGGGCAGAAATGCACCCAACTCACCCCCGTTATGGCACCAAATATAGGAACTGCAACAAGGGGTCTTGACAACGCAGGAGGAAGGAGAATTTTAGCTATCAGCGATGCCACTTCCACCTAAAACGGCCCAACATGTTAGCATTGATAAACAAGGCAATGGAATAAATAAAAAGATGTGAGACTTGGCAAGAAATTTACTTCAGAAGCACTCTCCTCAACCACAACGAGGGGTAGAGGGACCTCTTGCTCGGTGGGTAATTCGGAGGCTGGAGTAGTTGCCTCGGGTTGGTCAGGCATCTCAGCAGCCCCCGTGGCAGCATCTCTAACCCGGTGCGAGGAGGAACGGCGAGAATATGTGAGACTTATCAAGGGGGAACGGGGAGGAGTGGTTCTTGCTGGAGAGATACCGCAACGCCCCCCCACGAAACGGCTTACGGGGGGATTGGGGGGACTAGGCCCTTTTTCTTCAACTCCCTGCACCAAAACATTTTTCTTAGTAAGCACTGAGCAGATGCAACACACTTTAAGAAAAGGGGAATGAGAAATAAAGAATGCACGCATACCTCAGATCCAGAAGGAGAACGAGAGGGTATAACCACTGGGGAGGGTGGCGAAGAGGCAGCAGCCGAAGGATCTGGGGAGTAAACCTTCTCATGTGTCTGTTTCTTCTGGGATTTAGTACCCAGCGTTTTCTTCCTGGAGCTCGTTGCTCCACCAGTTTCAGGTACCTCGTCCTTTTTCTCCTTTTTGCCGTTGGCTCCGTGGGATCAACCACGATTGTGGGGAATGTACCCGGAGGAGGAACGACGATAGCGCGCCGTCGAAACTCAGCATGTCTTCTGTCAACTTCTGCTTGCACCTGCCTCCTCAACTCTTCAGCCATCTCTGGAGACATAGGAGGGGGAACGGAGGCAATATGGAATGCCTCCAAGGGAGTTTCCTTCTGAACTTGGGCCTTAGACTTCTTGGCCTTCTTAGTAGGTGGTTGAGAAGGCCCTTCTCCCGTGGCCGCTTCGGCCGAGGGGGTAGATGGTTTGGGGGTTGCAGCGGCCTTGGGTTTGGGCGTGGCAACAGGGATCATGGGACAGTATGGAGGAAGTTCAGTAGGAGGTTCTTTGGGGGTCTGGCTTAGAGGGAACTCAACCTCGAGAATGGAATTGCCCTTCAAACCCAACTCCAGGGCAGAAAACGAAAGAACTGGAGGATACACAGGATCCCCCTCGATGAAATCAGAAATTTGGGCCAGTTGCCTCGGCCAGTACTTGGTCGCAAACAGAGGAGTCACGTCCCCTTGCCTGGTGATACTGGGGATGGTGACTCGCCCAGCCAATATGGAACTCACTCCCCACGCAGCAGTTGACGAGAATAGAGAGCATGCCTCGCCAAAGGACACCTTGGGGTTGGATAATTGAAACACCGGGTGAGGGGCTTCTTGATCAAAGCCAAATTGACGGCTGCATCGGTTGGGATTGTAGTGCTCGCTGGTGTATCCCCACTCGATGTACGAGGGCAGGTATCCTGGTGAAAATAGAAGGACCACGGCCAGCGAGGGGTCTTCTGTAATAAGGTCTACGGTGGTTGCGTGGACCATTCTTTCCCCATGTTTGAAAAAATCACAAGTATAGAGAAAAATATCCTCTTTGTAGGGCCTCATTACAAAACTTGAAAAATCATCGATAAAGGAGGTCAGCTCCTTTCGGTTTTGCCTCTTTTGGTAAACAAAGGAGCGAGGGGGTAGGATTGTTTCCCCCGAAGGAGGGTGGTTAGTCTTGGCTGTTACAGTTGGGAAGCGCACATAGAGGAAGCCCGTTAAGAGGACGCAGTTGGCGAAATTGGCTAGGTTGCAACTCCCCAGAGATCGCTCCACGTCAAAAAGGGCTCTATTAAGCCATGTGTAGAGGGATCCCATGGCGATTGCAGCTAGGGGGAGCTTGATACCCCGGGCCAAACGGAGGGATATGTTGATGAGATCCCTTCGCGGCTAGTCGTTAGGCTTTCCCGTTAAAAAGAAGCGAGAAAGAATGACAAGAATATAGGCAGGAAGTTCTAGCGATGTACCTTGCCCAGGGGCAGCCTCAGAGGAACTACCTTTAGCAGGATTCTTGAAGAAGTAGTTGATAAGAGGAGTGAAGGTAGCTTTGTTTGAAGTACCGATGCACCTTCGGCATATACGGTCCAGCTCCAAACGGTCAGCAGTCTCTTGGGCATCCAGGGCTTCATCAGAATAGGGCTCATGGCCTGTTGCCTCAAGGCCTAGGAGCTCGCACACGTCCTCCAATGTTATTGTGAATTCACCCCACGCAGCGATGAACGTATGAGTGGTAACGTTCTAGCGGGATACCAGAATGGGAAGGGCAACATTGTTTTTGGAGAGGGTGAACTCACCAAACCACTTGGCTCGATGAAGCCCAATCTTAGCGAGGGTATCAGCGTGGGAACTCTGCATATGGGAGTTCCAAGCATCAAAGTGAGCAGGAGAGCCCCCAGGACTTTCAAAATCGACGTGGGACCATGGGAAGTCCCCTCGCTCAAGACGAAATCTGATAGTCCCCTCAGGAGGTAGAAAGCCCCAGCCATCCGAATTCTCATCTTCGTCACCAAGCGTCATGGCATCATACTTGGCGTTAAAAATGCAACTCTTGCAAAACCCAGCAAAGTCATCAACATCGCCAAAAATGGGGGACCGGCGATAGAAACGCAACTGTTCTTGACGAGCAGCAGTCAATGAGGCGGCAGAAGGGGCGGTGACAATGGGGGCGGCGGACGGAGCACTGGTGGCAGGAGTGGCCGGGTTGCTTGAAGAGGCCATCGCAGACAACAGTAGTATGAAAAGGTTTGGTAAAAGAAGAGTTGGAAAGGAATAGGGAGATGCACAACCGCAGGCGGTGGTGCAAAAGATGAGAGGAGGAGACTGAGTAAAGAAGAGGGCAACAATGGAGTTCGCCCAGAGTTCGCCAAGACTCTCTCTCTTTAAGGAATGCGGGAGCTTGAAGAAGAAGGAAAGAGAAGGGTTTGAATAAAAGAGACGTTTGAAGCTTTTAAACCTTGTGAAACCTGTCGTTTGGGTTTCCCACCATGGCACGTGCAGGGCCGCCTATAATCATTTCAAATGAACACGTGGCACCTCGGGAAGGGTCTCGACAATTGAAAAGACAGCGCCACGTCATTAATGAGGTGACACTTGGGGAAGAGAAGGGGGTTGCCTTCTCCAGCAAGTTTGAGTTTTAGCGCCAGAATTTTTGTCAGACATAGCGAAGTATCACGGGGGAGAATTTCACTTACCACGAGCCCAAACGAGTATTTTGAGAAGGTTAGTAGGCCTTTCGGGAGAATTTCAAATAGTAAAGCGAGAACGATTGAGGATCAGCATAAGGAAAAAGTGGTGATGTCCCTTCGCCCAAGCCCAAATAAATTATGGTGCTTCGGCTCAGGTACATCGGGGAGAATTTTACTTTTTCCAGGGGATTATAACACTGCGGTTTTAACGAAGAGAGTAGCCCAAAATTTTCTGACGCAGAGAGGGTTCATCGGATTAAGAAGTTTCGTGTAGACATTTCTTGTTCCAACAAATCTCTCCACAAAGGGGCAAATGTAGAGGGGGCTTGAAGGTAATCCTGAGATTAGGGATAATTCCTTAATTGGCAAAAGTGTTTGAGATTAAGTAACCGAAGCAACTCAGTGAGGCAGCTTGACCTGGCAACTCATACTTTGGTTTGTTGTATTAATCATATTGTATTTCTGTTTTTGTTGACTGTAAGCTGTAACGGTTATAATGTTGTAACGAGATTAATAACGAGTTTAGTGTGAGGTCAAACGGTACTCGCGAGAGATCAGGCGTGGCAAGGCCTGGGAGAGCTTTCATGCTCTATCGAATGACCTCGCCGTGGGAACTTTAGAGGGACTTGGTTTGGAGGATTGAGAAGTGAGGCACCGTTGGGGCTTGTCCTGACCATCTTAGATACACATGGTAAAATACCGAAGGACCCTGGCCGTGGAACCTCGGGCGAAGTAGTTTGGAGTTCCATCGGGCGTTGAGTTGTGAGCAAAACAACCCTCTACTTAATGTCACATCTATTGCAGGTGATGCCACTAGCCAGCTAAACAATGTCAGACCTGCACTCGAGTAGACCACCGTGGTATTTGGGGCTGTCAGGCAGTTGGTGAGCCACCTCTGCGACAACAGCCCCTGACACACAGTGGTTGGGCAAAAGGCATGTCTTGGCATTTAATGTTTGTGACGTGGAGACAACTAGCGCAACAGGCATTTAATGTTGTGACATAAAGTATGAGGGATGTCTTTCATAGTCTTTAATGACTGAGTTGTCTCGGGGGTGGTGTGGGGGGCTATTTAAGGACCCCAACCACCTTTGAGGAAATGATGATCTTTTGAGAATTTAAGGAGTTATTGCTAGAGAGAATACACATCAGAGAGAGTTATTGCAAATATGAGGCTCTACTCACTCACCATTGTTATTTATTACGAAGTTTTTAATACTTGACAGAGATTCTTGGGGGTATTTGGTGTGTTTTTACCTGCCTACCAAGGTGTATCTAGGGTGCTTACTTCTCTCTCCCTCTAGCTTAAATTACTTCTAAGTTCATTACTACCTTCTGAGTCATACACGAGAGTTTTGTGAGTTTAAACTAAGTTTATTTTCATTGGGTTTGTGTTTGTATGTCCTATCATTAATCCAAAGCCTTGGCCAAATTAGCTTATCATTACCATACTCAAATAGGAGTTACGCCTCCATATATGATCTAAAGTACCCCCTTACAATTGGATATATGTAAATTATGCGGGATAGATTTGGGCTATGATTAGTTGATACAGTTATGAACTAGTTAGAATGGAGAATAATAACTAGTATGATTTAGAGGTACGTTAGGTGTACACTCTAGATGAGAGGTGAGAATCTCAAGAGAGAGTCCGATAATCTAACATGTATATAATAGGTGATAAATATTGCAATTATTCACTTGCTGTTTTCAAAACTATTTTTACCATCAGGCTCTGACCCGTTTCCTTGCATATTCTCTTTTCTCTCTTGTATCTTCTACATCAGGTGTCCAGCCGCAGGGACACCAGCCATAGAGGATTATGATGGTTGATGAGCTATGGAGCTATGGAGTATTGTTTAGACGCCTTCATTTATTTGATTCATACTCTGTAGTGATCTTTCATTTAGGGCATGTCGCCCTAGAGGATTTCAGCTGTTTCTTTTCTACTTGAGTTAGGATTTTATACTCGTGTCGTTGTGTTACATTTACTATTGTTGGGATTTATGTATTGAGATATTTTCTGGAAAGTTTATTCTAGTTGGATTTAAATTCTGTTGTGATATCTATTCAGTTTATTATTGTTGTGGAATGGAATGTGTAGAAAATTTTCGAAATGGTAAAATGAAATTTTTATTGGAAAGTTTTAAACACCAGCTTAATTGAGTATTAGGTGATAGGAAAATATTTTCGATAGTGATGCTAAGAATGAACCAACTGTATATTCTGATTTAATTGGGTATGAGACTGATCACCCGGTATTTAATTAGGCGGGGTGTTACATAAGCTAGCTTCTCTAGCGGAAGGTAGCGTTTCTCGGCATCCAATAGCGTCCTGCTAACATAATAGATTGGGGCTTGGTGTCTTTTTTGCACATTAAGGCCGAGCTAGCTGCGTGGTCGGACACCGCGAGATATAGATAAACTGGATCTCCCAGATTTGGGATCGCGAGCAAGGATGGTCAGCTTAAATAAATCTTGATTTCTTTAAGTGCCTGAGCATTCTTCATTCGAGGTCAGACCCTTCTCTTTCTTCAAGAGCCAAAAGAATGGTTGGCATTTCTGAGAGGATTTAGAGATGAAGTGGTTGAGCGCGTCTAACATTCTGGTCAATTTTTGAACATCGCTGACTGTTTTTGGTAAATGAACATTGTTGATCGGGATTTGCCTCGATTCTGCTTTGGCCGATCAGGTAGCTCAAATTTCCCGAACTGTATTCGTGCGTTGAGCTACATTATGTAGTACCTGAGGACCTCAAACGTCTTCGCTAGGTAATGCAGATGATCGCTTTTGTGCTTGCTTTTTATGAGCATATCGTCTATACATAGGCTTCCACTGTGTCACCCAACTGATGTTTGAGTTGATGTTTGAACATCTTAATGACCAACTACTGGTAAGTTGCTCCTGCGTATTTAAGCCCAAATGGCATGACCGTGTAGCAATACAAGCTAAGAGTGATAATGAATGAAGTTTTCTCCTGGTCGGGCTTGAACTGAGGGATTCGATGATACGGGATTCGATGATACTTGAATAAGCATCAAGGAAACTCATTCGTTCATAGCATCGATCAACTGATCTATCTTTAGCAGAGGAAAGCTGTCTTTGGGCAAGTTTTGTTTAGGTCGGTGAAGTCTGTGCAGACTCTTCACTTTCTATTACTCTTTTTTACGACAACTGGGTTAGAGAGCCACTCGGAGAATTTAACTTCATTAATGTACCTCGCCTCTAAAAGTTTTTCCACTTCTTCCACAACTTTTGCTGTCTCGAGGCTGTTCAGCGTACCTTCTGTGTGATTGGCGGGAATGATGGGTCCACGTGAAGGTGGCACATGACTTCGGAATCAATCCCAGGTATATCATAAATCTTCCAAGCATATACATCTTGATTGTCTTTGAGAAGAGATATAAACTCTTCCTTTTTGTGATCAGTAATTGAGTTGCCGATCAGAAATTTCTGCTCCAAGTGTGTCGTCGAACATGACTGCTTGCAATGGTTCCATGATTCCATTTGCGGGAGCCACCCTCGTTTTTTCCACCCCCGACCTTTCGTGCTTCAGTGTTACTACTTGGACAGAGTAGCCCGGTCTTTGGTCGCCTCATTCTTGGCAGGGTCATTCTGGAAAACCTCAATGACCGCAATAACCTTTTCAGTTTTCATCCGAACAGTATTACCTTGAATCTGGTTTGGACTTGATGCACCGTGGATGACTGCAAACTTGTGTCCCATCTCGTTGTCGTCCAGGACATTGTTGGACTTCTGATTATGCTTGAAAACAATATTCATCGACTAGTGAGCCTGGGTGGGATCCGCCGCTCTTGCCCCCTTCTTAGGAGCGTTCTCTTTGTTGCCGTTGCTGGCTGTTTAGCTATCACATCTTCTACTTTGGCTTATTTTTCGATCCTGGACATAAGGTCGTCGATGGCGCTGACCTCCTTCATGAGAGATTGGTGCAACATAGAGTGCTCGGCAGACCAACTTGTATGAGGCCACAACTACCTGTTTGAAGCAATCTTACACTCAATTATAGGTTTCCAAGTACTTTCGAACGTATTTTCACATGGTTTCATCTGGGGGTTTCTTTCTTATGGTGAGAATGTCATCATTTTTTGGATAGGAACTGCTGGTAATGAATCTCACGGTGAAAGCCTCTGCGAGCTGCTTGAAGCTGGTGACCGACTTGTGTGGTAACTTTTCGAACCATTTTTGCGCGATATCCCCCAAACTGGAAGGGAATCTGCAGCACATGAGGGCTTCGTTGTTACTCCAGAGAGTCATTGCTTGTCGGTACTAGCAAACATGGTTGATGGGATCACTCTTCCCATCATAGATTTTGAATATGGGGGTGGCGAACTTCTTGGGAGGTTCTATCCCTTCAATTGATCTCGAGAAAGGAGACTTTATCGAATTGAAAAGGACCCTTCTGGCCAATTCCTTAGTGGACCTGTCTCCCCGATGATCGGGGGTGCTCATCCATCTCTCGTCGGATGAGATCGCGAAAATCTTTCTTGCGACGTCCTCATTCCTGGTTAATTCTTTCTAGCGGGCTCCTATATCTGGAGCGCTCTTGATCGCGCCGCGAACTCTTTCTTTGGCTACGAGTTTTGCTCGCTTGGGTGTTCGGGTGTGACATTTGCGCTTGTCTTTGTGGAGCTCTTGCTCCATTCTTTCACGATGATGCTGCAAATGGGCATTCTCTTCTTGTCGGAGGCGCGTGGCGTCCTCATGTTGAGGAATTTGTTGTTCATAGGAGTAAACAAGCTGTGAAATCTGTTTGGATCGTGGAGGTTCATTACTTTCCAATATGTTCCTCCTGGGGATGGTAATGTGAACTAGGAGTGTTACGACTCTTGTTGGGGTAAGCCTTAGGGGTCTAGGTGCTGGAGGTTCGTTTTGATCGTTTTGATGGTCGTCGTTAGACGACAAATGTGGGTTGTGCGAGGGAGATCGACATGAATTGGGAAAATAATTACATCGTGTTATTAATATTATTAGTATACGATAAATACTATTATTAATTAGATATTGTTTTGATAATTATTAGGTTATTAGTTGTCTAGTTTAATTAGGTTTCCTTTTATTAATTAGTATCCTAGTTTGATTAGGGGACTTGCTCCCCAAGTCTAGGTTTTATTATAAAGAAGGTGCTTGACCTCCCATTGTATTCAAATTATTGATATGATGAATTAAATTGAGGGTTCAGAGGTGAAGCCTAAATTCTATGTTTTTATTATTTCGGTGCATTCACATCAAATTGGTATAAGAGCTGCGTTCGCTCTTGATTTCCCACACAAGTTTGTCATTAATTTGTGTATTAAGGTCACGAGCTATGACAAGTGCTCAGAGCAATCTATTGTACGACGTGTACTCGACGACGATCAATGCTCCAAAACTGACCCCCACAGTCGCCCCACCATCAGCGGTGACTGGATTTGATTTCACGGCTGAATTTCAAGAGTTGAATGAACAAATAAAGATTTTGAAGGTAGAGTGGCGGCGGAAAGCCGTCTGGCGGGTGCAATGGTTCAAGAAGGTGGGATTTTGGCTCCCCACGAGGCTGGTAAGGCTTAAAAAATCATCCAAGGCTGAATATTCTGCCCAACTGTCGCATCATCCACCGATCAACAAAAGAGTCCCTTTTCACCCTTGCCGGAGCAGTTTCGACGGCTCCAGACTATTTTTGACTCCAAAAACCCCTAATTGGCACCGAAAAAATGTGTTTCCAACCAAATCCGTGGATCTGGTCTCTGATCAACATCCACGGCCCTCCAGCCCTTGAAACACCTCCGACATGCCTCCCGACTCTCAAATCTAACCCGACAGAGAGTCGAGAGCCTTCATCGGAGCTAGGTGGCTCTCGCTAGCTCAAAACAGACCACCCGACAACCGCCAAGTCCCTGCGACCCATATCCACCCCCAGATTTAGGCCGGACATCATCCTAACAGACCCGCAAACAAACGACCGTTCTGCCTTTTCGGCCTTCGATGATGAGTTTCGGCCACTCAAGGCGGTCGTTTGGCCTCCGACAACGTCCAAGGAGATTGGGTTGGGTGGAGAGTCGTTTGGGGAGTGTGTGGAAGAAGTGGATGTCGGGGTTTCTCTTAATGAGATGGGGTTTTTAATTGATAAGTTGGGCTATAAGGCTCTTGAGGAATTTGGGTTGCGCAAGTCGTCTTTGGCCCATTTTTAAGTGAAAGACCATTTGACTTGGAGTTTAATGACTCAAAACTTGAATATTTTGGTGTGGAAAAATTTGGACAATCCCCAATTTTTAAAATGTTGAAAAATATTTTATTTGGGCCCTAAAATTTTCAAAAAATACTTTTTCACCCCCAATAAAAGATAAAAAAGTCCAGATTATTCAAAGTACTTGTGGGTGTGGCATGGACCTTTACAAATATCCCATACGGTGCATGGTTCATCTTTTCAAAAAAGGGGAGGGCGCTACTTGTCTGGCATCTTCAACGTTTAAGGCTTTAGCGCTCGGGATGAGCTTTTTGAAAAAGGGGAGAATAATGAATTGGGAAAATAATTATATCGTATTATTAACATTATTAGTATTTGATAAATACTAGGTATTTATCTTATTATTAATTAAATATTGTTTTGATAATTATTAGGTTATTAGTTATCTAGTTTAATTAAGTTTCCTTTTATTAATTAGTTTCCTAGTTTGATTAGGAACTTGCTCTCCAAGTCTAGGTTTTATTATAAATAAGGCCCTTAGCCTCCCATTGTATTAAGATTATTGATATGATGAATTAAATTGAGAATTAAGCCTAAATTGTGCGATTTTATTATTCCCCTGCATTCACTTAAGAGACCTAAGGCTTTTCTTCGCTGAGAAAAGAAATCGCTTTCTACAGACAACGCCAATTGTAGGTGATAAAATCCTATTGTAATTGATTCAACACAATTGAGCCGAGCAGAAAGTAAAAATCACAATCACACAACATAGTATGTATGTGATTCGGAAACGTGCCTACATCCGGGAGGTTTTTCGTTCCTTCTTTATTGATCGATTATTGATAACAAAGATTACATGCCCCCTTTCCTAGGGGTGTGGGTTACATTTATAGAGAAAAGGAGACCGAGTCTTGTTGGACTCTATGACTCAAATCAGGTGAATCCAATTCCGAGATTTTCGTTAATTGGCCTTCCTGAGTTCTTATCTTCAAGCTATGATCTATTATTAAGATTGCCGGATACGTGTCAGCTTCTCCTGCCGGGTTGGATAATTCCCCCACAAGGACTAAACCCGTTTTATTACATTTTTACTAACATTTAACAAAACAAAACTATAAATCCTATTCTACATCAATTATTATTATTTATTTTTATAGCCCCCCCTACTCTTTATTTGCCTTTGGGTTTTGTCTTGGTTTGTGCTTGTGCCAATATGATTGATATTGATTGCCGGTGGGATCTTCGTCAAAAAAAAAGTGTGGAGCTGTTTAGTTTGAGTTGTGTTGGAAAAGAGAGCGAAGAACTCCAGTAGTGACATGTTCAATTTTTTTTCACTGATGATGTTATATCTCTAGGTTCAAAAGGTTTGAATTGGTCAACATGGATTGTGTAATAGAAAGCAATTGATTGTTTTGGAAACCATATGTGGGGACAGATGGTGCACAGCTGTGTAGAGTTTTTTTTTGTTAAAAATGTCTATTTTAAATAAGCTGCAAGAATGGGGCCAAAGATGGGCGCTCTTTAAAATTGCTGTCAAGGACAACACTTCTTGGCCTTTTGTGTTGCCCGAGACATCATTTTAAGCCCTCTTAAAAAGTGCTTTCTTCGACAGCGAAGCTGAATGTAATGATTTTTAATTTGTAAGCCCTCTTAAAAAACAGTTCCGGTTGAATGTATCTGTTTGTAGTTTCATTTCAGTAATTGGTTGTGATATTGGTTTTGGATATGCTGTTGAAATTAAGGATATGCTGTTAGTGTATGCTTTTGATTAGATACATGATGTTTGTATATGATATTTGCCATATAAGAGTAGTGTTTAATTATGTTAAAATATGAATAAAACTTAACGATAAATTTTTGGATACCACTCTATGTTATTTGTATAATGCCAGCTGTTGTGCTGCCCTGTGACTGTGATGCCAAAGCGGAGAATGACCTTTCTAAGTTTGATTTTGAATTCCTTCTAAAGACTGTAAAATGATCACGTACTTATCATAGGCATGTGTGAACCAGGGGAAAAATCGAGATAGTGCCCTTGGCTTGGACTTGTACTAGTCCAGCTTCATGGAATGCTTCCGCTCCATGTTCAACCTTGTTTATCATTTAGTGATACGATGTCTTTCGACATATAATAAGATAATTTCCCAAGAGGTTGAAGCAGAAGTCAATAGAAGCTTAAATATCACTGTCCAGGACAGCACCTTATAGCAAAGAAGTTTTGTTTGGACAGCGATTTTTATGAGTGCCCTAGTTCGACAATTAAGATTGAAACTGTCCTATTCTTGTAATTAAATATTTTAAGTGCATTTTTTACACAATAAACTCCTGTTGTGTGACTGCATATAGGTTCAGTAGCAATCCTTTACAATTTTTCTACTTGTCTTGCCATGACTTTCTTTCTTCTCTCTAAAAAGCATAAGAAAATCGAAGAATCACTGTTGAGCTATAATTTGCATGTGCAGGTAACGCCGAACCTTTATGGAAATCTAGTTGCAAATACTGCTGCTGGTATAGCTGGCGGGACCGGAGTAATGCCAGGAGGTACAGCTGCCAACATATTCCAATTTTAAATTTCTTGTAACTTTCACTTGTGACTGGTTATTATCCAAGCTTAGGTGTGAAATATTAGTGAAGCCAAGAATGAGCTTATTAGTCAAACCAAAGAATGAGCTTAAGTTCAGTGGAATAGATCAGATTCAGCCTATAAAACAATTCATATGTTTTAATTTGAGGACTAGTAGTTTTCATCTAACTTCTTACTGATCTAGTTGATATTACATATTATATCTTTTTGTATCTATCATCTTATAAAAAGTACAAATTTAAGTGGTTGCTTGCGGCACGCATATTCTAGATATTGTTGTCAAAGCACTATTCTAGATATATTGACAGGTGAGTGGTGAATGAAAAACCTACTAAAGGTACTTAACTGGGGATATTTCAAGGCAAAGTTTTGACTAGTTTAAAAATTCTGCGAGTGCCAACCATAGTTTGGTTGTATTAATATTTTCTCCAAGTGCTGGCCTACCTTAAAGGTTTTTGGTCATGTGAAGTTAGTGTGAACTTAGAGCTAAGAGCTTCCAGTTGATTTAGACACTGAATATTTAAAGAACTGTCATTTTGGGTCTGGTCAAACACACATTAGTTTGACAGCTCTTATGGGACTGGTTCTATTTTTAGAATTTAAAAAAAAAAGAATGATATTCTTACCACTATTTCTAATCTCCTTGTCTTACCAGGTGCATTAAATGTACGTTTGACTGAAAAGTCAAAAGGTATAATCGTGTTAAAGCAACCCGGTAAAAAAAGGTGGTAAAAAATTCCAATAAGCATAGCATTTGGCGTAAATGAGCATCAAATGGGAAATAAGATGAAGAAAACTCTCGTCTCAACTCTCTCTATTTAAATCTCAAAATGGTAGAATGCTTCAAATGAGGGTGGAAGTAGCTTAGGCTCCAAGCAATGATTCTAATTACAAATATACCTTATTAGCCTTTACTACTTCCTCCTCTAAATATCAAGCAAACAATTACTATAAGAAAAATACAACCAAATAAAGAAAATGACAAAAATGCCATAAAATCCTAAAATGATGAAAAATGTCCTCAAGCCACATCAGCATTACTCCCTTGAATTATGAATGTTGAATTTGAGTTTCTGTTGCCATGTAAAAGGCTAATGCCTAAAATCTGCGGGGAGCATTCTTGAAGTTGTCTCAACCGGATATCATAAATGCATATTTATTTTATCCAAATGAGACGGGTGAAGTCCTGAAAACTCACGGATGACAAGTGTATCTGTTAAAAGCCACATTTATTCAATGCAGTTGTTTACTGTTGTAATATCTCATCAATCAAGCACTGGTCTATGCAGGAAACGTTGGGGCGGATCATGCTGTTTTTGAGCAAGGTGCTTCAGCAGGAAACGTAGGCAACACGAAACTATTGGAGCAGAGAAAAGCGAACCCAGTGGCCCTTCTCCTCTCGTCAGCGATGATGCTGAGACATCTCCAGTTCCCATCGTTTGCTGATCGGTTGGAAACTGCTGTTAAAGGTGTAATATCAGAAGGAAAATACCGGACAAAAGACCTCGGAGGAGACAGCAGCACCCAAGAGGTTGTTGATGCAGTCATAGCAGCTCTAGACTAACTCAGGATGTTACGCCTCTTCATCAGGAGTGGAGTATTCTACCTGCCAATTTTTCATCTGATAAAGTTTTCTCTTCGCATAAGTTGCTAGATTTTGCTGGCACCACGGTTCATAACATTGTTTTTTTGGTTTGAATTATTTCAATCCAAGATAAGAATGCTTTGTTTATCCAAAGGATAACTTGCAGCAAGCGGTCAAATTATGTGCTTACTACTGCTGTAAAGTTTGTGACTCGGGATAAACTTGAGAGAAGTACTGGTTTTTTGATTTATTCTGTCTTAGCAACTCTTTGACGTCTGACCAGGCATGCTAAATAATATGATTTCGGCCTTGCATGGAGCAGTATGGAAAATTTCCTCCAAGGCCCTATAGAAAAGTGGAAAAATTCAAATGATTTCAGGGTAATTGATTCCAGGGCAAATAATTTCAAGATAAATGAGTATTTTTTAACATGTGCCTGGTTGATACAAGTTTGAAAACTATCAAATTTTCACATTTTCTATCAAACACAAAAGCTGGAAAATTGAAATAAATGTGAAAAATTTGTTTACATTTTACAGAATATATATATATATATATATATATATATATAGAGAGAGAGAGAGAGAGAGAGATTCACCTACATCATGCACTATATATTATACCGTACATCACGCCTAATTTTACGCCTTAGATTTTTTTTTTTTCAAATTTTATATTTTTCCCTTGAAATTAACCTTCCAATCAACCCATATGCAAAAAATTAGGTCAAAATGTATTTTGTAGCTATTTTTAAAAAATTCACAAAACACAAATAAGTTATTTTTAGCAGTTTTTTGTTGATTTTTTAAAAATAGCTACAAAATGTATTTTGACCTAATTTTTTGCATATGGGTTAATTGGAAGGTTGATTTCAAGGAAAAAATATAAAATTTGAAAAAAAAAAAATTTAGGGCCTAAAATTATGTGTGATGCACGGGTGATGTATAGCGCATGATATACTATAGCCTGACACTCTCTCTCTCTCTCTCTATATATATATATATATATATATATATACTAGTGGATGCCCGTGCCCGAGGGCACGACGATAAATTTTCCCTGTATAATAAAAAAAAAATTAAAAAAAAATTAGAGAAAAAAAAAATTAAAATTAAAAATATAAATAAATAAATATAAATATAAATAAAAAAAATAAAATTAAAGAAAAAATAAATAAATAAAAATTAAAATAAAAAAATATATATATATAAATTAAAAAAATTAAAATTGGAAAAAAATATTTAATAAAAAAAAATTCAATTTACACGTATTTAAAAAAATACATGTATTTATAATAGTATAATAGTATATAATGGTATATATAACACAAAAAAAAGGAAAAAGAAAAAAAATAACTTTGAGCATGACATTCATGTATGGGCATGAAAGAGAAAAATGTCATGCATGCCAAAGTGAAGATATTTTGGCCAAAATTTTCAAAAACCATGCTCCTTTATTATATGGATATATATATGGATGAAATATACAAAAAAATATGAAATATATGAATTATATTACGAAATATTCAACAAATAGACGAAATATATGAAGAAAATATATGCAACATACGAAATATTTAAAAAATATATAAAATAGTTAAAAAATATATGAAATATAAATATATGCGAAATATACATATAAAAAATATATTAAATATAAATATATTAAATATATTAAATATACAAAAAGTTTAAATAGATGAGACATATTAAGTATACAAAATGTATACATATATGAAATATATAAATGTACGAAATATACAAATATACGAAATATATAAATATATGAAATATATAAATGTGTGTGCAAGAATAATCACAATGAATAATCCCAAGAAAGCAAGTAAATGAAGAAAGTAAATCAATCACACACAACACAAAATATACATGGTTCAGCAACTTACTTATGTCCACGGAGAGGTCACTGTATTTTATTAGTCTATCTCTCAAGATTGCAAAGTTGCATCACCCTGACCACGGGGTGAGGATTTACAGTTATATTAACGTTCAAAAGGTTGAGTTGTCCAAGAAACTCTTCCGGCTTGAATGTAGCTCGTGAGGTGTCCTTCAAAATCGTCCCGAGATTATTGGTAACCGATTTAAGCTTATCAAGAAGTATTTAAGCACATGTTAAATACACGGGTGAAATTAATCGTCCGAGTTGGCCCGAATGCATCTTATCTCTTGCTGGGCTGGTCGGCTGAAATCGTGGATGGGCCTAGTGGATTGTTTTAGTCCCCACAATTGCCCCTAAAATCCCTGGGCTGAGTTTCGTTGGGCCAATAGATTTTATCCTTATTGTAGGCCCAAGACCTAAGATTGTTAGAACTAGCATGTCATTTTCGTAATATCCCTAAAATGGTGAGGGTACGCTCATCCAAGCAAAGTTAGTGGTGGTCGACACGACAAATTTGTAATAACCCTGAAGTTGTGAGGGTACGCTGGTCCGAGCTGTGATTTGAAGCGCCAAAAATCCTCCTCGAGAGCTGTACCCCATGATTACGCAAAAGGTTTCAAACGTAGCTTTGTCACTTGAAACCATCACTTCGCATTTTTTGAGTTTTCTTCTCAAATTCGCTGAGAGCTTTCTTTTTTCTTTTAATTTCTTCAGGGCTTCCTCGCTGTCTTCCCTTTCTATAAGTCCTTCTTTCCTTCTCCTTTCGTTTGCAATTTTTCTTCTTTGCTCTTTGTTGTTTGTTTCTCTCTCGTTAATGGATACTCTTCACGGTAAAAGCATTGAGGAGTTTAGGAAAACATACTCCATTTCAGCTTGGGTGGAAATCAACTGTGCCCCCGTGCCCAAAGATGTCAGGGACATGGATGAGGGGCTCTGGATTCACACCCTTGCTGTAGTTCAAGGAGGCTTAACATTCCCCCCAAATCGCCTATTTTTTGAATTTTTTGAAGTCGTTCCTGTCTAGTGTGCCCCTAATACCTGGAGAATAGTTAATGGGGTGCAGATGACCAATGAGCTTTATGGGACCAACTTTGGGATCCTATAAATTAGATTCTGCTAGGTCTAGTCGCACACCTCTGATGGTCTTCTCTACCTAAAGGCGAGGAAGGCCAATAGGATATTGGTGGTAAACCTCCCTGATTCCAATAAGAGATACTGAGATTCAGGGTTTTATCGCCAGGAACTGGCAGCATCCACCCTTCCCTGAGGGCGAGAAGTACATAAGGGTTTTGTGCATTGACTGGGTGGAAGATCACATAGGTCGCCATTCGTTTTTCTTTTTTCATTGCTCACTTTTTTGTTCCATTTTCTTGCCCTGTTTGCTAATTTATGCCACCTTTATCTTTGTTCAGCTCACGATAAAAACAAAGAGCCATCTCTCCATCATATCAAGGTTTCTGATCTTTTGAAGGTTTGGGGAATCAGGGATAGATTACCCGACGATTAAAATCCTCGGTCGGCAGCCACTCTGCTTGAGTACACCAACACCACCCCAAGTTTTGTTGTTCGTCCGGTGGACGATATCCCAAACATTCCTCTCCTGGACGAGGAAACTTCCTCCTCCGTTGCACCAGTGGACGTTGAGTCTTCATATCAAGAAAAAGAAGATCAGATAACTCCCCCTAAGAGGAGACTTTTGCTTGATGAAGATGATGATGACCAAGTTCTCCATTCTGCCAGGGTTAAGGCCCTAAAGAGGGTGGAGGGGGATTCTCCCAGTACTGGTGGCGCTGGTTTAATGGCCAAGGAGAAGAAAGAAGAAGAGAAGAGGAGGAGAGAAAGAGGGAGGAAGAGAAGAAAAGAAAAGAAGGCCACTGAGGCCTCGACGAAGGGCATCACTCCTTCCCTCTCACTACAAGAAAAATGGGTATAAGGGACGGTAAAAATCTGTCCCTAAAAGCGCAAAATCTGTCCCAAAAGAGAATTTATGACGAATTTTGCAACGACGAAAATCCGTCCCTTATACTAGGTGTCGCAAAGATTTTAGGGACGGATTTTACCCTCCTAAATATTAATTCATGGACGCTCTACATTTGGCATTAGGGACGGATTTTTTCGTCCCAAAAGGTGTTCCTGTGAAAAAATTCCTGCTTCTGCGAGTAGTATTAGGGACGGATAAACCGTCCCTAATACGACTCAGATTCTAGCAACCCCAATCAGGACGGTAAAAAACCGTCCGAAAAGGTAGTTTCAGTTAATGCAAAATGGGTATTAGGGACATATTATAACCGTCCCAAAAGGTATTCTCAATTAATACAAAATGGGTATTAAGGACAATTTATAATCGTCCCAATTGATAAATAAAAAATTGTCATAAATAATTATATAATTATATGCTTTATGCTGCAATAATAAATGACGTTTAATTTGCATTATAAGTCAATTCATCCAATCATCAACGCAATATATCAACCGTATTCATCGAAACACGTATCCAATAACAATTCCTTCCATTAAACTACATTTAAGTCGAAATATTTAAATGATTACAAAATCATACTAATTAATAGGAAATACAATTGTAAAAAAAAATCGTCCCTAAATTAAGATGATAAATATAGTTGTCACGCTATAAAAACTTCTCTTAGTGTCACATATAGTAGACACATTGAAAACACGTCTCTTCAACTTATTCTATACAACCTGCAATCAATAAATAATCATTTTATCAAAATAATATTATAGTAAAATCAAATATCAAAATATATTAGTTAATTGTATCAACAACTTTTTACAATTTTAAAAAAAATTCGACAAAACTTTCTTTGTTTATACATGAAAACCAACTTGTTTAATCAACACAAATGTCGACACAATCATAAAAAAAATGAAAATAACAATCTTTTATGTCAACAACTCTTTGTAATTAAAAAAAAAAATCGGGAGAGTGTCCTTTGTTTATACATGAAAACAAACCTGTTTAATCAACACAAATGCCCGCACGACCATAAAAAATTGAAAGCAATAATCTCGCGTATCAACAGTTCTTTAAAATTTTTTAAAAAATTCGGTAGAGTCTCCTTCTTTATACATGAAAATCAACTTGTTTAATCAACACAAAAGCTTGCATGGCCAGAAAAAATTTAAAACAACAATCTCGCATATCAACAACAACAATAAATAAACAATCTACCTCGCTCAAACCATTGATTTGTTCATGTGTTCCACGTGAATAAAATATAACGCTAAAATGTTACCCTACAAAAAAATATAAGACACAAAACAAAAAAGATATCAGTAATCAAATAATGTTTAAACCTAAGTCCACATGTTTACAAGTCTAACCGTTTGTAAGTTCTCGTCATATACTCAAACGGGGAGTCCGTATACTCAAACTAGGAGTTCGGTGACTACGCGATCGGTTCATAGGAGATACATTGATCCTGTGCGAGGTGATCGTGCCTCTTTCAGGACCGCTTTGTGTCTGTTTTATGTTTTCACCCTTTGACGCCATGTTTTAGCCTAAGTCTAAATTTTTGCAAATTCTCGTCATATACTCAAATCGGGAGTCCGGTGACTACGTGGTCAGTTCGTACGAGTTACATTGGTTCCGCACGTGGTGCTCGTGCCTTATACGGGACCGTTTTGTGGCTGTTTTAAGTTTTCATCCTTTGACGACATGGTTTTAAGTCTAAGTCTAAATTTTGCAAATTCTCGTCATATACTCAAACCGAGAGTCTAGTGACTACGTGGTCGGTTCGTACGAGTCACATTGGTCTCATTCCTCTTACGGGACCGTTTTGTGTTTGTTTTACCTTTTCATCCTTTGACGTCATGTTTTTAAACCGAAGTATAAATTTTTACAAATTCTCATCGTATACTCAAACCCGGAGTCCGGTGACTACGCGATCGGTTTGTACGAGTTACATTAGTCCCGTGCGAGGTGCTCGTGCCTCTTACGTGACCGTTTTGTGGTTGTTTTACATTTTCACCCTTTGACATCATGTTTTTAAGCCCAAGTCTGTATTTTTGCAAATTCTCGTCGTATACTCAAATTGGGAGTTCAGTGACTACGCGGTCAGTTCCTACAAGTTACATTGGTCCCGTACGGGGTGCTCGTGCCTCTTATGGGATCGTTTTTTAGCTGTTTTATGTTTTCACCATTCGACGCCATGTTTTTAAGCCTAAGTCTAAATTTTGCAAATTCTCGTTGTATACTCAAACTAGGAATCTGGTGACTACGCGGTCGGTTCCTACGAGTTACATTGGTCCCGTACGAGGTGCTCATGCCTCTTACGGGACCATTTTGTCACCTCGCGCCTCTTATAGGACTGTTTTGTGTCTATTTTACGTTTTCACCCTATGACGCCATATTTTTAAGAATAAATCAAAATTTTACAAATTCTCATCGTATACTCAAACCGGGAGTCCTATGACTACGCAGTCGATTCTTACGAGTTATGTTGGTCCCGTACGAGGTGCTCGTGACTCATATAGGACCGTTTTGTGGTTGCTTTACATTTTCACCATTTGACGACATGTCTTTAAGCCTAACTCTATCTGTTTGCAAATTCTTGCCGTATACTCAAACAGGGAGTCCGGTGACTCCGCGGTCGATTTGTATGAGTTACATTGGTCCCGTTTGAGGTGCTCGTGTCTCTTACGGGACCGTTTTGTGAATGTTTTAGGTTTTCACCCTTCGACGTCATGGTTTTAAGCCCAAATCTAAATTTTTGCAAATTCTCGTCGTATACTCCAACCGAGAGTTCGATGACTACGTGATCGGTTCGTACGAGTTACAGTGGTCCCTTGTGAGGTGCTCGTGCCTCTTACAGGACCGTTTTGTGACTGTTTTACATTTTCACCCTTTGACGCCATGTTTGTAAGCCCAAATCTAAATTTTACAAATTCTCGTCGTTTACTCAAACCGGGAGTCCGCTGACTACGCGATCGATTCGTACGAGTTACTTTCATCCCGTACGATGTGTCCGTGCCTCTTACGGGACCGTTTTGCGGCTATTTTACGTTTTCACTATTTAACATCATGTTTTAAGTCAAAGTCTAAATTTTTGTAAATTCTCGTCATATACTCAAATTGGGAGTTCGGTGACTATGCTATCGGTTTGTACAAATTACATTGGTCCCGTGCGAGGTGTTCGTGCCTCAAACGGGACTATTTTGTGGCTATTTTACGTTTTCACCCTTTGACGACATGTTGTTAAGCCTAATCTAACCGTTTGTAGATTCTCGTTGTATACTCAAACAGGGTGTTTGGTCACTATGCAATCGGTTCGTACGAGTTACATTGGTCCTGTACGAGGTGCTCATGCCTCATACGGGACCGTTTTGTGGCTATTTTACGTTTTCACCATTTGACGACATGTTTTTAAATCTAAGTCTAGCCGTTTGCAAATTCTCGTCGTATACTCAAACAGAGAATCCAATGACTACGCGGTCAGTTCGTACGAGTTATATTGGTCCCGTGCGAGGTGCTCGTGTCTCTTATGGGACCGTTTTGTGTCTTTTTTACGTTTTCACCCTTTGACGTCATGTTTTTAAGCCTAGGTCTAAATTTTGCAAATTCTCGTTGTATACTCCAACCGGGAGTCTGTTGACTACGCGATCGATTCCTACGAGTTACATTATCCCCGTGTGAGGTGCTCGTGCCTCTTACGGGATCGTTTTTTTTGCTATTTTACATTTTCACCCTTTGATGCCATGTTTTTAATCCCAAGTCTAAATTTTTGTAAATTCTCGTCGTATACTCAAATTGGGAGTCCGTTTACTACGCGATCGGTTCGTACGAGTTACATTCGTCCCATGCGAGGTGCTCGTGCCTCACACGGGACCGTTTTATGGCTGTTTTACGTTTTCACCCTTTGACGACATGTTTTTAAGCCTAAGTCTAACCATTTACAAATTCTCATCGTATACTCAAACGGGGAGTCCGGTGACTACGCGGTCGGTTCGTACGAGTTACATTGGTCCCGTGCGAGGTGCTTGTGCCTTATACGGGACCGTTTTGTGACTATTTTATATTTTCACCATTTGACGACATGTTTTTAAGCCTAAGTCTAACCGTTTGCAAATTCTCATCGTATCCTCAAACGGGGAGTCTGATGACGTCGCGGTCGGTTCGTACGAGTTACATTGGTCCCGTGAGAGGTGCTCATGCCTTTTACGGGACCGTTTTGTGACTGTTTTACGTTTTCACCATTTGACGCTATGTTTTTAAACCAAACTCTAAATTTTACAAATTCTCATCGCGTAACTCAAATCGGGAGTTCGGTGACTACGTGATCAGTTCGTACGAGTTACATTGGTCCCGTGTTAGGTGCTTGTATCTCTTACGGGACCGTTTTGTGTCTATTTTACGTTTTCACCCTTTGACGACATGTTTTTAAGCCTAAGTCTAAATTTTTGCAAATTCTCGTCATATACTCAAATCGGGAGTTTGGTGACTATGCGATCGGTTCCTACAAGTTATATTGGCCCCGTGCGAGGTACTCGTGCCTCTTATGGGACCGTTTTTTGTCTATTTTATGTTTTCACCATTTGACATCATGTTTTTAAGCCTAAGTCTAAATTTTTGCAAATTCATGTCGTATACTCAAATCAGGAGTCCGATGACTATACGGTTGGTTCGTACGAGGCACATTTGTTTTGTGATTTCTGAGATATAATTGTATAATTTATTACTTGTTTTGTTTAACGTATTACAATAATGAATTATTATTGGTATACTAGAATAGATTATTATTGGTATACTAGAATTGCTGATTTGCTGTTGTGAAGAATAGAATTATTAAAAAACCTTTATAGGCCTTAAGTAGTTAATCCGCCTTTGAAGGCCTGTAAATTTTATTTATCACACAATGCGAAGATAAAGAGTAAAAGTTGCAATTTATATTTCATATGTAGTGCTATGTCTCTCTCTCTAGGTGTGTGTGTTTATGCATATGATATACCTACTGGCTTAGGGACAGAACTCCAACACCCATGACCATATTTGGTGGTGTTATAACAATTAATATTGATATGTTATGTTTTATTATTGATATCTTATAACTGTTATGGTTGATTTTCTATACGATATCTTATATCTTATAGCTTAGGGACAAAGCTCCATCACCCTTTTTCTTATGGCTCATAAAGATATTCTCCAGTTATGTTCTCCAGGTAGAACAGTTAGAACATAACAAGTAAACAGTTAGAACATAACCGACTATAATAATTAGCCTATCCATTTGTGGATGCTCTGTGCAAATGTGAATAGTTACCCTATCCATTTGTGTTTGTAGCTTAACTTTGATTTCTGTTCATCTATTTGTCTATTGTTGGGATAAGGTTTGTTAGATCTATAGAATATTCTGTGTCACTTTAGGTTAGATGTGAGAAATTATTGGGATATTAAAATCACAGTTGATGTTATCATAGTGTTGATATTTGATATATATGATATAAAGGTTGTTTTATATTGGTCTTTGCTAAGAACATTGGTTTGGGAACTAGTATTCAAGCTGAGGCAGAGGCTATTAATCAAGGTTTTAGTATTCCTATCCAAAATAATTTTTTCCTTATAATTGGATAACGATGAGAAATGAGGATACTTGTTCCCTACAACTGCATATTGGAAGTACTCGGGGAATCATCTGGTGGTATTGGGAATCCAACATTTTGTATCATACGAAATAATTTGTTGGTGGTCAGTGATATTAGTTCTTTCAACTCATCCATCTCTTGACGATGACGAGCCTCTCCCTCCTCAATCCTCTTACCCATCTCTTCACGATGACGAGTCTCTCCCTCCTCAATCCTCTTTTGCAACAGTTCGATCTCGCTTTCATAAAAGTGAGAAGGCATGGACCTTACAAATGGCAGTCGAATACCAAATCCCATACATAATGCATGTCCATGTCCGTTATGAATAATGATATCCTCAAAGATTTGATCTCTCACCTTAGGGTCATTCTGTTGTTCTTCTTCTATCGCATCCAACTGTCTTTGTATACTTTCCTACAAATTAAGAAAAGAGTTTTAAATAGTGTGCAATACCATAAAACGCTTATTGTAATATTTTTTACATTAGGCAATAAGAATGGACACTAAAATAGAATACCTCTATACGAGCCGCTCCATCCTCCGTACTATACGTATTGTCCTTCAACCTTCGAGTCTCTTTATACACACTAAGCTTGTCGATAGGTAAGTTGGTTTTTTCATCTATTGTTTAATGATGAAATTCCACACAATCGTCCTCAAACTAAAAGCATAAAAGAATATGTAACGAATATAAATTATGATGTTAACCTTTTCTACAACTTGAGGATTTGACGTCCTCCCAATCCTAGGGTGGGCACAAAGGTTTGCCCTATTTTCGGTGTGGGCTGCCACTTGCTATATAAAAAGTTAAATCATATTACAATTTTGATACATATAAACAATCAACATAAATAAATAAAAAGTAGTTCTACATATGTCATACCACCGTATCTTTTTTCACCCCAATAAGTCACTAATTTAGGCCATATATCACGATCAACTTGGAGAGGTACATTTTCAAGTCCATCAATGTCATTGTCATACGCCTCATAATAGTCCTTTTTGATACGATACATAAAGCGCCTCCAAGCATTGTCCAGCATTTGAAAATAAATTGTCTTAAATCCTTCGAGGACATTTGTATTGCGATAAGAACAAAAGAATATAAATAAAATATAAATAGATCATTTGATTGATGTATTAACTTAGGGTCCATTTGGTTGGACTATTTTGTTATGGCCAATGGGCTTGACAGACATCTTTGCCCACATTTGTATTGTTTGATAGGTTTTTTTGCACATATCAAACTTTACCAAATATAGGTCACGTGATACATATTTTGTACTAGTTCGCTTATTAGACAAATTATGCATTCTTAGACTGCTGAACTTTGGACTGTTGAACTTTGGACAATTATAAGGTCAATCTAATAAGGTATTATGCATCTGTCTAATACAAATTTCAACAACATTCCAAAATAGTAATTATGTATTTGTTCAGGTATAGTAATTTACAGCATTCCAAAATAAATCTGCCTAATACAAATTTCAGCAGTCCAAAATAGTTGTCCACATTGGTATAAGGCAGATTTAAGCAATTCAATGTTGTGTAATTCAACCTTTTAAGCAAGTACTATGCATTTTGTTATGCATGAGCATTTTGTTAACTCAGAAGTTTTAACTGAGCATTTTAAATAATTCAAATATATATTGGCAAAGATAGACAAGTACATTCACACTCTTCCAAACTACATCGAGATTTTCCATCGATACTCTTCTCCAATTGTTCACATCCAAAGGAAATAACAATCCTTGTTGAGCAAAATATCCCAACTGACGACAAGCTTCTTCCCATTAGGTTCAATTGGTTGATAGTTGTTGTTCCACCCAATTATCAAATTTTTACCACTATCCCATTCTTTCCATGGTTTGGAAAACCCTCTACGTTTCACACTTGTAGCGGGACCATTTTGAGTTGGTAATGGTGTATCCTCAGCACCACCTCATTGAAATTGAAAAAAAATATGACATGAATAATTACCAAAGTAAAACATTTTTAGCAGATTTTTACAATTCTCTACTAGATAGGCAGGCACATTCCTGCAATCATATTATTTGAGGGTTGGGACGTCCTTGACTGAGATGACTCTGGTTGGGACTGATGTGATCCTATTAACGTCCGAGCACATGGGCGGGTCATTTCTGCTTGAGAATCTGGTGACCCTTCTACTCCCACGGGATGATAAGGGCCTTTAGTTGGCATGATAGATCTGTGTAAAAAATATATATGTCAAAATAAATATGAATAAACGTTATACATGAAACACAAAATGAAAAGTTATAATACATCGTATTTAATTTGATTGTATGCATTTTTAATACTTTTCTATTTCTTCTAGAAAATCTGCCAAATCCCTCATATTGAGCCAACCGCATTTTATCCTTTTATTAATGGATGAAATTGTCCACGTGGGTGGAAGCGTACTCACAATCGCATGCAAGAGAACAATTATGTTAGGACAAAAACATCTCATCTTTAAAATTTTGTACACTCGTTATTTCTAATGCATATGATCTCATATATTTAAATTTGGGCTCATTTTATGTTGCTCACGTTTTATCCATAAGGGATGCGACTCTCGCTCTTCCTCCTCTAGTAGCTCTATTAATTTCTCTCCACATATTGTATTATGTTTTTGAAATATCTTTTCTTTTGCTTGATCCCAATGTGGTGATAGCATCTGGACTATTTTTTCAAATAAATATTGTTCTCATATATGTTTCCCACATTTTTGCAAGTTACGACATAATTCAATTTTGAGAAATCCATACAGGGTTATTGGAGTGCCGTCTTTAAAAGGTGAATTTTCAAATTCTTCTAACACATTCTTAATATTATTATTAAAATTTACAGAAGGTCGCATTCTTTCCTGTCACACTATCAAAAAATATTTAAACATAACATTTATAAGATAACTGTTAATATTAAAAAATAAAAGGCAACACATGAATACGAAAACAAAGATTTAATAAAACATCCATTTCAATCATCAATATGTAATTTCGATACATTCTCACTAACATAATACAAAGGTAAAAAAGTTAAACCATTTCAACCACCATCCTGCCATTACTCGATACATTCGTCCCGTTCTTCCTCCATACCATAATCATCATCAAGAACGGTTGTGTCCATTATGAAGCCATCTATCCCTTGCCTCGTCCAAGATACATTTGATCTTGATCTAGTTGTTGCATGCTAAATGGCTCAACTTCATGGACATCTAAGTCTTCATTGGTTGAATATCCATTGAATTTGTATCTTAGTGTCATAGAGACAACAACATGCCAGTCTGATTTGACGGGTCTTCCACATACCAAACTTGTTCTGCTTGAGATGCTAGGATAAAAGGTTCATCACCAACTTAGTTATCTTTATATAAAAAATAACTGAAGTTAACTAGTGTAAAGTTAAATTCATCTAATTTTTTACCCATACGGTTATCGATCCAATCGCATTTGAATAAGACAAATTTCATGCCGTTGATGTAACGAATCTCAATGATGTATGTAACTTGTCCATAGAAAGTAACATCCCCTAAAAGAGGATTTCTGTTTCTACGGATAGAATAAATCATTTGTGCAGCTTTTAGAACCACCCCACTATTTTGAGTTTTTCTATGTTGATCATCCGCCTTTGTCCGAAATAGAAAACTACGAACAATATAAGAATGGAATCTAAAAGCATACTTTAAACGGCCTAAAGACACTCCTAATTTTTTTCGGGTAGTTAGGCGTTATTTGTCAAACCGTGCACCTGATATTTGCCCAACAGAAAAGGTAATCAAAATTTATATAGAAAATTTACTAGAGCACTATTAATATTAACAAGGAATAAATCGACTTACATGACTTAAACCATGTGCTGGATTTTTTGTTGTGAAGGCGTTGAACATAGTGCTGTGAAAGTTGATGATACTCTTTTGGAAGTTCCATAAGATGTAATCTATAAAAATGCACACATGTCAATTTCGTAATAAATGTAGCAAAACCTACAAGTAATAAATTTGTGCACGTTGTTAAAGTAAAAAAATTATCTTACTCAATTAACGGTGCCACTGAATCAGTGTTGAAAAGCACATAACGATGGGCTTGAACCAATGTTTCTTCAACAAGCTGAATTTGAAATTTTTACCAACAACGCGACCAGAGTCATTACCTTTATCATCAGTTCAAATTGGTCGACTAGGTTTGGTTTCCACGCTATCATCCAAATACCTCAAGCAAAAGGTCATGCACTCTTTTTAAAGGACATACTTAACAATTGAGGTCTCAGGATGAGCACGATTTCGCACATAGAGTTTTAAAGTGTGTAGATACCTTCCCATTGGATACATCCAACTATAAAGCACTGACCCGAGTTCATCAGTCAAATGTATGTGAAATGTTCCATCACATAAAAAAATCCTGGAGGGAATATCTTCTCAAAACTCCATAAAGTAAGAACCATACGATCTTCAAATTTCTCAAAGTCAGCTAAAGCATTTACACTTGAGCATAGTATCACAAAGAAATTACTTAATTCAATTAAAACTTTAAAAACATGCTTTGGAAATACCCTACGTACAACTATCGGTAGTACTCGTTGCATTAGAATGTGATTGACATGACTCTTAAGTCCCCAAATACTTCTCTTTTGAAGGTGCACACATTGTGAAATATTCGATGAATAACTATCTGGAACTTTGAGATTCAATAACACTTTCAAGAATATATCCTTCTCTTTGTTTCTCATCGTAAACTCTGCTGGGACCACATACTGTTGATTTTCTCCTTGCGATCGAGGATGTAGCACGCGCCTAATACTCATCTCTTTAAGGTCTTTTCGAGCATTTAAATCATCTTTTGTTTTCCCTTTGATGCCCAACAATGTAAAAAAGAATATTGTCGCAATTTTTTTTCTCGATATACATGACATCAAGATTATGGCGAATCAAATTATGTTCCCAATATTGCAATTAAAAAAATATACTTTTCTTCTTCCAATTCAGTCTTTTTTACGGAATATTACCTTTAGTTTTTTTGCAAGCTTAATTTCCTTTTGGTCTCCTATCCTTATTTTCAACATGCCTTCTTTCTTATATTCAGTTACAACGTCATGCTCATTTAATTATTGCAGAACTTGTAATCCAATTACTTTCAATGATGGTGGCCTCATATCAACCTTTCCATTAAATGTAACTTTTTCTTTCCAAAATTTATATCGTATTGGTAAGAATCGACGATGACCCTAATAACAGTATTATGTCCTTTCTTCAATCGTATAGCTTGATGATCCTTATTGCAATAAGGACAAGAAATTCACCTTTTGTCCTCCATCCTGATAACATGGCATAAGTAGGAAAATCGATAATTGTCACAATAGCGCCGCATGTAACTGAAAAAATTGTTTTGCTGATTTATCATAAGTACATACCCTATTAGCCCATAACTCTTTCAACTCATCAATTAGTGGCTGTAAATTTACATTAATTTTATCACCGGGCCCTTTTGGTCCGTTAATAAGAACAAACAAAATTAAGTGGGGTTGTTTCATACACAACCATGGGGGCAAGTTTAATATCATTAGCACAATATGACAAGTATTGTGAGCAATTCTTATATTACCAAACGAATTGAATCCATCAGTTTCTAGCGCAAGTCTAACATTGCGACAATCACTCGTAAAAGATGGATTTCGCTCATCAAATGTCTTCCATGCAAGGGAGTCATCGGGATACCTCAACACGCCATCATCGATCCGTTCATCAGCATGCCATTTCATTAGTGGAGCAGTATGCGATGACCAATACAATCGTTGTAATCTTGGCTTCAAAGGAAAATACCTTACCTTTTTCACTGCTACTTTTGTACCCTCACCACTATCAAATTCATTTTTGAATCTAGATTCCCCACAAATTTTGCATATATCAAGATTCTAGCTCTCATTTCGAAACAACATACTACTATTAGGACATGCATCCCACGTTTCATACCTAAATCCTGAATCTTTTGTTAATTTATTGGTTTGATAGAAGGATTTTGGAATCTTGGCTTTCGGGAACACCTTCTGCAAGAATACCATCAACATCGTAAAATAACAATTTGTCCACCCATTTAGTTGTTTTAGGTGCAATAATTCAACAACAAATGACAACTCGATAATGTCCTTAGGACAATTCTCATACAACTCACTTTGTGCCATTTTTAAAAGTCTAAAATATTCTGGGAGGTCCGCGTCAGGCACGTCATGACCTTCGATGTTAGGTTCTTCATCATTGCCCATATTTTCTCCTCTACATGGAATCCCCATTCCTTCTTTAACCATTGCAATCATGCTTTCCCCCGAGTTCAAATTGACTAATACATCATCAACAACCATACCAACGCTCCAACTATTTACGTTGATATTAAAATCATCAAATGATTCCTCGTGATAAATCCAATTCTTGTAACTCTTTTCAGAATCATACATCTCTATGTGACTCCTCACAGTTTGTGAGTTGTAGTAAACATTATTAACACAAGTACTGCATGTGCATTTGATGCTAGAAGTAAAAATATATTTATTTCTATATGAAAAATCAATAAAGATTTGAACTCCATCGGCATACGCTTTTGTGTTCCTATCTCCTCCGATCCAACTCTTATCCATATTGATCTTATTGAACCCCTATTACATATATAAAAAAAAGATATATAAATATATACATAATTTCATTTGAATATCATTTGTGTGTGTGTGTGTGTGTATATATATATATATATATATATATACAGATTAGGTATAACATATGCCGATGGCATGTTTATAAGTTACTTCCAATGTATATTCGTATGTTCCCTCCCCAACCTTTACCCCATTTAACCCTCCCCGCCCTCATCCCTAAATGGTTTTAAAAACCTTTAGGGGCTTAACCTCGCAATTTTTTTAACAGATTTTTCATTTTCATTCGTATGAGGAAGATACAAAATTTTCCTATAGTTAACAAAATCTTAATCATCTATTATATCTCTTTTCCATAGTAATTTTATTTTTTAGTTTCTTACTCTTGGAACGAATATGACGTAATGGGTGGAAAAACTATGTTTCACGGATACACAATGCCTATACAGGATACGATAAGATACTGTACGACAAATCTAGGAAAAATTGTGTTCATATGCATAGACTCAAACCAAAATATATATTAATACAAAATTGATAAATACAAGAAATACAAGCAAAATCAAAACCAAAAGGGCATGTAAAGATGAGTACACCACAACAATGAGGTCAAAAATTAAAACATCTATACAGATGAGTACACATACCTTTGAGATAATATTATTATACAACAATCAACCACTGAATAGGAGAGAGAGGGATGTCGTTGTGGGTGCAGGGGGTGGGGTGGTGCAGGGGAGAGGAGGTGACGCTGGGGTGGAGCAGCGGAGGGGGGTGGGATGGAGGAGAGAGTGAGATAGAAGAGAGAGCGTGGGAGAGAGAGAGAAAAAGCGGAAAGACATGCAACGAAAGAGAGAGCGGTAGTTTGCTCTGAGTTAGGTCGCGGGACTTCAAATTGGAAAAGTGAAAAAATGTGAGGGAAAAGTAAGGAAAACTACCAAAGGGTACGGATGTTAAAAACGTCCCTTATTTTTCTTTGGAAAAAACCTAAAAATTCAAGTTATATTAAAAGGGACGATTTTTAAAACCGTCCCATTTGCTATACCAAATGGGATGGATTTTTAAAACCTTCCCTTTTGCTATACCAAATGGGACGGTTTTAAAAATTCGTCCCTTACATTTGTTTGAAAAAAGCTAAAAATTCAAGGTGTACCAAAAGGGACGGATTTTAAAAACTGTCCCTTTTGGTATAGCAAAAGGGACGGTTTTTAAAATCCATCCCATTTGGTATAACAAATGGAACGATTTTAAAATTTTGTCCCTTAAATTAGCCCGGGAAAAAAAGGCTCTAAAAATTTTCATACATTTTAAGGGTCGATTTTTAATAACCGTCCCATTTGGAATAGTAAACGGGACGAATTTTAAAAACCGTATCTTTTGTGATTTATCAAAAGAAACGACAATTAAAAACCGTCCCTTTTGGCATATCAAAAGGGATAAAATGACACCTCCGTTCCAAATACTCGCGTCTGTAATACCCATTTTTCTTGTAGTGTCTACGATACTCCTTAGGCCAATAGTGTCGCCTTCAACCCATCTCTTGCCCCCCGCCTGTTGAGGGGGGTAGTGCACACTAGAGATCGCGAGCGTTCGATGATGTCGATCCCCGACCAACTATCTCTGCGGGCTTCACAAATTCTTGCCTTGGTAAGCATTCTATTTTCTTCTTTCCTTGTTATTTCAAGATGTAGTTTACCCCAATACTTACGTCCTATCTATTCTACAGTTTGTGGTGGAGTTTACCACTCTTCTGGATGGTCTTGCCGACCAGTCCAGGAAGAACGAATAACTGTCTGAGGCTCTGAGGAAGTCAAAGGACTCCCTTGCAAAAGCCAAAGAGCCCCATGGGAAGGAAAAGGATACCGTTGCCTTAGTTATGGCCTCCCTGAAGTCTGAGAATAGCCTCATGCAGGTGGAGAATTCCATGTTGACCAAGGAGGTAGAGAAAATTTCCTGCCCTCAAGGATGCCAGTTTCGAGCAAGGCTGGAACAGGGAGTACGACAGCGCCAGGATCCAGATCACCAATGCTCGGAAGGCGTGCTTCAAGAAAGGGTGGGACATAGACTTAGTCGAAGCTGGGGTCCCTTTCGAGTCTGAGCTATTTGGGAGGCATGATCCATATCCTCCTCTTACTGTTGATGAGGAGCCTTTTGCCCTCCCTCCTGTCGAGAAAACGGAGGTTGTGGTGCCTCAAGAGAAGGAGGCGCATCCAAGGGGAAAGAAGTTGATACAGAAGAGCAGGTGAAGAGGTGAAGCCCTTATTTCCTAGGGTTTTATTTTCTTCTTTTGCTCGTGCATTGTACTTTTTTTCTTTCTTTTTCCTTGGATTGTAATGCCTCTGCCTACCCTTTTTGCTGTTAATGAAAAGTGATGTTCTTCTTTAGTGAGTTATCTTCCATTATATCTTATTTTCTCTATTCATTTGTAGTTTATTGCCGAGGAGACTTCTTCTTCTTAAAATATTGATAAGCAGCTCGGGCGAGATGCGAGCGAGCAAGCCCGTCGAGTGTTCTTTAAGTCCAACAGAGCATTGCAGGTGAGAACCGAAGCATATAAGGATTATTCAACCCCGGTTGTGAAGTTGAAGGACGACCTTCAAGACTTAGAGGACGTGAGTTCCTTGATGCAGAAGGAGATAGCCGACCCGAAGGACCATCTTTCGGAGAGCAAGCTTTTAGGCGTGGTCGGCGCCCTGGTTCAGTCTGAGAATGATGCTTTGAAGAAGAAACTCTCCGAGTCAGACGAAAATTTCAAAAGGAGTAACATCATTATTGTTGGGCTGCAACATGATGTGAATAAGCTCCTGTACTTATTCTGAGTGGGCCCTCAAGCTTCCTAGTTGGTGGGCTATGATGAAGGCTGACAGGATGCCCCCAACCGATTGTAAGAAGCCCAAGATGTGGCATATAAGAATGGGTGATTGAACGCATTTGAGGTTCTCAAAGAATCGAAGGAGTCCTAGTTTTGGTTATGTAACAAGTGGATTGTCCATCATACCAAATACCTCCCTTTGGAAAAGACGAGGAGTGGGTTCCCTTGGATGCCATCCTCTATCAACTGGTCAATGACCACCTCGTGAATCATGACAGTGATGATGAATATGCCTCCAATCTCGACGATAGGCGGAGGAGGGAAATAAAAGAATTTCTATCTCGTCGACCATCAATTGTTGTGTATTTCTTTTAATTTTTATAATTTTGCTGTCTAGTTGATACTTCATGTATTCTGGGCTTTTGCCAAGTAAATTAGATTAATATCAACTATTGTTGCATTTTTCCAGTCCAATATTCCTTCGCACATGTTATTCCATATCCCTTACCTTTTAGGTCGTGTCGTCCCACTCCCTTAGGCCTAGGAAAGACGATTGGAAAAAATGCACATGTTTTATGGGTAATCCACCCGTTCAGAATTTTAGTCGACCAAGCAAAGTTGGTTGATTGCCTATATCCCTCGTAGGGATTCTGTCTTGCCTAAGCAAGTCGTGAGGTCGCCTGTGTTAGTTATGACTAGGACTGCAAACGAATCGAGCCGATCCGAGCTAATTTTGAGCCGAGCTTAGCTAAGCTCGTTTATTAATCGAGCTTAAAATTATGTTCAAGCTCGGTTCATTTACTAAACGAACGAGATGAACACGAGCTTTGAATGAGCGAATCTCGAGCAACTCGATTTTAAAAGGCCCAATCGAGCTCGTTTATGCCATAAAATTCGAACACGAGCCGAGCCTAACGATTGCATTTTTTTAAACGAGATTAAAATCGTGTTCAAGCTCGGTTTATTTGCTTAACAAATGAGATGAACTCGATTTGTTCATGAATAACTCGATTCGTTTATAGCCCTAGTTATGACGAGGACCTATGGACTTATGTTTTAATCGTAATAAGCAACACTGCCATTGTAGTAAAATTAAAGTTTGAACATATGACCATAAGGTCGGCGATTTTCTGGGATTAAAAACTGATTATGAGCCAGTTACTTAGGAAATAATGTTGATTAACCTAATTATATTTATAGATTTGAGCATAATGTAGAAAAAATGGCCTTCCTTTATTCATAATGTAAAATAGAAACTGTGAGCTACATAAGTTTGAAATAAAAATTTGCGTAAACTAAATGTGATGAGATATAAGAAGACTTAAAACTAGAACTTCTTGAGGTTGATCGTATTCCATTCCCTTGGTATCTCTTTGACCTCCATTGTTTCCAATTGACAGGCTCCTTGAAGATCGTCTCTGACCACCTTGAAAGGTCCCTCCTAGTTGGGCCCCATCTTGTCATCCGACAGTCTTAGGAAATTATCGAGTACTTTCCTTAGGACATAATCTCCTACCTCAAAATTCCTCGGATTAACCGTTTTGTTGTACTGCCTTGCCGATTGTTACTGGTACGAGGCTAGTTTATTCACGTCTTGCTCTTGTCGTTTATCTGTTACGTCAAGTTCAGTGCGAAGGGCATCATCGTTTCGTGCTTGGTCAGCCACTTTAGTTCTCACGGTCGAGAGACCAACTTCAATTGGAATATCTGCTTCTATTCCATAAGTGAGTTCGAAGGGTGTTTCCCCAATTGCTCTTTTAGGTGTAGTATGTGATAGTACAAGTATAGCACCCTGCCGTGGTAGTACTTCTACAATCGCATTCAGGCCACACAGGCCGCGGCAGGTATCTCACTCGAGGTGCGGCCATAACTCCTGTAGGGTGCGACCCTCTCCATAAGAGGCCGCGGCACCCCAGCTCAGGGTCCGCGGACCCCCTCCAACAGCTCAGCGCTGCTACTCTGTGGGCCTCACGCCCTCATCCACATCTACTGCAGGCTTGGTATACGTCACGTGCTCAGGGCACGTGACTCAACACACTTCCTCATAAATAAAGGATCACACCTGGGAGTGGGAGGAGGTTTTTTTTCAGAGACCCGAGGCACTACAACACAGACTCTCTCTACATCACCCCAACATAAGCTTTGGAGGCCTAGAATCTACATCACAGCCACCTCACGGGCTCACCGGAATCTCTAATACTATCATGTACTCTCCTTTATACTCATACTTGTACGCCTCTATAGGCACGATTATATTGTACAATGCAATGCACATAATGAGAAGGGAGCAACACAGTGGACGTAGGCCCATTTTAAGGGCTGAACCACTCTATATCTTGTCTACTCTCTGTTTGCTTGCTTTATATATTTATTCTACACTTCATACTTGATTTGTTGGCACGAGATCTACCTATGTACGATTTCTCCTATCATCAATTTGGCGCCGTCTGTGGGAACGCGATACTTCAATCTTGTTTCTCTGCATATATGAGTTCTCCAAACGCCTTATTCGACCCCTGAGGGTCCTTTGGATCATCTCCTCGCGGGTCGGTTACCGGATATTGGACTCTGCACCACATTCGCCCCCTTTAACGGGAATTTCATATTTTTGGATCTATCTTTGGATCTTCACTTAATGGCTTTGGATCTATTTTGCATACCCCTATGATATCATTCCATCTAGATAATGCTAAAAAGCATGACGGGCTTTTGCCTCAAAAAGATGAATGATTAGGGAGGGATTGTATCTACCCCATTTTTGTTGTCATCTACCTATGATCTAGGGTTTCCATTGAAGTTGTGCCATATTGCGCGCCGTAAGGAAATTCTCTCATCAATGGACCCTAGTAGGTTTTCTTCACGTGTTAGGGGAGAAAATACCAGCTCCTGTATCGGGATCTCTCCCCTGCCCAGACAAGGGTGCGGCCTGTAAGGTCGGCAGTATCTCATGCCGCGACCCCTACTTGTGCGGACCTGCCACAATAGTTCAAAATCATCGTGGGAGGGATTTGAGTGGCCTTTGGATCGACCTTGGTGAATAACATTGAAAGGCTGCGGCAGTGCACTAATGTGCCATACTGGCCGCGACCTCAGCAGCATAATCAAGGAGCAATTCAAACCCTCCTTCCTGATACTTCTGTGATCACTCACCTCTGTTAAGTTTTGTCTCAGATTCTGTATACTTTATAAAGACAAACAAAGGTAGAGATGGAAGAAGAATCCAGTCGGAGTGCAGAAGTCAAGGATGAGATTGTACAACTATACAATCACCTTAATCACCTCTATGACAGCCACGCCTCACTTCAGACCCAGGTCAATTTTCTAACTCAGAGGGTGCTAATGCTGGAGGCTGCGGCATCTAAAAACATAGGCGCGGAAGTGGAGGAAACAACAAAGCCAACCTTGCCTGCCGCGGCAGTAATCCCGATTGATGAGATCTTCGAGTTCATCAAAGGGGACAAGAGTTTGAGGTGGCCAGAGAAATTGAGAGCTCCACCCCACAAGAGGAACAAAGCTACCTGGTGCAGATTCCATCAGGACCATGGCCACGACACAGAGCAATGCTATGCTCTGAAGGATGAAGTTGAAAGGCTAATCGGGCAAGGAATGCTGCAGCGATTCCTGAAGAATGCATAAGGGATTCAGCCAGATCTAGCAGAGGCAGCATACCGCATCTCATCCTTAGTCTTTCTAATTTCAATTATTTCTGTTTATGTTTTATGAAGCTCACTGTATCCTTAATACTCGAGACTTTATGTTTTGTTAACAAAGTCATTAGCTGCAGCATACATATATAAATATATGAACTAACAAGTTTAGCTATATCTGATATTTCTCTTGGTTTCATAACCTGCTACCTCACAAAAAGACTTGTTGTCTCAATCATATTTCAGAGGAAATATAGCAAAATTATCTTGAAGGATTATTCCACTTCGGGATGCACTTATGGATGGGATACGACCTTCATTAGCTCAGAAGTTCCCCTCGCAATGTGCAACCACATCTTATCATATGATGACCATATTCGCAGAAGCATCTGAGGATTTAAGGAGCTTTTATCAGCCACCAGGGCCTACAACGCCAATTCTCTTCTCTCGGAGTGTGACATTAGTCACGGGGGCTTATAACACCCATTCTTAGCTTCTGGGACTCGTCATCGAGCCAGGAGGCTTACAATATCTAGCCAGGGATGGCTTTATATATATTATTAGCTGTGGGTGGCTTAATAACATAACCCAGCCTGGAGAGGCTTGATAGTGTCTCGCATATTAGCTGTGGGTGGCTTAATAACATAACCCAGCTTGGAGAGGCTTGATAGTGTCTCACATATTAGTTGTGGGTGGCTTAATAACATAACCCAGCCTGAAGAGGCTTGATAGTGTCTCGCATATTAGTTGTGGGTGGATTAATAACATAACCCAGCCTGGAGAGGCTTGATAGTGTCTCGCATATTAGCTGTGGGTGGATTAACAACATAACCCAGCCTGGAGAGGCTTGATAGTGTCTTGCATATTAGCTGTGGGTGGCTTAATAACATAACCCAAACTGGAGAGGCTTGATAGTGTCTCGCAAATTAGCTGTGGGTGGCTTAAGAACATAACCCAGCCTGGAGAGGCTTGATAGTGTCTCGCATATTAGCTGTGGGTGGCTTAACAACATAACCCAGCCTGGAGAGGCTTCATAGTGTCCCAAGATCGACTAAAGGAAAAAGCCATGAAAGACAATCGAAGCGGCTATAGGAGGATCTGTTACTATGATCATGAAGCATGTCAAACCTATAGAAGGATGGCCTCGATTTCCGAAGGGCAAGGTTATACAACCTCATTATCTTGTCAGCAGTCAAGTAGATGCCGCGGCATTCCCATCCGCCGCTTCCCTAGAACTGGATGGCAACCTGCCACAGCTGAATGGAAAAGGTGACTGAGAGTCGCTGAAGTGGACTCGAATTCAGAATATTTGCCCTCGTTCAAAATTACTGCAGCATCTATCTATTCATTATTTCTACATGGTAAACGAGTAGATAACCAAAGGGTTCGCGGCTTCTACGAAAAATTGAAGAAATTAAGCCGCAGCCCCAAAACCATACTTCATTGGCACCGCGGCTTGAGGGATCACAACCCTACAGTGAGGTGCAGGGGAAAAAAAAAGGGCCAAAGTGACAAGGACACCGCGGATGATTAATAAGAGCAAGATTGCATCGAATTGTACTATCCTGCCGCGGACCTAGCTAAAAGTCCTACAAGTTCATTCAATACAGGAAGCAAGTTGCAAATATGAGGCAGTAACGCGCAACCATTCATTATAGCAGGCAATATAAAACATGCAATATTAAAAAGAAAGGAATATTAAGTAGGCAATCAGTGATAAAAATATGGCCGCAGCCTTTGTATTAATAGTCATAGATTACAAAATGGAGGCCGCAGCCACAACGGAAATCTAAGATTACAAAAAGTTGATGCAAGAAATTAAGAATTTAAGAGGCCGCGTCATCATCATCGTCAGCCTCTTCTCCGCCCGCGGCAGCCTCTGTCTCCCCCTCCTCAGCCGCTGTCTCTGCCTCTGCTTGGGCTTTCAACCTTGCTCTTTCTTCAGCCGCGGCCTTCAGCTCAGCAATGCACTCTTGATGTTCTGCATCACTTAATTTCCAAGCGAGGACCGTCTCCTTGGCATCAGGGAAGCTCTTAATAACTCTCTGCCGCAGCTCCTGGTAGCCGCGGAGGTATGCCCTGTTTTTAATGAGGAAGAAATCCTTGGAGCCTTTGAATGACTCCACGACATGATCTATGGCTAGCTGGAGGGCGTCGCCATGATCAACTTCCATCTTTTGTATGGCCGCGGCGTGGGCTTCATCCTTTTGAGAAGACTTGGCTTCTAGCTCTTGATATTTCTGCTGGAGGAGGGCGAGCTTGGTATTTGCAATCTCTGCAACACGGGCGGCTTTGGCTATTTGGGCCTATGATGATTTCAGAGATTCCGCGGCTTGATTGAAATTCTCCTCCGCTTCCTCTCTGGCCTTGTTGGCCTTCTCCAAGTCCAAATGGGCTGCCTGGAGGACCGCGGCAGCGGACTCCTTCCCTGCCTCAAAAGAAGAGGCCCGAGTAGACTGCAGGTCCGCGGCATGAGAACTCTTCTCGGCTTCTTTCAGCCTGTACAAAGCCTCATATTTCCTCTTCTGGACCACAATGACATCGGCGGCCTGTACGAAATAAAGGACGTTAGCAAAAGTATAGAAAAATATGAGATGCAAAGATTAAATGATTAGTACGTACCCTCAGAAGGCTGTGGAGGTCACAGTCCTCCAGATCTTCGTGGTCCTCCCCAACCAGCCTGTCGAGGTCCGCGGCATCCAAGGCTCGCTTTATTCTCCGCGCAGCCTTTGCAGTAGTGTCCCAAGAGGAGTTTGGGTCAGGCTGCCTTAATTGAGGCCTTGGCCTACCGTCTGGACCGGACTCTCCGCGGAATTGGGGAAGTGGCAAATTCGCGTTAACCGCCACTACAGTTGGCGACGGAGGAGAGGACGATTGAAAGGGGACTTCAGCTGACATCAGGCCAGCCGCGGCCAAATTTTCCCCTATGTCGTCATCAAAGTGTTCATGATGCGCAGGGTTTTCATCATTAACCACCGGATCTGCGGCAGGATCAGTGGCCTTATCTCCAGCCTGATCCGCGGCAGGATCAGTGGCCTTATCTCCAGTGGGGGCCGCGGCAGGTACCTTAGCTCTGGACCTCTTCCTTTTTCTGCTTCGCACAGTGTTATTCAGGACGACCGCGTCCTCATCCATCTCTGCCAGTTGCGCAGCCAGCAGATCCCTATCAACTTCTTCACCTAAAAAGGAATAGCATGAGTTCAACAAGTTCAAGAAAATAAAATGACCGCGGAATAAAAATAATGGCAGAGTTAATTACCCTCTGCGCCCATCTGTTGAGGAACTGATTTGTTTGGGAAGAATCTCGCCTCAAATATAGTTGCCGACGTTACAAGTATGCTGAAATTCTTATGCTCAGCAGGAACTTCCGCGGCCTCAGCAACTCTTTTTTCCTGCCTCGCGTTCAAGTGCAGATTGTCAAGTTCTGCCGAAAGAAAAGACAATTCAAGTTAGTGGAAGTTACGTGAAATTAAAGGACACGACTATAATCCTATACCTAGTTTTGAGGGTGAACCCCGCTGCCGCGGCATTTTATATGATCTCTCTCTCTCGTTCTCCTCGGGGTGCATCTCCCAGCCTTCACCGGAGATGTAAAAATATTTCCCCTTCCAGTTTTTCACACTGGTCGGTCTCCCAGTGTAAAGGGTCTCGTCCCTGCCGCGGCTAGAAAAATAGTAGTAGCCCGCGAACTTTATCGAGTTTTCCTTTGGGCGGTAGAAATGAAAGAACTCCGTGGGAGTAATGTCCTTTTTGAACAACTTCTGACGTATGGGAACATGAACAGGCAGCCGCAGCCCATAGATGAAGGCGTGCAAAGGGAAGCAAATTCCATCGTCGGACAGAATCGTGTACGGTCTCTGGTTCGCGGCAGGGGCTGAGCACGTCAAATTTTCTGGAAATTCGAAAGCCTCAACAACCTGCTTAACCCAATCTTGGGTTATCGAGCCGCGGACATCAAGTGCAGCCAATGGTCTCTCAGCCTTCCCAGATGTGCCTCCTGGGTTATTTCTAGCAGTCGCGACATTGTCTCCTACACCCATTGGATGTGTACTTGAGTTGGCTTCCTCTTCCATCGGCTGAGATTGGGAATCCTTCCCAGATGCAGAGTCCGCGGAGCCTGAGTCAATTATCACGCAGTTCGAGCAATCTTTCAGTTTGCAGGGACCAACTGATCTCAGAGGGGGCACGGAAGTAAGCTCGGGGGGAGAGGTCCCAAAATGCTTCGCCCAAAAGCCTCTCAGGAACTCGTCTGGGTCAAAGCTCATATGGCTGCAGCAGTACCTGAAAAGCAGAGTTCGCAGTTAGGCGCCGCAGAAGGGTATTTTTAAGTATTAAAAGTTTGGAGTTACGTCCCTAACACAGTTATATTAATGGGCGAACTCTATTGCTTATGGGACTGTACGGTCCCAACTAGCCGTGGCCACATCCATATTTGTTGAACATGCACTGCCACGGAAATAAGATAGAATTGCTTTAAAGCATTCCCGACCGCGGCCATTCCTAATTCTTCAGACAATTCGATATGCTCTAGTAGCAACTACAGTTATTTTACATGGATGTCTTGGGTTCATGAAAGTTTCAAGGCTGTTCCGAGATGACCAAGGGGGTGATTTTATGCCGCGGATGATGGCTTGAGGGACCGCGGCCATTTAGCACGGTTTGACGCAGAATTGCAAGTTCAAACGATTACTATATCCTATCATGCCGCGGCATCTATCCTAAACAGTTGATTATCCAGTTTTTAACCATTCTAAGATCAAATTCACAGAATGTGGAGGGTTCGACTATGAACATCAAGAACAGTGATATGTATTTCATATGCAGCATATGTGGGAAAAAGCAAAACGAATAAATAAAACCCTAGATTTCTAGCAAATGAACCAGGAAAGGAATAAAAAGGGAAGAAAATTGTAAGTAGTGGTTGAAAAATCACCTGGGAATGAAGAGAATCGCGAAGATCAGCTACAGACCACTTTGAACTGCCACACACCGCCTCGGAGGGTCGCCGGAATATGCAAGAAGAAATGTGCAGAGTTTCTCTCTCGATTTGCTCTCAAAAGTTTTGGAAACGTAATGAAGTCCACGGCCAGAAACAATTTATATAAGGGACGAATCGTCGCTTTGAAAGCACCGCGGCACCTAGGCTACTTAGCCGTAGTCCCAATATATCTCCCTTGGCACTACGACTTGAGGGATTCTTGATAGTACAAGTATAGCACCCTGCCGTGGCAGTACTTCTTCAATCGCATTCACGCCACACAGGCCACACAGGCCGCGGCAGGTATCTCACTCGAGGTGCGGCCAGAACTCCTGTAGGGTGCGACCCTCTCCATAAGAGGCCGCGGCACCCCAGCTCAGGGTCCGCGGACCCCCTCCAACAGCTCAGCGCTGCTACTCTGTGGGCCGCATGCCCTCATCCACATCTACTGCAGGCTTAGTATACGTCACGTGCTCAGGGCACGTGACTCAACACACTTCCTCATAAATAAAGGATCACACCTGGGAGTGGGAGGAGGTTTTTTTTCAGAGACCCGAGGCACTACAACACAGACTCTCTCTACATCACCCCAACATAAGCTTTGGAGGCCTAGAATCTACATCACAGCCACCTCACGGGCTCACCGGAATCTCTAATACTATCATGTACTCTCCTTTATACTCATACTTGTACGCCTCTATAGGCACGATTATATTGTACAATGCAATGCACATAATGAGAAGGGAGCAACACAGTGGACGTAGGCCCATTTTAAGGGCTGAACCACTCTATATCTTGTCTACTCTCTGTTTGCTTGCTTTATATATTTATTCTACACTTCATACTTGATTTGTTGGCACGAGATCTACCTATGTACGATTTCTCCTATCATCAATTTGGCGCCGTCTGTGGGAACGAGATACTTCAATCTTGTTTCTCTGCATATATGAGTTCTCCAAACGCCTTATTCGACCCCTGAGGGTCCTTTGGATCATCTCCTCGCGGGTCGGTTACCGGATATTGGACTCTGCACCACATTCGCCCCCTTTAACGGGAATTTCATATTTTTGGATCTATCTTTGGATCTTCACTTAATGGCTTTGGATCTATTTTGCATACCCCTATGATATCATTCCATCTAGATAATGCTAAAAAGCATGACGGGCTTTTACCTCAAAAAGATGAATGATTAGGGAGGGATTGTATCTACCCCATTTTTGTTGTCATCTACCTATGATCTAGGGTTTCCATTGAAGTTGTGCCATATTGCGCGCCGTAAGGAAATTCTCTCATCAATGGACCCTAGTAGGTTTTCTTCACGTGTTGGGGGAGAAAATACCAGCTCCTGTATCGGGATCTCTCCCCTGCCCAGACAGGGGTGCGGCCTGTAAGGTCGGCATCATCTCATGCCGCGACCCCTACTTGTGCGGACCTGCCACAATAGTTCAAAATCATCATGGGAGGGATTTGAGTGGCCTTTGGATCGACCTTGGTGAATAACATTGAAAGGCTGCGGCAGTGTACTTATGTGCCATACTGGCCGCGGCCTCAGCAGCATAATCATGGAGCAATTCAAACCCTCCTTCCTGATACTTCTGTGATCACTCACCTCTGTTAAGTTTTGTCTCAGATTCTGTATACTTTATAAAGACTAACAAAGGCAGAGATGGAAGGAGAATCCAGCCGGAGTGCAGAAGTCAAGGATGAGATTGTGCAACTATACAATCACCTTAATCACCTCTATGACAGCCACGCCTCACTTCAGACCCAGGTCAATTTTCTAACTCAGAGGGTGCTAATGCTGGAGGCTGCGGCATCTAAAAACATAGGCGCGGAAGTGGAGGAAACAACAAAGCCAACCTTGCTTGCCGTGGCCGTAATCCCGATTGAAGAGATCTTCGAGTTCATCAAAGGGGACAAGATTTTGAGGTGGCCAGAGAAATTGAGAGCTCCACCCCACAAGAGGAACAAAGCTACCTGGTGCAGATTCCATCATGACCATGGCCACGACACAGAGCAATGCTATGCTCTGAAGGATGAAGTTAAAAGGCTAATCGGGCAAGGAATGCTGCAGCGATTCCTGAAGAATGCATAAGGGGTTCAGCCAGATCTAGCAGAGGCTGCATACCGCATATCATCCTTAGTCTTTCTAATTTCAACTTTTTCTATTTATGTTTTATAAAGCTCACTGTAGCCTTAATACTCGAGACTTTATGTTTTGTTAACAAAGTCATTAGCTGCAGCATACATATATAAATATATGAACTAGCAAGTTTAGCTATATCTGATATTTCTCTTGGTTTCATAACCTGCTACCTCACAAAAAGACTTGTTGTCTCAATCATATTTCAGAGGAAATATAGCAAAATTATCTTGAAGGATTATTCCACTTCGGGATGCACTTATGGATGGGATACGACCTTCATTAGCTCAGAAGTTCCCCTCGCAATGTGCGACCACATCTTATCATATGATGACCATATTCGCAGAAGCATCTGAGGATTTAAGGAGCTTTTATCAGCCACCAGGGCCTACAACGCCAATTCTCTGCTCTCGGAGTGTGACATTAGTCACGGGGGCTTATAACACCCATTCTCAGCTTCTGGGACTCGTCATCGAGCCAGGAGGCTTACAATATCTAGCCAGGGATGGCTTTATATATATTATTAGGTGTGGGTGGCTTAATAACATAACCCAGCCTGGAGAGGCTTGATAGTGTCTCGCATATTAGCTGTGGGTGGCTTAATAACATAACCCAGCCTGGAGAGGCTTGATAGTGTCTCGCATATTAGCACCTTTCACTCTTTCCAGCATCTTCTTAAGGCCATTTATCATTATTTTATTGGAAGCTACTACTTAACCATTGCTTTAAGGGTACACTACCGAGGTGAAGTGGTGTTTGATTCAATGCCCGTCGCAGAAAATATAGAAAGAACCACTCTCGAACTGCGTGTCGTTATCAGTGATGATGGCTCTTTGTACCCTAATGCATGTTATGGTGTTCCTCCAAATGAACCTTATTATGTTAATGTCTATGATGTTGTCCAGTGGTTCTGCCTCTACCCACTTGGTGAAGTAGTCTGTGTCGACCAGTAAATACTTATGATTACCAGGTGCGGTAGGTAGTGGTCCCACGATATCTAATCCCCATTGCGCAAATCAGGGACGAAGTTAGTATAGGGCCACAGGGGGCCATGGCCCCCTCCAACATTTCAAATAAATTTGTTGGGTAGTGCTGTTAAGGAATTTTCTTTATTTTAAAAAGAAACATTATCTTTCATGGTATATTGTTTTTTCATACGTTTTCATTGTTCCAAAAATTATATCTGACCATCACTTACTACTTCTTTTTTCCTTAACCTTTCATTTGTATACCTCCTTATTATTTTGATCCCATTGGTTGAGCTTTAAAGCTAGTGAAGTCCACTGTCAAAATTTAACACCATCTTTCATCTTATATCTACCATCACCTTTATTTTAGTTACATATTTATGCCTTTTGCAAACCTGATTTTGAACTTATTTTGCTTATTCTACTTATGAATTTCATTCGTGACTCTTTAATTCATCATATTTTTTAGACTTAATTATGAATATAATTTTTTACTCTTTCATTAAGTATAATTGCAGCATTTTGGAGTTTAACAAAAAGCGTGGGCTACTGTAAGAAATTAATACCAAATGAATATTTAATATCAAGATATACGACTAAACCCCTCATTAGATTCAGTTAATTATGAACAATACCTCTTGTTTCTACCAAAAAATTTCACCTCCAAAAGATTTCCCAAATCGAACCATAATATTGGATTGATTTGAAAAATATTATACATTATCTTCCAAGTGCCTCTAGCGATGATTACTTTTAAGAGAATCATATTTTTCAAATCAATCATATATTATGATTGATGTGGGAAACTTTGGGTTATTGTTATTCGATTTTAAAATACTACTTTTCGAAAAAAATGTTTAGAATATAATTATTTTGACATTTTCCATTAGTTGTATAATTTTGCATGCTTTGCGAATTTTAGGGATGGCACATATACCATAATGTTTGAAAATTTTCTTCATAATTTTTTTGCCCCCCCTTAATATAAAATTCTGGCTTCGTCCCTGGCGCAAATGTCCATGGGCTAGTCAAATGCTTAAAATTATTAACCGATTAATGAACCATAGGAGATAACTTCTGGCACCTCTCACATTTTCGAACATAAATACTTTCATTTTTTTTGCATATGCGACCACTAATATCCCTCTTTGATCGATCGGAATGCCGGGGATCTTCCTCCCGTGTGACTCCCACAAATGCCATAGTAAAGCTCATAAAGAACTTTCTCGACATCTTTTGGGTGGACGCATTGGAGGTAAGGACCAATAAAAAATCTCTTGTAAAGTTTCGCTTCGAGACCCAGATAAAAATGAGCAGCCTTCACTCTTATTTGGTGATCCAACTTCTTGTCGACCGACAGTTTCTCATTCTGCAAGTATGCAATGATCGGATCCATCCAGCTAGGACCTCTTTCAATAATGAGAACATGATCGGTGATGATTGTCCTGTCAATACTGGGCTTAGAGAGGAACTCCACTTCAATTGTGATTTTGAGATCAGAGTCCACTTCTTCGCTTAGGGCTGTTTAGGCGTCAGCATGACTATTTTGTCCCTAGGGGAACTATTGAACATGGACTTCTTCGAACTTTGCTATAAACACGCATACCACAACAAGGCAGGAAACCATCCTATCATCCGTTGTGTTGAAATCCATGTTGACTTGGTTGGATACTAATTTAGAATCGCCGAACACATTGAGCCGTTTTACCCCCAGCAAACGACCCTTGCGTAGGCTAGCTATCAACTCTTCGTATTTGACTTCGTTATTAGAGGCTTTAAAACCCAACTTAATTCCTTAATCAATGATCGTGTGTTTTGGTGTGACTAGTACTATTCCTACTCATTACCCCTTGGAATTGGAGGCCCCATCAACTTATAGGGTCCAATCCTCAGATTATGCTCCCTTTTTTATGGAATTCTCTATCAGTTGTTTATCGTTTTCTCTGAATTCGACGATGAAATTGGTCAAAATTTTCCCCATAATTTTCATCCTTGGTTGAAAGTGAATATCAAACCTTCTAAGTTCGATTGACCATTTTGACATTCGTTTAGAGAGGTCGGCTTTTCGAAGGACAACTTTGAGGGGGAATGAAGTGATCACCATAACAGATTTGGCTTCAAAATAATGCTTAAGCTTCCTTGAGATGGCAAGTAGTTTTGCTCTGCGTCTAGAAGGGTTTTACTGGCGTAGTAAATAGGAAATTATTTTCTCTCCTTCTCGCATCCTAAGGCTGAGTTGACTACATGACATGAAACTGCGAGGTAGAGGTACAGAGGATCCCCATTATTGGGAATTGCCAGCGAAGGAGGTTTACTGAGGTGAGACTTGATTTCTTTAAGTGATTTTGAATAGTCGTCGTTCCAGGTGAGGCCCTTATCCTTCTTGAGGAGATTGAGGAGATAGAAGAATTATTGGCAGTGCTCCGAACACTTGGAGATGAAGCGATTGAGTGCTCCGAGTATTCTGATGAGCTTCTGGATATCGCGCAGCGTCTTTGGTGGCTAGACCATCTCCCCAGCCATTTCGGGTTAAGAAGATGCGAAAGAGACTTTATCTCTATAGAACGATGCGTTCCGAGGTGTGAAGTGGGAGATAAGGGATGTCATAATTGGGTTTTTTAATAAGACGACCTTTTGATTTTTGATTTTTTTTCTTTTTCCTATTGAAAAAGTAATAAGAATGGGAGGTGTTACCCCGTCTCCACTGGATCTGTTCCCGGGAGTACGCGAGGAATGTTATGGTAAAACTTCGTTTAAAACGATGTGGTAGAAAGCAACGTGCGACTTGAAGGACACGATCCGGTGTGGACATTGTGGTAATGGTCGGAATGCCAAAGGAATCATTACCGCAAGGCATAGAGGGGGAGGTCATAAGCGTCTATACCGTAAAATCTATTTTCGACGGAATGAAAAAGACATATATGGTAGAATCGTAACCATATAATACGACCCTAATATAAATGCATACATTTGTCTCATATTCTTTCAAGTTTCCCAGCTTTCAGTCTTGCTGCGAGTCCTATTTTTCTCATTTTGCTACTATATGAGCATGAATTCTTTCCTTTCCCATATCTTTATTGGCCCTATTTAGTAAGGTCAAACCCAACCATCCGACAAGTCTCTCTGAATTCTATTTATGGATGCTTTACAGGTACGGGATGGGATCTTTGTTTCCGGGCTCTCAGAGTGTGTACTCACTACTGACTTGGGACTGCTTCCCTCATATCAGACAAGACTTAGGTTACCTACTTACTCAAGCTGTGAATCCGAAAGCAACAACTTTCTAGAAGGTAAATTAGTTCTTTCATATCCGATCATCAACTATATAACTAGAAAAAGGGGATTGATATAAAATGGAAACGGAAAGAAAGAGAGGTTAGTGAATAAGCAGACGAGGACTCTGGTACCCAAAGACACCTGCTACTGGAGAAGAAAGACTCGGAGTGGAACAAAGCGAAAGAGTTAAGGAAAAAGGCTCTAGAGAGAAGGGTGTAGTAAGCTAGAGATTTGTAATATGTCTTTGTTTTAGAGGGGAATGAGTGTTGATGGATTGCCCAATCTAATCTGGATTGGTCTCCATGCCTCTTTTACTGACCATGTAACCTAGAAATTTTCTTGATTGGACCCCGAATGAGCACTTGCTCGGGTTAAGCTTCATCCGGTATTTCTTGAGGATTTCGAAGGTGTTGGCCAGATCACTAAGGTGGTCAGCTTTGTCTTTGCTCTTGACTGGCATGTCATCAATGTAAGCTTCTATGGTTTCCCCCATCTCTTGATTGAACATTTTAGTGACCATCCTTTGATATGTGCCCCCAACATTTTTAAGGCCGAATGGCATGACCTTGTAGCAGTACTAACCAACAGGGGTGATGAACGTTGTCTTATCCTGGTCAGGCCGAACAGCAGAATATGATGATACCCCTAATAGGCATCCAAGAAACTCATCCTCTCATATGCTGCCATCACATCGACCAATTACTTTATCTTTGGTAGGGGAAAACTGTCTTTAGGACAGGCCTTGTTGAGATCAGTGAAATCAATATATACTCTCCAGCTGCCATTGCTTTTGCGAATCACCACTGGATTTGAGAGCCACTTCAAAAATTTAATGACACACCCCAACCCAGTTACTTATAACTAAGTTTGTAAGTCAAAGTGAGTCAAATCATAATTACCTTAACCAAACCATATTCATGAGTATCCTTTTTCAATTATTAACATGAATCAAATAAACTAAAACTTTTGACAACTTTAAGGTAATTATGCTTATTCAAACTTACTAAAAAGATAAGTGGGATTAAACTACCCCATTTACGTTTGACCAAAATCCTAGTTTTATGCATCCCCTTGCTAACCCCACCGACCTCCTAGATTTGGCAGTCATATCACAATACCTAAAAAACATAAACATAGGAACCATGAGAAAAATAGCTCAGCAAATGCATCACTACTACACTATTGCATAAAATTAACTGCAATAAATCATATCCCCATGATGATATATGCATACTTATCCGACCCATTCATAAGAATTACCAATTATATACTTATCCGTCTCATTCATAAAGAATTACCAATTATATACTTATCCAACTCATTCATAAAGAATGACCAATTATATACTAATCTGGCTCATTCATAAGGAATTACCAATTATATGCTTATCCGGCTCATTCATAAAGAATGACCAATTATATACTTATCCGGGTCATTCATATAGCATGACCAACTTATCCAAATAATAATTCACATATCATGTCTGCAATAGATATTCTCCCCCATTCCTGGTCGAGGAGTAACCCCTTGCCTTTAATAGACAAATCTCCCCCATTCCAGGTCGGGGAGTAACCTCCCATTTCGATACATCGAAATGAACAAATTCATATTCAATATTATCCTGATCATATCCGTAACCATGTATAATACATCTTACCAATAAGTGATATTCGGATCGTATCCATAAGCATGTATAATACATCTTACCAGTGAGTGATATTCAGATCGTATCCATAACCATATGTAATACATCTTACCCGTGAGTGATATTCAGATCATATACATAACCATGTGTAATACATCTTACCCGTGAATGATATTCAAATCATCTCCATAACAATATATAATACATCCCTTTGTCTGGTACTTGTTCAACAGGTTCTTCTTCCCTTTCACATATAAATTCTTACAATATTAGTATCATCATAAGGATATTAACAATCCAAAGAATAACTTAAACTTAACCCAATTCACAAGCATCATATAATTCCATTCAAATCATATATCATAAATGAAGTCCAATCTAACTTCATGGTAAGATATTTACCATACCCAAATCATAGGCCAAATATATTTTAATTTCTTCTTAGTAGTTTCATCCTTAACATATTTGGTTACCAATCCAAAGTACGACATGTCATTTCGATTTTTCTAAAGCAAGATATGCCCATTTCTTTGCTACATAGCAAATCTGCCCTATAGGCTCCTTTATCGTTCAGTCAACTTCCAAGAATTTTCAAAATTTTTCTATATCATAACTTTCTATGATATTTCACCCAAAATCAATAAAATTATTTAAAAACACAAAGTTAAAGTTTCATATTTTTTTAAGGTTCATTTGCTATGTCAAGCACATGGTGTGCATACTTACTCTTTTGGGGCAGATTTTATACCTGAACTTCAAAATATCACCAAAGATTCATTTTTTGGTATTTTCACATAATATTCGAATATGTTATACATATATGAGTCTATTTTCATCTCTAACTGGAACTATTCAATTCTAATAAATATACAAAAAGTTATAGAAGTTTGAATACACAAGGTTTCCAATCGAACAATATACACATTCAACTTTGCTTAAACTTGCATCTATCCGTACATATACACCAAGGCATGAAATTTCAATAAAAAATCAATGATTTGTATCATTTCAATCAATAATAACAAAATAATAACAAGATTTATGCGTAGAAGTACCTTAGGGACGTTTTCATAATTTTCTACGAATTTTTCTCAATTTTTCTCCTCACTTTCTACTTCCTGAGCTTCCCGATTCTCTCTCCTTAAGACAAAATCTCTCATGCCTGATTTTGGCTAAAAGAGGAGGTCATTTCAAGGTTTTAAAGTCGGCGTAAGTCACCTCCCCTTGGCCAAATCAAAATATGACATGTGTCACCATATAAGACAAAATATCCTTTAAAGCTAAATGACTACTTTACCCCCTATTTGTAATTTCAGCATAACTCCTTCCTCAGACCTTTGTCTTACATACCGTTTATTGTGTTAAAAACTTAACTAATATATCTACAACTATATAGTTTTCACCTCAAGTCAATTATCATATTATAGTGTCCAAAACTAGTCCCGAACTTGAACTTCCTACCGAAGACTTCATAAATTTGTGTTTGTGACTAATTCAATATTTCATAAGTTATGAAGGTTAGACTAAACACAATAACTTAACATTATATATTCTAATAACAAATTATCCCCATCCCATACGGTAAGCATGATTTAAACATGGTTTATCATAATCATATTCGGGTCGTCACATTTAACTTCTTTAATGGACTTTACCTCCAGAAGTTTATCTACTTCGTTTTTCACTGCTTTAGCCTTTTCTGGGGCTGTTCGGCGTGCCTTCCGAGTAATCGGCTTGAAAGGTAGGTCCACGTGAAGACGGTAGCGGGCCACCAGGGGATTAATCCCTGGAAGGTCATACAGTACTCACGCAAACACATCCAAATTACTCTTTAGGAAGGCAACAAGCTCCTTTTCTTGATCGGTGAGTGCTATCCCAATCAGAAACTTTCTCTAAGGCGAATTGGCATCAATTGTAACATCCTCCAGGTTTTCAATGACTCTGTCAACGGGGTGGACCTTGGTCTCATCCACCCCTGGTCGGCCATACCGTAGTTGCTATTTCGAAGGAGTAGCCCCATATTGGGCTTCCTTGGGTGGAGCTTCCTTCTCTTTCTTCTTTTCTTCTCAGGATCGGATGGCGGCCATGAAGTATTTCCTGGCAGTGGTTTGATCGCCCCGAATTTCCACTACTCCCCGGTTTGTGGCACACTTGAGCTTTTGGTGGTAGGTTGACATTACGGCTCTCATCGCATGAGACACCCTCTGCCTAGAATGGAATGGTGGGGTGCGTCTATGCCTACCACCAGGAGTTCAATCAATTTTAAAATATATCCTGCCCTTACGGGTATGATTATCTTTCCCAACCGCATCATGATCTTCCCCGAAAAGTCGACCAATTGAGCCGTTGCCTCTTTGAGATCGGCTAAGTTAAGCTTTAATTTGTGTAATAACTCTAGGTACATCATCTCAGATGAGCTCCCTTGATGAACTAGAAGTCTGTCACCGTCCGAGTTCGCAATCCTAAGAGTGATTACGGGTGCATTGTGATGTGGGGTCCTTACCCCAACCGAATCTTCCGTGAAGATGATGTGTTTGTTGTAGTCAACATCCTCTGGTCGTCGATGATTTCCAGCCTGTCTTTTAGTGGGTTTGATCTGGAAGGCTTCCATAACGACTGTGACCTTCTTCAGTTGCATTCGAACAACGTTCCCTTAAATCTGAGGCTCCGTGAATCACTGTGAAATCTTGTCCCATGTATTCATCTAGGACGTTGTTTGGCTTTTTGTTGACGTTGGTTGCGACTTTATCCACTTTCTTGTCTATATACTTGTCCAGATGCCTAACTTGGGCCAGCTCCTCCAAGTGAAATTTTAATGCTTTACAGTTCTATTTTTGGCGACCGCCTTCTTTGTGGAATGCCCATTACAACGCGTTGTTCCTCTTTTTTTGGTCACCACCCATCTTCTTGGGCCACTTCACAAACTGCTAATCCTTGATCTTTCCTAGTATCTTGTAGATTAGGTCTTTAAATAACGTGTATATAGCTTGGAAGGATTTCGAAGGATCCGCCTTGCCCCCATTCTTGCTCCCCTTTTTGGGACTGTAGTCCTTGTTGCCTCCTGTGTTCGCCTTGCCACGACCAGTTTCAGTATGGCTAATATGAATCACATACACAATTTTATCATATATCTTAATGAATTCCATGAGGTCATCAATGGTGTTAGCCTCCTTTGTGAGGGACTGGTGCAACATGGAGGTGGTTGGCATATCGATCTTGAAGAATGCTACGACAGCTTGCTCCAAGCAGTCATTTATTTCGTTGAACATTTCCCAATATCTTTTGGCATACTCGCGAATGGTTTCCTGTGACTTCTTCTCCATTGTGAGCAACGAATCCATCCTCTTCGGGTGGGAGCCGCTGGTTATAAAGCGAGCGGTGAAGGCCTCAACAAGGACCTTGAAGCCCGTGATGGACCTATGAGGTAGCCTCTCAAACTACTTCTGAGCTACATCATGTAGGTAGAATGGGAAATGCGACACATAAGAGAGTATTTGTGGGTCCACAGGGTCATGGCCTGCCTGGATTGCCTGATGTGGTCTATGGGGCCAGTCTTACCATCATAGATTTCAAACTTGGAGACTGTGAACTTCTTTGGGGGCTCTTCATCCTCGATCGCATTTTGAAAAAGGAGATCTCATTTGTGGGTTGATAACTCTTTTAACTAGCTCTTTGGTGTACCCAGCCCCTCGATGGGATGGGTGTTGATCCACCTCTCTTCGGACCAAACTCCTTATGTCTTAACGTTCATTGTTTGGCGTCCCTCGAGTCGATCACGTTCTGATCTTTCCAAGTCGCGCCTGAAGCTCCTCCCTCGTCTGCAAGTGTTGCTCGCCTGAGGACTAGGAGTCCTTATACGACGCTTCCAGTTATCGCCGTGGAGCTCTCTCTCCATTATTTCTAGTCAACTCTAAAGGCGAGCGTTTTCTTCCATCTAGAGGCGTGTGGCCTCCTCTTGTTCCCTGGCTTCACAAGCGTCGACCAACCTGGAGATCTGCGTAGACCTAGGTTGGCCGTGGCTCTTTTCAAAAGGTAGTCTCTTTTGGCGAAACCTTGGATTTGACTCCTGACGAATTTGAGACCCGACCTTGGGTCATCCTGTACGTCGCCAACCTGAGGTAGGTTGCTTCTATGGTGAGACATTATGGCACTTTCTTTCAGAGATTACTTTCGTAGGCAAAGAGAATCGTTTCCCACATATGGGTGAAATTACACTGAATAATCCCAAGAAATCAAGTAAATGAAGAAAGTAAATCAACACACAAAACACAAAATATACGTGGTTCGGCAACTTGCCTACGTCCACGAAAAGATCACTGTATTTTATTAGTCTGTCTCTCAAGATTACAAAGTTGCATCCCCCTGACCCTGGAGTGAGGGTTTACATTTATATTAACGTTCAAGAGGTTGAGTTATACAAGAAACTCTTCTGGCTTGAATGTAGCTCATGAGGTGTCCCTGAATATCTTTCCGAGATTATTAGTTACCGATTTGAGCTTATCAAGAGGTATTTAAGCACATGTTAAATACACGAGTGAAATTAATCATTTGAGTTGGGTCGGACGCATCCTATCTCTTGCTGGACTGGTCGGCTGAAATCGTGAATGGGCTTAGTGGATTGTTTTATTCGCCATAATACATATATAAATTATACGCATTATACATATATACTAATATATATGAAATATAGAAATGTACGAAATATATAAATATATGAAATATACATATACACTAACATACATAAAATATACGAAATATATATATTTACAAATTTATGAACAATATATATTTATATATTTATGAAATATATAGAGTACCATCCAAAGGTGGCATACAAAAACCCGCTCCTCCACCCTCCACACACACCCCCCCCCCCCCCCCCCCCCCCGACAAAGAATTGGTTTCCACTCAAAGGTACCAAATTTCAAGGCAACTTTTAGGCTGTTTGGTACATAATTACAGTTGCATTATTAGTATCGTTTTCATCCATCTCTAACATCTATGAATTAGCAATACCAAAATAGCGAACATTAGTCACCGATCAAATGCATTACACCCTGGTATGCATTACCAAAATAATGAACATCAAAAGCATTACACCGTGTGCTAATTAACAAAAATACAATAAACAATAAATGCATTTGTATAATTTGTAAGGTTAAAATTTTGAAGGTTTAAATAGACAAAAGTACAAATATACCATATTCCAACCACATCCTATCATTTTTTATCGATACTACGTATCATCAAAATCGTGACTTTCTGAGTTGTAATTGCCTTAATTTGGGTATTCCATCAAACATATTGTTCACTGTCATTCCAAATGAAATGTTCTGGAATATTGAGAGAATAACACCAACCGACACTAATTAACATTTTTTTCTTATAAAAAAATTGCAAAAGTGAATCAGAAACATTGAAGACAATCTCTCCACTTAGCAATTCATTTATTAAAAAACAATTGTGCAGGAAGATAGCCAACAAAGTAATATCACAAAGGCATAAACATTGTACCACGTGTTCTCAATAAATGAAATAATATGATTCATTTGATTTAGATTGAAGAACACATATAGGAAGGTTAGATTGAGAGAGGGGAAAGAGGGAGAGGGAGAGGGAGAGGGAGAAACCTCTTACCAGATGTAGGTGATATCGAGAGAGAGAGAGAGAGAGAGAGAGAGAGAGAGAGAGATGTCAGCAGAAAGGTCGTAAACATTAGCATTGATGGAGGAGTTTGTTACATTTTATATGAGTTAAAAAGTATGGCTTATATTGAGTCAAATAAATGAAAGGCTCTCATTTAATATAATAAAAATAATAAGTAAAGTTAATAGCTTAAGAGTGTGATTGTGTTTGACTTTAGCCATGATATTCTTGTTTTATTTAATATGGTAAGTAAGGTAATATCATGTTGGTAATTTCGATTTTTCATTTTTGTACAGTTAGTCGGTAAATCAGTTATTAAAATGTTAAAACCAAAACCAACCATATAAAAATCGGTAATTTCAATTTCGGCAAGTAAAAAAGGTATACCATTACCACTTTTTTTTATTACAAAATGGTACAGTAAAGATTTTTTACCATAGCACGGACACCTCTAGACGTAACTAACAAACCAAATTTAACGATAATTAACATGTGCTGATGACAGTATCCCTTATCTATACAAAAAGAATATGATATGAACTTTTGGGACGGAGGAGGTGTGTTAAAAGATTTAACAATAACAGGAAAGATGGAGCAGATCTAGGGACATGACATGTACTATCATATTGAATTTGCGTTAAAAACTGCTCAATCGATACCCAATTCATTAATAGCTGTGCATAATTCCCATTGTATTAAAATTGTATATTCCCTATATAACCATTTGTTTTAATATGTCTAGTAGGCACCCGTTAGGACTTGAAATCTATCAAGCGTCAACCAATTGATTGATAATATTACTTAGATTTGTATCACATATGGTGTTGTGTCTCATTTTCTCGTGTTGTTGGCAACCTCAAAATTTGAGAAATTTATCGCGACTCTTATGTTCTTTATAGGCACCAACAATAGTATTATTACAACCTATGAAAAGCCAAAAACCTTTAAGCTCATAAGGAGGTGCTTAAATTTGTACTTGCAGCAATGTTTGATTTGTGGTTAATATTTTCTACCCGAACGAAACAAGCCTAAAACCTTTTTTGTATACCACCAAGTCTTTTTTTTCGCTTCGAGTAAAAAGCTCATGTTATTTCAAATTAAACAGACACAATATATGATTCTCTTTTAAAAAAATTAATTAAAACCTGCAAAATAATCGTGTGGAGACGATCATTTAGTTTCCTGAAACTTAACAATCGTGTCGAATCTGAATGCTTCACCAGGTTCAAACATGGCTTCAAGCTCTTCAACGATTTGTTCAACTCTCAAATCTTTGCTCACTTTTAAACCTTCCTTTTGTACATATTCAGCTATGATGGTGTTGATTACTTTGTTGATGACTTGTTGGTAAACTTTTGAAGGTTCAAGAATTACTAAAAGAACATCTCTGGGGATATCCGGTGTTTTTCCTCCTTTAACTCGGTGAAATCCTGGAATCGACTGAGCATCAACAGCCATCTTGGAGAACACACGGTCGAAAATTTCTTCAGTTTTGGCACCAGATACCTTTACACTTATCTTTAGTTCGTTAGCCCTGTCAGTACTAGTTGTAATTGAGTAGTCTTCAATTTGAGAAGAAGAGACTTTGGTATCTTCCACATCTGTAGGACCATCAAGCAATAAAACTGATGATACAGCTTGAGCGGCAACAAAATGCTTAGCACTCACTCTTTCATGACATCGTGGGGCTTTATGTCCTGTGCTAAGAGAAAAGCATATTCTTTTACAAGGCAAAGATGGAATGAAGACATCTGCAATTTGCTTGTGAGATCCCAAGGTTTAGACCCAAACACAACGTTTGAATTGCAGTTTCCATTTCCTCTTTGCTAATCTCTCTCCCGCTTACTAACAAGTCTTAAATTCCTTTGATGAGTCAAAATCTCACTTGCTCATTCCAAGGGATTGCAAAACGATAAAATGTATGGCCTAAAGATCAAATGAGTGTCAATTCTACCCATGATACTGGATTTATTATTTAGACTCCAAAAGCAAGAATCTGGGACGGTAAGCATGGTGCCCGAGGCCTAGTCTCTAGCCTCCAGCCTCCACCACAGTCCGTCACTAGAAAGCATACCAGCAGCGACAATTTTTAATATTACAAAGGGTTGAATACCAAGTATTCTAAATAGAGGAAGAGAGAAAATCACCATTGTATTGTTGTGATTAATGCAGATTCTCAACTCTTTCCTCCTGGTGGACTTCGGCCTAATCATAATACACTAGGCTAAATCACATAATTATTTGTATTTCGAGTGTATGTGAAATTGTCCTTTTATTATTACTGTGGTATTCTAATGCAATTCTACAAAGCAACAAACAAGTACTCTACAAATTAACATAAAATTACTTCTCTCACTTATAAAAATACAGGAGCAAGGCCAAACAGGCAACATATATGTTACAACAGAACTGCTACAATGATCCCGTCAAGTGTTCCTCCATTCATTCACTCGCAACTGCAGGATATTGAGTAAGATTGAGGCGGATAATGTATGGATATTTTATAGAACCACAATACAGATGATCCTCAATCTTGATCGAACTTGAAATCAGCGACAATCCAGGGTCGAAATAATGGGCTACCGGTTTTCCTTGCAAATCAACGGCTAGAGAACCTCCATTTTTTTCGAATTGAGGCCGTCCTATAGATTTCTCCATGATTGCCAGGATCTTCCGGATGAAAGGATATTTCTGTGCCAGATACCACGGATATGTAGCTTCCTACCAAAGTTTTTACAAATAATGGTGATTATATGAGCAATGATGTTAGCCACAATGAGACCATCTCAAGACGATTAGGCATTTTTCATAATGGAATTTGCAGAAAACAAGCTGAAAACGATTATGCAAAATGGCAAACTTTTGCATATTATGCAAGAAATTTGTCATTTTGTCAACTTTTTTGTCCGGGAAAGGCAGAGTGCCTGTTTGCAGTGCCGCGGGACGATTTTTATCTCTCTCTGTGCGTTACCAGTGAGGCGCCAAGTCTCTCACGTCACTGCTTCTCCTAGTCGCTTGGAGTAGCATTCAAGTCTTAATTATGAAAAATGTTTTTTATGAAAAAAATGCCAAAATTGTCTATAGATAGGTCTTATGGGATTTTCTTCCCTTGTTTTATATGTTGTATAAGTCTGCATCATTCTTATTTCTAATTATTCCACTTCTCCTGTTTTCTTCTTGTTGTAAAACATTTGCTCAAGAGTTGGGCAATTCAAGAGTAACAACAACGACATGTAATTTGCATAGTCAAACAACATTTTCTTTGTAGTCACATAATCTACTTGTATACTTCAAATATATTTTGTCAATTTGTTTTAATGCACAACGGTGAAACTGGTCAAAAAAGAAAATTTTGCTAGGAAAAAAATGATGCTTAGTTGGGAGCGGAAGTGATTTAATCTAAACTAGACCACCACCACCACAACAATACCAACACCAAGAACCATGGTTCAAAGTCTCGGTATCGGTTCCGGTATCGGACACTCGATTTTCAACTCGGTCGCGGTATCGGGCGATACGCAAAAGATACGTTATTTAGAGAGTGCGAAAAAATCCGAAATAATATATAAAATTTTAAAAAAATAAGATTAACAATATGTACCAGTCAGATATGTTCAAACCATTATTTAATATGCATTACATTGTACGATTAGTTATTTTGAAGTGCGGTGGACTTGGCATATTGCTAACTAACTAATTTTATTTTTATTTTTAATTATTTAAAATCTCTAAATAATTACGTATTAGTGACTAATTGTTGATTTTAATTTATGTAGGAGGATGTTTGATATTCATGAACGAGACTAGACTTATGGGGATTCTTTTTTCTCCCAATCTGTCTCTTCCATTTTTGGGCATCTTTATGTGACATTATATTTTAATAGGATATTTTGTTCCAAGTTCAAATATTTTTATGTACGATGAATGTTATTAGTTTTATATTAGTGACATTTTAGTTTTATTGCAATTGTTTAATTTAATCTTAGTGTGTAAAATTATTTTGCATGTATATGTTATGTGGACAAACTTATATAGGTCGTATTTCTGTAAATGTTACAATATATTTTCAACAACGAAGAAATATGGTAAAAAATTAAAATTCTATCAAAAAATAAAAGAAAAATATGACAATGTTCAAATAATGACGCAAATTTTTTTTCCATATTTCTCTGAAAAATTATATAAGGTCTCAATAATTTTCACAACATTTTTTTTTGAACAAATAAATGTTTTGTAAAAAAATGTACAAAGAAATGTCTTGCAAAACGTATTTTTGACATCTTTTGACAAAAAAAATTAAAAAATGTTTTTTGGCTACCAAAAAAAATGTCAAAAGGGTAAAAAAAAAATGTGTCATTTGAATCGGTTGTCTCGGCCGATATCGCGGCGAGACGTCTCGGAATCGGTTGTCTCGGTCGATATCTCGGCGAGACAACACGATTCAGTGTTTTTTTTAAACGCCTCTCGTTATCGTATCGGTACCCTCCAATTCCGAGTTGACTTGGTCGATACCGAGTCAACTCGGTCGATACTTTGAACCATGCCAAGAACAACACTGAATTAGCCTTATTTATATGCCAAGTTATCTTGGGTAGCAAGAGAACACTAAAAAGTAAGGGGGGCACTAGAACAATCCAAAGGAATAGTCTGTGCACATCATCGGAATAAAAATACAATAGTACTCCCACAACTCATGCTCCTGCATCACTCTCCCCCATTGAAATTGCTATATAGTCCCTATACTGACGGTAGAAATGGGAATCAATCCGCTGTAAGGTTGCCTCGCTAATTCAAGTGTCCTCTGCCTTAGGGCGTCCATGTGGATGAAGAAGCAAGAGTAGTCACAGAACTAGGAAGTGATAAGCTCGAAGGCTAGGAAACTCAATGCGGTTGAAGTGGAAACGAACATGGTGGCCCTCCGCCGGGGTAGAGGAATCGGAGAGATGAAAGAAAATCACCAGGAACAAGCCAAAATAACACATCCGAAGCTTGTTGCCCTTGCCCCAACGACGGGTCTTCTGAAGGTAAACCATAACAAAATTCTCGGGCTGAAACACAGACACACGACGATGAGCATCCTCATGATCCTGATCTACGACATACATACACTTAAGACGGGTGCGAAGATCCTCATGGATGGACGGGTACGGACATCCACAAATGGTAGGACTAGCCGGAACGATGGGAGGCAACTCTGTCAGATCGAGAGACATGGAAGGAAAAGTCCCCAAAACGATCTGAAATGGGGAGAAGACAATATAGTGGTTGAAGCTTTGTTGAAGGCGAATTCGGCGTGAGCAATCACAACATCCTGAACACTGAACACCGAGGGTGTATGTAGAAGGGAAATAGAGCAAATCTCTCACACTTTGGTTGACCACTTCTGTTTGACCATCGGTATGGGGTGGAAAGCCATAGAAAATTGAAGGAAGCACCACAACAAACCCCACGACGTCCACCAAAAGTGACCCTTAAACCGAATACCTATGTCAAAGGTGATGCTAAGGGGCATGCCCTGTAATCATACTATCACCTAAAAGAGGAAACCATCATGGAGTAAATAGTCCCTCGACGAACCGTCATGTTGTTAGCATTTCGTGAGAAGTTGGCCGAGTTCGAGTCTGAGGCATAAAGATCGTGAACCTCGTCAAACCTGAAAATTTTATGAATCGCAACCAAGGCATGGCTGCGGTGGCGACTGAGGTATTGGCTACCTGATTTTTCTTTCCTATCATGTCTTTTAGTGGAGATGAAAGGCGTACGAAGATAGGCGGTTCACTGACTGTGGATGTAACAGAGGGTCTCATGGATGAATTTGATGATGAACTCCCTATGTAGAAGGAATGGTTCAAAGTCTCGGCCTAGTCAACTCATTATCGACCGAGTTGACTCGATACCGCAAGGGACTGTTCTGCTTCCGAGAAGTGATTCAGTAATATCGCTCAATATCGCCAATCTCGAGATATCACGCTGAGATATCAAGCGAGATTGAAAAAATTAACCAATAATCTTTTTTTGCAAGAAAATGAAGATGAAGGGGCGTTTTTGCAAGAATAATTGAAAGAAATTACAATAATTCAAAGAAATGATTACCTTTTGCAACTGATTCCATTGTTGGACAGATAAGGGTCACAAATGAGTTTTAGAGTTTTGATTTCACCTATAAAACGCATTTGCCGATGCTTGATCAAAACCACAAAGTCAGCCAAACTCTCTCTTTTCTTATTTGATGTCGGTCGGAGTTCTCTCTCTTGTTCTTCGAGTCGGACGGAGATGTCTCTCTTCTTTGAAGTCGGGCGGAGCTCTCAACTTGATTGTAGGTAACCTTTTAATGTCTTATTGTATAAAGGCCACGAATTTCTGATAACTGATAAGGGCAAGAATACACTTTTTTAAAGATAATAGCCACGATTGTTGTTATGTACAACTAATTAAAATTTACCCTATAGTCTTGTAGATATCGATGGTACTTTGAGTTGAAGGGGGCTCTATTGGATTAAATAATGGCGCCACAATAGGCGGGTCAGGTTTGGATGGATCCGGTAAAGCATTTTGGGGTGATAAAACTAGGGTTTGTTTGGTGGGGTTGGACGATGCATGTGGATCAGCGGGGTGGAGCCATCAGATCTGCTTGTATGGAGGTCAATTTGGCAACTTCCGACGTGAGTCGACATCATCGACCAGTCGAAATAAGTATTGCTGCTGTCGGTGGAGAAAGAAGTCCGGATCCGAGTTGGATCTGTACAAGCGAGCCAAATCAAGGGCCTAAGGTTGCGTTTTTGCTGACGGTAGAGTAAACTGGATCCGACAAAGCTCCAAGGAGGTCAGATGGCGGTCGTCAGCTGGCATTTAATGCTCCTGGTTGGATACGTACTGGATCTTGTCGGGAAACGAGTGTTGTCAGGGACTTAATTAGAAGCTTATTTATGTTACTTTTATTCTGTAGGGTACCTATGTATAATTAGTGAAACCTTATGTTATAAATAGAATGAAATGGGAGAGTGGATGACCTAATTTATTTCATTCTTTCTCCTCTTCCCATATCAGATTTCTCTCTTCTCTCTTCTTCCTCTTTTATACCTTAATCTCTCATAAACATAATCAAGGGTTGGATTACTTCATAACTCAATATGGTATCAAAGCATAATGTATAAAGCCTTAAGTTTATGGAGGTGGAATCCTAAGGCTGATTAAAAGAAACCCTACAGTCCATGCAACCACAGATTAACAAGGGTTTTTTATTTGTTAAGGCAGTCAAGGAGTTGTGGAATGCTTTCAAAGAGACTTACTCTTCCATGGATAATTTTGCAAAGCTGTATGAGCTTCAACAAGAGATTACAAATTTCAAGCAGGGCGACCTTTCCCTCTCTACATACTATCATAATCTCCATGGAAAGTAGGAAGAGTACGATCATTATCAAGACTATGTCCCTGTTTATGCAGTTGATGTTAAAGCCTTTCAGTTTATGATGGAAAAAAATCGTATCTATCAGTTTTTGGATGGTCTGCACGAACAGTTTAAGCATGCCCGGGGCCAAGTGTTGGTTAGATTTCTAGCTCCCTCCTGTGTCAGAAAGATCTTTTCATATATTCAGGCTGAAGAAATCAGGAGGAAGGCAATGTGTTTGATGTCCGAGCCGAAAGTGCTAGTACCTGAAAAGGTTGTTCTTATTAGTCAGCAGTGAAACAGGAACACCCCTTATAAAGGGGGTAAGCAAGATGATAAAAGTCACTTGAAATGTGACCATTGTGATCTGACCTGTCACACTCGAAAAACTTGCTAGAGTTTTCATGGGAAGCAAGGAGCTAATACTACATAGCGACCTCCTTCATTTAAGGGGACGCCCTTTGCACCATTTCCATTTAAGGGGCCACATATGGCTCACACTACTGCCAATGAGCCTCCTGGCAATCTGTTCGTGCAAAATGCCAATGCCCTTCGCCACGAATGTCATATCTCCGGAAAAGGATATCTCAACTTGATCCACACCACCCTTTCGATATTCCCTCCGCTTCCAACTTTGCTCAAACAGGTACCTATGATTCGGCACACCATGTTTTCACAAATTTTGGTGCTCTCCCTTGGATCATTGATTCAGAACCCACTGATCATATGACTGGTACGACCTCTGGTTTTTCTTCCTATAGTGTATGTTCACGTATGAATAAGATTATAGTGGCTGATGGGACACTTTCCTCTATTGCTGGAAAAGGGACTATTTCAACCTTCCCTAATATTACCCACTCTCCATCCTTCATGTTCCCAAACTAACCAGTAATCTTCTCTATATGAGTCATATTACAAAAAATTGAATTGTAGTGTGACATTCCTTCCCTCTCATTATATTTTTCAAGACTTGGACGTGAAGTCAAGAGCTTGTACTTGCTGGAAGTTCAGCCCCTATCTTTTCATGTTGCAAATCAACGTAGTACTAGGGCTAATAGTGTGGATAAAGATTTGTTAATGCGATGGCATAATGGACTAGGTCATATTCCTCTTACTATTTTGAAGCGTGTGCTCCTATTTGTTGAACCATTTGAATTAAATTGTGAACCTTGTGTACTTGCAAAACAATGTCGTGTTCCTTATCCTATTAGTTTTAACGCAACTACTGCTCCTTTACAACTTGTTCATTCTGATGTTTGTATTCCTGTATCTACAACTTCCTTACTTGGTTTTCAATGATATGTGGTGTTTGTTGATAATTTTAATCGTTATACTTGGCTTTATCTTTTGAAAAATAAAAGTGAGGTGCACTATATTTTCAAGACCTTCGACAAAATGGGGTGTACTCAATTTTATTGCTTTTTAAAAATTCTTCGATCTGATAATGGAGGGGAGCTTATGTATGGTAATCTTGCCTTATTTTTCACTGACAATGGGATTGTTCCTCAAACCTCATGTGTTGATACACCACAACAAAATGGTGTTGGTGAACGAAAACATCGTCATATTACAAAAGTGATTCGTTCTCTTCTCATACGTATGGGAGTACCTAAACTTTATTGGGGAGATGCCAACCTAACCGCTACCTATTTTATCAATTGCATGATCTTAGGATAGAAAACTCCTAAATCTATGTGGCATAATAATTCTCCATTGTTTATTATTCCTCCCAAAGTATGTGGTTGTGTCTGTTATGTTCATATTCATCACCGGACGGATAAAATGGACCCTAAAGCAGTTCAGTGTGTATTCTTAGGTTACTCAGTGACTCAAAAAGGGTATCGTTGTTATAACCCTATCACTCTTCGTCGCTTTGTATCAATGGATTTGACATTCTTTGAGACGGTTCTTTTTTTTTTTTGCTGCTCGGGATTATCTACAGGGGAGACTCCACTTAGTGTAGAGAATCCGTCCCCGTCCTTCTCTAGAGTTGAATGTCATCTTCCATTGCCGGTATTTACTCAGGAGGATTCTATGCCGAAGTCTACTACTACTACTAATAATGAATAACTACAGAAACAAAGGGACATTCTTGTGTATACAAGAAGAGCAAAACAAACCATTGTTTAACCCCAGGACCAAGAAGTCTCTCGTGATTCAGGTAATCTCTCAATTGATATTGATATTCATGTTGCCATGCGTAAGGGTGTTCGTGATTGTACAAAATATTCTAAATCTCAATTTGTATCCTATAATGCCTCATCTCCAACATATCGTGCTTTCACTTCACCGTATCATCTATTTCTATTCCTTCTAACCTTTCAGATGCTTTAAAGCAAACTCAATGGAAGAAAGCTGTGATTGAGGAAATGGAGGCCCTTGAGAAAAATAGGACATGGGATGTTGTTCCATTACCTAAAGATAAGAAATCAGTAGGTTGCAAGTGGGTTTATACAATAAAATACTAGGTTGATGGAAACACTAAAAGATATAAAGCCCGATTAGTTGCAAAGGGCTTCACTTAGACATATGGGATTGATTATCATGAGACCTTTGCTCCCGTTGCCAAGATGAATTCCATACGAGTTCTTATATCATTGGCAACAAATTTATCTTTGGCCTTTACACCAGTTGGATTTAAAGAATGCCTTCCTTCATGGTAATTTGGAGGAAAGTACATGATGATGCTTCCAGGATTCAAGCTTGGTGATAATTAGGATTTGGTGTGCAAATTGAATAAGGACTTGTACGGGTTAAAACAGTCGCCACGTGCGTGGTTTGAGAGATTTAGGACTGCTATAAAAAGGGTGGGGTGTACACAGAGTCGGACAAACCATACTCTCTTCATTAAGAGGTACCAAGATTGCACCACTGCCCTCATTGTGTATGTTGATGACATTGTTATTACTGAAGATGATCCAGAAGAAATACAGTGAATGAAGTCTTTTTTGGGGACGAAGTTCGAGTTTAAAGACCTTAGATTATTAAGATACTTTATTGGCATCGAAGTTTGTAGATCCAAGGAAGGAGTGTTCATTTCACAACGGAAGTATGTCTTAGATATGTTAACTGAAACGGGAAAACTTGGAGCTAGACCTGCTGATACTCCTATTGAGCAAAATCATAGGCTCAACGATATGGAGGGTGAGTTGTTAGATGATGTGGGGAGATTTCAACGTTTGGTTGCCACACTAATATACCTTTCTCTTACACGTACAAATATTGTTTATGCTGTAAGCGTGATTAGTCAGTTTATGCATGCTCCACGTATGACTCACCATGAAGGTTCTCCTGGTAAAGGGATATTATTTGGTCAGCATGGCCACTTGCGGGTTGAAGCATATACATATGAAGATTAGGCTGGTCCGTGACAGACTGAAGATCCACTTCAGGCTATTGTACATTTGTTGGGAGTAATCTTGTTTCTTAGCGCAGTAAGAAACAATCAGTAGTAGCGAGAATTTGTGAGTTGTTGTGACTACACACTATGTTATCTGAGTTGGGTCACCCCATTCATGAGCCAATGAATTTGTATTGTGACGACAAAGCTGCCATTAGTAGAAAGTTGATCGACATTTCATCAAGGAAAAGCTTCGTCTTAGAGTGATTTGTATTCCTTATGTCAGCACGAGTGAACAAGTAGCTGATATGTTGACTAAGGATGTGAACAAGACTACTTCGCAGTATATGTTAGTCTGAGCATGATAGATATTTTTGCACCAGTTTTAGGGGGAGTGTTGTAAAGGGCTTATTTAGAAGCTTATTTATATTACTTTTATTTTGTAGGGTACCTATGTGTAATTCGTGAAACCTTATGTTATAAATAGAATGAGATGAGAGAATGGATTACCTAATTCATTTCATTCTTTCTTTTCTTCCCATTTCAAATTTCTCTCCTCTCTTTTCTCTCTTCTTCCTCCTTTATACCTTAATCTCTCATAAACATAATCTAGGGTTTGATTACTTCATAACTCAACAAGGAGGACTACGATGGTTTTTCCTCTTGCTGTGACCTGACCAACTACTGCCGGCGCTGGTGAGATTCGACCGAGACTAGACCCTAACAAGTAGGGAAGTGGGCCTTGGCGGCGGATCGTGCTTCACTCAGGCTGTACCACCCGAAGTCCCAATTATCAGTATCCAAGCTTGATTGGGAGGGGAAGCGATTTAATATAAACTACACAACAAGAACAACATTGAATACGGAAAAATGCAAATTTCTCTATAATTCTCATTCATTTCAAATAATAATCGTCCTTACGAAGGGTTGCCAAAGGCTTTACACGCTAAGTTCTCTTACTAGCCAAATAACCCTAAAAAGTAAAATGACAAAAAGGAGCACACTAGAATATTCTAATTAAATAGTTTAATGTGTGCATCATCATTCAGAATAAATATTCAGTATAAAAATACTCCTATTGGGTTCATGCCTACATTCAAAAAAACTAATGTGGTACTTAATTTCTGCATTTTCAACTGTAGATTTTGCGTAAAATCTAGTACCTTAGTTTGCCATGACAGTTCAGGGCCCATAAATGTCTTTATTTTTGCTTGTTTACTGATTTATATAAATAAACCAATTCACATTTTGCAAGTTCTGGATTTTTTAAAATGCGCTTCGCACATGCCCGCTTAAGAATAGTATATGTTGAAAAAAATGATCAAGTGTGTACCTTAAGTGATTAAAATTAACTAAATTACCGTGGATAATGCAATCCAGAAAAGACCACCTCCATCATATCGAATGTTGTCTGGCGCAGCTGGCAAATTGTCGATAAATATATCTACAGTTCCTTTTCTTTCACCTTGTATGTAGTATTTCTTACACCTTCTCCTGCAAGTTACACATATAAAAATGTCAAAAAATCATCAATGTCTAACAAAGAATATGTTTTACCACAGGATTATGTCTGTTTTCAGAGTGAAAACAATCTATAACCAAACACACATAGTCAACACTTTGTGCAACAGCAATAACGTACATGGAAGTCTCACAAAAGACTACGAAATTCTGATCAGGTGAGACTGCAACTCCATTGGCAAAGTAGAGGTCGCGAACCAGCACTTTTGATTGCTTCGTTGATGGATCATAGCTCAACAATCTACCGTGGGGCCTCCCTTCAAGAAAGTCAAAAATGAACTCCTTCAGCCTGTACTTATGCGAAGCATCTGTGAAATAGATTGTTCCATCATGTGCGATATCCACATCGTCCGTTAGTCCGAATTTTAGACCGTCGGCTTCATCGGTCAAAAGTTCTATAACCCCATCCCGAGTCACATTCAATAGCCCCTGCAACAACAAATTATGATGTACACTCTAACAACCAGATATTAATTGTAACTTCCCAAGTTTAAGAATAGTACATACACGTATAACATATATTTTCCATCAAAAATGCAAAAAATTCTATATTATTTAAACTTTGATAGTGTGTTGACAACACCTTTGGCACAACTTGGCAAAGCTGCTCTTATGTTTTTTTTCGTGAAAAGATATTAACACCTCCCCTAGTTTTTTTTCTTCCAACTTTTGGTTGCCTAATAAATATATTATTTTCTACAACTATAATCAATCACACACAACATAAAATTTTGTGGAAAACAACATTTTTTATGCAGAACGTTCCAAGTAATAATTTTGAGGTAAATTTTTTCTTTTCTAGAATAACTAAGCAAACGCACCATTAAGAAAATTGTTGTGAAGCACACATCAAAATTTCTACGCTCCAATTTAATAATGATCCCATGGTTCAAGTCAAGTATTCATGATAGATCGGCACTAGATGCACTTCTAGTTTGTCTTTTGGCACCTCATCTTTCATACAAGCTTATTAATTTACAGGAGCGACTCGCTGGCTCCAATTGTAATGACATGACTAACCTTTTTTCATTCCAGATTAACAATGACATGGCTAACTTAGACACATTTTTCTTTTCGTTTATGTCTTCTTGTATACGTTGGAAAAGTAAACGAGTATGCGCGGAGTAAATCAATCCAAATTCGGAACTTTAGTGCTTGGATTACGAGCCGTCCGTTGTGTGTCTTTTTCCGTTAACAAAAGATACTACTAGAGTCTCTTTGGATGCCACACTTCAAATTCCAAAACTCAAGTATTGTGATGTCGGAGATGTATTAATAGAGAGAGGAAAGGTAGTAAAGAGAGGGAGGTCTTAGGTTTTGTTCCCACCAAAAACAAAAATCTGCAGGGGGATGATATATAGGGGTATAGATTGGGTGTTGGTTATTTCCTTAACCACTAATAACTATCTTTTAATCCATGTGGAAGCTCGATGGGTATACGGGTTGGGTTAATCTGACACGATTTCTAACATCTTCCACTCGTCCACAAATGTGTCTCATCCTCAATCAATTTCCTCTTATATCTCTCACCATATCATTTACTCATATGGAAAACGGGAAGCAGGAGGGTTCTATTAAGTCACCATCCAAACTAGCATCACACACACTCAAAATATCTCGTTATCTGATCAATCAAAATTGAGCATCTTTTAGCCTCTCGTGAGTTATGAACAAAACAATGCATTATTCAATACTTGGTACTTGCATTCATGATCATGTCAGAAATAATTTTTACAAAAATGATTTTTACATAACATTCCAGACATAATCTTCCCCACCCCATCATGCCAATTCATTCAAATTTGACTACTTTCCTAGACAAGTTCCATTGGAAGATTCTGCCATGGTGTCAATAAGTAAGAGAGAGTATATATTTTTGTTTTTTTAATAAAAATAGAAGTTGACCAAACAGTCAAACTCATTAGTTGAGGAAACCATTTAAATTGGTGGCCAATACCCAATTATAAAATACGGGTGGTTAATGTCCAAGCTGAAACAGTTTTGAGGACATAAGTTTAAATATTAAAAATAAAACCAGCGTCTTGGAATTTCATCTAGCTATTCCATGTAGTTTAAAGGCTAAAAGGTAAACCTTTTTATAGGGGAGTCTAAAAAAGTGAGAAAAATGAGAGTAACTGGCTAGATGGATGAGAACAGAAGGAACTAAAGTGTGAGGTGCCTTCAAAATCTTAGAAAACATAAGTACTCATTTTAGTAATTTAACTTTAACGATGTGAGAAAAAATAAACTCTGATCTAGAGGCCCTCTACGGAATTTCTATCTCATTACACAAATCTTTTTAAATACACTAACCCCAAGATCCCAAAAAACTCTCTATTCAAAAATATTCCTAAGCTTAATGAGAATGATCATGTAAATCTCGATAAACCCATAAGTAATGAGGAGATCTTACACACTTTCAATGAAATGGCTTTTACCAAGTCTCCGGGCCCAATGGCCTAACTGTTAATCTTTAAAAAAATCATTGGAGTGTGATTGGCATACATGTCATTCAATTAATAAAAACCTTATTCCACTCTAATCACACGATGAAAGAGCTTAACAAACATTCTTGGTTTTCATCCCTCAAAACACAATCCTAACCAGGTTAACCACGTTCGACCCATTAGCCTTTGTATCATATTTACAAAATCACAAGCGGACTTATGGTGGGAACTTAAGACCCTTCTAGAAAAACTTATTATCCCTTATCAAATGCTTTTGTGACTAACAGACTAATTCATGACAACATGCTTATCACTCATGAAACTATGAATAGTAAAACCTCCGAACCCTTTTTCTCCCATAGAGGCCTTAGGCAGGTGACTCTTTATCCCCTACCTTTTCATTCTCTCCATGGATGATAATGCCATAGATAATAAATCCATAAGATAATAAATCCATAACACCAATCAGAGCCTGAAAAACGGGGCTGCCAATACCTGCGTCGGATTTTGCAGATGATTGGTATAGTAGAAAATAAAATAAACATAATTGGTATAGTAGAAAATTATCTCATTCTGGCAGAGTGGTTAGTGGTTCTAATTAACTCTGTTGCTATTATATTTTCTAATTCTTCTATGACATCCTATCATCTTCCTTGTCATGTTACCAAATAAGTTAATTGCAATGCCACTCCAAATGGCAAGAGGACTAGGACAATCACCTCGAATATCATCACATGTCCTAAGCATATAGGAGGCCTAGGCATTAGGGATATGAGATATCTAAACTCAATTTACAGACGCAAAATCATTTGGAAAGTCCTAGCTAATAAAGAGTCTGTATGGACAAAGGTTATGAAAGATACATATTAGAAAGATTCTATTCTAGGATCATAGGTATTTAGTCCCACTTTTAAGGCATTTGTAGCCACTCCCAAGTTTTTATTTTCTAGTCGTTGGTCCTGTTGAAACAACTATAAGACAAGTGTCATTCTCTGCGGAGAGGAAGAGAGACGGTTATAAGGCGGTTGAGGGAGGTTTTGGGTGGTTATAGGACTTAATACAATTTAAAAAATACATGGGAGGGGAGGCTGATAAAACTTTGGACATGGGACTAAACCCAAAAAAAACTATACTATTATTATCCGGGAAAAACTGAAAATTCAGAGCTCCTCACAATGGAAATGCATTTACTAATGCTTGGACCCTTCCAAATATGGGTCTACAGTGGAATATTAGTACAAGAAATATAAATATTTGGAAGACCAATTGGCTAGGCAACTACATAGTTGAGCAAAAACTGAGAATTCCCTTTGAACAATTACCCAACCACATATTAGACATAAAGGTAAAGGACATCATGGATAATGGCTCATATGGATGGAAAATAGATATAACTTCTCAATATATCCGCAAGGACTGCATTGAAGATATTAAGAAACTATCACAGATCCAGAAAATTCCAACCGGACATCACTATATGGAAACCCAACCCAAAAGGAGATTTCTCAATATAACACACTTATAATTGATTGGTCATGAGAGGAAAACGCTTACTTGTTCCATCAAAACCTTGGAAAAGAATTTGGAAATTACCGTGCCTGCCAAAGGTCAAGTTATTTTGTTGGCTCCTTAGTGATAATGGTTTGTCAACGAATGATATATTAAACAGCAAATGCCTTTTATTGTTGGAATTATTATAGTTATTATAATAATTATAAATGAGTAAAAATATTTTAGTTTATTATTTATAATTAATTTTGGTGAAAAAACACTTGATGAAAAGTTGTGTTTATGTTTTATGGTGGAGGCGAGAGACACTTAATGAAAGCCACATCCTTGTGTTTTTAAAAGGTGTCTAATGTAATAGACATGTCTTTTGGATATGTGTATAGAAGAGACGTGTCTTTTTGAATTATGAAGGATCACATGAAACTCTATAAGTACTTCAGCAAGTCATTCTCTCTCTGTGTGTGTGTGTGTGTGTGTGTGTGTGTGTGTCTCCATATTTGTTCGAGTCTCAAAGTTCGAGTACAAACCACAAAGTCGAGTTTGGCGATTCTCGAAGGATTGAAGCATTACTACTTCGAGAACGAAATTCTATCATGGGAGACGATTGTTCAAACACATCGGGCGTCATAAAGGGAATGAATTCTCCTTAAGGACATTGTATGAAACACAAAGCCTGGATTTAAATCGGTAAGTTTATCATTTTTTTGTGTGTGCGCATTTAAAATTCCATGTACATTTTATTCACAATAATTATATTTCAGGGTATATAAAATGTTATAATAACTTAAACCCATATAATGCTACTTTAGTCATTTATGTCATTAAGTTACTTAATGACTAAGTCTTGTAATAACTCTTGTAGGGTTACTGTTTAGTTATTAGTTATTAGAATACTTAGTGGCCAAGTATTGTAAAGCCTATATAAAGTGTGATAACCCGAATATAATTATGATTAATTATGTTTGAATCATGTTATACGAATAATGTGTTATTAATATATTTAATGTTAAGTTATTATGTTTAGTCTAATCCTACCTTCATAAAGCATGAAATATCGAATTAATTACAAATATAAAATTTTGAAGTTTTCGATAGGAATTTTCATGTTGGAGACTCGTTTTGACCTTTATAAAATAACAATTGACTAGAGGTGAAAACTAGATAATTGTAGATATGTGACTTAGGTTTGTAACACAACAAACGGTGCATCAAACGGACATTCTAGTGAGAAGATATCATCTTTTTACAAACATGGGGTAAAGTAGTCATTTAGCCTTAAATGCTATTTTGTCTTAAATGGCACCACATGTTATATTTTGATTGGACCAAGGGGGTGCCTGTAATACCCCGTACTTTTATTGATATTTATTTACGGGATTAATTAAATTAAATGTGAATTAATTGAGAATTAATCCGGATAAAATACTAATGAGATGTGAGTTGGTATTTGATTATAATGTGTATATATGGCAATATATGAATATTGAAAATATTGAAATTGTCGCGAGGCTGAAATACGGTAATTTGGAAAATTTAGTTGGGACGCACGTGACCGTCGCGTCAGGAATGTAATTATTTAAATTAAAAAGTGAATTTTATTTTTATCAACCGTATGGTCATTTTGAGTGCGCCAACGAGTCCGGAAGGGTCGAAATAGTCGGAAAACACTAGCCGGGGGTTTAGTTTGGGTCCCGGGGCATTTTTGGGCCATACCGGCAACTAAAAAGGGTATTTTAGTAATTTTGAAATTTTAGGATAATTAACCAACGAATTATGGGAGTTAAATATTATAATATTTAGTGACCCACTAAGCCATTACCAGCACTTAACCAACTAAAGGGCAACGGGAGTTAGAGGAGAAGTTAGGAGAGGTTCCCAAAAGAGAAACCATAACCATCATCTTCAACCTTCAACCTTGGGAGAAATTGTAGAGGAAAAGAGAGCAACATCCAACATCCAACATCAAATTCAGAGAACAATCCGAGGCAAGTGGTTTAATTACGTTAATTTCAAGCGAATGTTTCTTCCATGATTAGAAAATTATATAATCGCATTGTATTGGAAGATTTATAAAAATAACCATGAAATTGGAGTTATAAATTCAGATTTTGATATAGGTTGGAATGTAGAATTGTTATTGGGTGATTGAACTAAAAGAATTACTACTCTTGATGTTACAAAAACGGATTTATTTATGGAAATTTATGATTTTATATTTCTAGGGTTCATGATCATAAGGTTTGGGAAAAATTGGGTAGTTATGATAATTAGATGATGTTTAGAAAGATTTGGCCCTATATAAATGTTAAGTTATGACCTACGAATGTTTAGTGTGGATTAGAAACCTTAAAATACTGTTGGGACGATTTTTATATGGGATTAGAGGTGAAGAAAATAGAGAAAAACGAGATAGGAAAATTCTGGGCTCGAAACTGGCATCTCGTTAGAAGACCTGCCCAGGTCGTTCAAACGAGCTCGTTCGAACGAGCGTCTAACGAGGTGACAGTTTGCCTTCTAACGAGTGGGATGTTCATTCGATGCCTTTCGTTCAAACGAGATCTCGTTAGATGCCCACTTCGTTCGAACGAACTCTCGTTCGAACGACCTCGTTCCAACGAGACTTCTAACGAGTTGACAGATTGGCCTGATTTGATTTCTAATGTCCCGTAACCTGGTTTAATTGTAGTGATAACATTCCCTTGATGACTAATTGATATAGTTGGGATATTTGGGATATATTGAGGAGTAAAACATAGAAGTGTGATTTGAACCAAATGAAAATTGTGGATTAGGACGCGAGTGACTAATTACGATGTGAAAATAATTGACGATTTAAATGTTAGTATTAACCGGGGATATGTGAATTGCGTAACATTATAAGTGGGTATAAGAATGAGAAGTATACCACTAATAAATTATGGTAATTACTAGGATGTGTGCATGCTTAGTATATGTATATGATTTTATGTGTATGACATACCTACAATACTTGCTATCACGGGAGGTTTACGTTCGCTTCGGGCCATCTAATCTTTGTGTTGCTCGGATTTAGATTGGTACCTCGAGGACATAGGTCAGAGAAGGACTTATTGGGAAGTTAATAAGAATGTTGATCGTGGGAGCGTAGGTATGTGCGTGACCCATGTGATGTGACTGTGTCTGCCTCCATTGTTTGTGATTGTTGTTATCTGAGAACGATTCCTGAGAGATTCGGAATGCGTAATCCTTATGTACGTGATGTACCGGGATGGATAGCAGAGTGTGTGCACCGCAGCTTAGTCTCGGGTGCTTGTATTGTAAATTCATGACGTGAATAATATACACTTAAATAATGAGAACTTTCATGTTGGTATTGTGAGTATAATTATAGTAACGCTTTGAGAAAATAAAAAGGGATAACCTGTAGTGAATTGTATTACTAATAACTGAGAATCCGAGTTTAAGTAAAACCTCTATTTAACTGATAACGTTAGAATGTATAATGGGAATCGAGTAGAAAGGGGTAGAACTTATGACGGTTTAGTTAGATATGAATGTCACTTAGATGGGTACGGTACGTTAGGAGTGCACAATTAGTCGAGAGGTGAGAATTTCATGTGAGTGCACGTCCTAACATGTATTTTGCATTCATTGTTTTAATGTTATTAAAGCACTTGCTGTTTTTAAAATACCCTCCACTTTCGGGCTCTGACCCGTTTGCTTTCAAATCTATTTTTGTAAAAACCTTTTAGGTGCCCAGCCACAAGGACACCATGCATAGGAAATTCTATTCACGTGACGAGCTGTAGCTGTTGTGGAAGTTACAGGACCTTGACAGTAGACGCCTCCTTTCTAGTCTTGACTCCATGTTCAGTTTTATCATTTGTAGGGCATGTCGCCCATTTCCTTTAGAGACGCTTTATATTTCAGTTATTTAGACTTTGGTTTGTAATTAATTCAGGATGCAGACTTGTTTTATTTATTTCCATATTGGGATTGTCGTGAGGAGTATTTCCTCCAGACTCGTTATTATTTGTTGGTTACTTTAGTGAGACTTTATTGTGAATGGTTACGTTATTCTTTCATAATTCATTTATTGCATGTTAATCAGATTTAATTTAAAATTTGACATCTTACTTTTTAAATACTAGGTGGTTAGTAATCATTAAAATGTTTTTCGACAGTGATGCTATTAACTGATCCAACTTGGCATTTTGTATTAATTTAATAAAGGAGTAGCTACCCGGTATTTAATTAGTCGGGGTGTCACAGGTGGTATCAGAGCATCAGGTTCTAGTGTCCTTTAAGATCTGTACGGCTTATTATGTTTCCGCTGAGCTTTCTTTGATATAGAGCCCTAATCCTAGGAATGTTGTGTTTATCTCTATACATTGGAAATTCGTACTTCTGCGATTTGTTTATTTGAATGATGAACTCATCCAAATTTACTTAAATTTCATATGAATCGTCAAGAAGAACTAGCTAAAACGGTTAGGGGAGTCAACGAGCAAGATCGACTCACACCTCAGGTATCCCCAGAGAGAATATCAACCGCCGAGTTAGCAGGTATCGTGGCACAAGCAGTTACCACTGCAATTCTACAATACCAAGAATGCAGCATACAACTTAAAGGAGGCAAAAGACCTAGAGAGGTTAACCAAATGCATGTGACTAACGTTGAAAATTGTGCGAAGGCACCGAATCTGCGACAACAAAACAATCAAGATCGAGTAAGTTCCAGAAGTAACGAGATTTATGTACAGGGGCAAAAGTGTCGGGGCCAACGAAGTCAGGTTCCGAATGAAACCACAAAGGTGTTTCGATTGTGGAATGGACGATCACAAATGTAAATCTTGTCCGAATCAGACTGGGGATAAACTACAATCTGACCAGCGAAGAATTTCGAAACTTTGCTATAAATGTGTACAACCGGGTCACAAGTGGATGGATTGTCCTCGCCCTGACATAGTTTTTCCGCAAATCTCCCCCCAAGGCCAGCAAGACCAGGGAAAAAGCGAGACTAGTCAACACCGTAATGAAGTGAAGCATTTTCGAGGGAAGTGTTTCATTTGTGGTAAGATTGGCCACAAACGTCAGGATTGTCCTGATAAGGGCAAGGCCCCACAGCAGCAGCAGTAGGGTGCTCGACACGAGCCACAGAGGCCTATGTTTCCCGCCGCCCTCCCAGCACCACAGATGGCATCATTACCACCCATTCCAGCAGTCCCAGTTCAGCAGGGACAGCTTCAGTATGGGAGAGTGTATCAGCTCCAGCAGGTCGCAGCCCCACAGAATCCACCGGCCATTGAGGGTATGTTCTCTATTCAGGGGACTATGGGGCGCATTTTATTTGACACGGGGGCTACACACTGTTTTATTGCTATGAGATTTACACGCACTATTGGGTTATTAGACACCGCAGAGAACACCGCTACTTATGTAGACTCACCATTGAGTAGGGGTTCCATGATTTCGCTTATGTGTAGAGGTGTGGGTATAGAGATCGGGAGGTTTACTTTACCCGCTGATATGTTAGTGTTAGAGATGACCGAGTATGATGCCATTATTCGTATGGATTGGCTAGTTGCGTACCGAGCCATGATTGACTGTTTTAGTAGGAGTATTATCTTTGCCATTCCCGGGCAGGAGATGTTTTTAGTGTCGATGCCTCACCCTGAGGGAGGATCGTCCACTCATTTGTACTACATAGAGGAGGAGACCTCTAAGGAAGTGGTGATACCACTTGATTCGATACCCGTTGTTAGTGAGTTCGCCGATGTATTTCAGGATATACCTGGACTACCTCCGAGTAGGGAGATAGATTTTGTGATTGATTTGACGCCGGGCACTCGGCCTATTGCCCGCGCACCTTACCGTATGGCTCCAGCTGAGATGAGAGAGTTACGAGATCCGATTGAGCAGTTGTTGGGTCAGGGGTTTATACGGAGGAGTACTTCGCCGTGGGGTGCCCCTGTGTTGTTCGTTAAAAAGAGGGATGGATCGTTGAGGTTGTGTGTGGATTACCGGGAGTTGAATAAGGTCACGATACGGAATAAGTATCTGTTACCCCGAATCGATGACTTATTCGACCAGCTGAGAGGAGCTTCTTTCTTCTCAAAGATAGATTTGCGATCAGGATACCATTAGTTGCGTATCAGGGAAGAGGACGTCTCGAAGACTGCGTTCTTAACGAGATATGGTTCCTACGAGTTTCGGGTTATGCCTTTTGGTTTGACCAATGCTCCAGCCGTGTTTATGGACTTGATGAATAGGGTGTTCAGAGAGTTCCTACATCAGTTCGTCATTGTCTTCATTGATGACATTCTGGTCTACTACCAGACAGAGGAGGAGCACGCCGAGCATTTGAGGCAGGTTTTGCAGACGCTACGTCAGAACGAGTTGTATGCAAAGTATGAGAAGTGCGGGTTTTGGCTGAAGGAGGTTCAGTTTTTGGGGCATATTATTTCGGACCGGGGGATATCTGTTGATCCGGGGAAGGTATCCGCGGTGAGGGAGTGAGGATAGCCCACGACACCGACTGAGATCCGTAGTTTCTTGGGCCTAGCAGGATACTACAGGAGGTTTATTCGGGGATTTTCAAAGATTGGGGGGCCTTTGACATGACACATCTGACTCATAAGGGTGTACCGTTTATTTGGAGTGATGCTTGTCAGTTGGCATTCGATGAGTTAAAAGACAAGTTGACCTCAGCACCTGTGTTAGCATTGCCGAGACTAGGAGTTGAGTATCTAGTTTACACCGACGCGTCCTTACAAAGACTTGGAGGTGTATTGCAGCAGGAGAGTCAGGCCATAGCTTATGCTTCCCGTAAGCTTAAGCCTCACGAGAAGAATTACCCCACCAATGACTTGGAGTTGGCGGCAGTGGTATTTGCCTTTCGGATTTGGAGACATTATCTTTTGGGGGAGAAGTTTCGATTGTTCACAGACCACAAATCCCTACAGTACCTATTCTCGCAGGAGGAGTTGAATATGCGGCAACGGAGGTGGCTTGAGTTTGTGAAGGACTATCAGTTTGATATCCAATATCACCCGGGGAAGGCTAACGTGGTAGCAGACGCGTTGAGTCGTAGGCCAGTAAATGAAGTGGAAGGGGTGTGGAAGGCAAAGTGGAAGGAGTTGGGACACCAGGATGCAGTGGCCCGATCGTTCATGTATGTGATGACTGTTACACCGCAGATTGTCACGAAGGTGGTAAAGGCCCAGGCAAATGACTCGTTCTGTCAGGAGCAGATAGTTCGATTACTAGCAGAGGGAGCCGAGTCCTATACCGTTAACTCAAACGGGGGATTACGCTTCAATGGGAGACTGGTAGTTCCGGAAGGGGAGGAATTGCAACACGAGGTGATGGCAGATTCGCACGGCTCACGGTTCGCGGTACATCCCGGTGGGGACAAAATGTACCAAGATATGAGACGTCAGTATTGGTGGAGCGGGATGAAGAGAGATATTGCCATGTTTGTTTCTAAATGCGCCACTTGTCAGCTGGTAAAAGTGGACCATCAGAGACCGGCAGGACTTCTACAGCCATTAGAGATCCCGATGTGGATGTGGGAGAGCATCTCCATAGACTTTATCACGGGGTTACCTACGTCACAGAGAGGTCATGACTCCATTTGGGTAATTGTGGACAGGTTGACCAAAGTCGCTCATTTTCTACCCGTAAGGACAGACTACACTACGAGACAGTATGCCCAGTTTTTTATTGCTGAAATAGTGAGACTTCACGGTGTGCCCCTAAATATCGCGTCTGACAGAGACAAGATATTTGTTTCACAGTTTTGGGAGAGTTTTCAGGAGGCCATGGGCACGGAATTGCGGTTGAGTACGGCGTATCAACCGCAGACCGACGGGCAAACCGAGCGTACAAACAAGATGTTGGAGGACATGTTGCGTATTTGCATCATTGATTTTGGAGGTGGATGGGAGCTGTATCTTCCACTGGTGGAGTTTGCTTACAACAACTCCTACCAGTTCACCATTGGAATGGCTCCAATTGAGGCGTTGTACGGTAGACCTTGTCGTTCCCCAGCATGTTGGTTGGAGGTGGGGGACAACAAACTACTTGGGCCGGAAGTGATTCAGGACACTTCGGCGAGAATAGAATTGATACGGAGTCGCATTCGGGTAGCTCAAGATCGGCAGAAGAGCTACGCTGATGCGAAGAGGTTCTTCAGGGAGTTCCAAGTGGGGGACTAGGTTTTACTCAGAGTATCTCCTATGAAGGGGATTATGCGATTTGGGAAGAAGGGAAAGTTGGCACCGAGATACGTGAGACCATTTCCTATCATCGAGCGGATTGGGTCTGTTGCGTATAGACTTGGGTTACCGGAGCATTTACACAGGATTCATGATGTGTCTCATATTTCCTCGCTAAGGAAATATCTTTAGAGATGATTTGGCTCATTCTCACATTGCCTTGGAGGACATCGATCTCCAGCCCGATAGCTCCTACGAGGAGGGGCCGATTGCTATTTTGGACCAAAGTGAGCGAAAACTGCGGTCAAAGATAGTCCCGTTAGTACGTGTTCAGTGGCGACATCATAATGTCGAGGAGTCCACATGGGAGCGCGAGGGTGAGATGCGCGAACGTTATCCAGAGTTATTTTTACCAGGTACTTTCTAGTTCCGAATTTCGGGACGAAATTCTGTTATTAGGGGGGAAGTATGTAATACCCCGTACTTTTATTGATATTTATTTACGGGATTAATTAAATTAAATGTGAATTAATTGAGAATTAATCCGGATAAAATACTAACGAGATGGGAGTTGGTATTTGATTATAATGTGTATATATGGCAATATATGAATATTGAAAATATTGAAATTGTCGCGAGGCTGAAATACGGCAATTTGGAAAATTTAGTTGGGACGCGCGTGACCGTCGCTTCAGGAATGTAATTATTTAAATTAAAAAGTAAATTTTATTTTTATCAACCGTATGGTCATTTTGAGTGCGCCAACGAGTCCGGAAGAGTCGAAATAGTCGAAAAACACTAGCCGGGGGTTTAGTTTGGGTCCCGGGGCATTTTTGGGCCATACCGGCAACTAAAAAGGGTATTTTAGTAATTTTGAAATTTTAGGATAATTAACCAACGAATTTTGGGAGTTAAATATTATAATATTTAGTGACCCACTAAGCCATTACCAACACTTAACCAACTAAAGGGCAACGGGAGTTAGAGGAGAAGTTAGGAGAGGTTCCCAAAAGAGAAACCATAACCATCATCTTCAACCTTGGGAGAAATTGTAGAGGAAAAGAGAGCAACATCCAACATCCAACATCAAATTCAGAGAACAATCCGAGGCAAGTGGTTTAATTACGTTAATTTCAAGCGAATGTTTCTTCCATGATTAGAAAATTATATAATCGCATTGTATTGGAAGATTTATAAAAAAAACCATGAAATTGGAGTTATAAATTCAGATTTTGATATAGGTTTGCATGTAGAATTGTTATTGGGTGATTGAACTAAAAGAATTACTACTTTTGATGTTACAAAAACGGATTTATTTATGGAAATTTATGATTTTATATTTCTAGGCTTCATGATCATAAGGTTTGGGAAAAATTGGGTAGTTATGATAATTAGATGATGTTTAGAAAGATTTGGCCCTATATAAATGTTAAGTTATGACCTACGAATGTTTAGTGTGGATTAGAAACCTTAAAATACTGTTGGGACGATTTTTATATGGGATTAGAGGTGAAGAAAATAGAGAAAAACGAGATAGGAAAATTCTGGGCTCGAAACTGGCATCTCGTTAGAAGACCTGCCCAGGTCGTTCGAACGAGGTGACAGTTTGCCTTCTAACGAGTGGGATGTTCGTTCGATGCCTTTCGTTCAAACGAGATCTCGTTAGATGCCCACTTCGTTCGAACGAACTCTCGTTCGAACGAGACTTCTAACGAGTTGACAGATTGGCCTGATTTGATTTCTAATGTCCCGTAACCTGGTTTAATTGTAGTGATAACATTCCCTTGATGACTAATTGATATAGTTGGGATATTTGGGATATATTGAGGAGTAAAACATAGAAGTGTGATTTGAACCAAATGAAAATTGTGGATTAGGACGTGAGTGACTAATTACGATGTGAGAATAATTGACGATTTAAATGTTAGTATTAACCGGGGATATGTGAATTGCGTAACATTATAAGTGGGTATAAGAATGAGAAGTATACCACTAATAAATTATGGTAATTACTAGGATGTGTGCATGCTTAGTATATGTATATGATTTTATGTGTATGACATACCTACCATACTTGCTATCACGGGAGGTTTACGTTCGCTTCGGGCCATCTAATCTTTGTGTGGCCCGGATTTAGATTGGTACCTCGAGGACATAGGTCAGAGAAGGACTTATTGGGAAGTTAATAAGAATGCTGATCGTGGGAGCGTAGGTATGTGCGTGACCCATGTGATGTGACTGTGTCCGCCTCCATTGTTTGTGATTGTTGTTATCTGAGAACGATTCCTGAGAGATTCGGAATGCGTAATCCTTATGTACGTGATGTACCGGGATGGATAGCAGAGTATGTGTGCACCGCAACTTAGTCTCGGATGCTTGTATTGTAAATTCATGACGTGAATAATATACACTTAAATAATGAGAACTTTCATGTTGGTATTGTGAGTATAATTATAGTAACGCTTTGAGAAAATAAAAAGGGATAACTTGTAGTGAATTGTATTACTAATAACTGAGAATCCGAGTTTAAGTAAAACCTCTATTTAACTGATAACGTTAGAATGTATAATGGGAATCGAGTAGAAAGGGGTAGAACTTATGACGGTTTAGTTAGATATGAATGTCACTTAGATGGGTACGGTACGTTAGGAGTGCACAATTAGTCGAGAGGTGAGAATTTCATGTGAGTGCACGTCCTAACATGTATTTTGCATTCATTGTTTTAATGTTATTAAAGCACTTGCTGTTTTTAAAATACCCTCCACTTTCGGGCTCTGACCCGTTTGCTTTCAAATTTATTTTTGTAAAAACCTTTTAGGTGCCCAGCCACAAGGACACCATGCATAGGAAATTCTATTCAGGTGACGAGCTGTAGCTGTTGTGGAAGTTACAGGGCCTTGACAGTAGACGCCTCCTTTCTAGTCTTGACTCCATGTTCAGTTTTATCATTTGTAGGGCATGTCGCCCATTTCCTTTAGAGACGCTTTATATTTCAGTTATTTAGACTTTGGTTTGTAATTAATTCAGGATGCAGACTTGTTTTATTTATTTCCATATTGGGATTGTCGTGAGGAGTATTTCCTCCAGACTCGTTATTATTTGTTGGTTACTTTAGTGAGACTTTATTGTGAATGGTTACGTTATTCTTTCATAATTCATTTATTGCATGTTAATCAGATTTAATTTAAAATTTGACATCTTACTTTTTAAATACTAGGTGGTTAGTAATCATTAAAATGTTTTTCGACAGTGATGCTATTAACTGATCCAACTTGGCATTTTGTATTAATTTTATAAAGGAGTAGCTACCCGGTATTTAATTAGTCGGGGTGTCACAGTGCCCTTATGCCGACTTATAACCCTTGAAATAAGCTCCTCCTTCAGCATATTTCAGCCATGGAAGAGTTTTAGCCTAAGGAGAGAGAATCGGGAAGTTTACGAAGAAAGGGCGAGGAGAAGTTGGAGAAAAATTCATAGGAAATTACGTAAAAGTCCCTAAGGTAATTCTACTCATAAATCTTGTTATATTTTTGGTATTATTGATTGGAATGATAGAAATTATCATTTTTTTACTAAACTTCCATGTCTTGAGGTATACATATGCATAGATGCGAGTTTAAGCAAAGTGGAACGTGTAAATCATGTATATTGCTTCGATTAGAAACCTTGTGTATTCAAATTTCTATATCTTTTTGTATATTTATTGGAATTGAATCATTCCAGTTGGAGATTAAAATAGACTCATATATGTGTAACATATCCGAAAATTATGTAAAAATACCAAGAAATGAATCTTTGGTGATAGTTTGAAGTTCACGTATAAAATCTGCTCAAAAAGTATAAGTATGCACACCACATGTTCGATGTTTTGCTTGACATAGCAAATGAACTCTAAAAATTATGAAACTTCAATTTCATATTATTCAATATGTTTTTTGAGATTGGGTATAATATCATATAAAGTTATGATGTAGAGAAATTATGAAAATTCCTGAAAGTTGACTGAACGATCGATGAGCTTATAGGGCAGATTTGCTATGTGATAAAGAAATGGGAATATTTTTTGTAGGAAACTTGAAATGGTGTGCTGTCTTTTGTATTAGAATCCTAATATGATAAGTATTGAATTACCAAGAAGAAATGAATGTATGTTTGGTCTATGATTTGGATACGTCAAATATATTAACATGAATTTGGATGGAACTTCACTTGTGATAAATGATTTGAATAGAATCATATGATGCTTATGGATTGAGTTATGTTTGAGATATTCCTTGGATTGTTGATATTATTATGATGATACTAATTGTGTAAGAATGAATGGAAGGGAAGGAGAGCCGATTGAACAAGTGCCGGACAAAGGAAAAGGAAAAGCCTGATAAGTAGTCAAGGTGAGTGTACTTATGATTTGTTTCATATATAAATATGAATATAGCTCTAAGAGAGGATTTGTTTGAATACTTCGGTATTTAGGATTTGTTTGGATATTAAAATATTCAGGATTTGTTTGGATCATATGATCCTGGATTGGTTTGAATACTCCTGCTTTCAGGATTTGTTTAAATATTAAAATATCCAGGATTTGTTTGGGTCTTATGATCCCGGATTGGTTTGAATACTTCGGTATTCAATATTTATTTGGACATTAAAATATCCAGGATTTGTTTGGGTCGTATGATCCAGGATTGGTTTGAATACTTCGGTATTGAGGATTTGTTTGGATATTAAAATATCCGGGATTTGTTTGGGTCTTATGATCCAAGATTGGAATTGGACAAAGATATAATGATTTGATTTGTCTTATGACAAGGATTTGTTGGAACTTATGTTCCAGGATTTGTTATTGCCAACGGGTGGGATTGTTTGGATTTCATATCCACAGATTTGATATAAAACTGTTATTTTGTAGCAGGGCAAGATTGTTTGGATTTCATATTCACAGATTTGATATAAAACTGTTATTACAGATTTGATATAGAATTGTCATTTCATTGTAGGGAAGGATTGTTTGGATTTTATATCTAGATATTTGATATAATATTGCTATTTCATAGCAGGGCAGGATTATTTGGATTTTATATCCACATATCTGATAAAGACCTGTTATTTCATTTCAGGGAAGGAGTACCTCACTAAGCGTAATGCTTACGGTTTATATTTTAACATTTTCAGGTATATACGCTGCCAGTTAGGATATCATATGATCGGTGATTTGAGAGTTGCACCGTTAGAAGGATCTGGGGATTAGACGTGGGGATTTTGTCATTGTCACACTGAGGTTTTACTACACTCGCACATCTTATATATTAAGTTAGCATGGGTTGATTTGATGATTGTAATATTTAATCATAGTCAATCGTAGTATAACATGTTCGTTTAATTATGACTCTGATGTTAATTACGTTATGGTACAAAGAACATGATTATGTTTATTATACATGAAAAAAAAATATTGATAAATGAATTATATTTCGAATGGACGGAAGATTATGATTTAATCATAATATAAATGAAATGATTACAATATATTTGGGTTTGGGGTGTGACGATTAGTGGTATCAGAGCGTCTAGGTTATTAATTCTCGACATGTGTGGCAATTAGATGGCAGTTGTTGGTTTTATATGATATTTATGAATTGTTTGTGTACTAACCAATAATTTAGTATTATAAATTGTGTGTGTTGGTTGTTATAACTCGATTATTATAGATGGAACCTGGGGCATGGGATAAGCCAGTGGTTCCAGGCCAGGTGGGCGACTCTTTACGATGAAAGAGGCTCATATTACCCCGGATGTGGTGACAGGTACACTTTTTATTACTGATCGAAGTGTTCATGTTTTGATTGATCCTGGTTCCGCACATTCTTTTGTGTCCTATGCATTTGCTATATACCTGAATAGACCGTGTACTCGTTTAGATGTGGGGTTGGGTATTTATATGCATATGGGGGATATGGTTGTAGTTGAATATGCTTTCGTGATTGTGTTTTGACTGTGGGGGTTAGAGATACAGTTATAGTTCTACTTCCATTGGATATTTCTGATTTTGATATAATTCTGGAAATGGATTGGTTATCTAAATGTCATGCATCTATGGATTGTTTCTATAAGGAAGTTATTTTTAATATGCATGGTGCGCCTGAATTTAAATTTGTGGGGGAAAGGAAAATTGTTCCCAGTTGCGTTATTTCTGCTATTTGGACGAGGAGATTGTCAAGTAAGGGTTATGATGTTATTGACACTAGGCATGGGGCTTTACAATTAGTCGATGTTCCTATTGTATGGGATTTTTCAGGGGTTTTTCCTAGTAAGTTTCCCGGGTTGCCTCTAGAAAGAGAAGTTGAATTTAGTATTAAATTAGCACCGAGAACAGACCCTATTTCTATGGCACCAGTTTTATTTGTGAAAAGAAATATGGTACTGTGTGTTTGTGTATTGATTATGGGCAACTGAATAAAGCACGATTAAGAACAAGTATCCTTTACCTCGTATAGATGATTTGTTTGACTAGTTGCAAGGTTTTAAAGTGTTTTCAAAAAATAGACTTGCGGTCGGGTTATAATCAGTTGAGGGTCAAGGAGAATGATATTTTTAAAATTTCTTTACATACTTGGACATTTTGAGTTTTTGGTGATGCCTTTTGGGGTGACTAATGCTCCAGCTGTATTTATGGATCTTATGAACCGGGTACTGCATCCTTTTGTTGATTCATTTGTCATAGTTTTTATTGATGATATTCTGATTTATTCACGTGATATGGTTGAACATGAAAAGCATCTCATAACTATTTTGAATCTGTTGAAAGATAAGAAATTGTATGCTAAGTTTAGCCAGTGTGAATTTTGGCTATCACAAGTTGAATTTTTAGACCCATGTTATTTCTGGAGATGGTAAATGTGTTGATCCTAAAAAGGTAGAAGCTATTGTAAAATGGGAGAGGCCCAATAATGTGACTGAGGTGAGGAGTTTTCTGGGTTTAACTGGGTATTATAGAAGGTTTATTAAGGGATTTTCTTTGATTGCCTTGCCAATGACTAAACTAACCATGAAAGATGTTAAGTTTGAATGGAATTCTGATTGTGAAAATAGTTTTAAAGAACTGAAAATGAGATTTGTAACCACACCTATTCTTACTATTCCACGCGGTGGAGATGGTTTTATTATTTATACCTATGCTTCACATCAGGGTTTGGGTTGTGCTTTTATGTATCATGGTAAGGTTATTATTTATGCTTTTAGGCAGTTGAGTACACATGAACGTCATTATCCTACACATGATTTGGAACTTGCGGCTATTGTGTTTTCTTTGAAATTATGGTGTCATTATCTATATAGTGAAGTATGTGAAATTTTTACTGACCATCAAAGTCTTAAGTATTTATTTACTCAAAAGGAGTTAAATTTGAGACAGAGGCGGTGGATGGAGTTAATTAAAGATTATGATTGTACAATTCACTACCATCCAGGAAGTTGCAGATTATTTGAGAAGAAAGGCTTTGAGTAGGTTATCTTGTACTAAATGTTGTAGAGTTGCTCACATTATGGAGTTGAGATTGATGGGAGTGGAGTTACAACTAGAAGATAGGGGCAGATTCCTTGCTCATGTAAGCGTGAGGTCATTATTAGCTACTCGTATTTGTGATTTGCAAAGTTAAGATCCTTTTCTTGAGAAGAAATGATAAGATGTGAGAGATGGTAAGTCTGATGATTTTTGTATTATTAATGATGGAACTTTATTGTATAAACAACAATTATGTTTGCCTAATGTGGATAGATTGAAAGAGGAAATTTTAGATGAGGCTCATAATTCCATTTATACTATGCATCCTGGTAGTACTAAAATGTATATAGATTTAAAGGAGAATTATAGGTGAAATAATACGAAGAAAGAAATAGCTAATTTTGTTGCTAGATGCCTTATATGTCAGCAAGTGAAAGTGGAGCATTAGAAACCTGCGAGTCTGCTTTCACCCTTGCCAATACCAGAATGGAAATGGGAACATGTAACGATGGATTTTGTGATTGGGCTTCCTCGATCTCAGAAGGGATCAGATTCGATTTGGGTAGCGGTGGACAGGTTGACTAAGTCAACTCATTTTCTAGCAGTCAAGACTATGTGTACAGTTGATAGATATGCTATATTGTATATTAATGAGATTATTCGATTGCATGGAGAACCTATTTCTTTTGTTTACGATACGGACCCTACTTTCCATCCAGATTTTGGGATAGTTTACAGTATGCTATGGGTACTATCTTAAAGTTTAGTACAGCTCTTTATCCTCAGACGGATGGGCATTCTTAAAGAACCATACAAATTTCGGAGGATATGCTTAGAGCTTGTGTGCTTTATTGCAAATGTTATTGGGATGAATAATTGCCTTTGATAGAATTCGCATATAATAATAGTTTTCAATCTACTATTGGTATGGCTCCATACGAAGCATTGTACGGTAGACGATGTCGTACACCGGTATGTTGGGGTGAAGTTGGTGAAAGGAAGATAGAGGGTCCAGAGTTGATTGAAGTCACCACTGAAAAAGTAAAGATTATTCAAGATAGAATGAGAATAGCTCAAAGCAGACAGAAAAGTTACGCGGATAAGCGACGAAAAGATTTGGAATTCCAAAAAGGGGATTATGTGTTTCTTCGGATATCTCCATGGAAAGGAGTTATGAAGTTTGGAAAGAAAGGGAAATTAAGTCCACGCGACATTGGACCTTATGAAATTCTTCAGAAAGTTCGGATGGTTGCCTACAAGTTAGCGTTACCACCAGAGTTAGCTCGATTACATGATATTTTCCATATTTCTATGTTAAGAAAGTATGTAGCGGATCCTTCACATGTGTTAGTGGAACAACCTATTGAGTTGAAGGAAGACTTGAGTTATGTGGAAGAACCACTTGCTATCGGGGATAGGAACAAATATTAAGATCAAAAGTGATCCCACTTGTGAAAGTTGTGTGGAGAAGGCATTCCATGGAATAGGTTACATGGGATAGCAAGGATACCATGAAGATGCGTTATCCGTATTTGTTCGATTCGGACAACCAAGGTATGTCAATTTCGGGGACGAAATTTCCTAACAGGTGGAGAATTGTGACAACTCGAATATAATTATGATTAATTATGTTTGAATCATGTTTAGATTATGTGATATGGATAATGTGTTATTAATATATTTAATGTTAAGTTATTATGTTTAGTCTAATCCTACCTTCATAAAGCATGAAATATCGAATTAGTTAAAAATATAAAATTTTGAAGTTTTCGATAGGAATGTTCAGGTTGGAGACCCGTTTTGACCTTTATAAAATAACAATTGACTTGAGGTGAAAACTAGATAATTGTAGATATGTGAGTTAGGTTTGTAACACAACAAACGGTGCATCCAACGGACATTCTAGTCAGAAGATATCGTCTTTTTACGAACATGGGGTAAAGTAGTCATTTAGCCTTAAATGCTATTTTATCTTAAATGGCGCCAAATGTTATATTTTGATTGGACCAAGGGGGTGCCCTTATGCCGACTTATAACCCTTGAAATAAGCTCCTCCTTCAGCATATTTCAACCATGGAAGAGTTTTAGCCTAAGGAGAGAGAACCGGGAAGTTTACGAAGAAAGGGCGACGAGAAGTTGGAGAAAAATTTATAATAAATTACGTAAAAGTCCCTAAGGTAATTCTACTCATAAATCTTGTTATATTTTTGGTATTATTGATTGGAATGATAGAAATTATCATTTTTTTACTAAACTTCCATGTCTTGAGGTATACATATGCATAGATGCGAGTTTAAGCAAAGTGGAACGTGTAAATCATGTATATTGCTTCGATTGGAAACCTTGTGTATTCAAATTTCTATATCTTTTTGTATATTTATTGGAATTGAATAATTCCAATTGGAGATTAAAATAGACTCGTATATAACACATTCGAAAATTATGTAAAAATACCAAGAAATGAATCTTTGGTGATAGTTTGAAGTTCAGGTATAAAATCTGCCCAAAAAGTATAAGTATGCACACCACATGTTCGATGTTTTGCTTGACATAGCAAATGAACTCTAAAAATTATGAAACTTCAATTTCATATTATTCAATATGTTTTTTGAGATTGGGTAGAATATCATATAAAGTTATAATGTAGAGCAATTATGAAAATTCCTGCAAGTTAACTGAACGATCGATGAGCTTATAGGGCAGATTTGCTATGTGATAAAGAAATGGGCATATTTTTTCTAGGAAATTTGAAATGGTGTGCTGTCTTTTGTATTAGAATCCTAATATGATAAGTATTGAATTACCAAGAAGAAATGAATGTATGTTTGGTCTATGATTTGGTTACGTCAAATATATTAACATGAATTTGGATGGAACTTCACTTGTGATAAATGATTTGAATAGAATCATATGATGCATATGAATTGAGTTATGTTTAAGATATTCCTTGGATTGTTGATATTATTATGATGATACTAATAGTGTAAGAATGATTGGAAGGGAAGAAGAACCGGTTGAACAAGTGCGGGACAAAGGAAAAGGAAAAGCTTGATAAGTTGCCAAGGTGAGTGTACTTATGATTAGTTTCATATGTAAATATGAATATAGCTCTAAGAGAGGATTTGTTTGAATACTTCGGTATTTAGGATTTGTTTGGATATTAAAATATCCTGGATTTGTTTGGGTCATATGATCCTGGATTGGTTTGAATACTCCGGTATTCAGGATTTGTTTGGATATTAAAATATCCAGGATTTGTTTGGGTCTTATGATCCAGGATTGGTTTGAATACATCGGTATTCAGGATTTGTTTGGATAAATATCCAGGATTTGTTTGGGCCTTATGATCCAGGATTGGAATTGGATAAAGATCCAATGATTTGATTTATCTTATGACAAGGATTTGTTGTAACTTATGTTCCAGGATTTGTTATTGCCAACGGGCGGGATTGTTTGATTTTCATATCCACTAATTTGATATAAAATTGTTATTACTGGGATTATATATCCACATATTTGATATAGAATTGTCATTTCATTGTAGGGAAGGATTGTTTGGATTTTATATCTAGATATTTGATATAATATTGCTATTTCATAGCAGGGCAGGATTATTTGGATTTTATATCCACATATCTGATAAAGAACTGTTATTTCATTTCAGGGAAGGAGTAACTCACTAAGCTTAATGCTTACGGTTTATATTTTAACATTTTCAGGTCTGTACGCGGCCAGTTAGGATATCATATGATCAGTGACTTGAGAGTTGCACCGTTAGAAGGATCTAGGGATTAGACATGGGGATTTTGTCATTGTCACACTGAGGTTTTACTACACTCGCACATCTTATATATTGAGTTAGCATGGGTTGATTTGATGATAGTAATATTTAATCATAGTCAATCGTAGTATAACATGTTCGTTTGATTATTACTCTGATGTTAATTACGTTATGGTACAAAGATCATGATTATGTTTATTATACATGAAAAAAAAAATATTGATAAATGAATTATATTTCGAATGGACGGAGGATTATGATTTAATTATAATATAAATGAAATGATTAGAATATATTTGGGTTTGGGGTGCGACATAAAGCGTCACTTGTAACATAAGAATCACACCTTTCTATATTTCTAGTTGGTATCAGAGCCACCAAAGGAAATCTCCTCCCAAACTTGTTGAAAACCCCTCCCTCGACCTTCCACCACCATGCAACCCCCATTGTAGGCCCTCTCAAGGTGAGACCCACCGTTTTCTTCCTAGGGTGTGATTTCAGCCTAGGATTTACTTGTAGAATATCTATTTTTTTGCTTTTTTGGAACTGGTTTCCCTTGAATAAAGGGATTCTAGTTATTGATCGGTGATGTGGTAGATTTTTTTGGTACATCTTTTATCCATTTGGAGCAACGTTTTTTTCATGGGTATGTGGAGTTCTTTCTTCATATGCAATTGAAGATATTCTTCACCCCTTTTCATCTCTTGTGATTTAGAGAATTATTTGTCGTTGCTCCATTAATTTTTTGGTGACCCATTAATAGCTTTTTGTACGCTATTTTTGGATATCCTATTTATTACTCTGTTTGTAGCCTAATTTGAGTTATTCGTTAGTCCATAATTGTTGGCGTTAGTTCTATTTTGGCAAACGATGTCTCACGGAAAAGATTCTGAAAAGAAGAGCATTTCATTTGGTATGATGAATTCACATTCTCCCTCACAAAAAATTACGACAGTTACTTAATGGTCGAAATTTTTTGTCGTGGTGCAAAATTATTATGTTATTTTGTGGCGCCCAAGAAAAAATTAATTGGCTTCTCAAGAAGATCCAACACCAAAGAAATCTGATCAAACCTTTAGTCAATGTTCGTCACCAACTGTACTATTATGGGATGGATTTTTAACTCTATGGAGCCGAAAGTTATGAGATTTTTTAATATTATGAGTCTGTTCGTTATCTGTGAAACGCTACTCTCATTCACACAACGGTGTTGGGGTATTTGAACTCTATAAAGAGATATCGCATGCTATTCAAGACAATGACTCAATATTAACTTATTATAGTTATCTAACTCGGAGACAGGAAAAGTATGCTTCACATTGTCCCTTAACTGCTATAAAAGGTCTTTCCCCATAGGCTGTAGATTTATTTATGACTCGAGAAGAACAACAAAAGGTTTACCAATTCTTGATATATCTCGAGGTTAATTTTGAGCTTCCTCGAACACATATTTTGAACACTTCACCCATTACTCCACTTGGTGAAGTGTATACACTAGTTGAACATCATGAGCAGCGCCTCAAGAAGCTTACTTCCTTATCTGTTGTGATTTCCGAGTCTACTTATGCACCTGACCAAATGGATTTCTTAGCCAATATGAAGGATCATTCTTAGGGATCTTCTTCTCCTCCGTCTTGGGGAAAACGTCCTGAAAGGAAGAAACTGATATGTGAGCATTGTGGCAGAGAAGGCCATGAAAATGTTACCTACTGGAAAGAGAGCAAGAAAGGGAAACCTTGTATAACATCTGTTGATAAGGGTTATACTAATTCTCATTCTTCCACACCTAATGATCTGAATGTCAATATTGATCAGAGTATTGGGTCAAAGATGGATCGGATTCTCCATTTCCTGAGTAATTGACATACTTCTGCTTCTGAGACTATTGCTATGACTGGATCTATCTCAGGTACTCCTCGAGCATACCATGTTCACACAACTGACATTTCATCTACTTGGGTTATGGATTCTAAAGCTACCGATCATATGCCGAGTGAGAGGAATCTTTTTACTTCACATGCTCTACCCTTCCATAAACACGTCCACCTTGCTGATGGGAATTCTACTTCCATTCTCAGCAATGGAGATTTATGCCTCGCCATAGACATAACTTTACACTTAGTATTACTTGTAATTTATCTTACTATGAACTTGTTATTTGTTCGCCGTTTAGCGAGAAGTCTTAGCCGTGCTGTTATTTTCTTGTCTGATTAGTGTTATCTTCAGAACCTGCGTACGAGGACTTTTGGCAAGGTATATGAGCGTGACGGGTTCTTTGGGGATCCTCCACATGTTCCACCAATTCTACGTTCCACTTTTACTTGCCTAATTCAGGATGTTATGTGTTTTCTTCTACAACATTACAATTGTGGCATGATCGTTTAGGACATGTGAATTTTCAATATCTATGTATGTTGTTTCCTGACTTAATCAAGGCTTGCAGCTCTTCAAAATTCCAATGTGTTATTTACTCGTGATCTAAGCATACTTGAAACACTTACATCCTCTACATGCATCGTACTCCTTGTGCTTTGACTTAATACACTCTGATGTTTGGGGTCCTTTACCTGTTACAATCTTTTCTAGGCATCGATATTATGTCACTTTTACTGATGACTATTCAAGATGTACCTAGTTTGATGACTATTCAAGATGTACCTAGTTTTATCTGCTCCATAAAAAATATGACATGCTAACCATTTTACTCAATTCTTACAAATTATCAAAACTCAATTTAACGTTGTTGCTAAAGGTATTCAGTCAGATAATGTTAAAAATACATCTCAAATTCAACAGGGTTTTCTACAATAACTTACTTGCCCAATATACTAACAAACAAAATGGGTTGCTAAACAAAAAAATAGGAGTCTTATGGGGGTAGTTTGTTGTTTGTTGAAAGGGATGAAGATTCCTCAATCTTATTAGCACTTAGTTGTTTTAACGTCCGCTTAGCTTCTGAATAGTACTCCTAGTAGGGTCATTCAAAACAAAGCTCCGTTACAGTTTATTTATCCTAATAAGATTATTTTTTTTAATTCCGCGTATGTTTGGTTGTCCATACTTTGCTCGCTGTACTTTTATAGGATATTGTAACATATCCAAAGGTTACCATTGTTATGATCCTATTACACATCATATGCATCATACTTTTGATGTTACTTTTCATAAAAACATGTTATTTTTTGGTAACTCTAATTTTATCCATCCTTCCACTTCACCCCCTGTGGACTCACATATAGTTTACCCTGTCCCTATCCTTGATTCTACTTCCTCTCTAGCTAATGTCCCATCGCTCAGGCTCACATCTCTCTCCTGTCATTATTCCGACCTCCTCAGGTAACATTGATAACACTTCTTATTCATTTGAATATGTTTTTTAGGCTAATAATGAGCCTGCAGATGATGACTTTGTTGCTATAGACCCTGAGCCTCGGTACCCCTCTCGGGAGTGTCGAAGGCCTATCCGGTATAATCATGTTTGTTCTACACAACATCCAATCTTAAACTTTGTATCTTATAAGGGTCTATAAGATTCTTATTGAGCTTTTGTTACAACCACTTCATTTGCTCGTATCCCAAGGACTCTTTTTGAAGCTTTACAGTCCTCACAATGGAGTGATGCTATGCAATGTGATATAGATGCTTTACAATGTAATCATACCTGGGATATGATTTCCTTACCTAAAGGGGCTAAGACAATTGGATGTAGATTGGTATATACTCTCAAGTTCCTAGCGAATGGGTCAGTGTATAAGTATAAGGCTCGACTTGTTGCAAAGGACTTTACTCAGATTCCGTAAAAGGATTTTAGTGCTACCTTTACCCCCGTTGCTAAACTTAACTCTGTCCGCTTATTTATCTCTTTAGTTGCTTCGTTCTCTCTGTTGCTTCACCAGTTTGATGTAACAAATGCTTTTCTTCATGGAGACCTTGATGAGGTTATCCACATTGATCCTCCACCCGGCTTTTATGGTGAGAAGGAGTATATAGGGAATTTAAGGAGTAAATCTCCACCTGGTTCTCTAGATTTAGTGAGGTTACCATTGAATTTGGATTTACTAAGTGCCATTTTGATCATACTTCCATCATCAAGGAAATGTGTGAATTTACTTGTATGTATTAATGATATTATTATTAGTGGAGATGATTTTATTTTAATTATACAAATTAAGACTGATTTAAGAAAGGTATTTGGTGTGAAATATCTTGGTCAACATCGGTATTTTTTAGGAATAGAAGTATCCAGGTCCCATCATGGGATTTCTCTCTTACAACGAAAGTATGTTATAGATCTTCTTGAGGATACTAGAATGATTTGGTGTAAAACAACGTCATCTCCTATAATTCCTAATCTAAAGCTTGTTGCTGACACTGGTGAGCCTTTGAAATATCCATCTATGCATCAAAGTTTGGTAGGTTGCCTCATTTACTTAGAAAATACCAGAACGAATATAACGTTGGTTGTTAGGAGAGTTAGTCAGTTTATGTATAAACCTTATCAACCTCATTTGGATGCTGCTATCATATTTTGCGACATGTCAAGTATTTCCCTGGGCATGGGTTATTTTATATAGCAGGACCACAACTTGGAGGATTACATAGCTACACTGATTCAGATTATGGGGAAGCTTGTAATGGTCGCTCAACTACGCGCTTCTATACTTTTAGTGGGAATCATCTCATCTCTTGAAAAAGTAAAAATAAACTGTCGCTTCGCGTTCTTCTGTAGAGTCGGAATATAGAGCATGGCATTGGCACTTGTGAGATTATGTCTTCATTCTCTTCTAGAGAGTTAGGATTTCTTGAAAAGGCTCATTCTATTCTACATTATGACAATAAATCGGCTATTCAACTTGCTTCCAATTCAAGTCATCGTGAGGGGACAAAACATATTTAGATAGGCATTCATTTCCTCAAACAAATGGTTTGTCATAGGATCATCATCCCGTCGTTTGTTTCTTTAGGAGAACATGTTGCGGATGTTCTTACCAAGCCTGTTAATCCATCTCTTATTCGCAATACTATTAGACAACTTGGCTTAATTGACATCTACACACTAGCTTGAGGGGGAGTTGATTAGTCTCGAATATTGCATTTATTTACCCTTTATACTCGTATATTTTAGCTCACTTGGATACCTTGATTCCTAGTTTTATACTTGTTAACCAGACAACCTCTATTATGTATATTTATATGCTTTTTGAGGTATTATTGAGCTTTTGTCGGTATTAAGGTACTAAGTGTGAAAATTGGTCACATTTCAGGAAAGTTTTGTCGCAAAATGCAACTTCAAGGGCATTTTCGTAATTTGAGCATCCCAACTTCAAGGGCATTTTCGTAATTTCAAACTTCAGAATTTGGGCATTTGGAATACATGACTTTGTATCTCGTCTAATTATTTTGACGTGGCCACCGACCGTGCGTCATTCCAAGTTGGGATGAAGAAGTTATGCCGATTCCCGTCGGATGCTTCCGAAAATGAAATTTACAAAGGTAATCGATCCCCACATTTTGAGAATCGATTCCCACCTCCAGATTTCATTTTTTTCCTTTTTTGTAAGTTTTCCATAATGTTTTAAATATATATATTTGTCTTCATTCTTTTTGTTATTGATATTTGGATTTTAGTTTAGGTTACGTTAGTTTTGGTTTGGGAGCTCATCTCTTTTTCTCTACTAAGGTTCCATTCCATTTGTATGTAAGTTGTACTATTCGTCATCTTCTTCATTTGTATTTTCATTAATAGCTTATTTCTTTCTTTGTAACTTACTTTTGATGCAATAATATTAGTTTTTGTAAGTTAATTTCTTGTTTTCATTTGTTAATTAACTGTATTAATTGTTCTTACCATGTTTAGTTGCTATTTTTAAGGTTGGGATCATTCTTCCACCATTAATGGCTATTGAGCTTTAAAAGCTAGGGTTTGATTTGATTGACTTTTAATTGAAACCTTGTGTATTGATGTTGGGATATTATGCGTTTAACTTCCTTTGTCAAGCAACGGTAATGTTTATAGCAATATTGAGACCTCAATCCATTTGTGACTATATTCGATTGAAAGTTTAATCTTTCATCTTTGAATTGAATTTCTTCATGTTTGATGTTTATGATGAATTGAATATGCTCGGTTAATTGTTTTTGAAACAAATTCCTCATTACGTGTTAGTCCATGGTGGGGAAATGATCCTAATTTCGTTTTGTTAATCTTTTTGTAGTTTTTAATTGTGTAATTAAATTCTTTTCCCTCTTTGTACAATCCCCAAATCATCTTTTATTCTCCTCCTTTCAAGTACTAAATCAATTTAATCCTAAATATTGTTCTCTATGGATTCAATTCCTACTTGCCGCTACACTTCCATATATAGCGTGCCAAGTTGTGTTATATGTTTTGTATAAGGTGTAAACACCCAACAACTTATTTTACATACTAAGTTTATGCCTCATTAGTAGTGTTGTAATAACTTAACCCATATAAGACTACTTTAGTCATTTAAGTAAGTTACATAATGACTAGTTCTTGTAATAACTTAGTCTTGTTAGGTTATTGCTATCATTTAATTATTAGATTATGGCCAAGTATTGTAAAGCCTATATAAAGGCTTCTCTCGTAACATAAGAATCACACCTTTCTAATACAATCAATCTTCTTTCTGTATTTATAGTTAAAATAACAGGAAAGTCCCAAATGTTCTCTCTATCCTTAGTTAGACAATGATTTACATTCTTTCAACGACTGTAAAGTTTTTGAGGCCCTGAGACAAATCTACATAAGCTCACACCTCGAATCAGTTTTGAATTAAATGCACCAAAGAAAGAGGCTAACAAGGACATACCCATTTATAATTCGCATCATGTCAACCCCATTTGATACATGTGTGGGAATAAAAACGAAGCTATTTTTGAACATTTTCCAATTCAAAACTCAAGATTTAAGACAAAGTAAACAACAACACGAAATTTGTTAATTACTAGAAAAATGAAAACAACAAGAGTAATGCAAAGATCGTTCGCATTAAATGAGAACGATCCAATATGAACTCAACACGGCAGGAAAAACTTAAAAGACTAAGAACAATGCTGCCATTAGTATTTTCATTCACGACAAGAAGTGCAAATTAATCAATGGCTTTGCATGCATTAGAGGTATAAATAATACAACAAAATAATGGGCCAACACTTTTTAAACAACAAAATACAGAGGAATTATGTCCAAGCATAGACACAACTACATGGGGGCAAATAGGGGCCATGTGTCCAAGCATAGACGTACATTGGACAACGTGGGTCCATTCCCCCTTTTAGTTTTCTTATTAATACTTTTGATGATACTTTGTTAACTATTAGAGGATAATGTATGCTATGTTGACGCATTCCCGTAACAAATCAGTATAGTTAGGGTTAGGTTAGACTAGTTTCCTCTTTTTTCTCTCTTTTGAATTCTTTTGAATTTTGGTTATGATTTGTAAATGATCTCATAATAGAAATCGGTTTTTGGTCTCTCATTAACGAGAAGACAACTGAAAAAACCATATTCAGAGTTGTTTTACATGGTACCAGAGCTTCCTTTTTAAAGCAAATTTTTCTCTTAAAAAATCCTCTCTTCTCATCTCGATCATGGCCGAAGACTCTTCCACTGTTTCTTCTTCCCCTGTCACAGATCCACGGATACCCCAAGTCTAAAAATGTGGTTGCTCTCACTGCTAACCCGAAAGCCTCTCCTTCGACTCCTACCCTCATCACAGATCTGTAAAACTGCCTCCTTACTCTCCTCGCACCTTCTACATCCGATCATTCAACCATGAACAAAGCTAACCTTGCGGGTAAGTCTCTTTCCTCTTCTTTTTCACCTATAACATGGATCGTTAATTCGGGCGCTAGTAACCATGTTTGTTTTTCTCTAAAGTTATTTTCAACATATCGCCCTGCTCCTGCTGATTTTTTTGTTCAACGTCTTGATGGTTCTTATGTTCAGGTTTTAAATATCGGAACAACAAAGTTTTCTACGCATCTCATCTTTGACGATGTTTTTTATGTCCCAATTTTAAATTTAATTTTCTTTATATACCTCAACTAACCCATACTTTACTAGTGATGTTCAGTTTTCTTCTTCGCATTGTGTTTTTAAGGACCGAATGACGAGCCAGATGCTTGGTCGGGCTGATTCACGTGATGGCTTATATTTTTACATTATGCGTCACATTTTTCATTTCTAGCTAGTTCTAAAAAATTTGGTCTTTGGGATTACCTCCTTGATCACCCATCTTTACGTGATTTTAATTTTTTAGCTCGGTATTTTTTTTATATTAAGTCATCTTTATGTGATTTTAAATGTTTGACCGCAAGCAAAGCAGACTCGTTTGTCGTATAATAATAGTTCTTCAATTTCTAATTTTCCATTTGAATTAATTCATTGCGATCTCTGGGTCCCTTTTCGGTACCTCCTCATAGTGGTGCTCGATATTTTTTAACGATTCTTGAAGATCATACACGCTGTACTTGGGTGCATCTCATGAAATTGAAATCCAAAACATAAAAAATTCTTTTATTTTTTTTAATATGGTTCAACGCCATTACAAATCCAAAGCTACTAAGATCATCTCTGGTGGCGGTGATATTTTCCTGCCTCAAAACATTCTGATTCAATAATAGCACCGAATTTCTATCTAATTCTCTTTAAAATTGGTTCCATGAATATGGAATTTTACATCAACTAAGTTGTCGATCCACTCCTCAACAAAATGACATTGTGGAACGAAAGAATCGACATCTTTTAGATGTTGCTCGTGCTCTTCGTTTTCAAGATCACGTGCTGTTGCATTTTTGGGATGAGTGTATCCTCACGGAGACTTTTTTGATAAATAAAATGCCAACCCCGTTGTTGGCAACTAAATCCCCACACGAAATTCTCCTTGTTTCTTGTCATTCTTATACGAATTTGCGAGTTTTCGGTTGTTTGTGTTTCGCACTCAATATTGCATTTTCTAATAAATTTGATGCTCGTGCCAAACCGGTCGTTTTGGTTGGATACCCTCACGGTCAAAAGGGTTATCAGATCTAGGATCTTAATTCTAAGACGATATACAATTCTCGTAATGTAACTTTTCATGAATCTCAATTTCCGTTTCATGATGTTTTTCCGAGTTTTGGCACTTGTGTCCATGTTGCTCCTATTGAGGATGGTCGTGACTTCGATTATCCTCGTCAAATTAATGATGCACTTGACTCACCTCCTCCCACCTTGTTGGACTCTTTTGGTGATTCAACATCTTCATCTCTCAATCAATTCCTGATTCGTCTATGGAACTGCCATAAGTTTCTCCAGTGGGTTCATTTCCTCTCATTTCTGATGCGCCCATTAGTTCCTCCCAACTAGTTCATCCATCCATTTCGGTTTCTTCATCATGCCCGTCTCGTCCTAAGTGTGCTCCCTTGCATTTGCGTGATTATTATTGTTCTTTTGCTTCTCCCGACACTTCTCACCCGTTTGCTAATTATTTGGATATGTCTCACGTTCCTTCGTCCTGTCACGTTTTTCTTTCTTAGATTCTCATTAATGACGAATCTATTTCTTTCACCCAAACAATGCGATCAACTGCTTGGAAAGACGCTTTGTTGATAGAGATTTAGGCTTTGGAATCCAATAATACTTGGTCTCTAGTTCCGCTTAAAAATTAAATATCGCTTTGATGGTTCTCTTGAGCGTTATAAATCACGTCATGTTGCAAAAGGTTACACCCAAATTGAGAGGATTGATTATCACGATACATTTGCTCTTATTGCGAAGTTGGTTACTGTTCGTCTTTCGCTTTCTATTGCTGCCATTAAAAATTGACCTCTTCATCAGTTGGATGTCAATACTGCACTTTTACAAGGGGACCTTGACGAAGAAGTTTACATGAAACTACCAACTGGTTTTTCTGGTATGGGGGATCCTCGTGTTTGTAGACTTTATAAGTCTCTTTATGGTTTAAAACAAGCCTCTCTGTTAGTGGTTCTCTAAATTTTCCTCTATCCTTCTTGGCGAAGGTTTCTCTCAATCCATTATTGATTATAGTTTGTTCTCTCTAAAAAAGGATTATATTTCTCTTTTTGTTCTCGTCTACATCGATGACATTATTACTCGTCTACATCGATGACATTATTATTAATTTACAGGCAATGATGAATCTTCCATCATTAATTCCAAACAACCCTTAAATAAGAAATTTTCAATCAAGGATTTCGGCCCTTTACAATATTTTGTAGGGATTGAGGTTACCCGGTCTTCTCAAGTGCAAATATACTCTTGATATTCTCCGCAAATATACTCTTGATATTTTATCAGGATGTCGTTTTAACTGGGCTCGCTTTTATGATTTCCTGTGGACAAAAATCTCAAATTAACGCCCACGGATTGTACGTTCTATCCGATCCTACTATTTTTCGACGCCTTATTGGTTGCCGTCTCTATCTATCTCCTGACATTCAATATGTCGTGAACACTCTTAACCAGTTCATGCAATCTCCCCGATCATCTCATTTTGATGCCGCCACTCGCATTTTATGATATCTAACGAGCTCTATTGGGAAAGGAATTCTTTTATCTTCTTCTAGCTCGCGAGTTATTTTGATTCTGATTAGAAAGGATGCCCGATTACTCGTCATTCAACTATAGGCTATTTCAGTATGCTCAACTCTAGTCCCATGTTATGGACAACAAAGAAACAATCCAATCCATAATTTCAAGCAAATTAGTATTCGCAATTTGTGAGGGTCGTTCTAGCTATATAAGAAATCCGTAATTAATAATAGGATAAATAACTTACTTCGATAACTTCATGGAATTGGCTACTATTTCGAAATCTTAAAAAAGAGATAAAAAGAACTGGGGATATTATGTGATTAGTTGGCATTCAAAATTTTATTATGTCGAATATCGTGCTCTCCCTACTCTCACTTGTGAGCTTCCCATGGCTCATATACGTTCTTTTTTATCTTGGTGTTCCTCATTTGCAGCCTATTACTGTATGTTGTGATAACAAGGTTGCAATCCATATCGTTAAACATCCAGTTTTTTCATAAACGAACTAAGCACATTAAACTTGATTGTCACTATGTTCGTGAAAAAATTCAATCCCGTTTAATTTCTCCCAACTATGTCCGGTCTCATGACCAGTCGGCCGACATCTTCACCAAATCGTTGGGTGCTGTAGCTTTCGTCGTCTCACACACAAGTTAGGTGTGGTTGAATTTTCTCCCACATTTCCAACTTGAGGGGGAGTATTAGAGGATAGTGTATGCTATGTTGATTCATTCATGTAACAAACTGTACCAAATCCATGTAGTTTTGATTAGATTATAATAGTTTTCTCTTTTTTCTCTCTTTTGGATTCTTTTGAATTTTGGTTATGATTTGTAAATTTTCTTATTTATAAAAATTAGTTTTTGATCTTTCTCATTAACGAGAAGACAACTCAAAACTATATTCTGAGTTATTTTACATTTACCTTTCAAATTTAGTAACACTTTGGTCCACCTTAAGTTTTTACAATGCATCATTTAACTCGTCTTTCTTGTAGCGAAAATATTTTGTGGATGGTCCAACCTCATTTTTTTTACAATGACTATAAATTGGAATTTCTCATTACTAATCATAATTAGAGATCTAAAATTCATATATTAATTGTTGGAGAATTTTAAAATAAGTGAGTAAAAGTGGTGTGTGAAAGCTTGTCCCACATTGGAAGTGTGTGGAGAAAAGTGGGTAACAAACCCAATATAAAAGGGAGAGTGCCCCACATTGAAAAATGAACAAAGCTAAGTGAAACCCACTAAGCTATAAAAGAAGTGGGCAACCTTTGTGTCCCACATTGAAAAAATATAAAAAATGTGTGCACTTAATAAGTGGAAATGGAAGATGAAGAGTTACTTCATCAAGCATTTAAGAGGGATGTCTTCAAATATAAAAATTTGCAGACAGTGCAATTGCTTCATTATATCTTGAGTACGGATTTGCAGATTCTCGTTTGTATACCGAATTATCTTGGTGGGGCAAATACTGTATTTAGGAAAGTGACATCACGTCTTGAAGTTTCAGAATTATTTTGAAGATAAATAAAGTTGTATTCAGAAGTTTACCTTATTGTATTGAAGTTGACATTGTTGTTATAAATAAAAGAGTTCCATTTCTGCCTTTGCATACATTTTATCCAACATTAATATTATTTGTAAGTTTATCAATAACACTTCATAAAAAAATCTTACACTTTGATTTTTTTTTTCGTGCCTAATACACGCACATTGTAAGTTGAATATAAGACACAAAATTTACAAACTACAAACTTAAAAACATATATACACATTATTAGCGGAATTTAAGATATATATAAGTGTGCCTACATGTGTGCGTGTGGGTATTGACATTGTTAGTCCGATCTAGTGTGTGTGTGTGTGTGTGTGTGTATATATATATATATATATATATATAATATTTCCATGGTTTAGATATTTAAAAAATTGTTATCTTGATTTTAGAGTTCAAATATTGTTTATGAGGACTAATCTTCATAAATACCTTTATTATATATGTTTTAGCCACGAATCACTTTTAAGGTGGGTTAAGAAATTTGAACTTGAAAATTGAGGGTTGGAACTTCTTCTTGCTTTCATTTATAAAAAAACCAAGTAATCTTTTTTTCGTTTTTACTTTTACTTCTGTTCTTTCAAGGGTTTTGTCTCTGTCTTTCCAGAATATTCAAATGGTGAAGAATAGTAAAAGATAAGTACACTCTTCGTTTATGTGTGAATTCATTATCATATATTTGGCATATAAAAATTCTATTAAACCTATGATTTTTTAAAAATTTCATTAGTTAATAAAATTTAATGGGCTACCTATCACTATATTTTGCGGATTTAGATTATATATATATATACATATATATATATACATATATATATATATATATATATATATACACACAAGCTCTCCAACATACCTCTTAGCAACATACCTATGAACATACCAATTTTCAATGTTTTAAAAAGCGCGCTATTGCGTTTTTCGGGCCAAAAACGCAACATTGCGGTCAATGTATTACGGGATGCTCAAAAAACGTGCGCTATTTGGCGCTATTGTACACTACTTTGCGCTATTTGGCGCAACAGGAGCGCTATTCATGTTTCTTTTTAGAAATCTCAGTTTAGTTAAGGAGGGGGAAAAGTGTTACCTTATTTCACGTACGGACTTTGTTTGGGTGAGGTATTCATTGTTCCAAACCCTCAATTTACTTATTTACGAAGGTCTCAATGATGTTATTCGCTTATTTTAAAAAGTTTAGCTTAAAAGGTTACTTTTATTTAATATTTTCTATTCCAAACTCTCGGTTTACTTAAACGTTTACGTATTTTACATTTTTCAGTAAATAATGTTTTTTATTTTATAATTTCCAGTTTAAAATGTTACTAATTTTTCAAATCTCAGTTCAAAATGTTTTTTTTTTAATAATTGTCAGTTTAAAATGCTACTTGTGTCATAAATATCTGTTTAAATTGTTATTTATTTTATAATTTTCAGCTTTAAATGTTATTTATTTTTCAGATTTCTGTTTAAAATGTTGTTGTTGTTATTATTATTATTATTATTATTATTATTATTATTATTATTATTATTATTATTATTATTATTATATTTCTCAATTTAAAATACTACTTGTTTTATAAATTTATGTTTAAAATGTTATTATATTATAATTTTAAGTTTAAACTTTACTTATTTTACAAATTTCATATTAAAATTTTATTTATTTTATTATTTTTAGCTTTGAATGTTACTTATTTTCATAATTCTGGTTAAAATGTTATTATTATTATTTTTTTAATTGTCAATTTAAAAAGTAACTTTAGAAAAAAATAAAAAAAATCAATTTCAATTATAACTTTTTTTGCCAATTTCAGTTTAAAATGTTACTTTCTTACAAATTTCATTTTAAAATGTTATTTTTTTTATAAGTTTTTTAATTAAAAAGCGGGAATGCATGAATTGCTTGCGCGATGCGCGACGCGATTAGCGCGACGTTACTTCGGAGCCAGAACGCGATACCCTGCGCGACCACGATTTAAAACATTGCCAATTTTTAAAAAATAGTAAAAAAATGTATTTTTCAACCAAATTTCGTATACATGATTTATATAATAAGGAGATCTACAAAAAAAATATTCAAAAAATTCAACTTGGAAGTGGATTTGAGTGATATGGCAGGTGAGCGTTTTTCATGTAGTATAAATTCATGCACAAATGTAATTTCATTATATTTTCATGTAAGTCTGAGTGACATGACAGGTGAGTTTTTTTTTAAAAACTAAAATTGTAACATTTTGATCATTATCATTGTGTTGCATAAATATTAGGGTGCTTAATGAAAAATATTATATTATTACTCTTTACATTGTAATATAGACGTCACACATGCATCGCGTGCGAGAGTGTTAGGGCCTGTTTGGTTATCGATTATAATTATGTTCCTTGTATTTGAATACAATTATGATAATAATTTGCATTTGGCACACCTATTTTTAAATACTAAATTATAATATTTTTGTGTTAAAATTTAGTTTTTCATAAAATAGAAAAAGAGTGTTTTATAAATTCTGCTTTTTAATTTTCAACTCAGAATTATTCATTCTTAATATTTTTTTACGCATTTATACTTTATAATATAATATACATCCATAATACATTAATATATGTGTATTTTTAATAAATAAAAACTATATGCACATACAAAATTACATATATGTATATTTTATTAAGTTATATAATATATTAAGATTCATATGTTAAATAACATTATCAATACATACATGATACTTATATACAGGGGCGGATCCATGTGGTAGAGAGGTGGGGCAAGTGCCCCACCCCAAATCTCAAAATTGAAAATTTTACCCTTAAAAATTGTAAATTTAGAGTTGTGCCTCACCCAAAAAAAGAAAAAAATTCAAATTTTTACCCCTAAAAAATTTGTAACCTAAAAAAAATTTCGTGGGCTCCCGCCCCCGAACCCCCGACAATGGTTTGTGCCCCACCCGAAATATATTTCTGGATCCGCCTCTGCTTATATATAGTTTTATACATGCATTATTAATGTATGGAATAATATAAAATATACATATAGTACATATGTATTAAATAATATTATCAATTCATGTATGTATATAATTTTATTGTGAATTATACATGTAATATCATAATATAGACATTTATATATATATTTATATAATTGTACATTTATGTACGTATATATATATAAAATAAAGGAGGAGGGACTTTTGGTCTTTCCCAACTTATGGCTGAGATTGAAAGTTAATGAGTTTGGTCTTTATCAACTAAAGATTGAGATTTAACCATATCATAAGTGTCCAGCTTGGTTTTGAACCTCGTGCAAAAACCCTAGCTCATTCTCTCTCCAATTTTCTATACGAACTGCCTCGAGCCACTCCCCGACTCCGTTTCACACCCACTCCCCTCACCACTCCTCAAACCCAGAGCCTCTCTTTCTCTCTTGGCAACAACTCCCCCAACCTGTTTCCACTCACAACATTGAGGTGCACTCACTCTTAACATATTACTCTGCTTTTATTTTCAGTTTTTTCTTTTGTGGTACAAATCATAGAATTAACACTTTTCATGTTCGTTTATTTGAACTTTTTTTTTCCACATCTCTGCACATGTTTTTTGACCCAAGGCTTTCAGATCTGAGATTTGTATCCCTTGCAATGATTTCACGGTCAGCAATCTTGGAGATATATAGAGATAATCCTGATTGTTGTCCCAAGTTTCGTGTTTATAATTGCAAACGCAATCCTGATTTTCTTCCCCATTAACACGTCTAACTCGTCATATTTCTCGAGGTTGTGGATGTGATGGATCGGTCACTTGCAAGGAAGTGCTAATACCAGGAGTTTTCTAGATTCTTCTGTCCTTCATTGTTCAACGATGCTAATACCAGCTTTTGCATACTTCGTTCAGCTCTGTGTCCGAGGTTGGGTGGCACATGGTTGATCGAACCAGTGCTGGAGACGGAGCCAATATCCTGTTACTTACGTCTTCCAATTTTTTTCTCTTTTTTTTTCATCATTTTTAGTTTTGGTTGGACTAATCCATTTTGTTTTGGTTCTATTCATCTAAATGATTCTTGATTTTTCAGGTTTTGATGGGGTGGCACTAGGCAATGGGAGGCGGTAAAGTGTTGGTGACAACATGTGGAGTTGAGTTGGTTGTCCTCTAAATAATTGTTTTTGTTTTTTATCCATTTTGTATTGGTTTAATTAATATTTCATAATTTTATTATTCAATGTTTGTTCATTTTTTAAGTGCTTCCCGTGAGATGATTTTCACCACTGTACACCTACTTTGGTAGATACTTTGTATAGAAGTAAAAGATATAAACCCTTTATTGGTGAAAAACAAATACAAAGTAGATGCCAGCACATGGCCTGAAAAAGAAGGATTTCTCTTAACATGGCTTGAGAACCTGTCAAACACTTCTGATCATAAATACACTCATCTCAGATATCAGTATAAACTATCACCCGTTTTCATATAATCAAGCAAGCCTTGCTATATTAATTTATTTTATATATTTAGATACATAGTAAATTCTAGATTTTTTTAACACCTGATAGTTCATGCTTCATTTTTTTGTCCAACCTATTAGATAATATCTCGGAGAGTTGCGTATTGTGTGGCTGACGGTAAATCTACGGTGATTAGGACCACCAACGCCGCAAGTTCATACATGTTTTTAATTGGAAGGTTAGTGTTGTTGTTCTCCTAATTTCAACCGACTTCTTAGTTTCAATTTTTATTGTTTGTTTAAAAAAAATAGTTTATAAATGAATTTGTGTTGCAGAAGAAAGAGATATCATCTTTGTTTTTATCTCTTCTCTTAACCACTTGTAGCTCACCCCTTCCTCATAGATCCGGGTATCTCTGGTTTTCTCTTTATGTTTTTCGCTTTGATTTTTTATTAAAAATAATTTGCAGGGATGATACGGTTTGAGGTTGAGCAAGAAGTTAGTATTGAGTTTTATATCTGAATTTGGAATGAAGAAAGTGGGTTTGGGGTTTGTTCGGTGTTAATTTCTTATACTATTAGTTATGTGTAGGGTTTTAGTTTAATAATTGGGAAGTGTTTAGCTGATTTAAATCTCTACTGTACATGAAAAGATATTTCAGGGATTTAATTTGTAGTATGGTCATGTACACTGTTTAAGTCAGAGATGTCTTCATTGCAGAGATTTGGTGGCAAGTAAAAGGGCCACATTACAAAATGTATTTTCATATCAGAGATTTGATGACGATTTTATATCATGATGCTTTCTTTTATTTATGCGTGCTTCACATTTTGGATTATCAACTTATGACATTTTATTTGACCACAGATTTTTTGGAATTTTGAAAGACTCGGAGGTTGTGGCTAACATATGTGGCTTACTGCAATATTTAATTTAGTATGTTAGGTTTAATGAAAATTTGTGCTTTCTGTGTGTTTAATTGGACAACACCTATTTTCATTTCCCATGCCTTAAGCACTTGCCAAATACTACAGGTTTTAAAAGCAACCAGCATGTCATTTCTCAGTCAAAATGTTAGGAAGTTTTAGCACACGGCTCGAGTTAACATGGAGCAGTTGAAGTTCTTTCTTGAACAAAATATATATTAAGTCCTTTAGGAGAAAATTATATTGATGTGGGATGAGCAAAAAGGTTTAATAGGCAAGATCAAGAGTTATTTTTGTGGTATCATTTGACTTTATTTTAATAATTGTGCAATTGTGATTTTTTAAGGATTTTAAATTTTAATAATTTCACATTTTTATTTTCACCCACACGATATTATTTTAATAATTTACATGTTTGCCTTACAAAGATTATTTTGTATTTTTTGAAAATATGCTTGTGTGAATTTGAATTTCCCGTTACGGTTGTGAATGTAATTTTGGAGTAATATGTTATTTTTATTTATTTATAATGTGCCCCCAGTGAAAAAGGACCAAAATATTGGTTTTTGTTAATGTTATAGGTGTAGATGCCCTTTTTGGTTGTTTGAATCCCGTTTAAAATTTCTATTTCATGGGTAAATGTTTTATTATTTTTATTTACCTTTATATCTTTTACTATATATTTTTTTTAGAAGAATTGAATGACATAATAGGATACAAAATTGTATTATTTTACCTAACAAGAAGTTTTTACTAGATTAGGGTGTATCCGTGCCACGATGGCACGATGATAAATTTAATATCCTGATGGCATGGATAAACCCTAGTATATATATATAGTCAAACTCCTCAGCATACCTTATTAAATATATATAAGAGCACATGATTGTACACACAATGTATATATATGCATGCATGTATCATGTATGTATGAAAGTTTTTTATATATATATATATATATATATATATATATATATATATATATATTTCGATTTAAAAGGTACTAAATAATATTTATTTTTTAAATGATTAAGACTTTGGTTATATTTGCCTACGAAGGATTAAGAGGCCGCCTCAATAAAAAAATAAACATATTTTTGAGATTGAAATTTTAAACATGTGATTGAGTGTTCATTATTTTTTAAAAATTATGACCAACCTTATCAGCATCGGCAACGATAACTTCATTGTTGTGTCCAAGAGCGATTCCGAGAGGTCGACCACCGGTGTTGACCCACTTTTCGACGACCCAGTCATTCAAGCTGACTCGCTTCACCCAGCCATCAACGCAGCCCGTGTATATGAGCCTTGAGTTGGGGTCAAAAGCGATGTCTTCAGGTTTCAACAACTCCCCCACCCCTATCTTCTCCGAACCATGGACCATGCCACCATTTCGTCTGGGCACGGACGTCCACACGGGCTGCTGAGCCAACTCATGGGTGGGTAGGGGAGCCGCCTCGAAGGAGTCCAGTTGGTACACTGCCACTGCTATTATCACAGGAGCCACTATCGATAACACAAAACCAACAAAGGACCACAATTTCTTTCTGGTCCTCGTAATCCTAATATGATCAGATGGGTTAGGATTTGAGTCGGCCATTGTTTACGGAGTTTCTCTTGGTCAAAAGTTTTGAGATAAGTGTATATATAAATAAATAAATAAACAAACCCACAAGTCCTTGAGACGCGTGTTATGTTTCTTCCTTCACGCAAGTTTTTCCCATCACTATTTCATAATGTTGTTTTCGTCCAATAATCTTGCTCGTAGATAAGAATGGTTGTTGTTATATTAGCACCCCCCAAAAAATTATTTCATAATAACATAGATATAAAATTAGTATGTTATTATTATGGCAATCCCATGTTATAAAACATTTGTATTAATTTTCTTTTGTCGAGTTTCACTTTATTTTTTTTTCACCTTTTCTTGATATAAATTTTCATTTTCTCCCTATCATCTTCTCTATCACCACCCTCCCAATCATATCCTCTCACATCATCTCCACCCCAACTACACCATCTTTAACACTCGTTAATACATCTCTCTCTCTCTACACACACACACACACATAAGTATACCTCTTTCTCTCCATCTCTTTCACGCGCACACAAAAAACCCTAATTATAACAAAATTTATATTTGAAATGAAAAAAATGACTCAAATAAATATTTTCACTTCATATATAACCCATAAATAACTTAAAATAAAGTATATACTCACATAGCATTCAAATAACACTTAAAACTTTAAAAAAAAAATCACAGGTTCGAAAACTAGCAAATTCGCTCATCCGATCCCGAAAATGATGACAAAATTCGGGAACCAAGCTCCGAATGTGGAAAAAAAAATTATTACAGTTGTACATACTCAATGTCCAGCTCCGAGTTTAGGGCAAAAATTTAGGGGCCAATATGGGGCCAAATTTCGAGTTACAGACTCTTAATATGAGGCTAAATTTCGAGATCCAAGCTCTGAATTTTAGGGGAAATTTTGGGATCGGGGTAACGAAGTTACAGATTTCAAAATTTAATTGTAGTGCTCTCATGGTAATATTTTAGACGGTACGACATGTGAATGTTTTTTTAATGTTGAGTAGGGCGAGTCAGATTCAATTGGACACTACGATTCTTTTACAATTATTTTGATCTTTAAAATTAAACATATAGAAGTTGGATTTGAAAATAAATTATAATTTCGGAGGGCTCTTGAATTCAGTGATATATAAAAATATATCCATGTAATAAATTCATTTTGACCCCTATCTTTTTTGTGTACAATGAACTTTGAAAGTAAATATTAATCAAAATTCAATTTCGTTTTACACCTTTTTTTGGCATGGGAACGTCTTGAGAAGACATATGGTAAAAATTGAAAATTATTTTATAAAATATCAGTTTTTGTGTTGTATGTTTGTGGTAGTTTGGTTTCGTGTTCAATTGTAAAAATAAGGTTCTTGAAATTTTACTAAATTCGTGCTTATTAGGGTTCACCATTCCCTTGTCTAGGGTTTCAGATTGTGCACAATTTTTATTAAGCTTATTTTATTCATGGTCATTTAGAGATGTTGACGATCGAGCTCAAGTCTATGGTTTAGGTTTGAGTCTGTACCTAATCCCTAAAAACTTTAACCATAAATCGTAGCCCCAAAACATTAGTGTTATTCTAACGTTTTACACTATGTTATTAAAATTTTACTGAATTTGTACCCTTTAGGATTCACCATTTCTATTTTGATTTTAGATGGTGTACAATTTTCATTGAACTTGTTATATTCTTTATCATTATGAAGAATAGACAAACGACTTAAGGATAGGGTTTAAATTTGAGGGTGTAGGGTTTGTGTTAGCCAACCTTATTCCCTCTAACCTTACCCTAAACTTTAATGTAGAAACATTTGTGTTGTCTAAATTATTGTATACTAAATATTTGTTGAAATTTATGGCATTTTAGTAAAAGCACATGCATTTTTATTAGAGTATATGCAAGTTTTCTTTTAGTTATAATTTACACTCAAATTTTCAGGTATAATATTCTTAATTTACGTGTATACCAATTTTTTGGTTTGTAATTTGATAGTGTTTTTGGAGTGGTTTACTAAATTCATGCGTACATCGTTGAGTGTGATGAGTTTTACTTGAGAAGAAAGGATTCACATGGACACACACACACACACACACACACACACACACACACACACATATATATATATATATATATATATACAATCAGGCTCTCCAACATACCTATGAACATACCCTTTTTTTAAAATAGTAAAAAAAATAATTTTGAGATGATATTTTTTATATGGGTTCATGATATTTCAGTGTGCCCCTGTAAAAAAAATCAACTGAAAATAATATTTTTTGTTATTTTTAAAAAATAGGTCAAAAAACTGACAGTTTTTACCCTTTAAAATAGTCAGTTTTTAACCTATTTTTTAAAAATAGCAAAACACATTATTTTGAGCTGAATATTTTTACAGGAGCACATTGAAATATCATGAATCCATAGAAAAAATTTCAAATGATTTTTTTTTTTTACTATTTTAAAAAAATAGGTATGTTCGTAGGTATGTTAAGTGAGGTATGTTGGAGAGCCTGACTCTCTCTCTATATATAATAATGTTCTTATGCTGACTAGTCCGCATTTTAAGAATGAGGACCGGACATGTGTCACCTAACGGTACACCTAGAAATTATCACCTAAATTATAGGCACACTCTCTCTCTTTTCTGCGTCACCGTCAGGTGACACATGTCCGGTTCGCATTCTTAAAATGCGAACTAGTCCGCACAAGAGTAGGACTGTATATATATATATATATATATATATATATATATATATATATATATATATATATTGTATGCACAATTATTGAATAAATGTTAGTGTTGCACATATATCAATAGAAAAGACAAGTTTATCACTAATTGCCATATTGCTATGATAGTTTCTTTAGGGGATTGAGTTCTTTATGATCGTATGAACCTTGAGAGAACACATATGTTGTAACTATGTATGCTCTCTTTCTATCCCATCCATTTTTATTGAATTTTTCATTAGTATGTTTTCTTTGGCAAGCGACCTTCTTTTTTTCATCATCGAGCTCAAGTTGCAGTTTTTGACCAGATTTTAGTGGGCCGATGGAATCAATATTTTTGTTTAAAACACGAGATTTTTGTTTGCTTTGTGTGTTCCATTTGGATATTTTTAAAAAATGATATCATTAGATGTTTCTTCTTCAACTTCATCTCACAATAGGTTGGAAGTCAATTCCAACCATTTGTTATGATCAGATGTCCTTACTTCATTTTCAACTCTATCATCATCACAAGATGCCTTACTGGTGTTGATTTTCCAGTTGCTCTTAATTGTCTTCCTTTCGGTGTTTTCTTTCATATTTTCTTTTTTGGGACGTTTATGTTATGTTCAACAAGAAACTTAACATGTCGTTGTGTTCTTCGTGTGTAACTTTGTTCTTATTAGCGATTTACATTGGAGCATTAGTTTTGTTCTCAATAAATAAATGAGAAACCAGTAATAATTGTATGTATTAGAGTTTAAGTTGCACGTACTTTACGTGAAAAAGTGTACTATTTATGATGAGGAGTACATAATAATCACGAAGCTTACATTATTTTATAAATCATATCAAGATAATGACCTCAAGGTGGTTCTTTTCAATTAACAAAAAGTGTATTAGCACAATAATTTGAAACTATATTGTTTTCAATAATCAAGATAAAACTATTGAAATATAATGTTATACCCATACCGATGGTTTATCAAACTCTATCTAATACTGTGAGCGATACTTATATTCCAGAATAACTGGTGATATAATCCTATGTACGTAAGTCGTACTCTACACACATGATAACCTACTACGAGGAATAAAATACATCAATAATATATAATATGATGTAAACATTATGTCCATACATGATTATAATCAAAATGGGAATAAATAATGTTATTAAATAATAAATCCACTACTAAGACTTACATAAAACATGATCTTAATCTAATGCTAAACTAGATGAAACTCATAAAGATCATTTCTTTAAGTTTGGAGTCCTATGCTACATGACCTGAATCGATTCGTATTGGACCAAATCGCTACGGTCCTTGACAAATTGACATTTTAATAGGGTTTTGACCTGTTTCGATGAGGGGGTATGAACTTAGAACCTATATAAACTTTTAAATTTAATTTAGTTACAATAGATTCCCTTAGTAGGGTCCAAGAGCATTAAACATATCTAGGACATATGGGAGTAGTTTGATAGAAGCTTGACTATGGTCCAAAATTATAAGGTGAACATTGGAGGGTATTACTCCTAAAATGTGTAAATCTTCAATTGTATGGATATTATGTGCATGAATATAACACAGGTACGTGAGTTATCTCATGATAAATCTACAAGTCGGTAATTTAATGGGACACATGTGTTGGGTCGTTTACTACACCCTGACAGATGAAACACGTTATGCATTTGCCTATATATATTCTCGATCCTATATGATGAGGTTGTCGTTTGTCATAAGGGACAATTGGAATTGATTTTTCTATTTAGACATTGGTATGTGGTAATCTGATTAGTCCGAGTTCCCATTTTTCGTGTTTTGGAACTTTAAGATGTGGGATATACTTTGGTTAGGATTAGTAGGGGAACGAGAGATCCTCAGAGGTGTTAAACTTTGTGGGACATATGTTAGTGGGCCGTGAGAGTGATCTATTATTGATGGCCACGGGTATGGCATACTCTTGTTATGACTATAATAGATATTATATTATTTCCTATCTTTTTTTATGGATTATGTATCTATGTGGTTAGTGTATCTACTGTTAGAATTATATTTACCATGCGATATTATGTGATAGGTTATGGTCACCCTTCACTTGTTTATATTTATTATATTATAATTTGAGTACAATTATTCACTCAGGTTGGGTGTGGTTAGTTATTATGCACCGTGATGACATATAGTTTTTTAATATGCTCCATTTTTATCAGATTTTAGCCTCCCATAGAGGATTCCTTATTGTGTCTTGACCCACATTGAATTGTCATCTTTTAAGGTCTTAGGCAAAATATCAATATGGTTGCTTCTGCACTGTTCTTTATATGGAGTTGTCCTTATCATTTCCTATAATCTATTGCTGATGTAGATGTTGGGTTGAGCTCTTTTCGTTTCTTATTATCTTTCAATTTAGACTTTGGTTTATAGCCCCTTGTTAGGTTCCAAGTTATTTGAGATATTTATGTTTCATGTTTTGTTGCATACTAAGAATGATAGAAACTATTTGATAACTTCAATTATATATGCATAAGACATGACAACTTATGTGTTTCAAATAAATGGTGTTATATAAATGATTAACATAAACATAAAAAGAGAAAATTTATGAATAAAATATAATTAAAAACATGCTATAAAATATAAGTTTCTTAGCTAAAATTGACTTGACTAACACTCACCTAACATCGTGGCAAGAATTCACTACTTATGTAGAAAAATAGTATTAATTAATCTTCTTGCACAATCCTCCCCCACTAAATAAGAATAAAGATATATGATTCAATATAGTCTATTTGGATTTAGGGAATGGATTAATGTGAGATAGTGTTGTGTATGGATTGGTATGATAATCCTAATTTATTTTCTAAAAAATGAGGTTAAATCGAGGGGGAGGGGGTAAGGAGGACCAATAATTTTGTTGACTTGTGTTTCAGTTATGAAATCGTGAGTGTATCAATATGTGCAAACACCTTCAAAATATCATTGGGGGGGGGGGGGGGGGGAGATTGGAGTTGATCCAATTTAAGGAAATTTTACCCAATTCAAAAATTTAGCATTCCAAGTTTTCAAAACTTCATAGAAAACTAATTTCACGCCATAAATTTTCACTCGAAGTTGTGTTGAGATGTTTTCAATTCATAAAAATACTCATGTATAAATTGATTTAAAACTCATACACACAAACTATAAATAACCTAATTAAAGCCAATTGACTAGACAATCCCTTAGATAATTCAATTTCCTAACCATCTATCAACCAATCCTTGATTAAGATGAAATGGTTTATGATTAGATCTAAAATAAAAATTCAAACCATCATACAATCACACAACAAAAACCCCACCTAGGGTCTCAGATACATTCTCTCCCTCATTACTCTTGAAATGATAATTTTACACAATGCCAGAAGACAACTCTCACTTGATCTCCTGAATATATAGTTGCCTTTAGACATTTAACTTTTCCCTGTTTGCCGAGAATTAAGATAAGACATCCAACAAACTTGAGAGGAAGTCCATTATCCTCCAAGCATCACATCGTAAACAAACCCTACAATGAATTTATAAATTCTCCTTCAATCTAGCTTTAAATCTGAAGTAAGGAATGAATCTTATTTGGCAATTAAATTGATCTAAGATTTGGTGGATTGAGCAAATCTCATGTAAAGACCTCACAAATCCATAGTTCATATAGTAAAATCTCTTAATTTTAAAGATTAATGAGTAATTGTAGAGAGTATTTCTAAAACCTCTAAAAAGACTAAGAACTAAAACTCGAATAGCTCTCACCCTCTTTAATTATGAATTTTGGAGCCAAGACTTATATTTATAATCGTCTGAAAAACTACAGGGTGCCATGTTCACAACGTCGGGTTGGCTCCATGCACACAAAACTAATTTCATTGGCTTACAATGATTCATGTGTCGATCTGCCTCATGCCACTTAAAATTGTGCGCATAGTTGTGATTTTGTGCCATGAGAAAGCTTTTGCACAAAGGGACCAAATAACAATTGTTTAAACTTTTAAACAAAAAACCTAACAAAGTTTAAAAACTTTACGCATTTTAGAAATGTTTTCTGAATTACATCAAATCACAAAAAGTTTGGGAAAATGTGCAAATGTGTGTAAAGACACGATGTCAATTAACATCCACAAAATGATATAAAAGTATGACGCTTCAGAAGATTCGGTAAATCTTCTAAACCACTGCTACCTAACAACATCCAAAAGGCTAGGAATAGGATTCATATCACTCACTTATGACATATAAATGAGAATAAATATTTCATTTATATTTATATAAAGACTCAATGTTTTGACATCGGAGTAGCCAATCTTATATATATATATATATATATATATATATATAGAATTCCATGGAGAAGTCCCCCAAACCCAAAATCATATTCGTTATGAGAATCATACACAACCCACTTAATCCAATAATGACTATATGATCAATACAACACCAGCAAGTCCAAAGACTGACAAAAAATAACCAAGGTCGAGTTTAAATTTGGGTAGAGTCTGAAATCTTCAAGTCAATACCCAATGAAGTGCGGACAACAAGAAAAGATCAAACATGTATGGCAATATAAATAACACATCCACCCTACTCAAGAATTCTTCGAAACAAGATATGGTATAAATATAAAGAAACATGAGAAATAAAGCTCCCCTAAATTATATGTATTATCAATAAGTGTATTTCCATTTTCGAAACAACATCCGTAGGGAGATAAGTAATAATATAACTCCCCTTAAATGACATAATCAAATGTCTCACAACAAATATCTCCCATCTTATATGTTTCTCACCCCGTGGACATGAAATAGTCAGAAAAAGGTAGAAATGCAACATAGTTAATAAGATATAGCCCCAACAAGATATATACAACCTGATAATGAGAGAATAACAATAAATCTCACGATAATATAGATAAAAATGAATGCTAAAAGGGGCATAAGCCAAGTAAATATAGATAATATATAGAACATGGGATACTACTGACACAACATGGTCATGATAGTAACAAAAACGAGATAAATAACTAACCACATAAGATCTATGAAAACGTGTAAGAGTAGTGTAAAGAAAAATAAGTAAAATGATATATATATATAACAAATAAAAATGTTATACATGTGTAATACAATGTATATAACACCATAGCATAATGAAAGTAGCCAGAAATATAATATCCACAAAAATTATACACCACTACACTCCTCCATAAGATATAAGAACCGAGCAAAAAAAAAATCT